>OX419341.1:15067304-15072304 GCA_948470475.1 Galaxea fascicularis | reverse complement strand
TAATCGATGAACGTGTTTCATTTGCAGCTGACAGATACCAGCATTTGATGTAAAGACCAAACCTTCGCGTCTAACTAAGCCATTCGGTTTTCTTACCTACTTCCCTTAGTTTTTCTGGTAAAATGGAAAAGTCGTGAGGCAACCCATAGGGAGTCGAAGAAAGAATAGCTCGATGTTGGAGACCTATAAAAATACACGCAAAAAAAACGGGTCAACTGAAGGATGTTCGTAAAGGTTTTGTCATCGTGGGAATTGATTAAACAGGTTAGTTAACGATGGACCCTGTGTAATAACAGCACAGAGATATTTAATACGAAGAAAGATCTTTATTACTTGACGAACAAATGAAAACTGACACTAAACTTGAGCTCAACAGAATATTAATAAGATTTTGCCAAAGCTATTGGGAATATAAACAAGACAGAAAAATCAAGCCCTAATTGTTGTGCATACTTGCTGTATATGACACACATTATAACACATATTATAAACCCTCCCTTTTATGAAAAGAAAACGGATTACGGAATAAACTAATTGACAAAAAAATACACGTGTAATATAGACGTTTTTTTAGTGCTCTTAAATCCGAGTGTTACTCTGCTCACAGTCCTTAAGTTAACACAAAGTCTCTTAGGTGCGCTGGCATCTTGCGGGTGCGCTCAAATCTTCTCAATGAACCTCAACTCGGGAATGTAGCTCACGGGAATGCTCTCGAGACTGCTCGCGCTCGCAAGATAGCTCGTGGGACTGCTCTTGTGACTTCTCACGGGACTGCTCTAGGGATTGTTCGTGGGGTTGCTCGAGGACCTGTTCGGAGGACATCTCGCGTGGCTTCTCGCTAGACCTGTCATTTGTCTGTGGCGTTGGAGCTTGAGATCTCTGTTCCCAGGAAGCCGTGGGCTCGTTTATCTTCCTAAGATGTACCGTTGCTTCTGAGAACACCGTTAGGAAGTTCAACGTCATAGGATCTCTCGTCTAGACGTCTCTTAACGACACCCTTGTTCCACTCCTTCCTTCCAATCTGCCAAGGCTTAACTCTAACTGAGTCTCCGGCCTCTAAAGATGTTAAATCACACGCGTTTCTGTTGTAATAACGGGCTTGCTGCTGCTGTCGTAGGTGAAGCTTAGTGCATGCGAGATCTTCATCAACAACGCATGGTTTTAGCAATTCAGCTGGCATCGGTAGCAGACTTCTGTTGTCGTAAAATCACGTGACACAAGCTGTGATCCACTGTCGGTGACAAGCTGTTCGGGAATGACGTGCCTCGCAAAATGGGCCTTTAGTTTCTTAATCACGAACAAAGCAGACGTAATTCTCATGTGGTCCAGCTCCAAAAAGTCACTGTAATAGTCGGATGTTACTAGATAGCTCTTTCCATCAAACTCGAACAGATCTGCTGCGACGTATTGCCAGGGTCGACTAGGTACCTCATGACTCACGAGCGTCTCCTTGGTTTGACTGTGCTCGTATTCTCTGCAGGCTTCACAGGTAGATACATAATTCTTGATGTCTCCTGTAATACCAGGCCAATACAGACATTCCCGCGTTCTGTTGAGACACCCATTAACTCCAAGGTGTGAGTTGTGAATCCGTTTGAGTAACTCTCCTCTGGCTGCTTTTGGAACAACTACTCTCTCCCCTTTAATGATCAAACATCTTGAACGGGCATTTCATCCCTCATATTGAAGTACGGAGAGATGATTCGAGGCAGGGCACTCTTGTCTTCAGGCCAGCCCCGCTGGATTACAGCCTTTAGAAGCTGAAGGGACTCGTCCATCTCAGTCTCCCGTCGGATGTGCAGGAGTCTCTCTTCAGATATGGGTAAAAACTTTATCATGTTGATGGTTTCGAACTCTGACTCGTCCTGGTTGGATGAAGGTAGGTACGCCCTGGAGAGAGTGTCAGCCAGAAACATGTTGTTCCCTTTCTCGTACCTGACTTCGAAATCGTACTTTTGCAGACGAATCATCATTCCCTGTAACCTTGTCGGTGCACGATGAAGTGGCTTCTTTACAATTGATTCTAGAGGTCTGTGGTCACTGTAGACGACAGTTCTTCTACCAAACGTGTAGTCGTTAAACTTCTCAACTGGAAAAACAATCGCCAATCGATTTGCGCGTAACGGGATTCAGTTTCAGTCAAGGCTCTGCTGGCGTACGCAATTGGCTGCCCGTTTTGCATCAAAACTGCGCCGAGGCCACATCGACTGCTATCACACTGGATTTCAAGGACTTCATTGGCCTTGTAGTACGCCAAGACGGGTGCAGATGCAACAAGATTCTTGACATCGCTCCAAGCCTTTTCTTGCGCCTCACCCCAGCACCACTCTACACCCTTGTGGGTGAGTTCCCGGAGGGGCTTCATAACGTCGGACAGATGGGGTAGAAACGGCTAAGATAGGTAACCATGCCATTCAGACGTAAGATGCCACCCTGGTTCTCTGACCTTGGTATAGCAGTAATAGCCCTAACCTTCCCTGGATCCTGTTTTAGTCCCTCAGTAGTCAGTAGATGTCCATGAAAGGGAACCTCGTCGCACTTGTACTCTAGCTTCTCACCGTTAAGCTTAATACCAGTCTGTTGGCATCTACGCATGAAATTCTCCAAATTGCTGTCGTGGTCAGCGCTACTTGTTCCATGGATTAGTACATCATCTGTAATACACTTCACACCCGGTGCACCATGAAACACTTGGTTGAGATGCTTCTGAAATATTTCAGTTGAAACATTGAGACCAAAAGGTGGGCGAAGCCAGCAATATCGCCCATATGGTGTAGCAAAGGTTGTCAGCATGCTCGATTCATGATCCAATTCCAGGTGCCCGAAGGCTGACGATAAATCAACTTTGGTAAACACACGGGCATCTGTTAGCAAATCATCAATAACTGGAATTTGGTAACGCTCCCTCTTCAAAGCAGAATTAAGGGGCTTCGGATACATAGCTCACCAGACCGCTTCATAGCAACAACAATCTGACTAACCCACTCCGTCGGTTCATCAACGGGAGTAATAACTTTAAGGGTTTCCAACCGCTTAAGTTCCTCCTTCTTCTCTCTCACGGATACAGGTACCTTTCTAACAGGAAGGATAACGGAGTTACTGTCAGCATCGACTTGAAGATGAAATTTACCAGGTAGTGTTCCCAGCGCCCTGTTAAAAACGTCAGTGTACTTGACCGTTAGGTCATTGCTTGCACTTTCAACAACATTTACAAAATCCTCCTTATGAACAGTTATGAGCTTCTTCTTCTCTGTTGCATTCAAACCAAGTAAAGGTGTGAGATCTTCCTCGACGACAAGAAATCTAACCTTGTAGCGCTCGTTCTTCTAGGAGTTCACCACTGGAAGAGAACAAGTTCCCACGGGTCTCACCTTGGTGCCATTCCACATCACCAAAGCTTGCGAACAAGGGGAAAGTTCCTCGCCCTCTGCATACTTGAGAGGTAAAATGTTCGCACTTGCCCCGCAGTCAACTTGAAACTTGACTGAGTTTTGCTTGACCAACATCTTGGCAAACACTGCTTTGTCTTTCATTGCTTGAACCCCAACGACGCTAATCTCTTCAAGCTCTTCTTCGCTCTCGATGCTGTAGACTCAAGCTATTTTGCACTTTTTGGCAAAATAGTTCTTCTCGTTACACCGTTTACAGATTTTACCCCACGCAGGGCATTTATATTTCTTCCTATCCATGACATGTTCATAACCGCAGAACTTACAATGAGGAAACTTTCTTTCTAGATTGTGCGTTTGTCTTGACTTGCGAAGCTTGCGGTTTCTTCTTAGACTTCACTTGACTAATATTGTCCAGAGATCCAGATAACAACCTTATCTGCATCTCAGCAATCTCTTCACTGCGGTACACATCGACGCAACGATTCAAGCGAGGTCTGTCATCCTGAGGAGCTTCGTAGTGGTCTGCTCGTTTTTAATTCCGAGGACAATACGATCAAGGATGAGGCTATCACGAAGACAATCGCAGAAATTACACGTTTTAACGAACGTTTTCACTTCAGCGACGAAACTGTCGACTGACTCGGTGGGAAGCTTATCCCGTTTGTTAAAGCAATACTTTTCATAAATCTCGTTGACTTCTCCGATGCAATATTTCTCCATTTTGCCCATTACCACGCGCCAGTCGTTGGAGTCTTCTCCGACAGCATAACTGAACGTTTTGATAACCTTTAGACCATCATCGACCGACCGCATGGCAAGTTGATACTCCGGACTCTCTTGTTGTAACCGAGAAATAATAAAATAGTTATAATACTTCTCCTTCCATAACTTTCAATTGTCCGCAATCTCACTGCTGCACTTGAGTTCAAGTGGATGTGGCCGGAGTATTTGATGAAACATCGTCGCACCAGGAGACTGCGATTGCTGCGGATGGGCGGCCGTTTCTGTTGATTCTGTTGCTCCTGACCCGGCTGCTAGCATCGTAGACGGTATACGTTGTCGACGACAAAACTTAGTTCGCTGCCACCATGTAATAACAGCACAGAGATATTTAATACGAAGATCTTTATTACTTGACGAGCAAATGAAAACTGACACTAAACTTGAGCTCAACAGAATATTAATAAGATTTTGCCAAAGCCATTGGCAATAACAATTTTTGTACATGCTTGCTGTATATGACACACATTATAACACATATTATAACACCCTGTGTCGATATTTATTAGCATAGGTAATTAGAATTCGGTGCATGCGAATACTCTGCGTGGCATGTACCTGATTGTGTATAATTAATTGCGTTTTTAGTTGCATTTGATCTTGGATTCTAACAAAGATGAGTCAGAGGAGTCCAATTAAACATATTTAATGTCACAGACCCAAATAAACACACACACTCTGGGACAATGCTTCCTCTTATGTATCTTTTATATACATCTGCAAACTGTGTTGGTACATTTGTCATTACATCTTAGTTTCAGTGAAATGTGACGGCTTTGTTGGTAAATATGATGTTTACTCTGTTTCCGATTCTTGTTTCTTGGAATT
>OX419341.1:15047304-15062304 GCA_948470475.1 Galaxea fascicularis | reverse complement strand
ATCCAAGTAATTTTATCAAATCTCGACTTGAAATTATTTTGGAATCTACAAATCTCTGTCAAATCCAAAAAAATACGCAATTTCCCCATCCTTTACTTATTTTTTTTTTGAGGGGGGGGGGGGGGGGTCTTAAGTTTCCATTTATTTTGTCCAAGACTGTACTTCCTAATTCTGAGAAAAGTTTTCTGTACAGATCCCTACATTAATTTTTCATGCATGTTCCTGCTAACCCTCTTCTAAGAAGGACGAGGGTGAATAGAGTTTTGCTAGGAATATGCATATATAATGAAGTAGTGACCTGTGCGCAATTTGTGGAAATCCAGTTGTACATCTTAGAAGCTCTAACCGGAAAAAAGAGGCAGACAAAAAAATATTAATAAACTATGAACAACCCATCATTTTTATTGCTCCAGACAACCCATACTTTTCGACTGCTCCAAATTGCAACCATCGGATTAATACCAGTTTCTTTGTGTCGGAGTTGACAACTGCAGACTGTAGAGTAACCCTAACCTAACCTGCAATTATTGAAAGCTAACCATTTTAAAATGGGTGCTTAGGCTTAAATACTCTCTACCAGCAACATTTCTAGGCAGTCTGTTGTTGTCACACACCATCCCTGTGTGGAGACATTATCTACAGCATTTATTCAGATTAATCATCTGTGAAAGCCTATAGATGCAACAAGACATTTGTATATTGCATACACATTTATTAATCCTTTTAGCAGTACACTATGGAAGATGTTAAAAGTGATCGGTGAGGTGGTACAGGTAGAGAGTAACAATTAAACTGTGAAAACTTCCTTCACCGAAAATTTGCCCGAAAAGTCTTTTAGTTATCTACAACCTGAGTCTTACACCTTAGTAACCCATTCCACTCCTCACTGGTTTTATTATATATAAGATGTAAAATTGGCAAACATTCAACCCATATAACTCATTTTCAATAATAAAGAGAGCTGGTTTGCATGAACTGGTTTGCTCCATAGAAAGTTTTTGCTTGTCAAGTTGGTGCATTCGAACTGAAATAATTTATAAAGTAAAAAAATCTTTTATCCCAGGTAAACTTACATGTAATCATTCCGTTTTGAAATTAAATAAGTTTTTTTCTATACCCTAGTTCAAAATCGAAACTTTCAGCCAATTTTTTTGAGTTAATGTAACTTGGGCGGCACAAAGATAGTGAAATCTAGAAAAAAAAAACGCCGAAATGTTTACTCTAGGAGGAGTAATAATTAATGGAGTTCAGGTGCAATTCAAGCTTCTTAAATTCCACGTGAGTTACAACTTTTGGATTATTCAATTAATGATAACCTTTTAGGCCAGGGAGGGATTTGTTGCTTTTTGCAAATGGCAATTTGTATTCAGTTCAATCTCATGTTGGTTGATATGGGAACAGGAACAATTTGCATTGTCAAAATTGCACTACTAGATTGCACTACTAGATTTTAGGAAAGGATGAATAAAATTTAAAACTGGGCGTAACACCTCGTTATTGTGCACCCTAGGTGTCCACTTCACTGCTAAGTAAAACTAGTATAAGAAAATGTAGATTTTGTGATAATTTACTGATTAGTTTTCGTTATACTGGGTTTCAACTTTCACACACGGACTTTCAGCATTACATTGAAGTAGTTTTGTTTAAGTATGATGTATCCAACAGACAACTCTTGATGTAACATCCTTATGTGCAAGTTATTGTTACACTAAAATGTTAATGTTTTGCTAGTTATTTCCTCAATAAACGGGATCAGTGAACTGTCATAAATGTTTGTGCCAACTATAGGTTTATGTAATGCATGGCGTGTTTTCCAGCTACAACAACACTAAACATCTACAATTCTAGGAATTAAGATGTACGGCAAATCGTACTAAGCCTAATTGGATTACAAAACTTTACGGTAAACACCATACAAGCCTAGATAAGTTATTGTTGATCAATTTAGTGCACCAACACTGAGCTTTCAATGCTAATCACAGGCTACCTACTGCAGCACAACTATTCTGGATAAAGATAGATCTTTGTCTCGCCATTGATTTTCTTATAGACAATAACAACGTGTTATCCGGAATCGTAGTATTTAGCCAATTGGTTGGGATATCCGTCTATGGGCACTACTAGCGCTCCTTTATTGGCTCATCTGTTCCTTCACACTTTCGAGTATGATTTCATTATGACGTTTATGAAAAGGGAGATGCCTGAAGCCATTGCCTTTGTCACCAATAATTTTAAATTGCTATCTATATTGGAACTACCGTACGTTATATTAACCAGACAACAGAATTTTCTATTGTAATCCCCTCTACGCTCTCCTCAAAACTTGAGACTGAATAAGGTGAATTCATTCGGAACTAGTAGGCTCTATCACGTCGCCGTTTTCTCTCCAATATTTAAATTTCCGCCAAATCAGACGATGAAAGATGTATTCCATAACGTCTACCAAACACGTGGGAATGGCAAGCTGCTGTAAAGTTACGTCTGAGCCGGATGTCACAGTACAGCTAAGAATTATCTCTGAGGATGTCTAAGGACGGCTAAGGATGTTTAAGTACGGCTAAGTATGGCTAAGGATGCCTAAGTACAGCTAAGGATGGCTAAGTACGGCTAAGGATGGCTAAGTACGGCTAAGGATGGCTAAGTACGGCTAAGGATGGCTAAGTACGGCTAAGGATGGCTAAGTACAGCTAAGGATGTCTAAGTACGGCTAAGGATGCTTAAGTACAGCTAAGGATGTCTAAGTACGGCTAAGTACGGCTAAGGATGTGTAAGGATGTGTAAGTACGGCTAAGCACCTGAAGTAGTACAAGCAACTCAAGTAGTACAAGCGCCTCAAGTAGTACAAGCAACTCAAGTGAGGCAGTCATTAATGCAAATTACGGCCGCATTCGCATTAATGACTGTCTCACTAAAATTGCTACTGATGGACAACTAACTTTCATTCTTTACTATACTTGGGCCAAGTATAACGTCCACATGTAAAGGGCTAACCCGCATACGACCGCTCTCATGTGGCTTTGATAGCTCAGTTGGGAGAGCACTGCACCGGCATCGCAGAGGTCGTGGGTTCGAATCCCGCTCAGAACCTGAAATTTTTTTCAGGTCTCTGTTCCAGTAGTGTTACGGCCGCATTTGCATTAATGACTGTCTCACTAAAATTGCTACTGATGGACAACTAACTTTCATTCACAACTCAAGTAGTACGAGCAACTCAAGTAGTACAAGCAACTCAAGTAGTACAAACTCAAGTAGTTCAAGCGCCTTGAGTAGTTCAAGCAGTTCAAGTAGTGCAAGCACCTCAAGTAGTGCAAGCACCTCAAGTAGTACAAGCAACTCAAGTAGTACAACTATATACTGACAACTATATGATGGCTTGACATGAAGTACTTCCTCGTGCGACTCTTACGCTTCTTTCGTGCTTAGCAACCTCCCACGTGCATCCATTAACCAATAGAAAACGTTTTCCGTGTTTGCATAGCCTGATATAAACACGAGAGGGGTTGAGAGAATTCGAGGCAGTTATGCAAACGAGAATTTTCCCAAATTTTTCTGTCGAGAATTTTCCCAACCCTTCGAGTGTTTATATCAGGCTATGCAAACACAGGAAAAAAGTTTTCTATTGCTTTTATAAAATAACTTCCTCTAAAAACTACAACGCGTCACACAATCATGTTTACATACTCTCATGCAAACACGCCTCTCGGCCAATCAGAGCGCGCGTACTCTCTTAGGTATTTTATAAATGGCTAAACATGGCCATACATGGCTTTATGATACACTTTAATGACTCTACTTAAAGTACCTACCCAAAAATCCAAGATGTCGGGATTCTTGAGAGAAACTTTGAAAAACAGATACGGTGGTTTGCCTTCTGCCCCGAAGAGACCAGGCAAAAACGATGGGTATGATTAGATGGAATTAAGATCGATTATGACATTTAGCAGTATGATTTTGTTTTCCTTGCATACAGAGCTGCTGGAGGAGGAATTCGGCGGAGAAGGGATTACTCTCCTCTGTCTTGGGAAGAATACTTCGAGAGTTCACAAGATGTTTCTGTTGGCGACAAAAATGTATCTTTTGTTCAAGTGCTTAATCCTTTTATCGTTTACGTACAGGTATGATGACCACCAAGTAGATCGGCTTTGACCTTTCAACAACGACTTCAAAGTTGACAAGCCTGTACTCAGCTAGATTCCTAGATGACCCTAAATTCTAAAAAGAACAAAACGTACCCTTCCATTTAAAAAAATTATGCATACCCTCCGCCCGTTTTTGGTGCAACCGTCACCCTTCTCCTACGCTTTTTTGGAGACCAACCCCATCCTCTGCAGAAATTTCAAGGTAACAAACTAGTGACCTCTCATAAGTTGGATATTGATGTCTTTTGAAAGGTCCCTCACAACTTGTAATTGTGTATGCATTCATCTGTGCACTAAACCATTTGCATTACATATTTTGGCTGCATGGGGAGAGTTGAAACTACTGACCCCCCTTTCCGTGGACCTACTATACGTGGACTACCCCCCCCCCCCGACTACTTCACTATCTTATGGACTACCCCTCCTAAAATCAACCAAAATTACAAGATACAATAAACTTACCTGGGAGATCACCTTCAGTCGCCATATTGGCTATTGCTATTTTTTTGGGCCTATTCCTTCCTCATCACAACAACAACAAGTTTATTTCAATTTAAGTATAGCTTACAAAGCTTGTGCCCGCAATTAGCGAAGGCTATTCGAGGCAGGTACAAGAGAAAAAAAGGAAATGATATAATTATACATATATATCTTAAACGAACAATCCTAGAAGCAATCTAGTTTGTCACGTGGTTTATAGCCAGAGTGAGACAGGAAGGCAGACTGTACTTCATACAGAAACACACCATGTTACGCTTTTGAGAATTTCCCTGAAATATCAAAAACTCTGATGTAGTCGTCCTCTTTTTCCAGAATTTCAAAGAGTTTTCTCTTTAGTTCGCTTTTGAATTTTTTTTTTAAAGTGTTTTAATAGAAAGTGGAATGCTGTTCCAAATTAAAGCACCGGAAATAGAGAAGGCTCGCTTCATATTTTCAGTTCTAACTTGTTCAACATAGTAATTTTCATTAGTAACAGATCTAGTCCGGTAACTGTGGAAAGAAGACAATTTCGTAAACATATTCTTAATGTTATCAGGAGCGAAGTTATTATGGACGTCGTACATGAAAAGGCTCATTTGCTCAAATAGTAAGAACGATATCAGCAACTGTTTTGTTCTCCGTTTGCATACGTTAAACTAGTATCATCGGCGAACAAGTAAAATTGGAGCTTATTTGAGGATTTTGATAGGTCATTAATATACAAGAGAAAAAGCAAGGGTCCCAGAACGGAACCTTGTTGTACTCCACAAAGGGTTCGATGAGAATCGGAGATATAACCATTTACAGTCATATACTGTCTACGACCAATTAAGTACGACTTAAACCAATCATTCACCACTCCTCTGAAGCCATAATTTTTGAGTTTTGAGAGAAGAATATCATAATTAACAGTGTCGAAAGCCTTTTTCAAGTCAATAAATAAACAAAAAGTGAATTTGCCTTTATCAAAATTAGAAAGAATGTCATTAAGATTTCTAGAGTTGCATATTGTGTACTATGCCTACTGCAGAATCCATATTGTGATGAATATAATATATTATGTTTATTAACAAACTTAAGTCTTTTATAAACCAACTTTTCAAATATTCTGTTGAAAATTGATGACAGAGAAATTGGTCGATAGTTTCCACGCTTAGATTCAACTCCCGATTTAAAAACTGGAACTGCTTTGGCGCATTTAAGTTTAGCTGGGAAAGAGCCTGAGGATACTGAAACATTAAAGATTTGAGCTAAGGGCTGAGAGATAATATGACTGGACAATTTCAAAATACTGACTGGGCATGAATAAAGTCCATAGGCTTTATTATTTGGCAGCACTTTGGTTTCATATTCGACTTCTGCAGGGACAAAAGGGTCAAAGTAGAAAGAACTTTGTATCGGCGGATCTAAAAAAGTACTAAAATCATGATCAGGCGACGAGGAAGGGATACAAGAAGCCAACTTATGTCCAACAGTTGCAAAAAACGTGTTAAGAGAGTTACTTATTTCCTTTGGGTTGTATATCGTTTCCAAATTGGAGTTAGCAAGGCGGTGTATTGGCTTTTTATCACTTTTTGCCTTTCTTGAGATAATATCATTTATACCTCTCCACGTTTCTTTAGAGTTGTTAATGTTTTCTTCAAAATAATGTTCATAATAATTTTTCTTGCTTTGATGCGTTAGGCTAATTATTTTGTTTCAGTATAGTTTATAATATTCCCAATCAGCATTAAAAAAGGCTATTTTTTATTCGTATTGAAGTCCTAATACCTTTGGTAATCCATGGTTTTGACAATATTTTTCTCCTGCACTTGGAGAGAGTTTTCATTGGGGCATGCTTGTTTACCAAGTAGTTTATTTTTTTGTAAAAAGTTGTGAACGACTTTTTTGCGTCATTATCAGAAGAATTACTCCATTCTATTTCTTGTGGTTCAGAGAGAAACCTGTTAGCATTGAAACTGGAGTAGTCTCGGATTTTTTTCCTTTGTTTCGAGTAGTTCAATGAATTAGGATGAGCTGCCACAATACAGACCTTGGTGAAGTGGTCCGTGGTGTCAGTTACAATGTTGCAATGTTTTCTAAATTATTTGGAAAGATATTATCGATTAATGTAGCTGAGTTTCCCTAAACTCTTGTGGGCTTATCGACAGCTGGTAATAGTGAAAAGCTCTGAGTTAATACTAGCAGTTCTTTACAGTAAGAACAAGATTCAAATTTAAAAAGGTCAATGTTAAAGTCTCCCATTAAATAAATGTTCCTATTTCTCGAGGAATATAATTCTATTGACGAGGAAAGATAATTAAGGAAATCATCAGCCTTGTCATGCTGTCTATAAACCACACCACAAATATTCTTTTTCTTATTTGCGTCTACAATCTCAATCCAAAGAGCTTGGTAGGAAGACTTTGAAGTACGTTCGAGAACATTATATTGCAATTGACTGCTAATAAACATTCCCACACCGCCTGCGGAAAGAGGCGTTGTTACATACTCAAAATAGTAGTTTGGTAAGCTCGGAAGATTTTCATTACAAGCGCCATCACTGATTCGAATTTCAGTTAGTCCTATAACACTAAAGTTTACTTTTAATTCAGAAAGTACTTGCTGATGGAACTGTTCGAAATTTCTCTTAAGGCTTCTTATGTTACTATGAAGAATAGAGATAAAATTCTGATGATTTTGATTTATTTTACTTTTAATAGTCTCAGCAAAGCTGTGAGGTGAGAAATATCGGGATCGCAATCTTGGTTCTAAAAAGTTGAAATCCAGGTCAATGTTTACATTAAATGAATTAATGTTAAAGATATCACAATCATAAAGACTATGCAGCGTCTCCAGGGTTTTCTTTGAATGTAAATTGTCACCTAGAAGGTTGTTAAATCTTCCATGAACAGACAGAATATGTTTGCAATTATAATAAGGCAAATGTGTTAAGCTTTCCTTTAAATTGTTTTTTTACAGGAAGTCATCTCTTCTAGATTTAACTAAATTTATCAGAATAAAAAATAATATCAGGGACTTAGCTCGGTAAGATAATCTCACTCAAGTTCCAGACTATTCGTTAGTCTGCTCAAGTCTTCAACTGACTTCAGCTTGATCACTCTAGATTTGTGCATCTTGCGAAGAAGAATTTGGCCATTTTTTGCCCAACAATACTGAAATTGATGCGCTGTCTTGAATTTATTGGCTTCTGATAAGAGGTGCTGTAACCTCGGTGTTAAATGATCATAGATCTTGGCTTGCTCCAAAGAAGTTTCCGAGCTGTACCCCAGAGTAGAGGGAGAAACACTTTCCACTTCTCGTCGGTGGTTCATAACATTTTCCTTTGCCAATCTTCGAACGAATTTACAGATAATTGGTTTGGGCCCAATATCCCTTCTTGATTGAACACGGTGCAAGTTTGTCAGTAAATGGAATGACGACCACTAAACTCAATCACTATACGGTGGGCATTTAAATCTAATAATTACATACTCAAGAGGCGGCAAGGAACAAAGTGGAAAAGTCAAACATCTGAGAATGGTACTAATCTTCAGTGACTTTGACTGTGCCAATAATAGAACTTATGGTTTCAAACCGAGGGAAGAATGGGCTGAAAATGGCAGTAACCAAGACAGTGACTGAAGTTGATATCCCAAGTACATTTCTTATGTCTTAGCAATTTTTGGTTGATTTTAGGAGGGGTAGAACAGTAGGGTAGTCTGTGGATTAGTCCTGGGAAGGGTGGGGGGGGGGTTCAGAGGGTAGTTCGCGGAGTGGGGGTAAGCATTTTCAACTCTCCCTGCATTACTAATCATTTACAAAATTGTTGAAAGAGGGGGGTGAATAGGCTAACGGATCGGCGGATTCTGAAAATTATTTTGCCCGGATTTCGGATTCAGAGCGAAATTGTAACGGATTTGCGGATCCTGAAATTGCAGCGGTTTGCGGTTTCATCGATTTTTTGGGTCCGGATTTTGGATTTTGCTTGTGAGGAGGTTCGGATCGTGGATCTGAACGATCGTCAAAAATGCGTTGTTTCTGGGTATGTGCATTTTTTGTCACGGACGAGGTCAGAACTCATTGCATGTCACGCATCAGGGAAAAAGTAACGCACTAACACGAATAGGACGCTGTGACATGTTGCAAGCTGGACGCCAGTTATTTTTCGCGCTCTTTTCCGTGACACTGCGTCGTACTGGTTGCGATCGGCTCGATTGGAAAGCTATGGTCTTTGGCGCTGTTATTGTCCAGTTTGCCCGGGAGTTTTTCACAGAGTAAATTTGGTAAGTGATCTGAAGGATGACCTCTGACTTAAACTTTGACTTGGACGCCTTTTTTAAAAGAACATTTCTGAAGCACGTTGTTTGCCGACCTATGACCTAACCGTGAGGTACATGCCGACCATGCTGCCGGACCTGCCGGTAGGCCGGTTTCACTCAGTTATCTGTTCGTGTTTAATAGCTAATAATGGAGTTGACGACAATAGAATGCGTTGCATTCTTTTGCAATGAAGGGGCCAAAGGCGATGATTACCTTAAAAAAAAAAAAAATTCGCTGCCAAGTGGAAACCGAGTCACACTTGGAAAAGTGTGATCAAGCTTCGTAAACACGTGTGGTAAGTTTTTTTTATTTATGAAAACATTTAAGAGGCAAAGCATTATTTTGTGGCTAATAGAAATTGATGCAAAGCTCTCTAAGGCATATTGGTGCTTAAATTGCCTTACAAGTTGTCGCTTTCTCATTTTATTTAGTGAGTTTGCTGCGAACGGATTCGGATTTAACAATTTTTTTTTCACGGATTGACGGATTTGGTTATCAAATTATAGCGGATCGGCGGATTTGCATACCCCTATTCACCCCCCTCTTGAAAGCAGATGCAACAACAATTACAATGCCATTGAGAGGACTCCGATGCGAGAATGTGTAGCAAAAAGCTATTTATTGTTTTATCTTCCTCTGGGCGTCCCTTTCAAGTTGAATTTTGATATTTCAAAAGTTAAGCTTATTTCAAGACAACATTTTTAAAAATGTGCAGTTTGGAAAAATATCTATACCTCCCCCACATGAGGTCAAATTGGCCAAGTACTTGCTCTTTAGTTTTTATTCATAGTTGTTACAGACAGAAGTGAAGAACGGAACTGTTTTTATTGCGTCTTTACCACTCAACTGGAATCACTAGTTTGTCTCCATAAGAGGTTTACCTGTAGTTAGTTATTATGTATTAGTCGTTAGACAATTATGGAAAATCCTCATTTCAAATGTCCTAAATTTCCTGAACTTTCTGCTGAATATAATTAGATATTTCGAGTTTACCAGGCTGGCACTGATGGACCACTGCTATTATTGCTTCATGGTGGAGGGCATTCTGCATTGTCCTGGGCTGTATTTACTGTGAGTTAATTTTTGTTGTATCAATAACAATTGAAAGGTAATAGGCAACACAGTCCTTTTTCAAACTGACAATAGAGACCTTTTCCTTTAGAAATCAGTCATTGGAATCTGTCACTGTCAAGTTCTCGCTATAGATCTCAGAGGGCATGGTAAGTAGAAAGCAGATTCTTACTTGCTTTTGGCTGAACATTGCCAGCTATCCTTACCAATGTCTCCCCTCTTTTTTGCTATAAATTAGTTAAAGGATTTAGTAAAAGATAAATTTTAACATCCAGATAATTAGAAGAGTCAAGAGCATGAAATATTAGCTAGATGCTACATGCTATTGTTTGTGAACGTCAGAAGGATTACTTAACATTACATTTTTGAAGTGGATCTTAACACATATTAACAGAGATATCCTTAGGCTTAAAGCTCATGAAAATTAGCTTAGTTTGGCATCACCACATTAAAGTGTGTAGAACTAAGAATACCACCCAAGTAATTTTTTTTTCAATTTTTTTAATTGGATTAATTTGGTGTAACAGTAAATGCTCAGCTTGTGAGAGTGTGATTCTTCAGTATGGCGAGTGGAAGGCAAATAGAACTGATCAAAATGTTGTTCTATGTACATGTAGGTGAAACAACCACAGAAGATGATTCACATTTATCAGCAGATACTTTAGCAAAGTAAGTTGTCATGACTTTTAGCTCAATCGCTTTGTTTGTTTTTGTTTCTATTAGGGTGACATGAGTGGAGCTTCATAATTCTCCATTACTGGTACTTCAATTTAGAAACAGGACCAAAAACATGTCAGAAGTGGTGAAAAAAGTACAAATTCGCATCAGTTTATTAACTTTCTTAAATATCATATAAACTTGCGTCTTTGTTTGCATGAGAGAAAAGTTACAATGAGAGTGTTGAAAAGATGACTGTTTGTGTTAGAGTTCCTATGCACAGCCATACGTTAAGATCATGATGATTTTGACTTCACTTTCCTCCATAGTCCAGGTCTAACCATGAGGGAGTTAGCCTGGGACCAAGCTTTTTAGTGGGGAATGGAGTAAATAACTGAGTAACACTCAACAGGGCAAAATGTCCAGACTGTGAGAGATTCTGTGAGAGAAGGGACAGAGAAAGTGACACCCTTGATCCTCTAGGTTGGGATGCATGCTTGGGGCTTCTGTCTCACCTGCAGGGCCCTATCCTCAAAAGTCCTGAAAACATTTTGGGCTCGTAAAGCCATTTCTAAAACTGTGATCTGCTTTCAAGACATGAAAAGGCAAATTTGTTGCAAAATTTGATGCCAGGAAATGGCACCCAAAATAGGCCGAAATGTTTTGGGGGTTTCAACGGGGTTGTCACTAGGAGGTTAAGTATATGGATGAATGGGTTGAAGTAGGTGGCCACAGATTATAATGAGCACTAAGCTCACAAATGCAATTTCCTGCATTCTGGGGCAAAAGTAGCCAGTGCAAAGTGGTCTGACAGACAACCGAAATCCGCTGGCTACTGAGTCCTAATGACAACCCTCAAGAAAATTGCACACCTCGACAGCTCTACAGTATGTCAATAAAATCAACATTGTTATGAAATACTAGGTAAGCCTGCTGTACCACAAACCACTGTACACCATGGCAAAGCAGCCTGACATTTTAACTTAAATTTCCCACTCAATATTTTAATTTGTTTGTCTTGATTTTGTAGAGATGTTGGAGAAGTGATTGACAAGATGTATGAGACTGTTTCCTCACCTCCACCCATACTTATGGTCGGTCACAGGTATTAATAAATAATTTGCTAAAGAATTTGGTACAATTTTTTGCACATGCATTTATTCCTTTATAAGAATTAGGTCAACATCCCTGTACAATTTGGTGTCACGTTGAGAATATGCTGCAAAATATTTTGTTGTTTATATTCAATGCTAACAAATATTCCTGCAGAAATACTGCAGTCAATATTATTATCTTCAACATCAGAAACTACTTATGTTATCCTGAAAGACTTGTTAAACTGAAACTTTTACCTTTAGAATATAGGAGAGAGATTTTGGATCTTTGTTTTTTCTTTAAGTGCCTGAGTTATATAGATTTTGATGTGTTGCCATATGCGAATTTTAAGACACCCAAATATAACATCAGAAATAGTGAAGCTATGCTGGTGAATTAGGGCCTTTTTAAAACCAACGTTTTTAAGTTCTCCTTTTTTAATCGGATTGTAGACCTGTGGAATTGCCTACCACTAGACATCAGAACAATTGAACATTTTTCATCATTCAAGAATAGTGTTAATAATTTTTATCTTGATAAATTTAATGTAAATAAGGATAGGTTTTTATAATTGATTGATTAATTAATGATATATTGTATACTATTTGTGATACACCGAGGCAGTTTATTTTTATAAGGAACCTTCGTGTTTTGTATAAACTGACCTAATTATTCAGATCTTGTGTTTTTATAGTTGTTTTGATTGTTGATTTGTCTTTGGTTTGTATTGTATGTTGAGATCTGAATAATTAAAGTTGAGTTAACTACAGTTATATTGTTATAGTCACATGTAGGTCCTTCAATAACATTGTGTACAGCCTTTCAATGGCTTTGAACTGAATTGCACCATTTAAACAAGTATGCATATAGCAAGTAGATTCTGACTTGTTATTGTTCCAATGCCAAAATGTCACTAATTGAACTTGAACTCAGTTAACTCGAACTCCCTGCTAACTCAAATTAATTTTGCTTTCCCTTGGCTCAAATTTACCCCAATAACTTGAACTCTAATGTAAAAATGTTACTTGGGAAGCCTTAAAGTGTCAGTCCGATGCTTTCGCTGTAGCAGGAAAAATCTCGTTTTTAGAGAATGCAGCTCGCAAAGGATTGCCAAACGTCAAGGTTGTGCTCTAAGAAAACTAGTTGTCTGCCCAAAATCTCTAAACTATTGAAAACCACAGCACCCAGCATTTACGTTTGGTGCAAAAACGTACACTTCCTGGTCGCTTAAAGGCACAGCTAAGTTGCCAGAAGCGACTGGGCGCTGCTAGAGCACAGCCCTAAACGTTTGCTAGGGGTCGAATAAACACACGAGGTCTTTGAGGAAACTTGCATTGGTCATCGATGTCTTTGACTGAAAGACACGGTCACACTTGGATTTGTCAGACACAAATCAAACCTAACTGGGTGCAAAAGACTTGCATCACAATCCAAAAGTATATTCAGTGATTGACCAAAAGGACAAAGAACTGGTTTAGTGACTCATGCGTTGTGATATTGCATGGCATATTTTCAAAGTTCTAGAGGTCCAGAGGTCACTTTGAAAAAATCCTGTTTTGTGTAGTGTGTCACAAGTCAGTGTAAAAAAAGCTTATGTCACGTTTTGAATTATTGCTCATATGGTAATTCCTCAGCTAAGCTAAGCTTAATAATGCTGAAACGAAATCCTGTACCTTGGATAGTTTTATAGAAATAGCATTGTGTTTGTTTTTGCCCCATTTATCAACTTTGACTGTGAGAAATGAATTCACAGGGCTTCTTTTTAACACATGCTCAAGATATATTGAGTCACCAGAAAACAGTAGATTGTTGGAAGAAATCAAGGAACCACTTTGGGCTTATTTAACAGGTGATTTAAGACAACAATGCCCGTGTTTTTAACAAGAGATTGCAATGCCTGCTTCGATCAGTCAGATTTTTGAGGAAAAGACCTTTGGCAAGCTTACTCCCTGTCTGTATTACAGTAGATAAAAAACATCAAGTCCATTAGGGAAAACGACTTACAACAAATCTGACTTGTGCAATAAACTGAGGCCAGAGTCAGCTCATAATCGAAACAATTATGCAAGCCATGACCGAAAGCTACCCATTTGACCTAAGCCTCAGTCCCATGCGCGCGTAACCAAGGATAACCGGGCAATAGCACATGATATAAAACCTGTCACGGCAGCTTGCACTTTCCTGGTGTATTCAAATAACCAAGCCTGACAGATAACAAACGAAAGGTTTGAAAAATAAATGGTCATTCCCTGTACAAAGTTTCACTTCAGAAGACATTCTACACTCCATAACATAAAACAAGCGGGAGCAGCTTTAGTGACAACCATTACAAGTTGATAGCAACGTAACAAAATAAAAAAGAGAATAATTGTTCAATAAGAGAGCACTAATTGTTCTCTTTTTTATTTTGTCACGTTGCTATCAACATTGTGAATGGGCTTTCCGGTTTAGGTAACGTATGCTGTCATGTGTGAAATTCACTTCTGCGACAAATTTGTGAGTACGTGTTGCAACACTCTTGCAGCATCTATAATTTGATAAAATGTACTGATTAGCCCCTCCATTAATCACTAGCAAAATATTTCGAAATTCACACCATTACTAACTGGAACCCCCACTAACTCGAACTATTTTTCGTTTCCCCTGGGAGTTTGAGTTAGCTGGGTTCTACTGTACTTACAAATGTAATTAGTCAGCAGGTTTTGCTTCTGTTAGTTTGTCAGACACACAGATTTATGGTTTAACATTGACAGTGTATTAACAAGTCAATAAATTTACTGAACATTTTTCAGCATGGGTGGAGCAATTGCTGTGCATGTGGGGGTGCAGAGGTTGCTACCAACTCTCATTGGTTTGGTCGTTATTGATGTAGTGGAAGGTTTGTAAACGAACCTTAAATTACTTTTGCCTTTTAATGGTATTCTGACTACATCCTGGGCACTTGTTGCCACATGTTTTCACAATAATCTCCTGAAGGGTACAGTGCAGGAGCCGCTTCCGCTTCTTCACCTGAGGGGAGGGGGCTGACTCTAAAAATGGTTAAAACGCATCTATGGGTGGGGGGAGGGCTGCCTCCCCGGCCCCCTCCCCACACCTCCTATGCAAGCACTGCACGTAGTGTCTTGCAAAGGAGGCTCTGCCTGTAGCGGATGTCATTCCATCTAAGTGGAACAGAACTGAAAAGGGTTACTGCTAACGGTAACAAAAAGGATTAGTCGTTCTAGACTAGAAAGCTATTTATCTATTTAAAATAAAG
>OX419341.1:15022304-15037304 GCA_948470475.1 Galaxea fascicularis | reverse complement strand
GTCTTTTCGTTTCATGCCCGGGCATGAAAAAAAGTTTGCGTTGATTCCTTTTTCGCCGATTTCGCAAGGAAAAAAATCCCTGCTTTACCAGCTTACCTGAAAGCTCTTCCCACTGCAAGAGCTGATTTAAAAACAACTCACTTCGAACAACGTCGCATATGGTACATATTTCTTTCCCTGAAACCTTACTATTCTGTGCTCAGTAGTCTAGTTGTTAATTTTGTAGGAGAGCC
Organism: Galaxea fascicularis; assembly: GCA_948470475.1. Taxonomy (NCBI): domain Eukaryota; kingdom Metazoa; phylum Cnidaria; class Anthozoa; order Scleractinia; family Euphylliidae; genus Galaxea; species Galaxea fascicularis. The sequence goes on along the minus strand of OX419341.1, from coordinate 15,037,071 downwards.
TAAAGAAACTTTTCTGTCTCCGTTTGCCCATCACCTCCCCTAACCTCCCTCCATCTTCCGCCTTACTGCACTGATCACCTGCTTTTCAGAGATGAAACCCTTGAGACCCAAGGGATTGAGAGGTACGAAGATAATATGAAGTGCGCCGACCTTCCCAGATGAGTTAATCCCACACAAATGAATAAAGGTGGTAGTTTCTAAAGAAACTGTGGTGCTGCGTCGGTGGGGAAGTAGTACACAAAAATTTGGTATTATCAACAGAGTTGAAAATGTAAATTGACCACCGTACAGGGATTCTTAAGACTGACGTTTTGAACATTAGCCCTTCTTCAGAGCGAATCTTGATCTCATACAAGACTCATTTCGATTAGGTGTCTGGCTGTCTTTAGGCTTACGTGTAATTTCTTATTCCGCTCTACACAACGGAAGTGTTTTTGGATTAAAAAAGAAAATAACTCAAAAGAGCAAACTACAAACAAACGAAACAAAAGGATATTTTCAAATACAAGACCGTCACGTTCAATTTAACTTCGAGCTCGATCGAGATACACCTGACCTAACGCATTCTCAAAATGTTTGCTTGTGTCTGGTGGCATCACATGGCGCTAACAAGAGAGTCAGCGTCATGTTTTCTCCTATCAACATTTGCCGTGTCCTGTTCTAGCTTTGGATTGAACTGTATTTCAATCCAAACTTAAATTTGCTTGATTTTTCTCGGAAGTATTTTAGTGCCTTGCATCCATGTGTCGTCTCATGTTTCGAGACAAGGGGGGCAGGGAAAGCGCTCGCCTTCCGCCAATGTGTCTCGCGTTCGATTCCCGCACTCGGCGCCATAAGTGGGCTGAGCTTATTGGTTCTCTACTCTGCTCCAAGAGGTTTTTCTCAGTGTATTCATTTGATTTGAGTTGATTTAGTGCTAATTTGTTTTACAGTCTCCCCAATTAATTAGTAGATCACCTATGCTCGGCCAGAAAGATTTGAGACGTAATAAAGAAAAGTTATTATTGAGTACAACTATTTTTTCGGTTCAAATTTTATTTTATCTGACATGCACAATTTAAACAGGATCGAAAACATTTTTAACTATTTGTCATTATAACAGGCGTTTAGAGAGACGTTACGCCAAGCTTCAGTACAGTGTCCTCATTGCGCATGTTACCAATACCACGGAAAAGACCGCTTCGACAGCCATTTTTTCCGTCCATTCGGCTCAACTGAAATAATACAGTAACATTTAATAAATACGTTTTTGGACTCACGATTTTGGAGTCCGAGTTGTCCTGTTAAAGAACTTAAGTTTGAATTTCGTTTATTAGTCAATAGTCAGAAGCGATTTTCTGCGAAGCAAACCTCGCTCTGTCCTCCGTTTACGCCCTTGTGGTGTGCGCTGTTATTGGGAAGGTTAGAAATATGTTCCTCTTGTTCGGTCGCTCCATAGTTCAACAGTTCCTTTTCTTCCATTTCGGCAAATGGTTCTACTTCTTCAACGCTCATTCGCCGCCATCTCCTTCCTTCCCACAATTGAACAATCTTTGCCTTCTTGTTGGTCAACGCATGGCGAGATTCACGATGTAAATCCTGAAAGAAACTCTTAAGTTTCTGGGCTGAACTTGGACTTTTCTGAGGCGAAGAACTTGGTGGCGTTGAGAGCGCAGTTTGGTCGAAAGTAGAACTTATCTTGGGCGAGAAAAATTCGTCCGGCGTTGTACACTTGGGAGACGTCTCGACATGTCGAAGTGATGTTTCCATTGTTAAGATTTAAATGCGTCCCTGCCTTAACTGCAAATGTTTGTCTGTAAATTCTGTTCTATTCTGGTTCAAAGATGAGTTAATCCGAACACAGTTTAAAAAACCTAAGCTGCAATCAAGTGAGTAACAACCAACAAGTCGACTTCACATACATTTGTGGCACTTGCGAGTCACAAGATTCGTACAGCCTCGTTCTAAATTCCAAATTTTATCACACTTGAGAAAAATTCCAACGCATCGGACACAATAAGCGTGTTTCCTTTGATTTATTGTTGCATTTCATGCAACCCAGTGCGGTTTTAACAGCTTTAATATTGATCCTAATTGTAATGTTTTCGCGCATCAGTGCATGTTTTTTCATATGTATTACAGTTTACGTGGGGATCCCAACTGAGAACAACTATTCATATAATGATTCGCATTGTTTTACGCCTGTGCCGAGAAATAAAGAGCTTGGTTGCAGCATGTTTTACAGCTATTGTTAGGGAAGAATCGAGGAATAATTAAAGAAAGAACGATTTTTTTCTTCAACTGAAATGAATACTTGGGGGTCAGCTTCTTTTCACTGGAAATAATTACAGCTATTTGCTCAACTCATATTCTTCCGGCAATAATCTATAATGTATATGGTTAATTTACCTCGAAATTTCTCAAGGCCTGCTACAGAACTTCTGCGGATTTAATGAGAATATTTACGTGTCAATGTGACATACAGAAAGAAACGAAGTCCACTCCTGGGCTAGACTGACGAAAGAATTTTGTGACTCCAACCTGAAAGTGACATAATTTCGTGTGCATTGCCAAGCTGAGGCCTGAAAGGGAGATTAAAGGGGACATATTTGCCATTTTTCAGTCTAATTTACTTTTTATTTCGTTTTCAGTTTTTTTTTCTTTTGAGAACACAGACATTGACTTCCAAAGGTATTAACATCGCTTTCAGTTGTATCGAAAACAGCAACAAAAGACGACAAACGAAATTTAACTTATTCGTTTTTATTATAAACAATGTCTGAAAAGCAATACAAATAAATTTCTTATCATCTACATATTCTACTCATGCTGGAAGAGTCAATACATGATCTAAACTGTGCCCATTTATGGCCTGTATAACAGTTTCGAGTCTCGGATCATGTTCTTGTACACACCAACCAACAATGGAAGCATTCACATTTATAGTTAGAGTGCACAAAAATTTGGTTTTTTCACCGGAGTTGATAATGTAAATTGACCACAGTGCAGGGGATTCTAAAAGCTGACGTTTCGATCGTTAGCCCTTCGTCAGAGCGATTCACTCTGACGAAGGGCTAATGGGCACATGATGAACACTTCGGCGAATTACAAAAACTCCAGGTTACGTTTATCGTACACCTTGTATCCTGTATACCAAATCAATTTTTCAGTGTACCAAGACAAAGTCGATTTAGTATAGTGTGAGCAAATATGTTATAAAATAGCAGCCCCCAATTATCGGCACTAAACCTGATTGATGTTAAAGAGTAAGTGCTAGTTTAAGTCGGTGCTACTGTATGACACATTTGAAGATGAAACCTGTCCAACACCTCTCTAGACCAGCTTGCACACACAAAAAAGCTTTTCCGGCGTTGTTTTCACATTTTTTAAACCTGACTGGTCAAAACGTAAAACAGTAAGTTCAAGCGGCCCAAATTAGAAATGTTCACGAAGTTTGCGATACGCCAGAACCAACGTCTCCTTTTTTGTTTCCCTTCTATTTGTTTTTCTTTTTTCATAGTTAAGTAAAAATTTTTAACACTGAATGTGTATCTCATCAATTATGTAATCTGATCACTTGTTAATGAACAACAATCGTTACAAAATTCGAATTAAAGACGGATGCATGGCAATTTCCCACAGCTACAGTACCAGAAAACTAATATCACTCCTTGAGTGTTTACACCCACAAAGGGTGCATCTAATTCGCGTCCGCAATGTCTGCTGGGTTGGGGTCCTTGGTGATTCCAGTCTTTCCCTCCCCCCTCCTCCCCACTCCCCTTATCATCTTATCATCTCCCAAGACATCTTAACAATGTACGTTCATGAGGTAGTCTGGCAGTTGAACCCTTATAACACCCTCTGGGATTCAGGAAAAAAGGCGGCAGGGAAAGATCGAAGTCAAATTATTATAACCTTTACCACTAACCGCTAAATAATCAATACAAGATACGTAACAGACGCTGCGTTTTTCTCTTGGTTTGCCTCTGTTCACTTCCACTCTCTTTTCTCGCGCTTCGCGCACCAGCTTGAAATCGCAGCTATTTTAGCAACGTTAATGAACACCCTTATCAATGGATCACATACAAAGTTAACAGATATTGAAATCAGAATTGTCATGACTGGCAGTCCTGTTACATAAGCAGATAAAACAACTGGGAACTTATCATTGCTTTGCTATTATTTGCTGACACCTCTTTGCTGTGGAGAAGGATCTCATTGATCACCAGAATTTCTGGCAAGGTATGCATTTTAACAGACTTGGCATTTTCAATAAATATTTTCATTTTAAGGTAGCTACTATGATTCCTATGATGATTCAAACTGCACTACAAGTGGGTCCCTGGGTTCCACATGGAAGCTGGATAATGCTGCCTTGGCACCTTTTGCTGCTTGAATGGCCTGAAATGCAAGATCGTTATAATAAGGAATTGGGTCAACAGCATCTATTCTCCTCTGTTTAAACTGACTGACATACAAATGTGCCATATTTCTTCTATCTAGTATTCATGCGCCTAAAAAAGATTTTAAGAAGAAGGAGAATCAAGGAAAGTAGATGGCAGTCAGAGGGGTAGCAACACCATTTGAACCCCCAACAGTACATTCTCTCTTTTTTACCAGCAAATCCTAGCAGGTGAAACTAGGAAAGTAGCCAGCAATATTGCCGGTCGCATGTGCTTTTTGACAACCCTGTGAATTCATGGTTGACAGAAGAGGTCTGTTTTGTGATTATTGTATACAAAGCACGGGGAAGCACCTAGAAATTCCAGTATGGAGACACAAAAGTCTGGTTTTTAACATGTTTAAAATTAATTTCAATAACATTATTGAAGTAGTTTCACTGGAAACACATTAGGTCTGTCATTTTGAGTGCATCTACTCACAACTTCTATGGAGATAGCACTTATGTACAGGCCATCTGATAGGGTGTGATGAAAAATCAGAAATTCTCCGATATGTTCAGGGCAGATTGTGCGATAACAAAGGTTGATTATGCGATTTTTTCTGAGATATTTAAAACTTGTTTTACCAGGTTTCTTAGAAAGAAAACCACTTATGTGTTTCTTTAAAGGCAGTTTAAACATAAAGGAACAAGAACTATGCAACTACTGTATGAGTAAATCACAAGATTGCAAGACGAACAGAACATCAATCTCTAGTCCACGTGGCAAGTGCCTGGAGGGTATTTTCCTGCTCTATCTTTTGCAGTCAAATTTGGGGGATGGTGCAATGTTGCCTTTCCATCAGCTGAAGGTGAAGAAGTAGCGAGCACTTTCACTACGACATTGAAAGAAGTTACAACGCGTTTTGCTGGACTTAGTTGTCAAACAGCAATCGTGAAATTTACAACTTGAGAAAAGAAGGATCTTATGTCATGTATTTATGTCAGCAATTTTGATTGGTGTACTTTAAGAAAACAATTGTATGCATTACACCAATAATAAATTCTTTGACAGTCCTGTAAGTTATATGGAAAGTAATGCCTTGAACATCAATCGTTTATGAAATTGATCATTTTTGGACCGTTTCCAAGGCTTTTCAAAGTCTTCTTGAAACAAAGAGAACATGCATGACTTTTTTAGATAAATTGTTAATTTATTGTTTTCTTTGTGACAATTGGGCAATTTTTAATGAATAAGAGATTTTTTATAAATTGTGCGATTGGATACAATTTGAGATCGATTGTGAGAAATCACACTATCGCGTAATATCAGATGGCCTGTATGTAGGAGCAGTACAGGTGTACAGTCCTCAAAGCGGTAATACAGTAACAAGAATACTCAAATCAATCCTTATATTTCCACAACACACAGCAAGTACAGTAGAATACTGAAATACTTACAAATGCTATATCCCCTGATGGAACTGGCTCACTTGCCAGCACTAGATGTGGAACCTTAACACCTGCTGGGAGTACAGAATGGCTAACTGGTGTAGAGGCATTGACTGCTGATAATTTTGACCTAAAAACATAAGCAAAAAAACAATTATTGACAACTGTGAATCGTATAAAAACAGATCTATATTTAATTAGTTTAGATCTACTTGTGTTCTGTCATGAATGCCGGTCTCTGATTGGCTATGCTACTCTCTATCCATTCTGTGATAGATAGTGAGAAGCATCTGTCTTAGTTGTTTAGTTTTGAATGACTATTAATTTATATTAAAACAATTAGATTTTTCACTCTTGATTGCTATGCGTGAAAGGTGATTAATCAGCTATCACACGATAAAAATCTCGAGCTCATAACCTAATTGTTTAAAACTCCATTCTGGATGACACTGAAGATTTACACAAAGCTAAACATACAAAAATTGAGAAGATAGTCAATTTCAATTTTTACATAATCCAAAATTAATGATTGTTCATGTATTTCTGATGAATATTGAAACAGTAAAACAGCAAACTTGCTAATAAAAATAAGAAACAGCAACCAAGGCTTACATATATTGTCTTGATCTTTCCATGTATTCTGTTCTTTCTATGCTGTGTGGTTCAGTTGAAGACACATCTATGACTTTGCTTTAATAGAAAAAGAAAAAGGGGAAATTAATCATTCCTGACCAATAGACAATAATCTTGATTGTAACAAGGAAATTTTTAATACATGTAGTACTTTTAACTGAATGTTAATATAAGAAAATCATAGATTATATATGTGAGTGAAAATTTTAAGACCTGATGGATCTTCACACTGGCAGTTGGGAATGCAACTTCAGCAGGTATGACAAAACCAGCTTTGTTTTAAAATTTTCCCAAAAATGAACAACAATCACATACTGTGCAGTCTGGTGAAGTATTCTACTGAGTAAAGATTGTTCGTCTGTTTTGGATATTGGACCTGTACTGGAATTATGGACATCATCCCTGAAAAGTAAAAACAATAAAGCATGAAAACAATGCTTGCATGGAACTGATGACCATCAATGATCCATCAAACCTATCATATTGTAAAACAAAGTTACTGTAATTTTTTGTGCATTCTCAATAATTGAGGGATTTTTAAGTATGCTGTACAAAATAAACAAACAAAATAAATAATTATGTTTACAAAGCACCACACAACTTACACAGGTCTCTGCCCATTAGCTATTGGTGCTGACGATCCATGAAGCAAAGGATCTCTCTCACTTGCCTGTCTCTGTAGACAAAAACAATTTAAGACTTGGTAATGATGTCAACATGCATGTGCAGTAGACACTTTGTTTGGGGAAGATTAATAATGTTAATCCACCTAAAATTTAGAAATCTAATTTTTTCATTAACATAACTTTTCATCGAATTTTGCTCTGTTCTCATTCGTATAAAACATGTACATGCGTGTGATAACCTCACCATTTCCCTGTATCAAAAGTATCTTGTTGACATTGACTTCAAAATTAAGCTTAATAACAACAAAAACAACAACTGATTTAAGCAGCCTTCATCTCCCACTCACACTCTAATATCGTATTGATTGCTCTTTTAGAATACGTGAAACAAAGCCAGTCTTAATACCTCTATTACGTTTAGTCACTTTGAAGCCAGACTCTGATCAAATGTCGATATGTATACACGGTGATAAACTATAGTAATGATATTCTTACGGTAACCTCCCAGCTCACAAATAAGTCTTTTTTTCTTGCCTAATTTGCGTGTTAATGCTTAATTACATTAAAGCTTCAACTTCTTCAGCCTAATTCGCCTCGGTTGTAACAAATACTCTTTACAACTTTACAGACACAAAATGGTAATTCTAAAAACTCGAGCCATAACCGTAAGTTGCAAAATTGCAAAATACGAAGTTTAAAGTTAAGAACTTAAACTACACTGAAAACATAAGCTATATTACTGATCATCACGATCGCACATGGTGAAATTCATGCAAATTATCATGTACGGAAACGATTTCACCCCATCATTAATTTTAAAATAAATTTGGTTGAGGTCAGAGAGCATAACAACAAAACTGTATAATTGCTGGAATTCACAAACCTTTACAAACTCTGGGCTACAGGAAAATTTTATTTATGGTGACAGTCACATGACGTGCACAGAAAGGACCCTAAGGTACGAAACTTACTTGGCCATCAGTATCTTCCCCGCCGCTGAAACAACAACCCATTCCCACAAAATACACTTCCAAAGTTCTAATCAAATATGGCTGGCTTGATGAATTCGATTACGAAACAGAGAACGACAAATTAACTGCGGAATAATTTCGTTGAATTGAATACAAACTCTTGCAAAATCTCAGCACAGAGGAAATCCAATCTGTTAGGCTCGGCTACCAAGGAGGCCTGGTTGCACAGTTAGTTCACTCTTAGGGCGCTTGGGCTTGTGGGATCGTAGCGGATTCAAAATCAACCGCCAAATCCTCCGCCAAATAAATTTCGGAGTTTCAGCAGTGGGCAGCCCACTATACCATTCAACTGTTTTGCTCTTATTTTATTCAATCTCAACGTATTTTGGTGGATGCTTAGGATGTAAGATGAATCCAGCAAACTCCAGGTTTCTCCTTAACTGGGTAAGTAGCGCGTTAACTTCCAGTTTCGTTCTTCGAATGTAGGGAATGTGTGTATGCATGTGGTAAGACCGTTTGAAAGATGTATAAAGGACTTACTGTTTTGGATATTTCGTAACTTAAAACAGACAGTGGTACAATATACAGTGACTTTTGCGTGCTGTTATATGTTTGAGTTTTCCTCGTCAAGTATATGACTTCGAATTACCATCGTTTGTTTTCAGATCAACTCAAACGCCACGATTGTGGATGAAAAAGTATCGAGCATCACAGACGAAGGCAGTGAGACTCTTTTGCTGAAGATTCTGCAACTGATGTAAGATATTGATTAGTCTTGATAGTTGCAATGTTTTTGCGCCAATTAATTTCCGTTTTACCTACATAGATCTCAGATCTACTGTATCCCCCAAGAAGACCTTGGGGGATCGATAGATCGTTAAAGTTGCGCCGCCCCAACCCCCAAGACTTTTTTTAGATGAATTTGTTTCCATCTAATATTCGTTCTATTTTCAGCTTAAATGTTTTTGAAAGTAGACTGAAAATGTGTTTATTTAATAACGCATGCAATTAGTTAGCTGTACTGTTATTGTTATGTTATTTGCACCATTTGTGATGTATTCTTTTATTTTGAGTGTTCAAGTCTTATTTAAATTATGTAGTAATTTTAATCTTTTATTTTATGCACAGTTGAATATTTTTTTGATCAAAACTGCATGGTATAAATTTCAATTTGTTATTATTATTACTTTATGTAATAACCAAATCAATGTGCACGCTCTGATTGGTCAATCAGCTATGGTTTATTGTGCCAGTAAACTCATGGAAATTTTGCTCGTCTTCTGAATTACCTATTCTATAAAAGCAATAGACCACAAGTTTCTATGGTTTAGAGGCATGATAATTCATAAATCACTTGCCTGCAGCTCGTGATTTACGAATTATTTCATGTTCTTCCAACATCTTGCGTGGTTTATCAGCCTATAAACCACAGAAATTTGTGGTCTATTGCTTACTTAACTGCCATAAATTATACACTTGGCAGTGAAGCAACAGGAATGGTGCACTATAAATTATTTAAAGTGCACCATTATTAGAAAAATAATTACTATCTTATAAACTGTTTTTATGTAGTGTCTAGATTCCTAGGGTACCAGTAATTTTTAACCAATAAAGGTCCCAGTTATTGCCAACATCTTTCCTTGACCTACCCATTCTGGGATCCCTAAGCTAAGTATTTCCATCAATTAATTCATCTGTTAATTTAATAGTGACAAGCAAACAGCTATTGAACTGCCAGGTACCAATGGAACGTTTGAGAATGAACAAGTATTGCCTCTTATTATCTCCTATCTTGGAGGTAAGGACACTGTTGTTATGCTGTTTATTGCTAGTATATGATTTTCATAACAATAATTCAAGTGCTAGGAAACAGATTATTACAATGATTGTATTTAAAAAATGCCTGTCTTTACCATCATTTGCATCTGTATACAGTCAATTCTCTCGTAATAAGTCTCAAATCATTCTAGCCGAACATGAGTGTTCTACTGATTGGGGAGACTGCAAATCAAATCAAATCAATTGGTTTTTGAGGAGAGGGGAAACCGGAGTACCTGGAGAAAAACCTCTTGGAGCAGAGTAGAGAACCAACAAACTCAGCCCACTTATGACACCGAGTGTGGGAATCAAACCCGGGACACATTAGTGGAAGGCAAGCGCTCTCACCACTGCGCCAACCCTGCATTACTATGGCGGGTGGATGGTGTCAAAATTAGTACTACCAAATTGAATGGCCATTTACCAAAATGAATGGATCACGTTTAAATTGAACAGCCCACCAAACCGAATGGCTTGTCATAAATTGAATGGCATTCTATCAAACTGAATGGCGATTTACCAAAATGAATGGATCGCTATTGAATTGAATGGCGCGCTACCAAAACGAATGATCACGTTAAATTGAATGGCAGGCAAGAACGTCATGCTAGCCCACATATAAGGCACTAATACATTATAATACTACATGTATGAATACACCAACTGACAAATGCACCTACCTCCACTAACATGCACATACCTACAATTATACTCACTTCTCTTCATTTGTACTCACGTACATTCACTTATACTCACTTACGTTCATATATACTCACTTGCCTTCAATTATACTCACTTCTCTTCATTTATACTCACTTGCTTGCATTTATACTCACTTGCCTGCATTAATACTCACTTGCCTGCATTTATACTCACTTGCTTACATTTATACTCACTTGCCTGCATTTATACTCACTTGCCTGTATTTGTACTCACTTGCCTCCATTTATACTCACTTACCTGCATTTATACTCACTTGCCTGCATTTGTACTCACTTGCTTGCATTTATACTCACTTGCCTGCATTTATACTCACTTGCTTGCATTTATACTCACTTGCCTGCATTTATACTCACTTGCCTGCATTTGTACTCACTTGCCTCCATTTATACTCACTTACCTGCATTTATACTCACTTGCCTGCATTTGTACTCACTTGCTTGCATTTATACTCACTTGCTTGCATTTATACTCACTTGCCTGCATTTATACTCACTTGCCTGCATTTATACTCACTTGCCTGCATTTGTACTCACTTGCCTGCATTTATACTCACTTGCCTCCATTTATACTCACTTGCTTACATTTATACTCACTTGCCTGCATTAATACTCACTTGCTTACATTTATACTCACTTGCCTGCATTAATACTCACTTGCTTGCATTTGTACTCACTTGCCTGCATTTGTACTCACTTGCCTGCATTTATACTCACTTGCTTGCATTTATACTCACTTGCCTGCATTTATACTCACTTCCTTGCATTTACACTCACTTGCTTGCATTTATACTCACTTGCCTGCATTAATACTCACTTGCCTGCATTTATACTCACTTGCCTGCATTTGTACTCACTTGCCTGCATTTGTACTCACTTGCCTGCATTTATACTCACTTGCCTGCATTTGTACTCACTTGCCTGCATTTGTACTCACTTGCCTGCATTTATACTCACTTGCCTGCATTTGTAATCACTTGACTGCATTTGTACTCACTTGACTGCATTTATACTCACTTGCCTGCATTTATACTCACTTGCCTGCATTTATACTCACTTGCTTGCATTTATACTCACTTGCCTGCATTTATACTCACTTGCTTGCATTTGTACTCACTTGCTTGCATTAATACTCACTTATCTGCATTTATACTCACTTGCCTGCATTTATACTCACTTGCCTGCATTTGTACTCACTTGCCTGCATTTATACTGTCTCACTTGCCTGCATTTGTACTCACTTGCCTGCATTTGTACTCACTTGCCTGCATTTATACTCACTTGCCTGCATTTGTACTCACTTGCCTGCATTAATACTCACTTGCTTGCATTTATACTCACTTGCTTACATTTATACTCACTTGCCTGCATTTGTACTCACTTGCCTGCATTTGTACTCACTTGCCTGCATTTATACTCACTTGCCTGCATTTATACTCACTTGCCTGCATTAATACTCACTTGCCTGCATTTATACTCACTTACCTGCATTTGTACTCACTTGCCTACATTTGTACTCACTTGCCTGCATTAATACTCACTTACCTGCATTTGTACTCACTTGCCTGCATTTATACTCACTTGCCTGCATTTGTACTCACTTGCCTGCATTTATACTCACTTGCCTGCATTTGTACTCACTTGCCTGCATTTGTACTCACTTGCCTGCATTTATACTCACTTGCCTGCATTTGTAATCACTTATTGACTGCATTTGTACTCACTTGCCTGCATTTATACTCACTTGCCTGCATTTATACTCACTTGCTTGCATTTATACTCACTTGCCTGCATTTATACTCACTTGCCTGCATTTATACTCACTTGCTTGCATTAATACTCACTTGCCTGCATTTATACTCACTTGCCTGCATTTGTACTCACTTGCTTGCATTTATACTCACTTGCTTACATTTATACTCACTTGCCTGCATTTGTACTCACTTGCCTGCATTTGTACTCACTTGCCTGCATTTATACTCACTTGCCTGCATTAATACTCACTTGCCTGCATTTATACTCACTTACCTGCATTTGTACTCACTTGCCTACATTTGTACTCACTTGCCTGCATTAATACTCACTTACCTGCATTTGTACTCACTTGCCTGCATTTATACTCACTTGCCTGCATTTGTAATCACTTGCCTGCATTTGTACTCACTTGCCTGCATTTATACTCACTTGCCTGCATTTATACTCACTTGCTTGCATTTATACTCACTTGCCTGCATTGATACTCACTTGCCTGCATTTATACTCACTTGCTTGCATTAATACTCACTTGCCTGCATTTATACTCACTTGCCTGCATTTGTACTCACTTGCTTGCATTTATACTCACTTGCCTGCATTTATATACTCATGCATGCACTTACAATCACTTGTACTCACTTGCATTCATTCATACTCACTTTGCTTCACTTGTATTCACTTTGCCTCACTTGTACTCACTTCGCTTCACCTGTACTCACTTTACTTCACTTGCACTCACATTGCTCCACTTGTACTCACTTCGCTTCACCTGTACTCACTTTATTTCACTTGCACTCACATTGCTCCACTTGTACTCACTTCGCTTCACCTGTACTCACTTTACTTCACTTGCACTCACATTGCTCCACTTGCACTCACTTTGCTTCACTTGTACTCACTTTGCTTCACTTGACTCACTCTGCTTCACTAGTTACTCCTTGCACTTGCACTCACTTTGCTTCACTTGTACTCACTTTCCTTCACTTGTACTCGCTTACAGTCACTCATGTGTATAATTACTTTCCTTCACTTGTACTCTCTTTCCTTCACCTGTTCGCACTTTCCTCCACCTACTTGCACTTAATTATCATCAACTGTTTCTCTTCAGGTACGAACTAACCTCACCTATACACACACTTAGCATCGCTCATACGCATTTAACTTCACATATACGCACTTGCGTTTACTCGTCTGCACTTAGCTCACTTGTACGGACTTGTGTTTACTCAAAGCTGAAGTCCGATTCTAAGTAAACCCGAGTAGATTGCAGATTTCTAGACTTTATATGGATATCGGTCCGAGACTAACTTTGGAAATATAGTTAGCAGTGCAAGGAAGGGGATATTAAGGAAGAGTTTTACATGCTGAGATCGTGCATTAGGTTTAGAAAGTTTGTGCGTACTCAGTACGGAAAACTCGTCCTAGTTTCTCTAGTCTAATTAATTTCCTATTATTTAGCACGGGAGAACGTCCTGAAAAATGTCCCCCCTAGGGGAGATCCTGTGGTCACCTCCTATCTACAACATTAAAATGACTTCCTTTTCGATTTGATGAGATAAAACGGCCGCGTATTGGTATCTGTAACGGAACCTTTTTGACTTTTTAATCATAAAATCTGAGAGTTTCAGTGCGAGAATTAGTGAGTGCGAGAGAAGGAAAATGAGTATGAGTGACGATAAGTGAGTAAAGGTAAATGAAATTGCGTATGAGTGACTGTAAGTGAGTAAAAGTGAATGAAATTGCGTATCTGTCAGTGAAGGTAAGTGAGTACAAGTAAATGCCCGGAAAGCCGGTACATGAGTACGTATACGTAGGAGTGACGGTAAAAGAGTAAAAATGCAGGCAAGTGAGTACAAATGCAGGCAAGTGAGTATTAATGCAGGCAAGTGAGTATAAATGCAGGCAAGTGAGTATTAATGTAGGCAAGTGAGTATAAATGCAGGCAAGTGAGTATAAATGCAGGCAAGTGAGTATTAATGTAGGCAAGTGAGTATAAATGCAGGCAAGTGAGTATAAATGCAAGCAAGTGAGTATAAATGCAAGCAAGTGAGTATAAATGCAGGCAAGTGAGTATAAATGCAGGCAAGTGAGTACAAATGCAGGCAAGTGAGTATTAATGCAGGCAAGTGAGTACAAATGCAGGCAAGTGCGTATTAATGCAGGCAAGTGAGTATAAATGCAGGCAAGTGAGTATTAATGCAAGCAAGTGAGTATAAATGCAGGCAAGTGAGTATAAATGCAGGCAAGTGAGTATAAATGTAGGCAAGTGAGTACAAATGCAGGCAAGTGAGTATAAATGCAGGCAAGTGAGTATAAATGCAAGCAAGTGAGTATAAATGCAGGCAAGTGAGTACAAATGGAAGCAAGTGAGTACAAATGCAGGCAAGTGAGTATAAATGCAGGCAAGTGACTATTAATGCAGGCAAGTGAGTA
>OX419341.1:14992304-15017304 GCA_948470475.1 Galaxea fascicularis | reverse complement strand
AGAATACCACACAAATTATGTGTAATGTGTTTAGGTAAGCTAAAAGCCACTCATTTGGCACTATGACCATGTGGTAGACAGACAGACAGACAGACAGTTTATTGAATTATGAAATATTATTACAAAGATATGCACTGCCCGCAGTTAGCAAAGGCTAGTCGGGGCGAGCAGTGGTAACACGTATATTATCAAATAAATAATACATTACAGAGCAAGATATTCAAATTTTTCACCACTTACGAATACATCAATACATCTACACATAAAATAATAGAACATTATTAAGATATGGCTAAGGAACACAACAAGCTGAGGTCTTATAATTTTGTTATTAAATTAGGCAAATCGATATAGTCATCGTATTTTGAGTCTCTTGAGGAGGAAATCATGAATCTTAATTTTGAAATTGTATTTTGATAGTCGGTGCACTTCACAAGGCAACTAGCTATTCCAGATTCAAGCACCGTTTCTTGAAAATGACTTTTTGATATATCTAATCTTGAATTTTCGACAAAATAGCCGCCTTTTGAAGATGATCTTGTCTCGTAGGGATGAATATTAGCTTGGTTCAGCTGTAGGTAAATAAGTTAGATATATTAGGAGGTGACAAGTTATTTGATATGTCATGCATCAAGGTGGCAACTGATTTAAAATAAAGCATCTCCAAAGGAAGAAAATGAGAAGAAACAAAAAACGGTATTGCATGAGATCTGTAGTCACCGAAGTACATCAAGCAAAGGGCTTATTAATTTTTGAAGGATTAGGATTTTATCTTTGTGAATTTTTGCAGCCTGACCCTACATGACTATACCATACAACAAATAGGGTTGGATAAGTGACCTGTGAATGTGGTGTAAAGTACTAACTGGTACAAAATGTCTTAACCTAGAGTTAACATCAATTGATCGACTTATTTTGGATGCAATATGGGCAAATTTGTGGTGCCCATATTGGTAGCAGGCATTACCCCTTAAATCTACCAAATAAATAAAGCTTGAGCCAGAGCATTAGCAGCCATAGACAGCTGTTTTGGCCTTATTAGGCCTCGTCAGCATTATGGCTCAAGCTTTATGTGGTAGATTTAAGGGGTATTATGCCTGCTACCGTGTGGCCATGGGTACATGTACAGGTGTAGTGCCCAATGAGTGGCATTTAGCTTACCTAAACACATTGATTTGGGTGGTATTCTTGTCACTCAAAGCCTCATCCCCACAAGTCTCACATCTTCATCTTTTGAGATTTTAGTTAGTTAGAACAGCTGAAGATGTATCTTTTCACAAATTTTCAGTTTGATAGGGTTTTTCGTCTTGTGATAAAGCAAGGTTGAATTTCTAAGCTATTGTGTGACACAATATTAAAATGGCAGCTGAGAATGTTGTCACATACATGTACATGTAGGTTGAAAAAAGTGACTTATCTGCTGAGATTTTGCAATCTGAACAGTCCTTGTATGAGAATAAGTACTCCTATTGATGTTTATGAGCCCTCAGAAGACGACTACAGACTTTTCACAGCACAACTTGATGATTGCATTTGTTCGCTTCTGACCACCATGTTTGTGCCCTCTCCTGCACTAAACATTGCACACACCTGAATATTACTGGAGAGTGGTCGCGGTTGCTAAAAAACTTTGAGTAGTGGATGCATTCAAGAGAGTTTTATAAACGGTATTTGACTGAAAAACAACATTTGCAAAGTGGTCGCTATGAGAGAGTTGACTGTATTACCAAATAATACCTTACGAATCATTCATAATGTCAGTCTTGTTTTCAATGGGCTGTGGCAGCAATTAGAAAGGCTTCATACCATTCTCCAATGGCTACAGGTGTACATTAAATGAACAGCAAGTGAGTGCTATAAGGCTACTTGAATTGAGAGCTGTTAGACAGTGTACTAAATACTGGTAGACCCTTTGCAGTTTACAAACACTTACAATTAGTACAAAAACACCTTGCTGGAGAGCAAATTGTGCACTGGGACAAATCCTAAACAAAGCAACTTAACTTAATATTCTTTTGTTTTGGATGTCCCAGTGAGGGCAATTTGCTCTCCAGCAATACTGACAAGTTTTTACAGTATCTTTAATATATACTGACGTTTGCACCACAATTTTAGCATACAATTTGCTATACCAAAAAGAAAAAAAAATTCTCGTCCTGCCAGTCAGACTCATATAACTTGGTTCCACTCCCCTTATGGCCAGGTAGCCAAATAATTGCTTGCAATGTGAAGAATGAACACAATTGGATATCTGGATCTCAGTGGACTTACAATGAAGATGCTTATAGCTCCAAATGCATTTATCAGAACTATTTATTAACGAGACAGACTACCAGTATGACTTCTTTGGAAATGTCACAGGAAACTTTATTTTAAATGTTTCAGATCCAATGCTACCCCAAGGGTTGGACATGCCAAAAAACTGCACACAAATATTAACACAAATTGCCTTGTGTCATGTCAAAGTTCTTTGGCGTAACATACATGTTTTCCAGTATGCGTATGGTTACAAGACATGAGTAGTTAAAAAAAATTCGTCCTGGTAACCAGGCTGAAGTGTTCATAATTATAATATGGGAAAATTTCCATCCCAGTTACTGAAATCCTGGTTTGAAAAACTGATATCTCGGCAACCAAGCCGGCTTGCTCTCTCATATGAACACAACTACATTTCAACAAAGGATTTAGCAGTCTGGAGAGATCTCAGAAACAAGGCCAGCCCAGTCAACTGGGCTCATATAAAGAGGCCCTTAAATTGCTAATAAAAATAAAGTTGACAAGCACAGGGTCCGACAAATATTAGGACCGGACGCCCGGGACAAGTTGAACAGAATAGCGGACAAGTGTTTTATTTCTAGAAAAAGCCCGCCGGGTCGTAGCATTTGAGTTGCGAGCATTTTGGCGCAATAAACTTTAGATATCCAAGTATTAAACGTTTACATTGAGTAATTCCCATCGAAGCCTTTTGAAATGCAATAAATACGTGTCACTTTAATTTTTACTTTTCGATTGCCATTTTACTTCTGTTTGTGAGTTTCATACCCAGTAATTTCTCACGTAAACATGTTTTTCCGCCATATCGTGAATCAAAGTTCAAGGTATGATTGATTATAATTTATGGATAATCTTGCGACAATGTTTGTACTCCGGGTACGGCAAAGCGAAAGGCGAAATGTGTTGAATACAACAAGGAATAATTATGATGTAAACAAATGCAGACGGGTGTTCCAACCGAAATTGTTGGAAGAGTTTTTGTGGCTGACAATAAACACAACACACGGTGTCATGAAGTGTGAAATATGCTATGCATGGCCAAATGTTTCGGACCCAAAGAGCCCACTGGTAATGGGAAGCGACAAAGTTCGAAAGGATCCCCTTTATGCCCATGCTAAGAGTGTGAATCACATTGCCTGTGTGATGAAAAATGACTGCATGAACTGATTTTGCTACAGTTCAATGAATTGCTTGTCCTCTACCATTATTAACTGGGACAACTAACTCATTCTGCTGGGCAAGTGATTTTGACATGCCACATGCCCAGGGACAAGTTTTGTCAAAAATGTTTGTCGGACCCTGAAGCAGGTACTGCTGTGCACCTGTATCTCATATTGTTTCTGATTTTTTATAATTAGGTGATAGTTATTTTACCATTTGAACAATAATTATTTTTCTCAGGTAAAATTATCTTTGAAGCAATGTAATTCAAACTTCAAATGTTTGGTGGGAACATTTGAAATGCTACTGGACATAGGTGGCAAGATTTCCGCAAATATAGCCCAGTAATTATTATTAATAATTATACAATCAATTTGTTTTGTGACTCAAACTATTCAGTTTTGGAACAGGGTTAGTACATGTATGACAGTGATGCATGTACTGTATAATAAATGTGTCGCTGTAATATAAGGAAGTGTGGGAGGCTTCTTTTTGTCCCCTTTTGTCATGGAATTGCAGCTGATGGATAATTCCCTTAATTCTTTTCTATTTCTAGGTTTCCACCGCTGTAACATCAACAATGTTATAAATGCTGAAAGTCTTCAGAAAAGGGATGAATTGGAGATTGGCAAGGTGTTTACATTTTTTGTTTAATTTGAGTGTAATCAGAGCTGGTATTGTTATCTGGCAATAGGTCAAATTAGTACTACACTGTAACTGCTCGGAGAATATGAATAAAACACTGGCAACAGTAGTTTATCACCACATCTTGTTTAGAGTACAGCTGTAGACACTTCTTTAATCACTCACTTCTTTCTTACATATGACCATGCACTAGCTCTATTAATAAATATAAATTATTCTTAAAATGCATATGATGTAAAATATTATGTTTGCTTATTTAAAAGGCCTTTTCAAGTGACTAAGAATGGCATTTTCTTTTTTGAAAGATCTTCTTTCATTCCCAAGATACTGTGTGACACAAAAGTTTTGTGGGTTTTGCAAATTTTTCCGCGATCCACAAAAAAAATACCAAAAAAACTTTTCCTGCAAAAATGTACTCCACTTAAGATACACAAAATGCGAGAGCCAAGACTCATAAAAATATTGAAACATCTTTTTCAATCAGCAGTAAATAGATAAATTTACAACCAAAGCATTTACAAACACAATGAATTAAAAATGACAATAATAACCATTTTTTATAATTCATTGTAAGAAAGTAATGTTTTAAAAATCGGTATTTCAATTGCAAGTTGTCCGTATTGAAAATTGCAAAAATTAGTGATGCTATTCAAGCTTGGCACCAGTAATGTACATCAAGTATGACACACAGATGACACCCACTGCCCTGTTGCCATAGCAACAGTTCTGCTCCCTGGTCTATTTCATGTGGGATTCACCTTCGCTGTTTTTGTGGTAATCAAGCATCATTCACCTACATGTACGATAAGCAACACTGTAGTGAGAAGATGAGGGTAAAGTAAGGTACATATTAAATTAATTAAAATTGACATCACATGTCTTTCAAGTAGTACATTAATCTGTCACTCCTCACTCTGGTCAATAATGGAGATATTTGGTTCTTGACAAACAAGGCCTGGAGCCTAAAGTGTTGCCATGGCAACATCATAGTGGGGTCGTTTTGTATCTTACCTGACGTTCATTACTATTTCCAAATTTTTAAATGGCGTCACCCAAAATTAATACCAACGGTATTTCCAGATAATTATTACAGTCAACGCGCTTCACGCATGAATGCACAACTTCAACCATACATAAAATATTTCATTCACCGATTTGATTATTCAATTATGAAATGATTCTTCGAACCTTCAGTTGCACAATTATAAATCAAATTAAAAGTAGTAAACAAACTCGTGGTAAAATTGAAAATAAGAAATCTGCAGTTATTCCAGATGAAAACTATTTTCAAATTATTTTTCGGCAGAGTGCCGTTTTCGCGCGGGAACAAATGAGCGACTGTGTCACCGCCGCGTTGCGTTTTTAAAATATGCGCTCGTTCGCTCGTGGTTTCATGTATTAAAAGCCAGGATGTATAGAAATTTCCTTGGTGGAAATTTCCCGAGAATCCTTCTTTTCCAAGCTATTGTGTACTTGAATTGACAAACTAAATACTTTGCCGCTCTCTTCCTCTCCTATGCACTTTTGAAGATGCAGTTTTTCTTCTTGGATAGCGCGAACTGGAATTCCCATTCGAACAAACTTAAAATTTTGAGGCAACAATTCTCCTACTTTGGAAACGATGTCCTGTCTTATTTCTTTAAGCGTTTTGCTTAGATAAGGTTGTGTTTGCTCAACAAATGCAAGAGCATTGCTGTTGCCCTCAATCTTTATCTTTATAAGAATTTCCGCCATTTTCAATCGTTTGAGCGCGAAATCTTCAACTGAATGATTCGATTATTTGAAACGTGATCCTTATCTTTCAATCTCATGGCGAAGGCATGTCAGTCAAATTCATTTACAAACCATTCACGTGAATATTGGAACCTTATGTCGCAGAGCGTTTATGCGTGAAGCGCGTTGACTGTAATAATAATTATAATAATTATGTAATTGACCACTCCCCTAGAGGGGCTTTTCAGGGACAATGAAACAAATAATACAAAATAATGAACATGCAACAGAGTTAAGAATCCCAACTGGTGGGAGGCAGACCTGACTTAAATCAGAGGCTGCGGTTCTTTTCGTCAGCACCAAGAACAATGCCCTCTGGCTTGTTCCAAACCAGGAATTCTGTGAATCACAGACTTCCATCTCTTCTACACAAACTCAGAAGTTTGAAACAATAGTGGTTGCCAACGGTTACAAAAATGAACCTTCACTGAGACTGCACAGAGGTTGTTGTTCTTGGTGCTGACCGAAAGAATTGCGGCCTCTGGGGACGAGAATGGGCGAAATCTAAACTATCTCTGGAATGCAAGATAGATCTTTCAAAAGGGAAAGTGCCATTTTTATTCACTTTTAAAGGCTATTCAAATAGGTTTCTAGCTTTAATACAGGGCTGTCAGTCACTTTTAGTATGTGGGAATGTGCACAAAGAAGCAAGGCCTTGGGATTCTGGCTGTTGTGGTAGAGTCAATATGCTGTTTTTCCATCAATAAGATTTGCAACAAGTCTGAGAGCTTTGCAAAATGTTTAAAGATGTGAAAGGACTTATAGACGTTTTTAAACTCGCCGCCACCTATCTGTACTTTGTCTAGTTTTTCACTCAAATGATTTAAAAAAATCATTAGGTCACCATGTACTTTGGTTGGTTCAGGCAGCTACTAGAAAAGTTACTAAAACCCCTGTAGATGCAATTACTTATTATAAATAAAAACATGTTTGTCAACAGGTCATCACACTATTGCTTTGCGGAGCCACCCACTGTGACAATGTGGCAGTATTTGTAGATCAGATCACCGAGATGGATGTCAAAGATCAGTTCACATTCAAGTTCTTGATTGAGTCTGTTTTAACAGAGCTTGAACATGGCTGTCTGACAGTGGAGTCCTTCAATACAATTATGAGCAAAACAGGTTAGATAGACATTGACATACAGGCTGTACATGTAATTACGTTTTATTTGATGCTGTGGTTTAGTGTGCATTTGAAAATTGGTGTGATTCACATTGTATAATCTTAATTAATATGCAACGTGAATCACCAATATTCAAATGCACACTAATTTTTATTTATCATTATCATGATGTATTCATTGTCTCCTCTCTCCAATGCACTATGGATTACATGATTGTTTTCTCACTGATTTCTGTTGCAGTTAATTTGTCCGAGTGCCAGAGGTTGGATCCACCAGACAGTGCCCTCCCCTCCCCTCTAACAGTGCAATCACCAGTTGAAGCTTTCTTCACTAATTCTCCTCTAAAATCATTGGTTGCATCTCCACAGTTGCGGAGCAAACAAAACCAGGTGAATTAAATTTATAAATAAGCCTGACTTCATTCAGTTAATCAGGCTTTCAGATTAATTTTATGTTAATAGCCTTAATAATGCCATCTTATCACTGGGCATTCTGCATGTATTTTGATCCTTCATATTATTTTACCTTAGTATGGTTGCTACATGTACATGTACGTTCAACTTTATGAATCTGACTTCACTGCTACTCTGGCTTATTCTCAGTTTAACACTGGCACAGTTTGACCTCAGTTAAACTACTGTATTCAACATTATGGGTCCTTGGAAAAATCGCTCTGTGGCCAAGAAAATTCCTGGACATTTGTTTCTAAGAAAGTAACTACGATCATGAATGTTTGATCCTCTATTGGAAGACTTTGCAGTAACAGATTTCTGTTTAAAAAAAATACACTGTAAATGCAAGTTTAGCACGCACCTCGAAAGTCCTTGAAAGTCCTTGAATGTAAAATAAAAAATTCAAGGCCTTAAAAGTCCTTGAAAATTGCAGTCAGTCCTGGAAAGTCCTTGAAATTTGTTGCCAATTTTACTCAACAAAGCTTTGAACACAAGTGTCTGAGACGAAAAGATGCGCACCCTACTGTACTTTGAGCATCTTCATTTTGCCCCTCTTGGAGTCCTTGAAAGATGGAAAAATGTGTCCTTGAAAGGCCTTGAAAAGTCCTTGAATTTTTGGCCAAAAAAAGTCTATGAACCCTGTAAATAAAAAGGCTTTCCACACCTTCAAGTTATTTTTTATTATGTGTGTCTTTTTCAATATTGTTCCTTGAGAGAAGGGTACATACTCCAAGTGCCAGAGATAATTACATTTTTTGGTGAATGGTACCTCTGTTTGAGCAGGTGTTTTACAGGACAGACTTGCTCTCTGGTTAGGGGAGCTTGGGCGCATATGATAATTAACTTAATACTTAGTTCAAATTTGATTACGATTTTAGCTAATGCTGAACAAGCTACAGCAGAAAGTGTCAAAGCTGCAGTCCTCGCTGGACTTACAGGTGCATGTTCAATCTGAACTGGAAAACGAACTCACGGAAAAGAATAAGGAGATTGACGCTAGAGGTAATGGACAAAATGTTTGTATTCTATTTATCGTGCGTTTTCCAATAAGGATAGTTTTTACTTTTATTCCAAATACGGGGAGTGATAGTAACTTTATTCCTCCCGGAAATTTGGAACATCCTCACGATTTTTTAAACGATCGAAATACAAATTTTGTTCTTTGTCCCGCTTTGTTTTTGTTTGTTTTTTCAGCGATATCTTTAGAACTACTGTGTGCCATATTTCTTACAAAAATTCCCAAGTCTCCAGATTCCTGGAAGAATTATGTTTTTCTCCCGAACCAGGCCTTGTTAGAGTTGTCACCCTCTCGTCTGAAATTTAAGGTTATCTTGGCCGAGAAGTGTCAGTAATGAAAGTTGGTCCCACACCGGACCAAAAGCTAGGGTCCTAAAATAACTGGTAAGATCAATGGTGGCTGTGTGCTTAACATCCGCCTCAGTGCAGGTGATCGCCTTGTTGCGCAGTGATGTTAAGCCGTTGGCCTTTCCCCTTCATCTCCACACGTAAAGCAGAACTGAAAGGGGACGTAAATTAAGTAAAAAGAACCCACGCACTGATCGAAAAGAGTAAGCAGGGGTTTGGATAAAATTTGAAGTAAGCAGTTGTTTAGAGAAGAGTAACAGACTTACTTTAATTTAATTTCAAAGAATCTTTCTTTAATTACTTAAATTTAGGGGGAAAAGTAGCCGACGCTTTTCGTCGGCCATCGGTCCTTATTGAAAGCATTGAGTTGCGAATGTAGTTCTCTGTGTTGTAGTCAATAAATACATCAGGGTTGGGTGGAGCCTGGGCAATGGGCTGACCATTTGTCCCTAAGGACCTCTACCGGTCTTGTGGTTGGGTAGCACTATAGATGTACCTACCTACGATCTTGATAGTAGTGTTATTAGTTTAGTTCAGAGCATGAAATTGTTGGGTGTTACAATTGATAATGATCTCAATTTCACTGAGCGTGTAGCAGACATAGTTCATAGAGTTAGCAATCAGATACAGGTTATGCAAAGGCATAAGAAACTATTTAACACTGACGCCAAAACCAAACTATACAATGCCTATGTGTTGCCATATTTCTATTATTGCTGTGTCATGTGTCACCATTGTGGTCAGCATAATTTAAAGAAGTTGGAGAAAATTAATGAACGTAGCCTACGAGTTGTTTTCAATGATAATAACGGCAATTATATGCAATTACTTAATCGTGTGGGACAACCATCGCTATTTAATGGGCGCGTACAAATTATATCTTTACATTAGTATACAAACTCTTAATGGGCTGTCCCCAGAATATATTACTAATATGTTTAGTTTAAAGACCTACAGCATAAATCTACGTACTAGTGGTACACATATCTTGTTATCCCTTGTGTCAATATTACTAGATATGGCCTGCACTCTTTATCTTACTATGGAAGTAAACTATGGAACTCCCTCCCCAACACCACCAGGTCACTACCAACAGTTGCAGCTTTCAAATTGACCATTCGTAATTTAGAACTTGATACTGACTGCTGTCCCTTATGTAGATAGTTGTAAACTGTTAGATGCTACTGCATAAATTATGAAATTGAACATAATTATTGTTATTTTATATACCTATTTTATTATTCCATACCTACCTGATTTTATTTATTTATTTACCGTAATTATTTTCTCGAATATATTAGCATTTTTGCTATTTTAAATTCGAGGTGAAATAAAGGTTATTGTATTGTTTTTTGTATTGTTAGGCCAGTGCATCAGCATGCGCGGAAAAGGGATATGCATACATGTACATACAATAGGCAACCTTGATTTTCCTCTCTCAACGAGAACACCTTTTGTGTGGAAAATTTAAGTCTCAAACTCGACAGTATTAACTTTTGAACCCCTTTCCAGCCGTGTCGATGGATTTTTGTTTCCTGGCCTACATTTAATTTAAAATCATCTTGATTAAGGGAAACAAAGTCTTTGGCCTGTGTTAATCGTCATTTTAAGTTGAATAATATTTGTGTTTCTTTTGTAGATGCTACGGTTATAGGCTTGCGGTCGGAGATCGCGAAGCTGTCATCGTCTATTGAGGAGCTGGAGCTTATGAGACACTTCAAAGACGAGTTTGAGAAAACAGATAAAGAAAACGTCAGGTAATTTATAGTCCTTTACAGTGTTCAAGATGGCTCACACAAATGGCACAATAAACTGAAGTTGTGATTTGCTGAAATTATTATAGTTTTTTTATTTTTTATTTTTAAACTTCATATTATAAACATTTAAAAGCCGATTCCGCTGGAACTTAAGATCATGAAAATTCTGTATCTGCGCTGAATTTTTATTTATTTATTTAGTTAGTTTTTATTATTTTTTATCGTATTTTATTTACACCAAGTCCATTACGTTGCCTAAACTACCGACGATACTTACACCACGGTACTTACACGGCTTACAATACAATGCTTACTTGCACAACTTCAGATTACAAAAACAGTAACAAATACTGTACAAAACAAATGCTTTACAAACGATTTGGTTACTTAACAAGCAGACTGGAATAACTTAGGAAACGGGTATTAGCCACTGGAAAAAGATGGGTGGGTGATTTAAGCGAAAAAAATGGAAAACATTTATAGAGAAAAAATATATAAGCTAGGGGTTTACCAGGTGCGAGCAAACCAAGTTTAACGAAGAAAAAGCCTCCATGTGTTTTCAAAGGCAGTTAAACAATAACTACGGAGAGCTACTTGTTTTGAATTTGAATAATTGTGTTCAGTTTACTATTGAGGACGGAAAAACAAGGCGACGCTCCCCCTAATTTACGAGAGTGAAGATGATATCTTCCAAGTAGAAGAACCAGATCAATCGCTGTATAAGTAGGGACATTTTACATCCCCATCAAATGAAGAGCTGTGAGAACAAAATCAATTCCAAGGCCCCTGTGAAAGAGGAATTGTTTAACATTATTCCAAAAACCTTGAGTTATGGAACAGAGCAGAAAATGATGAATGATAGTTTCTGTTTCTCGTTCACAAAAGCAACATTTATCTGATTTAACAATATTGATTCTCTTTAGAAAATCATTCATGGCAATCCTCCGATGTAAGAACTTAAAGTGGAAGGTTCTTAATTTGGTAGATAGCGTATAGTTAAAGGCAATTGTGTATGCTACCTGCCAGTTGACATCACAGTCATTGTGGACACGCAGGTCTTTGAGCCATATTCCTTGGCTCCCGATGGAGGGGGGAGTTCTTTTCTTCAAAAGAGAAGTATAGATAAAATTATTGACCTTGCGTTTGGAGATAAGTTCAGTTAAAGTCACTCCTTTCACAGTTTCCTTGCCCAGCAGCGGAGTACTATGCAACTTCCTTATAAAGGAATTATTTTTGGCATCATTTAGTAATTTAATGCACGAAAAGTTACAAATTGCACGCCCTCGTACAATTCACCGTTTTGTTGAGCGAACTATAAGTAAAAAAAAAGAAAAAAGATTGCACTCGCCTAGAGCGCGAACTTTCAAAATTACACGTACATTGGGCCTACATGCCTTCGGGGAGGTAAATGGATTGTTATAGACATTTCAACGAAGGAGTATTGCTTCTTGGTAAGTTGTTTCATTTTTTTAATTTTATGCAGATTGAAACAAAAAGTCGTGGAGCTGCAGACGTTCAGGCAGCAGTGCGGAGATCTTGAACAAAAAGTTGCCAGTTTTATGCAAGAAAAGGAGCAGTTCGAAAAAGAGGTATCGTCATTCCCATTGTAAAATCTAAACCCCTAGCAAGTTGTCATGTACATTTAATCATGTTATTTCGGCTCGCTGTAAAAGGCTAAAAGATGTCGTTAAATCAGTGAAAACCCAAAAATAATGAAGCAGTTCATTTGTTGAAGACTGTTTTACTGCAAGGAGACTAAATATTGTCTTCTTCTGTTGCAGATAAGAAGGATGGAAGTGGATTGCATTTTTAAGAAATAAGGCTAAGTTTTTATTTTCTCGAACGCCATCTTGAAACCAATTGGCCAAAAATGCACTGTAGATACTTTTTCTGAAAAAAGTCGATTGGTGTCTTTCCCCTACATTTCAAGGAATGTTTCGGCATGAGTAAGGGTCGTTGAGTAGCACTTCTGTGAAGTTTTCGCCGGAAAACAGCAAAACGCCCATGGCAGAACCTCACAGATTTATGTACACTCAAGGGCTTTTTCCCTCTGAATTCTTGTGGTATGACTTTCAAGAAAAACCCGAGGGTTTTTATCAAGACTAGGGATAGGGTTTGGTACTGGGTATGGGTTTTTCAGTCCCTTTGATACACCTCTATCCTTGGTATTCAGATAGCACTCCCAGTGTAAACTGAAGAGCACGGTAAAACCTCTCGTTTCGCCAGTAATACTATTGCTTCAAGTGTCACCTGATCACATGAAATGGATCTTTTAATTTTAGCAAATGGAAACAGAGAGGCTGGATTCCAGCATCGAGCGATATAAGAGTAAAATTCACCACTTGGAGTTTAAAACAAGTGAGCTTGAGGCAACACTGAACAGAAAGGAACAAATGATTACAACTCTTCAAAAGGACTTGGCAGAGGTAATTTATAAGAACTTTTCCTCCTTTACGGCGTTCAGTTCTCTGTGCAAGCTTTCGCGTTGCAATTTGACGTTGTATTTTCTTTCATTGGTGATCTGCGTATTGTTTCAATAGACAGAAACTAGCTGACAGTCGTTCATGTACGGTTTACGACCATCGTAGCGTGCCTTAGTGTCAGCCGTTTTTGGGGGATGTCACGCAACGTTCCCCTCTCTTTAGAAGCTCTGGGGGAGAGCGTTCTGTGACATCCCAAGCAACGGCTGCAGAGGAGACTTTGAAGCAGCATTTTGTGGTTACATTTCACATTGCGGTCTATTGTGCAAGACACCTTTCGCTAGAATTTCACCTTGCACTGGCGCTTACTCAAAAGATGCGTTTCCTACCACATTAAGGCTTGCGACCTCTCGTTTTCCGACGAAATACCTCACTCTTCATTTTATTTTGTTGCCCACAGGCGGTTAGCGCGGTATCAAAATCAGCAGAATTGAGACGAGAGTGTGAGCGATTGCAGACAGTTGATGTTGATGATGTTGTAGTCAAAGAGAGCTTGTCTTCCTCAGAAGGTGATGATGAATTTATTTTGTAGCTGTTAAGCATTGCTGGATTGCTTGTGACGTCATGGCGGCCATGTTGGTAGTCAAGCACAATAGTCTGTCTCTCTGCTGGGAAGTAAACTTTATTTTTATGCAAATTCTGCAAAGCAGAATTGTATTGTTTTGACCACCAACATGGCCGCCTTGTCACGTGAGTGAAATCAAGAAATTATCATCATAGCGCTCGAAATAGTTAACGGGCAGACGCCGGTAAGGCTCTCCGGTCAAAAATGTTTTTGTTCGGACATATCCCGTTTTTGGCCGATCGAATTTGAACAATTTAAACAACCTTAACTTTTGCAATAGTGACCCCAGAGTAACACGAATAATGCCCATCGTGATGAGCAAATAGCTCAAAATCATTTTTTGTTAAAAGCGCATATGACCGGATAACATGTTTGTCAATCCGTGGATTTTTCCAGTCAATACCCAGTTCTGATGAGATATTGTCCGTTGAAATGATGGTCTGTTTAGGCAGAACACGCACCATAGAGGACATAAGTAGGCCGAGAGTCTGAAAACATTTATCCGTGTCATGCAACACTTCTCTAAACAGACTCCTTTCTTGCTCGTTTTTTTCCAAAGATGGATCTCCAAACCACGCCCCAATAGCGCCAGTCAATATCGACACTCGAATCATTGAGCTTGAACTGGAGAAGCGTCGGTTGATGACCGAACTGTCGCTTGCTGTGAATCAAGAGGATTACTTGGCTTTGAAGGAGACGCTGGAAGTCACCGAGGAGGCGCAGTCGTCTTATAAGGTTTATAACGGGATTCTTTCTCCTCGATAGAACTTGCGTTTATCCAAGTTAGAGGTAGTAGTTCATGATGCGGCCTTTTTACGGTGGCTTAAAGGGGTTTTCAGATAAATTGAACTGAACCACCGTCAAATCCACCCCAGAAACGAAGTAAACACCATAGTTTTATTCTGTAATATTTTACCGCAAAACCTGTCACCATAGCAACAAAATAACGTAGTCTACTGAACCACCGTGAAATCTACCCCAGAAACGAAGTAAACACCATAGGTTTATTCTGTATTATAAAATGTTGGAAGAGTTACGCGCGCTGTGATTGGTCGAATCGAGTTCATTATATCCCGACAAAGCACGCGCTCTACGTCACGCGCGTGCACTGTTGAGTTATAATGCACGCTGCCTACGTCATAAGCTCGTGTGCGAGCAAATAGGTATGAAAACTCGCTTAAATCTCCGGGACATTTTATAAAAAAAAATAAAAAAACTTGTTCCTCGTACATTGTTGAGTTATATAAGCACTTGGGAATTTTTAAGAACACTCGAGAAGAGCCAGAAGCACTCGCTTTCGGCTCGTGCTTCTCTAGGCACTTCTCTGTAGATCAAGATCTCTGTAGGGCGTGAATTTTACAATAACTCCCTGAACTGGCTGAAAACCCTGTCGAGGGGAGCAACCTAAAAGTGAGTTCTTGACAAAATCAAGCAGTTCACCTTGATGATGAAGCATAACGCAATGTTATTGACAAATATTACTTTTTTGGATGCGTTTTGTGGCCTTTTCAAATTTTCAAATATCAATTCACTGTCCGTAATATTATGAAAAATCCAATGTGTAACACTGAAGTGCACTTTAAAGAATTTGGAGCTATTACCTTGCTTTTATCTACAGGAAAGCTATGTAGCGGCTAAAACCAGAATCCAAGAACTGGAGGAACAGTTGGCGACCGAAGAACAAAAGAGGTGAGATCTTGGTGCACCCCAAAGCCAAAAAAACCGCTGCTAGCCTCCTAAAAACATGGACAATAGAAACAGTCTTGGGTCGCATTGGTAGTTTTAATGCCCAAAACCTGTCCTGTTTCATAAAAGATTTTCCCGGCATGGTCGTCTGGTAGTCTTCTACGATACAATTTGTTTTAATTCGTATCATTTCTGTCATTAGTGAACAAATGGTAGAACAGCTGAGGAATGTCCAAGAGCAATGTTATCAAGAAGTCGAGCAACTTAAGACCGCTTTGTTGAACGAACGCTCCTTGAAGGCAGAACTGGTTCAAGAGCTTGACTTAAGGGAAAAGAGACTCCAAGAGACGACTGTTGAGATCCAAGCGCTTGCTACTTTGAAAACCGGTTTAGAGGGCAGTCTTCAAACGAGTAACGCTCGGGCGCTAGACGAGAAAGCCAATTACGAGAGAGAGTTGAGCTTGAAGACGGAAAAGCTGGAGATGGTAGGTGCAAAGCTGCAGGAATTTGAGAAAGAGCTGCTAAAAAAGACTGATCAGGTTCAAGCTTTGGAAAAAGAGAGAGATCAAGTTAGAGACGCTTATGAGCAAATGTTGGCGGACGTGAGAAAGGAGTTAGGTTAGTGAAGTTCGTTTTCAAAACCAAACTTGTGATTTGTTTATTTGTGATGTTTTTACAGTTGTTATCAATGTTGCTCACCTAGGAGACATTTTAAAGGGTCACTATCATGGGGGTTTCGCTGTTTTCTGACCCAGACTTCACAGAAATTGCTACTTATGACCTTTGCTCATGTTAAAACATTCCTTGAAATGTAGGAGGAAGATATCAATCAATTTTTTGCAGGAATAGCCGTCCATAGTACATTTTTGGCCTTGCCTTCAAGATGACGTGTGGAAATTTGGAAACAATTAGGCTAATTTTTTTTTTCAAAATGCAATCCATTTCCATTCTTGCCATCCACAACAGAGGACAGTATTTAGTCTCAGTGTAGCAACAAAGTCCTGAGTGAATAATGCATATGACACAAATCATAATTTATGTGAACTGCGGATATGAAATCAAATAAAGAATGATCGTCGCAGTTGTGATCGATTGCGTAAAGAAGCCTGAAAAAAAATTGACCAGCTCCCAACGTCAGTGGCTTCATTGCTCAGTTGGTAGAGCATCGCACCGGAATCGCGAGGTCATGGGTTCAATCCCCGTCCAATCCCCGTCCTGAACTTTTTCAGGCTTCTTTACGCAATTGTAAAAATTGCGATCACAGTTGCGACGATTATTCTTCATCTGAAAGTCCTGAGTGTCTAAACGGCTTGATTATTTTTGGGTTTTTCCTGATTTGAAGACATTTTTTAGCATCTTACAGCGGACCGAAATAACATGACACTGCCCCTTTAAGGAGAACACAAGGAAGCCACGATTTTAAATTTATTGTACCGAAAGGACATAAACATAGTTTAGATTTTCTTTCTTTCCTTGGACAATACTAGTAACTGAATGAAACCAACTTCCGAAAGAAACTGTTACCAACTGGTCAGTCTCTCTATATACCTTTTAAAAGCAAACTCATGCAGTTTTAATTAGCTTTTACTGGTTGTTTTTCTGTATCAATAGTTTTAGCTCACTCATTATTTTGTATATTTTTGGTGTAGGTTCGTCTTAGTATTATTATTATTATTATTCTTGAGTTGGCGAGATGTCCCTCGTGAATGTTGCGGACACAATCATATTTTATTATTATTATTATTATTACTAGTTTATTAATTGGCAATACTGATAGTACTTACAAGAGTGAATAATATTTAAAATAGTTACAACGTTAAAACATTACTTACAATTGGCCGTTCCGAAATTCAAAAGGGAACTGGGGTGAGTTTCAAATTTGAAGTAATCGATACATTGACACCATCACATGAAAGATGACATTGAGATTGGTTGTTTGACCAAGTTTGATTCTTTTAGGTTGAACAGAGGCCAAGTTATGGACCTTGAAACATAGCTCAAAATCCATACAAACGTCTCTAATTTTGATGCTGCGACCCCCAAAACCATATAAATATATATGGTTTTGCATTGATTGATTGATTGATTGATTGATTGATTTTAAGATGTAAAGATCAGCAGCATGGAAGAGGACAAAGCTGCGGCCCTTGCCCAGTACCGCTTTAAATCAAAACAGCTTGAAGACGACCATGAAAAGATGAAGAAAGAGTTCGCCAACAAGCAAAAGGCCATGCTGGTAGAGGCGGAGAGAAATGCCTCGAAAATTCAAGACGTTTGTGATGCAGAGCGCTCCGCGTGGAAAAAGAAATTCGACAATCTGTCGGAGGAGGTTATAAATACGAGAAGTGAGATGTTCGAGAACTCGAAGAAACATGCCGAAGAGCTGATTGAGATTCGAAGGAAAGCGAGAGAGGGAGAAGAGAAGTTGGATGAAGAAGTAAGAAAAACGAGGGAAGAGAAAGCGAAGTTGGAGAACCAGCTTCTTAAGGCCAACAGCACCATCGCTGAGCTGGAACTGGAGGTCAAGCAGGGTGAAGCAATGAAGAAGGAATTAGGCGTTGAAAGGGAGAAATGTGAAGAGCTGAAAAAGAAATGCAATAGTTATGCTGCCAATGAGGAAATGCTGCAGGCTAATTTTGAACAGGTGAAGAAAGATGCCGATTCTGAGAAAGAACGACTCGAAGGTCAGATGAAGAATCTTGAGGAGGCAAACAGAACGGAAGTCAGTGCTGTTCGAGTGGCACTGGATAACTTGAAGAAAGATTACAGTGAGTTGGAGATAAAACGAAAGAATGAGATTGAGCAGATTCTGGAAAATAAGAAGCAAAGAGAAGAGGAGTTAAAATTGCAAATAGAAGAGATGAAAACCGCCAACGATGAAAAGGATAAAAGAGTTGAAAAGCTGGAGATTTTGCTCAAAGAAGCTACAGAAGAGAAGAAGAAAGTTGAAGAACTAGAATCATCACTGAAAGTCTCATCGGAAGAAAGAGACAAACGAGTCGACTTTCTGGAGGCAATGTTAAAAAGAGCATTAGAAGAAAAAGAGAGCGCTATCAGCGATATGAAGAGCTCGCAGATTGAGTGGCAAAACAAGCAGCAGGAGCTGGAGACCAAGATTGAAGAACTTGAGGGTACCTCGGAAGAAGTTAAGGAAACGGAATTTGCATTTCTTGAGCTTACAAAGCACATGGAACAGTTACAGGCCGAGAAAGAACGCTTTCAGCAGAAGGCAGAGGACGAAGCATTAATTAACAGACGGCTTGGCTCAGAGATCCATTCTTTAGAAGCACAGCTCGCTCACGCAGATTCTCAAATACGTGAACAAAGGCAGGAATTCAATAGGAGTACAATGGAATCCCAAAGAAGGCAAACGATTGGTGGTGTAAGAACTGACATGTATCCTCCACAAGCCTTCATTGTAGAGGACAGTCCCACTGACTCAGAGGATGGTGCCCCGTTCAAGTTAGAAGATTTATCAAGCTCTTTACTTAGCACAAGAGAGGCGAGATTACAGCGAAACAACCCCCTGAACCAATCAAACAGATCTATCACCAGTCTTCACTCAGTCTCCGGTTTAAACATAAGGCCTGGGGTCCAGACCCGCTCCAGTCGCCGCCAGAGTGCTATATACATGCGTGGTAACACGCCTCCTGAACGACGTACAACTAACAGTGCGGCGTACTTCATCTTGGGCGACGAATTTAGGCCGGAAATGGAGCAAGATGCCGAAGTTGAATATGATTGGAACCGACTGGCAGAACTGCAACGTCGGAACGCTTCATGTCTACCACACCTCCAGACCTCGTACCCGGTGGAAACACAAATGGGGCCGGACATTACTGGGCAGGAGGACGCGCTGAAAACGGGACGAATGTCCTTGGATACTTCTATACTCAAACCGTACAACACCCGGAAACGAAAATCGGGAGAAAATGTCCACGGGTCAAGCTTTTCCAAATCGAAGTCCGCTCCTAGCATTACTCCAGCGAAACAATCCAGATCCCAGCGCCTTACACGAGCCATGCAGTCCGCTCTGGGGTCGCTGCGGTCACGATCAACTGAGAACCTCTCCAAGGGCAACCGTGAGCCTGAAGTGACATCCTCGCGAAGGGAGAGCCTCGCTTTCAGCATCGAGATCTCACCTCCAAAGAAAACAAAGAAAGCGCCGATTGAGAGGAGGCGAACCATCTCCCGTTACACAGCAACAAGTCGGCTGCTTGGGGATAAGAACAAAGAATCCTTGAAAAAATCAAAGACGCAAAATCTCGAGACATCTGCTAGTAACGAAAGAAGGCCGCTCAGACCTCGCCAGGAAAAAAGCAATGCCAAATGACAATGCAAAGCGACCGCTAGAATGCTTTAAAAAAATAAACAGAATTGAAACATGAAAGATTTGAATGTGGGAACATTTCACTGAAACAGTAGAAGTACAACGAACGCGTCGATTTCCCCTTGAGCCTCCTAGTTCAAGGGGGAGGAAGTCGCGCCAGTTAAAAAAAAAGTAAATTAATTTTATTATGTTTATATGATCACAAAGGACAGCGTATTTTGTTTTAGTTTTCGCACCATGCTGTATCCGTTATGTAGACAACAAAGTAGTTTCTGTAGCTTCCAATTTTCCTTTAGTGATAAACCTCCCCTAAAAAGAAGCCCACTTGTTAAGGCAGTTGCAAGCCAAGTGTTATGTTACGAATTTTAAGTTTTAAAAAGATAGTTTTTGTACATAAAGTATTTGCTGGATTCGTGTAAACTGTTAGTGAGCCCTTAGTCGAGCTAGCCACTCTGAACAAAGGAGACTGCAGGCGTTACCTCTGCCTGAGGTACTTTAGCAGCAGAAAATTATCTGTCGTTTATACCAATGACAATTTAGTCTAATTTCAGTTTGACCATCGGCAGCAAGCCAGTTTCTTTCCACTAAAGGAGTAATTGCAAAATCAAGTGGACTACTATTTCCACATTTCCTGGAACTAATATTACGTACAGTATAGCCTCGATCAGGAAAAAACCTTTTTTGTCAGGGAAAATCTAAATTCTGTCTTAAAGTCAAGGTATTTTGTGTGTGGCTAGTCACTGGGTTTGAAAAGGGGATTCGTCCTTAATAAAGATAGTTTCAAAAAATTCCTGTAAAGCTGGCTTGATTGCCGTGATAAAGATGGTAAACCTAGGTGACTTAGAGGAGCTACGTCACGCTATTTTAGCATATTTTTAAAGCTCAAAATATGTCTTGCGGTCAATTGAGATCCAAAAATAATGGTCTAGTTTTGTTATTTAAGACTGTTATGACACTAAAACTGTTTCATGTCGTCTGATGCTACCAATGCGGCAAGGATGGAAATGGATTGAAACTTGAAAAGGTTGGGCCAACTTTTTCAAGTTTTGATGCTATCTCGACAAAAAAACAACAAAAACCTTATTATGGGTTGCTCTCTTTGATAAAATTAATTTGATATCCACCTCATAGTTTATCAGGAACATTGTTTGTATAAATAAGTAACGGTTTTTGGAAAGAATTGATCCAAAACCACAAAATCGTCGTGACATAGCTCCTTTAAGGGCCTCCTTGTTTTCGGGCGTTTTTAACAGACGTTTTTCGCGTCGTTCATTGTTGGTTTTTATCAATAGGTTAAAGCGAGTTTGCACCCATGAACAAGATTAAAAAAACGACTTAATGGAATAATAAATGGCTCAGTAAAACCCATCGTTAAACGAGGGGTGGGGACGGGAGGCATTAACATGACAACTACAGTGATATCAAAAGGCTCCTATGAGCCAACGCGTGAATGCAGTGGTCGAAATAGCCGTCAGATTCGGACCTAAAACATAAGTCGGTACGATCTTGCATGGGACTTCATCGATCAAACCGTGTTAGTGACATAAATAATAAGGTTAAGAAAATGTAATTTGTGTTCCTTGTCCCCTCGATTAGGCGTGTCCATGTTATTAAACGATGAACGGAAGGTTCCCATATAACTGGTTGGACTGATACTGCCAGTGAAAAACTTCTCAATGCCGGACGTTTGTTGATAATCTTATCCTAACAAATTTGCTGTTGTAGTCAGAATAATGTTGACTAGGGTTGAATCACATCTTTTTTATTGTTTGTATGATTATTTCTTTCATAACATGTCCCAAGATTTGCGCGCGCGGACACTCACTCGTGACGCAGGCTGCGTGCATTGAAGGCTTTAAAAAAAAAAAAAGAACAACCAACATGACTTTTTGACTGAACGTTTTCTGTTCTTCGTTGCACGACTTTTTTCTTTTGTTTTTTCCTTGCATTCTTTTGTTTCAGGGCTTTGCTCCCACCAACCCTTCCCCCATCACTTTCCTAATGGTTCCTTATTAAGTCTCAAATCTTCCTAGCTGAGCACATGTGCTCTAATAATTGGGGAGACTGTAAATCAAATGTTTCTTTTTGAGGAGAGGGGAAAATCGGAGTACCCGGAGAAAAACCTCTCGGTTTATCCACTCGATTCGACCAATCGTAACGATTTTCTTAAGTCGTTTCTGCAATTTTCTGAGTGTAAGCAGTGTAAGTGATCAAAACGATCTCGTCACTCCTAATTAGACGTTACACTTGAGATATCTGCTGACCAACAACACCGACCTAAGGCTCTATTTTGCTTGCCACGCTTGCTGTCGTTTCTTTGGCAAGCGAGCACTCGATGTGCAATTCGGTAAGTAACTGATTTAGAAGTGTTTTTTTCGGGTGGCGGTTAGGAGGGATGACCTGACAGGACCTTCTAGATCTACCGGTCAGCAAATGCAGCAAGTGACAACACGGTCCCTTGGGTTTGGTGCACTGTAGGCTCAAAAATTACTTCTGAGTCATTTGTTTTGGCCAAAACCGTTTTTTCGAGCCATTTTTCAATGCAGAAGCCCCCAGCCCGGCATCTTTAAGCTGGGTTTGGGGTAGAGGCAATCTTCTGAAAGAAATTAAAACAGAGGTGGAAAACGATTTCACAGCGAGTGAGCCGCTGAAAGTGTTTCAGAGGGCCATGGCGGTTGTCAAGTGAAGTTGTCTTTCTGGCCTTTCTGGGTTTGGATTCCAGGACCTAGCATGGTAATTTTCGGCTTGTTTCAGGGACTTGTAAATAAAGCAGTCCGTGCAATATTTTGCCGGTAGTTGTTTGTCTTGTGATAAAGCAAGGTTGAATTTCGAAGCTTTTGCGTGACACGATATTAAACTGGCGGCTGAGAATGCTGTCATTCGCGATCTGAACAGTCCTTGTTCAAGAATAAGTACTCATATAGATGTTTATGAGCCTTCAGAAGACGACTACAGGTTTTTTTTTTTATAGCAAAACTCGATGACATATGGTTTTGTTAACTTCCGGCCGCCATATTTGTGCCCCTCAGAGGGACAGAAAAATGGCGTCTCGATACAAAGCCTTATTCATTTCAGTAAAACATTTATTCAAATATCTCCCACATGAAACATCTTACAGACCTGAATCTTTGCGAGACTGTTTGAATATTCATCTTCTTTTATCTCTTTGATTCTCGGCTTTATTTGTTGAATGGTTTTGATGATGGTGTGACGGTGAAAACAGGCAATAGCAATTGACGGACTTGTGCCATGCCGCCGTTATCAAGGAATTACCCAGAATTCATTTCGGTTGAGAAGATGAGTGGGAGTAACTGTACACGTTACGCTTCTTGTTCTTCTTGACCTTAGCGCTGCTTTACGGTGGCCCACAAGTGCACTCCGAATTCCAAATGATACTCCAAATCTTTTAATACACTCTGAATTCTTAAACCTCACTCCAAATAACAAAACCTCACTCCGAATTCGAAAACATAACTCTGAATTTGAAAACATCGCTCCGAATTCTTCACGCTGTGGCTATGTGGCCGGTAACCGGCCAAAGTGTTAAAAACACTAAATGAGCAGCAGTCCGATATTTTTCTAAAAGTTGCCAAATCAAAGAATCCGTGGCTAATCCAAACCATCGTACGTCGATTAGGAAAAGTCAAGCGATCCTGAAATGATTTTTAGATTTCAAGTCCAGCGCTTACTTTATGCTGGGCTTATTGGACGAACCGTGATTTGTGACACTGTGCCGGAAAACAGTCTTTGCAGCTCGTCTTTTTATTACATTTACAATATACGCAGGATTAGAAAGTACTTATCTCACCAAACCGCCCTATCCCTTATTCACGCGTTTGTTACAAGCAAATTGGACTACTGCAACAGTTTATTGTACGGCCTTCCTTCTATTCACATTACTAAACTACAAAGAGTTCAAAATGCAGCTGCGAGACTTGTGCCTAATACCCCTGGTTTTAGTTATATTACTCCTATCTCATCTGGTCTTCACTAGTTACGTATCAAATACAGAATTAACTTTAAAATTGTGTTATTAACGTTCAAATACTTGCATGGACTAGCACCTCAATATCTAGTTGATCTTACAGCTGTTGCAGCACAGTCAAGACATAATCTTATGTCTATGAATGCGACTCTGTTGGTGCCAGCGAGTGCAGGGTGCCTGCCTACGCTTGGTGATCGTGCCTTTTAGTTAGCAGCTCCTAAACTGTGGAATGCTCTTCCGGCTGAGATCCGAAACATTCACAGTCTCACATCTTTTAAGCGAGCTCAGTCTTAAAACATACATCTTTAAGTTAGCTTTTAATTGACTGAATTGTACATAGCGTTTTTAATTTTATTCTTAGACTTTCTTGTTTTAATTCCATTCGTGATTCATGTTGACATTACTTTTGACACATTCTTAGTCGTTTTCTATTATTTGTAATGTGCATATGACCATATTTCTATGTTATATGCGTAATATAAGCTTGATATTCATTTTATTGATACTTAAATGGCTTTTTCTCTGCGTGCCAAACTAGGATCGAGTGAGCGGGAAAGCGTGGAAGAGAACAAAGACGAGCAACTAAACTTAACTATAAATGTTGACTTTCGGCGCTAGGAGGAAAACTTTAGAACAAAAATACGTATTTTTTGGTGTTGTTCGAGGGTATTCAAAGCAAAAATTTTTCGTTTTGTAGCGGGACAAATGTTCATTTTTAAAGAAAATCTTCAGTTGCAGCGAGTTTAATGGCTGCTTAAGTTCAAACAACTAAACATTTGGCAGTAACAACGGATCATTTCAACTTTAAAGTTCTAAAAGCAGTGACGGCGCTTCTGTAAAAAGTGATTCCCTGAGGCATCGGATGTCAGGTGGGGAGTAAAGCTCCGCTGGAAAAACTGAGTTAACATGTCTAGATAGTCATGGTGCGTAGTAGCACGCCACCGACCGTTAAGAAGCCCAAACGCTAGAGCGACAGAGAAGGACAGGTTTCAAGAGTTACTATAACTTTTCAAAGGAAAAACGAGGATAGTTTCTGAACGAATTTCAAATCCATACAAACTCTTACGCAACTTTATACAAACTCTACTTACAGAGCATTTTGGTAATCAGTAACTTGCAGAGCATTCAGGCAACAGTTCCAGAGGTTATCTTCTTAGCCTGCGTAGCAAGCGCAAAACGGGGAGGGAAGCGAGAAAAAGAAAACGGGGCCTTTTTTGCGCTTGTTAGGCAGGCTATTTTCTTCTCAGTCCTAGCTATTCCTGTTGGTGCTAATCGATAATTTGCTTGAGATCAGTAAAGGAACGAGACGCCTAAGTTACGCCTTTCATGATGGGCCTAAGACATCATTGGTGAATAGCAAATTCATTCGTAAATAGAACATATTTTAAGAACGTCGTAAAT
>OX419341.1:14982304-14989804 GCA_948470475.1 Galaxea fascicularis | reverse complement strand
AGTTGCATCATGTTTTATCATCACGAGTTTGCCCTGCAAGCGACCGGGAGTTTACAAATGGGTCTTTTTGACGACTGGCAGAAATAAAAGAAGAGTCGAATTTTTATTCCTGTCGGGAGATTCTCCATATTTACAGACAGACGGTCATAAAGCTTTCTGTTTTCTATACTGGAGCGTAACGTAATTTAATGTAGTGTTCCGTCTAACGAAAGCACTAAGATTATTA
The DNA here is from genome assembly GCA_948470475.1 of Galaxea fascicularis. NCBI lineage: Eukaryota > Metazoa > Cnidaria > Anthozoa > Scleractinia > Euphylliidae > Galaxea > Galaxea fascicularis. The sequence goes on along the minus strand of OX419341.1, from coordinate 14,989,578 downwards.
AAGGAAATTTTAAACTCTAATTTGACCTCAGGCGAGTATTGCGCACGTGGAAGCAAAACCTCTAACATTCTTTAACTGATAAGTAATTACCTTCCTTAATCCCCAAGTCTTCCCACCATCCTTCGTTATGGTAACGACGTTTATGTCGTAGTAGCCGCGATCGGTGTAAACCCGTTCTTGCTTATAAGATAACTCCGCATCACACATCTCGTGGGGCGGATTTGTATTGCACCCCCATTTCCATCTTATCCTACATGAAAGAGCGTTTGTCTGGATCAAAGAAGGCTTATGGATAATTTACATAAGTGACCCATACATGAAATAGGTCTCCCACAAAAACTGCCCTAGAAGGTAACTAGATAAGGAACAATCTCTCTTTTTTCGCAGTCGGATTTAGTTAGAGAACAAAACTTTCCCGTCACATCACACCACCCAAGGGCAGAACAAAGCAGGGATTGGGGGAAGAGAGAGCGGGGCGGGGGGGGGGGAAGGGGTTGGGGCAAGAATTCATTCTTTTCTTTGTCCAATAGGGTGATGAAAGGAGCGGGTACCAAAGATTTCGATGGGTATGATATTCAAAATAGCGGCTGCACATACTTCAGGAGCCGAATAAGAACAATAAGTTACCTGAAGCGACTATCTGGTTCTTTCGTGATTTCCCACAAAGCAGGGTGCTCGTGTTCTATGGTTACATATGTTCCATGGGACTCGGTCCAGGTTAACAAGGCGTCACACAGATGGTTGCTTGGGCATTTGTACCGATTGACGATACTAAACAAGTTGTTTCCATGAGGAACAAGCTTCCAGTAAAAGTTGCCTCCAGGCATAATGGTAGCTGCTAGGTCAAATCGACCCACAAGAGGTGCGGCCGTTCCGTACCCGAGTCTTCCGAACGTGTTTTCCACCCTTACGTTGACGAAGTATTTTCCAGCCATGGAGCGGTCATAGCTCTTTATTTTTAACACTTCAGACAAATAAGCGTCAGTAAGTCCGTATTTATCTGGATCAAAGTATGGAACAACATTGTTGCCGATTTCGGACTCATACAAAAATTTAAACAAAGCTTTTGCACTTGTCCGGAGACTGTTTTGGATTTCGTAAACTCCGTTACGGATGTTTTTTTGGGAATCAGAAATCAAAGCAGCCATCTGTTCCAAGATCACATCTTTCAAAATTGCTAGTCGCATATAGAGCTCAATGTACTTTAAGCATTTCTTTGCCTCTTCGACCTTGTTATCTCTTAAAATATTACGAATTTCAGTAGCCAGAGTTCCCATAAATGCTACACCGCTATAAACTGGAACATGGGCCGAGAGTGATGTAGTTTCAGAATCACTGAGTTGGTTTCCGGATTTAGAAACGCCGTTCAAAAACGCTTTGGATTTTTCGAAATCGAAAATGGCTCCTTCAGCTTGGTTACTTAGATCCCGGGAGTACCATTTTTCGATTTCTTCCCTTACGACTTCACCGACGGGTTTTGGGGAAGTCCCTTTCCCAAAAAGACTTAGAAAACCTGAAATGAAGTTAAGTGCTACACCGATAACCTGTCCATGTGGACCAGCTAAGCTTGAAAAAGTAGCTATTATTTCAACAGCTCCACGAATGGCACCGACGGGATCTTCTCCAGCATTGGCAAACTTTTCCAGCTTTCCGGCCGCTGCGTTCAGAGCTTCAACAATTTCACCACGTCGCTTTTCTGGAGTCTGAAGCCATTTGGTGTCTAACTCTTTTAGTCCGTTCTTTGCCCGAGTAGTCCACCCTTTGTTGTTGTCATCAGCAGCGGACTCCATTTTGTCAAGTGAGTTTTCCAGCCTAGAAATAATGCCACTCGGAGCTACAAGAAAATGAATGGATGGGGAATAGTCCTTCAGGGATCTATATATATAAGTAAAGGTAAAGTGCTGCTCCATCTCCATCTCCATCACTTTCGTAGGGTTCCCAAACCACCGATACGAGTTCGCTGGTACCCAATTATACTTCCTGGTGGAGAGTTACATGTATGTCTTACCCAAGAACAAAATAGAAACCCCTGGCCTGAGCTCAAAGCCGGAACGATCGATCACGAGCTCAACAAGGTGACCATTAGTTTCCCGGGTTCTCAGTGCCTATGTTTTTCCTTCTTTGTATCATTTATTGTTTATCTTTATGTCGTTAATTCTCGAAAGCAAGAATGTATGGTTGTTTTTCGAAAACGGGAAGCTAAATGCTCACGTATTATTTTTGACAAGGGGTCCCCTTAGTGCAGCTGATTATGCCTCCCTCTGTCACCCTTTCTGTCTGTATTTCTGTTTTTCTGTTGTCAAGTGTCTGTCAGTTTGTCTCGGTCCATGTCTTTCTATTTTTCTACGTATGCAAGATGCCAATTTCTATGTATGCAAGATAAGTGCTCACGGGCATCGTCGTTGAACTTGTCCTGGGCTTTCCCATTCTTGGAGGATGGCTTCCTTTCATGTTTCGCTTTTGCCTAGTACATGAAAGAATTAACTGATCAAAACATGACGTAGATAAATATCCGGATCAATGATTTAGCATTTGCGGTAGCTAATAACGTAGAACATGTCTGATTATGGAAGCCGGAAATGAGAGTCAAGGCCACTCCGATGAGTATGTGAATAAATAAATAATCAATCAATGATATTTACCCAGGAAGCTCCACTCACCGCGAAGTGGTTTTCAGGGAGGTCTTGCATCCGGATCGAATTGGAATTTGGAAGGGGAGAGGGGAATGCCGGAGTACCCGGGAGAAAAACCTCTCGGATCAGAGTAGAGAACCAACAACAAACTCAACCCACATATGGCGTCGAGTCCAGGAATCGAACCTGGGCTATATTGGTGGGAGGCGAGTGCACTCACCACTGCGCCAACCCTGCTCCCCTAATAATGCATATGAAAGAAATAATATGTGAACTGCGGATAGGAAATCAAATGAAGAATGATCGTCGCAGTTGTGATCGCAATTTTTACAATTGCGTAAAGAAGCCTGAAAAAAATTCAGGACTTCAACGGGGCTTGAACCCGTGGCTTGAACCCGTGACCTCGCGATCCCGGTGCGATGCTCTACCAACTGAGCTGTGAAACCACTGACGTTGGGAGCTGGTCAACTTTGGGTTCATATGTTCCGTGAGAGATATGTAAGTGAATAATGCATATGATTTCTTTCATACGCATTACTCACTTACATATCTTTCACGGGAACATATGAACCCAAAATTGACCGGCTCCCCCAACGTCAGCAGCTTCGTAGCTCAGTTGGTAGAGCATCGCACCGGAATCGCGAGGTCACGGGTTCAAGCCCCGTTGAGGCAATTGTAAAAATTGCGATCACAACTGCGACGATCATCCTTCATTGATTAAAAAGACAATTAACGCAACCCGCGTATAGCATTAGCTAATCATGGCGGGTATTAGTAAAAAAAAAAGCTAAACATTGTAAGCTAAAAAATTACGTTACTACTACAATATTACTATATTATAAGCTAAAAGATACGTATAGTAATCATACAAGTTAAATATGATAAAAGTTACTGGTAAATTAAACAACACATAATTGCAGGGGACCTAAGCTGCTAAGAGGTGCCCGCAATCATAATCTTCAGGTTGGTCAAAATGTAACTCGCGCGGGCTGTTATACCTGGACTTTCCACATTTTTGTGGACTTCCACCAAGAATGACAAGAATTTCGTGAGCTTACGCCACCAAACGCAGAAAAAAAGACTTAAGTTTCACCTGCAATCTAGATTTTTGTACATAAAAATTCTCTGAGGAGGAGAAACGCGTATTATATGCATGGACGTCAGATGAATGAATTAATGAACGAATGAATTGAATTAGAAGAAACATGATGCAATATATGGCAGAAACGGATTCAAAATAGAGCATATTAACAGGTAGGATATTCGAAGTATTAAATAGAGGGTTGGCATGAGATCTCTTGCTGGAGAAGAAAATCAGAGAGCACTCTTTTGCAAGATGAGAATCTTTTTTTTAAATGACACTGAGCTGCCTGACCCCAAACAAGTATACCGTATAGCGTGTAGGGAAATATCTGTGAAGGATAAATTTGAAGAAGGGTATTTGAAGGTACATGGTGTCTCATCCTGCCAATTACACTGACTATTTTGCGGTTGTTAGTAAAACGCATAACGGCGTAACGGGTAACGGCGTAACGAGAAACCGCGTAACGGGATTTTTTCCCCTTTTTTTGTTTTTTTGTTTTTGCTGTTGTTGTTGTTGCTACTGCTGATTTTGTTTGCATGTTTGTTTGTTTTTTCCTTTGTCTTTCTAAGTGAAAAAAATGGGAACATTATTATTCGTGATTAGCGGGGTTTTTCCCGCCCTTTGGCCAAAGTGTAATTCTTAAACTCTTGACTATTTCAAGGTTTGAGAAAAGCTACAACACAGAATAGGGAAAGAGGAGCTAAATCCTACAGTACGTCGGATCTTTTTGTTCATGTAAACAAGCGATATAAACGGTTAAGCCCAGCGGGTAGCAAGTTTACTTTGACGATACTCCGTGTTTATTGTGTGACATGAGACATCCCAAGAAACCAGAAGGGCACTAAGATAAAATCCAACTGATAATAATCGACAAACTTTACACGTATAAATACTTGATATATATTTTGTCTTCTTTTTCTCTCATAACAAGAACCAGCGTGGGCCATGTTTTTATTTACCTCTCTTGTATTTTTTTTAGAGTTTTTTTGGCTTAAAAATAATTAACCACAGTATCGGAAAAAAACAAAACAAAACAAAAACAAACAAAACAAGAAAAAACCAAAAAAAAAGGCAAAAAAATCCTGTTACGGGGTTTCTCGTTACGCCGTTACACGTTTTACTAACAACCCTATTTTGCTAATCTTCGAAGCAATATGATCAATATGAAGCCTCCTTATCAATTAGCACTCCCAAGAATTTTACATAATCTTTGCATTCAAGAAGTGCGGATCAATTGTTGTTATTATCCGGAGTTCTGATAGAAGGCTGATGATTAATTCTTTTTTTTTTTGTGCTGGCCTAAAGACGACAAAATTTGATTTCTTCGCGTTAATTGTTAGTTTATTAGCCTTAACCCGTCGCAGACATTTTTAGCTCATTATTGACTACGGTTTCCAGGGATTTCAATTCCTTGACAACATATAACAGATTTGTGCCATAAATAAACAGATAAAAGCCAAGTTTGTTACTACAAAGATAAATATCATTAATATAAATCAAGGAAAGTAAGGGGCCCCAAACAGACCTCTACATTGTGGAACTCCAGTCACCTAGTCTTTCTTGGATGAGATCGATGGTTATTATCAATATGCGTTGTTTGCGTACGACCAGAACCACTCGTGTACAACACCTCTCATCCCATAATGTTGCAATTTATCTGGTAAAATAGTGTGATTGACAGTATCAAACGCTCTCTTAAAATCGAGAGAACTGCCTCATGTAAACATTTTCTTGTCCATATTTGTCTGTATCGTATCCACCACGTCCAAAATTGCATGCAGAGTAGAAAATTTCTCTCTTAAGCCATACTGGGCTTTATATAAAAGTTCATCATCTTCGATGTATAATTCCAATCGCTCGTACTTAATTTATTGAAAAATTCTATTGAAGACGGAGAGTAGGAAAATAGGACGGTAGTTGCTGGGGACGGTCTCATCGTCACCCTTGTATACTGGACCCTGAGTGCCCCTATACCACCTGGACTAAAATCAGCAATTAGCTAGTTAATTAGGTGGTTAATTAGTTAGTTAGTAGTTATTTAACACATTGCTAGTTACATGATTAAGCTTTTATATATTCATATATTGTCTTTGCACAATGGTTGACTGGCACACATGGTTCGTCAGTTCCCTTCTAGTCTTCACTGCCTTGTTATGCTTTTTTTGTTTTCATGCAATTGCAGTGAAATTGAAAAAATTAAATTAAATATCTTTAATAGAAATTTGTTCATTCTCTGGATCGACAGGTCAGCTTTAGTCTACGATGTACAACGGTGCTTGGTGAGGTATCTGACAGTCTAGAGTCTAGCGTATTTCTTACGTGTTAAAGGCGATCAGGCGTTATTCAGAGTGATATATTATTAAGATGAACCTTGTGACGTCGTTTAGGAAATGATAAGAGGTCATAGATCTGCATTGTTTGCTATCAGGCTTTGCAGCTTGTAGAACACTGTAATTTACTATCTTTTGCAAGCAGTTAATCACAGCCATCAGTAAACAGAAAATTGATATTTTAATTGTGGTACTGTGGAATAGTCTGCCTGTTGAGTTACGACAAGCACGAACTCTCCCCTCCTTTAAATACAGCTGTAGATATAAAGCACCTTCTTGTCATTACAACCAGCTGACTACTTTAGGATTGTTATAAGCTTTAGTTAGTAATTCTTAACATTAGTTCATGCCTGATGATTTCTTTTTACCATGCGGGATATTCAAGGCCGGCATTCAAGGCCTCGCACGACGTGACTCTATATTCACCCTTCGACGGGATAATTGGCTATTGATTGGTCTGGTATCAAAACAATTCCAAAAGTTGTTTCTGGTTTTATCTTTTTAATTCGATTTTACCTTTTTGAGGACCTTTTCAAGCCAGCCCTCTTCCCCTTCACTTGTTAGAATGTCAGTGATGTCTCCTTCTTGGTCTTGTTTCACACGTTTCCTCTTCTTTCCAAAACTCCCTGAAGGAACGAAACCAAACGCAAGGAACAATATAAATAAAGCAAAATGACATTTGGGATCATTCAAATGTATCGCAAAAGGCTATCTCAATACCTGGCTTTCTCCAAGAAAAGCATTAATAGCACTTCAAGTCGAGTTTTAATACTTTTTGGCTGAGTTTTTTTATAATCTAACAACTGTTTTGGCAATTCTTACTGGCGATTCAATTTCTTATGAACTTTACAATATATAGTGCCGTTCATTTTTTAATCCTGGAATTTTCAGAATCTTTTCTTGTAATTTTCTCTGGTTTAACACGATTTCTTTAAAGTTGCTGATATCTATGAATTTTCTAATCGTAGTGCATTACGACTTCTCAGTTTTCTAACTGAAAATCATATAGCACAAAAAATGCGTCATATCATTCTGTTGGGCTCTTTTTGATAGCTAATCGTAATGTTGAAGTTTACAGAAGGGTTTCAGAAACGATTTAGTTATCATATTCTTGTTGTTGTGGTGGTGTGTACTGTGTAGACTTTATCTGCATTTGTAATGCGACTCCCTGGGGATTATGCAAATGAGATAATAAAAGGGACTCCACGTGGTGCTAATGTCTACTCG
>OX419341.1:14944804-14972304 GCA_948470475.1 Galaxea fascicularis | reverse complement strand
GCCCGAAGTGCTTTCATAAATTATGTATGGCTATGTTGGAATGACTTGGAACGATATAAAACTGATGTAGTACTTTTACCTACATTTGCACTTTCGTCGTTTCTTTTTCACCGTCCTCTCTTTATCCATAACGAGCGTTATCCATTCTTAGCAAAACGAACCTAAAACTAGAAACAATCTTTGGACGAAGTTCACGGCTGGATGGATGGGATGGATGAACATTGATCCCGCTGATGACAAAAGCGGAAATCGGAGAGCACTCGATCTTAATTGACAAATCTCGGGTCGTGATAGGCCGTAAAAAAGGCCGAATGTTAATCCATAACTAAACGTGAGACCAGGTGACTTATGGTTCAAGTTAATGACAGTAGCACTCGATTATCAAGTCTCGGGTTCGATTTTTTTCGGCACAGGGTCTCGGGCTTGGATTTTCGAAATTTGTTTAGTCTCGGTCTCGGATTCATTGCCAGAAATTTAGGACAAGATGGCGGCGGCGCCTGTGCACCACGGCCAGAATGGCGGCAAATTCATGTAAAGAAATGTATGGAGATATGAAATTATTTTCATATATATAAATAATTAAATTGCGGTTCGTCATATCACGATTCGATACATGTTCAGTAGTGTACAAGCTTCGCATTTGACTTATCAACGGCTACTTAGATAGATGATTACTTACTTCCCGACGCCTCGACCAATCCATCACACATTGATGCTCCATTCTCCATACATTGCTTTAAAATCGTAGCGAAGTCATGCCACAAACTCGTCCACTGGCAAGCAAACCCTTTCACAATGTGAATCATCACGACTCGATATAACTTCTACGATGTTTAAACGATCTAATTGTGCCAAAAAATGCATGAATTGCCCACGGCAAAATACTTCCAAGGACGTCCTTATCTTTCTCATTTTTCGTCTGTAGCACAGCAAGCGGACGCCATATTTATGCATGAAAGAAAGCTACAAACTCGAAGCTTTCCCTGCACGAGCCGCCATTTTCTTTGTTGATCAACACTGGTGTTTCATGGGATATAAACTGGGTTACAGTCCCCCAACAACCCTAGATTTGGTTTGAATGGAAGTGACAATGGAAGTAAATACGCGCGAGAATCGAACACAGCTTAATTATTTATAAAGGCTATCACACTAATATTTAAACCCAAAAAATGTCGGACATTGTCGAGAATTACTTTGCACCAAATAAAATATCTACAGAGCTTAGATTGTGCAATATATCGTATGAAACAGCGTCTTTCCCACTCGTTTCAGCGTTTATTCCTTTGCGTTATACAATATACCGCTGGTAGTTGTTAGCGGGCTCAAAATGTCCGCGATTTCTGGCGATGGTTAAACAAGGGTCTCGGCGAGTCTCGGATTTTACCATTCGCTACCCCTTAAATTCAAACTCGTTTCTTACCTCACTGTTAGCCCTCCAAAGTATTCTGTTGCTGTGCCAGTTCCCACAAAGCCTTTTTCTCATCTCATTACAATGTCGTCACCTTTTCTGGTGTTTGTATTCAGAGGTCGGCACAGATTGACATTAGTCGGGAAGCAACTTGTCACCGTCCACTTGTTAAAATCAACACTACTATGCGGGTGTTGTCACATGTTACTGCATTTACCAAGTAGTAAAATGAAAGTAATATTTAAATTGGCGTCGACTTCTGCACACACCACTTGATTGACTTCTAGGTTAATGTTCGATTTAGTGTGCCTTAAAATATCACAAATTGAATATATCACAAAGCCTTTTCCTCATCCTTTGTTTTCAATTTTCGCTTCTTATGATAAACGATAGTTTTTGGTTTTTATTGTACATTAATGTTTTTAATAAGTAATAAGTAAAGAAAGGTAAAATAAAAGTAATTTTTTATTCAATACAACACTTGTGATATCATTGCTTAGTTTACGTTTCTATTGGAAAACAGGTACACTGTGTCAATCGCAGACAGGTAAGTGCAAGAAGTAGCAGATGGAAAAGCCTGGCCACACGTAAACCCTTGCCCAAGGTCCACTGTAAAAGGATTTCCGTAATGATCCGTTTTATAGCCCTCCTTCACACAAGCGCCCCATCTTTTAACCACCTGCTGTTTTAAAAAGTTTTCTTTAAGGCTTCCGTACTGCAAGAAGTGTTGGACTCCCGTATTGCGATAAATACACTTCACAAAATAATCCGCTTTCTTCCACTTGTAGAGCCAATCGTATCTAGTTTACTTTATTTTTGAGGTAAAACGATATTTCTCCTTGGTTTACCAGTGAATTTAAATCCATTAGAGTTGATTGAAACAAATCCAAGCTTTTTATGTCTGGGCACTGACTTCAGAGGTGTCATGGTAAAAAAAAAGAAGAAAAAAAAAAGAAATTACTGCCCTGTCTCTAATAAGCGCCCTCCCTTGAGTTTAGCTGTCCAGCCTGGCACTAAATAAGTGTCCCATCGTAAAAAAACGGTTCTTTTCTACAAAGATTAAGCTAAACATCTGGTACTATAAAGGGCTTCTCGATTCTATACAGACGATTGACAGTTTTAAGTAGGCTATTTTAGCGTGCCCTGCACAGAGGTCGTCGCCGATTACTCAGATCCACAGCAGCGATGCCTAGAGAGGGGTACAAACATGGCGTCTCCATACAAAAGCCTTAAAATTTAAGTAGAACATTTCTTCGAATATCTCCCGTACGAAACATCGCACAGACCTGAATCTTTGCAAGACTGTTTGAATATTCATCTTCTTTTGTCTCTTTGATTCTTGACTTTATTTGTTAAATGGTTTTGATGACGGTGTGACAGTGAAAACCGGCAATACATTGTTGGATGCTTAGAAGGTAGAAAAGATTAATTGGCCTAAGTCAAAGCTGATGTATCTTAACATGCTAGGCTAAAACACAGCACTAAAGGGTGGACTATCCCCTGTCTGAAGTGTACAAAAGCGTGGCCCTGCATGGGCTTAGAAAACGGATAGTATTTGAATTGGCGGCGACTGCCATACACCCCTTTTGATCGATTTCTTGATTAATTTCTATTTAATGTGGCTTCAAATATCACAAATAGAACGATCACAACGCTTTTCCTTCACCATTTGTTTAGTCTCGAATGTTGACAATGTTGCCACCTTAACGGGTGTTCTAAGATTCTGACTAGTCGGGCAAGCAAGTTTTGAATTTTCGCGTCTTCTAATAAAGACTAGTGCGCGGGCGTTATTGTATGTTACTGTTCTTAATAAGCGATAAATAAAGAAGAGCAAAAATAAAAGTGATGTCTTTATTCGATACAACACGTGTGATTGCTTATGTTTTAAATTTCTATTGGAAAACAGAGGCACACTGTGTCAATCGCGAGCTGATTCGTCTAAGACATATCGAAAGGAAAAGACACATTTACTATTAAACCCTTGCCCAAGTTAAAGTCCACTGTAACACGATTGCTGTAATGATTCGATTGATACCCGATCGCTACTCCCCCCCCCCCCTGCTTCCCCCTCCTCTCCCCCTATTTTAAGCGCCTCGTGTAACGTTGGAATTTTTTCCGTTAAGCCGTCGGTACTGCAAGAAGTGTCCCCCCGATTGCGATAAATGTATTTCACAAAACAATTCGCTCTCACATCGAATCAAATGTTGATTTCTGGAGAGAGGGGAAAACAGGAGTACCCGGAGAAAAACCTATCTGAGCAGAGCAGAGAACTAAGAAATTCAGCCCAATTATGATGAGTCCGGCAATCGAAAGCAGGACACAGTGGTGGTGAGCGAGTGCTCTCACCACTAGGCCAACCCTGCTCCCCTGTAGCCGGCAAACTTTCCCCGAGAAATGATTTTTTCCCATGCAATATTATTCTGCAATCTGATTGGCTGGTGCAGATAAGCAGTGAAACTGGATTGGTTAGTAATATTTCATTTTCATTTTGATTGGCCAAAATAGAATGTGATTTAGAAAAAAAAATAGTGCGATTCGTGAATAAATTGCATCGTCGGGAGCCAATCAGATAAATCAGATTGCAAGGATCACCAATGATTTCAAAATGGGTGTGATAACTATCGTTACCGTTTAAAACTATTATCAATTGTTATCAATTTTGTTTAATCGCTGACTAACCCGCTTTGCATAATAAACAAAGCTGACCAGATCTGTTGCTATGTGGTGCTCGCTACTTTTTAGTAAAACAGAAATTAAAAGTAATAATAAAAAGTAAAAAAATATATATATAACAAAAAACAATTACGTTATGAGATGCCTACATATCTTAACTTGTGGATTGGGATTAATGAAAAATATCTATGCTAAAAAATTGGGACCTTTAGATTCGACTACGTGTACGAGATTGAGGACGAGTACGACTTTTTAAATCTGTTTGGTGTGCTTTACATAATCAGTCTTTACATCAATCTTCTTTCTAAAATCTCATTTTCTGTTATACTTAGAAATGAGGAGGAATGAGGGTTCTGTGGAGGTGACTGGTTTTACATTTGAAAGTCGCACTCGTGCTCAATCTACAATCGGCGCCAAAATTGTTGACACATTTACCTTTTTAACCCCCTATTTCGTCACTGTGATCCCTCTTTGCCCCCCTCGCTTGTCCTTTCAGCCCCCCTCCCCCCCCCAAACAATGTTGTGCGGCAATTGCTATGATCTCGAGGTACAAACAAGCAACATTGAATGGGGGAGCGGGGTATTTTTCACAGTTAATTGCGCGATAGAAAGAGTGGTGTCATTTGGTGCACTAAAACTACTATAGAAACACAATGTGTCAACTAATTATGTCGCCGATTGTAGCTCGTACTAGTACAATCTAATGTCCCCTATTACATGGATCGATGGTTTTGCTGGCCCCTACTCACCCCCCCCCCCCCCCTCCAATGACCCTGTACAGTGAGGCCAGGTCATTCATTCATTTCAAAGGTGGCAAACACTCAAGGCATTAAGATTGGAAAATTTGCTTTTTTTCTCGACTTGGTTGCAAGATTTGCAAATGAAGCCGTCAACAAGAAGCTACCGTGTGTTGACATTTTTAAGTGGGAAAAAGGGGAGACAGAACATATGGAACGCATTTCGAATTGCAACCAGTCGTGAGTGCAGTTTTGTCTCATCATGATAAAAATGTGTTCCTAACACTACTGATTGCGCACTGTAATGGGCCGGATGTCTATTCCCGTAGGGTGTGTGAGTGTGGTGGGTGCATGGGCATCGTCCTTCGGAAATTATGAAAATCGATAGACACTCTAATGTCATTTGGTGAATAAAACATCTCAAGGCACTTTTTATTGCCGCTTTTAAGCCATCTTAATTGTCGTAAAAGCACGATTAAGCGCTTCGTATGAACACGCAATTTTGCGCCATTTATTATCTACGTTTCAGTTAAAGCTGGTTTGAGTTAATGAATGCAGCCCAGCATAATAGCGGAGCTCCGCGAGGAGCACCATCGATGCCAGACATTTTGGTTATGATGTCAACGTACGACCGTATGTCCGACCGACTGTCCGTCCACATCCTTCATGTAAGGGGAAATGAAATGCAACGTCTTGTGCTGCAACCTGCGTATTTGTGGCAGGAAAATAAAATAAACGCTGAAGATAACAAGAGAGGAAACTCACCATCTTTTATTGGTAGCCCTGTTGGTTTGAACCTGTAAACATTTTATTGGAGGCAGAAACTCATTCTCGAGGAAAAAGGCCCATCAAGTGCATGTGCATGTCTCAAAGTATGACAGAAGGGTGCCACAAAGCTGCCAGAAAAACGTTACGCTTCACTGAATAAATTTGAGATCTTCATCCAAAAACTATAAACAACATTCGCCGCCAACCTTGAGTACTTCTCCGTTTTGTTTTGTTTGAGCCAGCGAGAATCAGTGTTTGAATGTTAAGGGCAGGAAAATCGATAGATTTGCTGGCTTTGCTATTTTATGGTTTACGGGACTCTGAGAGAAAAGATCTTGTGGTTATGTTGGCAAGGTTTTAATCATACAGGCGCTGTCCTTGCACGTTGCTGTGTATAACAATGGGCGGTTTTGCCGCAAAAAATCCTTAATTAAAGAAAACAGTAAAAAAAAACTATGGGAAAGAAATACTTTTATGCGAAATGACGGCTGCAGTCTGCTTAATTTGACTGACTTAAGCTGTCCGCAGATTAGTACTCCTGTTTTGTCTTTTATATGGACATGTATGTCAAGAAAATTCATTAGCGATTTGTCTCGGTTACTCTGACTGACGAGTTATGTTTGTTACTTGTCCTATTTTTCCAATTTCTACGAGAAACGTCGAAGAAATATTCGCATCATTTTTCGTTTTCTTCCTTTTTCACGATTTTACGCTTTCTTTCATCTGAAATTGGTTTTGACTCATAGATGTTTTTTTTCCAAATGTTTTCTATCCAATGTTTCATTTTAGATCCTAAAACTCTTCGTTTTCCTTTCTGTCGCTCATATTTTGGGCTCAGAATTGGTTGAAGAAAAGTCAAGCGAAGTCCGGATGGTTCATATCCTCGTCTCCGCTTGGTAATGTGATGAAAAGGATTTATTGTTATTTACTTTATTCTGCTTTTGCTGATGAAAACATAAAAAGCCAACGTGTAAATATTAAGTCTTCGGTCCCAAGTTCAATAATCCGTAAACACAACCTGTCGTTAATCATTGAAGCGTTAACTGCTCTGTAAGATCATAACTGTAATAACCAATCAAGCTGTAACTCAACCTGTTAGAAGCCGTTATCCACCTGTGTAACTTTTGGAAGCCAGTAATTAATATTGTAAACAAGAAATTCCGTTATAGCCAATCACTGCTTTACAACTGTATCAGGTGACGGTTAGTTATGAGTTTTTAATGATGTGACTTCATCACCTGAGATTGTAGGTTTCGCATAAATAGAAGTGCATTGTAGACGTTTCTTTGGTTACATCCTGGGTGAAATCCTAGTTACACCCTTGGTTACGTTCTTGGTTTTAAGCCCTGGCCAAACTATCGAACAAAGTTGGATTCAACGTTCCAACTTTGCTCGATCCAACATTGTTCGACCGTTTGGCCGCCCATGTTGGATGGTGTTCGTCCAACATTTTTTGCTTGTTCAGGGGTTGGATAGAGTTTGATTTTGATGAAACATTATGCCCAACATTTCTGCTCGACGAATAAATGTTGCAGCGTTTTGCCGCTCTTCCAACAAAGTTTTATCCAGAAGCGAGTCACGTGGGCGATGCTGGCCAATCACGAATCGCTATCTGTTTTCAAGCCCGGCCTTCTCGCGTCATTTGCAACAAAGATGGCGGAGGAAGAGGACTTCGTGGTTGTTGCTGATGAACAGCCAGAGAGCCAGAAACGAAAAAAGGGACGAAGGAGAAGCGAGTTTGGAAGGATTCGAAAGTTGAAACTTTGAACAGATGTCCGGTTCAACAGCGTTTAAAATTCAGTTCTGCGAACTACACGGGATTCATTTGCTCATACGATACGCAACATACCGCTTTCTACTCGTTTTCTTGACCGTCGCTTTTCGTCGCTTGACACCGTCATTTGCAGCTTCAAACAGCTCCAGTACCATAAACACTACAATCGCTTTTGGTTTCCGTGTCGGAGCTCCATGTTTCCAAATTTAGTCTCCGGTAGTTTGTTTCGTTTAGCAATGTTAGATCAGTGTTTTGCCACCATCTCAACATTCACTTCCAACAATGTTGGATGTAGGATCCAACTTTGTTCGGTAGTTTGACCAGGGCTTTAGACCCTACGTTGGAGCCGACGTTCTGTGTGGATTTATTGTCTCAACGATATTTGCGTGCCGTAATAGGTCCCGGACCTTCCCGCAGCCAGCGAGTTCCCCAGGCAGAAGCCTTTCCCAAAGCGTTTTACAGAGTTTTCCTGTTCCGTCCGATTGTCCGTTTGTGAGGGCAGAAACATTGTTTTCACAGATAGTTTACAAGAGCCGGATTGAGATTTTGAAAACTTTCGCAAAAAGAAACAACCCCGTCCTTATCAAAAGTAAACACGATTTTTGCTAGTTGCAGTATATTGGAAATGCCAGCAATGTGCTCTCCCTCCAGCAATTCTTAGCAAAGCAATGATTTTGTGTGAAATGATTGCTGTTATGTAAGCTCTGCGTTCGAAGTGATTGTTCACCAACCTAATTTTCCTATCCAATATTTCACTTTGGATCCTAAAACTCTTCGTTTTCCATGCTGTCGCTCATTTTTGGGCACAAAATTGGTTGAAAAAAACCAACTGAAGTCCGGACGGTTTATATCCTCGGTTCCTCTTGATTAAAGAGGCGGATCAGTGACATTTGCTGAAAAACTCTCGCAAACATCAACAAGTCCTTGCCAAAAGTAAACACGATTTGTAATAGCTGCAACATTGGAAATGCCAGCAATGTGTTGTCCCTCACAGCAGTTTTCGTTGTTAGCTAAAAATCTAAGATTTTCAAGGCTAATTGTAGTAAAAACTTTGTCTTTTATTGTTTAATGTTTACGGCTATCGAAGCTTATTGTTTTGTAGCTGGTGTTTTCCCCGCTACAGTGTGCCCATTTATTGGCTAGTTCATGGTCACATGACATCTAAGAACGAAACTGTTTACCGCCAACTATGACGTCAAACGGGAAACATTCACTGTCACCCGCGAGATGTTGACCGCTGTTGAGCGTGCAGTTGAAGGTGGCCTGATGTTGTCGCTGGAATCTCAGCGTGATTTTCAAAATTTGCCTCTGTTTTTGTTTTCCATTGGTTTGATCCATTTGTTTTGCTTGATAACAAATCCCTTAATGACTGGTCGCGAGGGGAACAGTGAGTTTTGTTTCCCGAGAATCTTCATGTCTCCCGAGAGAACGCTGGTTGAATATGGTTGATAAGTCTGTCGCGATCACTTTTATTTCTCAACGACAAGTGAAGTCGATTTGTTTTGCTGTAAAATTGTTTTGGTTTGATAGATTAAAATGTCACCGCCGGATACATGTTAGAATTTGTGGCTCAACCAAAGCACATATAATTAAACTACGATGAAGCAAAAGTTTGTTAATCGTTTCTGCTCACAATCATATGATCCCTGAGCCACAAGGGCCGATAATATTTCGAAAAACTGCGTTTGCACTTGATTGAATGGTGGATGTGGATCTGCAACAAAACAGTAAAATTGAAAACGTGAAATTGTTCTGAAAGACAAGGAGGTACGTTCGAGTTATGTTCCCTCAAATAATGTTTACAGATTGACGACGATTTTTGTTTGTGTCCATCAACGCATTCCTGGAGGTGGTCGCGAGTATAACCAACATATCCTGCCTGCATCGCACAGGTTACATTGAAATTCATAAACTAGGCATTGTTGGTTAACCTGTGTAACGTTAATATTTGTTGCTTGCTCAGTTTTTGTTATTATCACTAGTGTAATTATTTGCTCTGTTTTCTATAGTATCATATTTTAACATAAGATCACTGACAGGACAACACAAACGCGCAAACGTCTAAAGAAAAAAAAAATTTTTGCACCAACTATTTACTATTTCACGAGCCGCAGCCGAGTGAGTCCACAACAAATTTTAACCACTGTGATGACGAATATCGTCGTCGATAAGAGAGTACAGACAACGCTAAACTACATTCGATTTGTTTTTTACCGTAATATCAACATCAAAGAAAATTTTCTTTTCAGAGCGTGACCAAGAGAAAGAGCAAGCGTTGTCTATAACTTTCTCGCAATCTGATTGGTTTATTCCCAAAAATGAGCGTTTCTGATTGGCTATTGCAACAAGAAAAAGTTACCACAAGAATTCTGAATCGAGCAAAGCGACCGTAAACTTGAACGTTTATTCACGAAAAAACAACTTCAACTGTTCAGTTAATGCAAATATTTAAGCAGATTATAGTGACTTTGCGGCAAAACATAGACATTGGCATTTGCAATGGTGCAGCCATGGAAGAAGCCATTTGGTATGAATGGCTGGTCTCTCCTGTTGAGTACGGTCGAGTGAGGCTTTCGTGACTGTTTTTTACTCTGAAATGCCTCCCTGGTGATTCTTTGTCTGGACACTGTGGACCATTTCAGCATACTCCTGCCTTCCTGCATCTCTCATGAACCTAAAACTATCCGCTTTGAGCTGCCTTTGACTTTCGCATCCTTACCGGCACAAGAACAAGGTTACAATAAACCAGACTCGGCGGAGAAGACCCGCAGGATCGTTGGGACTGCTTTTTAGCTTCTCTATGTCTTCGTTCTGGATGATGGGCTTGTGTTTTACATTATCGTTTCCTCATTCTCTGCGGTTCAACTTCAGCTTACACTCGAGCATTTTGTTGGACTTCATCTCCTGTCCGTTGGCGGCGAGATGCCGCATTTCGTATACCGAGAAGGGACGACCTACTATATTCTTCTCCCTTTTTTGTTCTTGGCTCCGCATAGAATCTTCTGAGGACGTTATCCAAATATTCAAAGGTCATGGTTAACAAGTTAGAGGGCGGTTCACGGCACCAGTCTGCGAGTAGAATGTAAACAATAGCAACTTTCAAACTGTATACGTACGCTCATCTGGAATCTTGTTACAACTATTTTTTAAAAATGTATTTACCTTCGATTGTGCCAACAATCCACTTTGCATTTTTCTTTGTCCCCTTGGCTTCTGCGCTATTTATGATTGTTGTTAGGTCCTCATCCGTAAGCAACGCAAAACGAGGATTTTCAGGTTTTTTCAACGTTTGAGACCGACATTCAGGTGGGTTAGTAACGCTTTCTTGCTCCTTCTCGATAGTTTCCACGCAACATATTATTTTTTCATCACTAAAATCGTCACTTATATCAGTTATGTCATCGTCAATTATAAAGTCGCTAAAAATATCAAGATTTAAATTTGGGAACATTTTAGAGTCATCCATGTTTGAGAGTTGAAAAAAGTATTGAGTGACACATTGACGCGAGCAGCGTTGTCTGGACTCTTATCTACAACGGCAAATTAGCCAATCAGATTGCGAGATTACTATCAATTGTGGTAAAACCTGTTTTGTGTGGTTTTAAAGCTCTGGTATTTTGTCGAACTGTGTGCCAACGTTTCTGAGTACACTCTTTTTTATAACAGCGTCTAATTTTGGAGCTGAGGCTCAACGTTCTTATTTTTTGTGCGATTTGAGCCTGAAAACGTTCTTAAGGTGTTCTTAAGTTACATCATGTCGCACCAACCAACTGCTGATAAATTTAGTTTCACAAAAAGCATTGAACATAGAGGTTCACAACGCGACATAAAGTTACTAGATTTTTGCAGTGAAAACGCAGAAAAAGTTCATGTGTACATATTTAAAATATAAATGAGCAAAATAAAGATGTTCTGGGCTATATTCTAAGTATATACTTAAAATCTGGGTTAATCTCAGCCTCAACTTTCTTGTAAATAAGGTTCTTATAAAAGAGAAAAATAAAGAGTGCACCTTGCTAATGTTGCCCGCGACAAGATTTTCGCGAACTCAGTCTAATCCGTACGAAAAGATCAACCATTAAGCCGTCTATTCTGGGGCAAATGAAACATGTTGACATAATGAGTTCGCCTTCGTGGCCGAAAGATACTGAAAGTGACCGTAGTCTGAGCAGCTGAAATGCAATCTGAACTCCGCGCCATATACAGTATATAAACGAATTATTCATTCTTGTTTTTACGATGACCTTACCGGTTCGGCTTGTGCGCGCACGTTCACTGTTTAATGATACGTTCTATTTCGTTACAATCACAGACGCCTTGTACATGGTCTGCATTAAATGAATATAGATGTGTAATACAGGCGAATTGGACAAAATCCAAATCAAGAAGCGTACGTTTTCTGCTACCCCGCCATCCTCATTTCATATATCTTTTAAGGAAGCTATCGTCTTTTCCATGTTCTTTTTCGCCGCCAGAGATCTTGTGATACGTACACGTAAATGAAAAACTAAAGTACGAGAGATGCAACGTATAAGAGGGCAGCTTACTCTAAGCAAACCTTGTGAGATGTGACTCACATCTACTTTTATGAGTTGGGAATTCATTCACACGTTTGAAAATTAAGCTCAAAGTTATTAAAGTTGAAGTAAAATTTCTTAATAACCTGAGCTTTCTCAGTTTGTACAGCTGCAGATTTGTTTTAACGATGCACAAGGTGAATTTAATTCAGTGTCAAATCGTTCAGTTTAAGTCGTCATATACATGAATACTATGAGTCTGATGAAGCACATTGATGTTTATACATGCCATTCATATCATATATTATACACGGCACTGTTTGGTTGGAGGAAATGAATACAGTAGTGTAATTTATTACCAGTATTCCGGCCTATTTAGGAATATAGTACAGAAATTGATGGCAAGGATAAACTGTTCAGTTTTGATAACTGGTCAACAGGTAATCAATCAAAAGAGAAAAGTGTTATATCTTTTCGTATGAAAAAGAAATAGGGAAAGCTTTAGAAGGCCTCACGCTATGACGTCACAAAATTATCTTGTCTTGGCTTGATTGCGTTAGAATCAACAATCAACACCTTCTTAAATTGCCTTTCTTATGACTATTTGCTTTGCGCCGATAACTTGTTCCTGTTTTTAATGACGGTAAGCAGCTGATTGGAAATAAGAACTGCAAATGTATGGACTGGATCTAACACATAAAGTGGGACTAAACTTTAATCTTTTATTTCTTACGAACGTAGGAGCTGAACGTTTTGGAGCGTAAACGCCTGGTACGTTTTAAAGGAAATGTTCGAAAGTATGTCGAAAAGTTTATCTTATCCGGTTAGTGAATCGAAGACGCACATTTGAGTTGTGTGATTAGTTTAGCACTAAAATCTTAAGCTTGATTTGTTCAATTACAGATAAATCAACTGGATTTATCCAGTTGCCGAATCAAATGAATATTTGAATTACTAGCGTTGGCCTCGTCTTTTGCAGATATCACTGATCTGATCAGTATCCCAAGGCACTATGACAGTTATTGACGACTTTTGCGAAGACATTTCTAAATACTATCCCGATGTTGCTGATTTTCGAGGCTGGTTCATAGCGAACTGTGTAGCAAATGGAATACCATCACTATTTGCAATCCTAGGAAACACGATTATTATTTGTGCCTTCGCCAACACTAAGAGCTCGCTATCTGCATCAAAAATACTTCTTCTTGGCTTGGCCATCTCGGATCTTGGTGTTGGTCTGCTAGTGCAGCCGCTGTATATCGCCGTCGTGGTTGAAATGTTCCAAGACGACGCCGTTTCTCTCGGTGCGCAGTGTAAAACCAAGATTGCGTTTCTGGTGGTAGGCTGCTTCTTTGCCGGTGCATCGTTTTTCACAGTGTCAACGATAAGCTTTGATCGGTTTTTAGCCATGTCTCTTCATCTTCGATACAAAGAGATCGTAACGGAAAGAAAAGTAATCGTCACTTTGATAGTATTATGGAGTCTTAGCGCTATCGCGGCGACTGGGTATCTTTTAATGGGGGACTTGACACGAGAAGCTGTCTCTACAACGTTCGCAGCGATCTTCTTCGTGACAACCACAATGACATTTGTAAGAATTTACATAGCTGTCTGACGCCATCGTTTGAAAATATCCGCCCAACAACCGACTGAAGAGGAGAGTCACAAAGAGATTGCATTGAACAAGCGGAAATGCAATTCTGCCATCAACATTTTGTATTTGTATATTGTGTTCACGGCGTGTTACTTACCGTATTCCTGTACAACAATGATAATAGCTTCCACAAGTCAAGGGCAATCTCTGAAAATGTTCTTTCACTTCTCAATGACGCTGGGCTTTTTTAATTCTTCATTAAATCCGATTATATTCTGTTGGCGAATGCGAGAGATACGGATTTATGTTCTTTCAGTTGGAGCAAGGATTCTTCCCGTCTTTAAAACAGGTCAAGATGTCTCTATGATGACGTCTTTTAACTATTACAAGTAAGACAGTTCTCATGTATGAAAGAGATGTTACCATAACCGATTGCTATCGCTGGCATACTAAACAGTGATTTTATCTGATTTGAAGTCAATTTTGTATTCCTACAATCTCGTCTTTTGGCCCTGAACACTCTGAACGCGATCTCTGTGCAGGCGCGATCTCTGGCCAGGTCATATTTTTAGTCCGCGAATCGCGATTTCAGTGAGCAAAGTCAGAGGGAGAACAATAAGTTTTTGCAAATATTGGGAAATCAGAAATTCTGATACTTATACCCGGCATATATCAAAAGGAAACGGTATTGTGAAGTGTCTTCAAAGGGCAACTGAATCAACGATATCATTGCTCCTCTTTGTGGTGCACCAAGGATGGTCGCTTACGAGAGAGTTGACTGTATACGATATGCACTTCATAACACTTGAGCTAATGAAAAAAAAATCACTCTTGAGAGTTTTTATTTTATGGAAATAACATCGACAGATATATGAAAAAAAGCCATCATGTGTCTAACGATATTTAATCAAAAAAACCTCTGGAGAACCGAAGGAATATTTTCATGAGGAGAGTTTCTGCCAATCAAATCCAGTGGGTGATTCCTACCTGCGTACTCTGAGAGTTGGCTATAAAAAATTATGCATACTCCCTGGATCAGCTTGACTTCCGGCTATAACGCCATTGTGTCTCCAGAGCCAGTAGAAATGTAGTCTCCTTCACAGGCGCTCTCAAAAATTGCTTTCAAAAACAGTTAATAATGCTCTTTGATGTGATTGACTCTACCACAGGAACTACCAGATTTTGTCTCCACTCCACAACAAAAAGCAACACAGCATCGCTGAACCAAATAAGTTAATTTTGGGAGGGCCTGGCGAGAACCAACCCGAACAGTATATAACACAAACAATTTACAATAACAATGACAAAGACAATGACAACTTAAACGGCAAATCCTTGAAAAGCAACCAAGGATAAAGCTATCTCCACACGTACAAATTTTTTGCTAGTACTAGTAGGGCTGGTGAGCCACAACACTGTATTAATACACAAAATACATGGCCTACATCTCCGAATAAGCAATCAGTCTGGGTACCAGTTAGGCTGGGGGACACCAGGTCCATCGTTACATTTGACTATAAGATAAACAGGCTATCTTGGCCTACATCCCAATATAAACAAGTCAGGACGGAACTTACAATTTATTTACAAAATTTACACTTAAACTACTTACAACACTCCTATTTATACTTACAAATATACTTACTCCATACAATAATGTAATGTAATAACTTTATTTGAGTAGTACAGAGAAAAGGCCTTTGTAGCACGCAGTTAGCAGAGAATTCTAAACGAGCTACTTAAGCTGGCACCGGTTTATAATAGGCTCTCTCACACACACACAATAAAATAAATAAATAAATATATATATATAAATAAGAGAATAAATAAAAACAATAGTAATGGTAATTATGTTGAAGGTATAACTAAGCCAGATACACATAAAATGCTTTAGCCTGAAGGAAAAATAAGGGAAGAGATTCTAGCAGATTAAAGAAAAAGCTGTTCATTTCAATGCAAATATGAGCTAGAAAGGTTAATGTATACGTAGCGCATGTCAACATTCTTCTCCTCAGTTTCAAGAATCTTCAAAAGCAGGTGAGTCTGCTTGCGTTTAAAAGGTGCTTTCCTTAGCTTACAAAGTTCAGGAGGGGGGGGGGGGTGCCATTCCAAATTGTCGCACCAACTCTAGAAAATGAAAACAATAGATGATTTGTTCTCGCCCGTTTTATATAGAAGTTTCCAGTTAGGCTGGGGAACATCAACTCCGACATTACATTAAACTATAATATAAACAAGCCATTTTGGCCTACATCCCCATATAAGCTCTCAAGCTTTGTGCCAGTGAGGCTGCCAGTTAGGCTGGGGATCATCAACTCCGACGTACAATATAAACAAAATACAATATAAACCTTACGTACAAAAGAACAAAATACGAGCAAAAGTCTTAAGAAACTATTAGAGCTGAGCAACCGCTAACAAAACATATGCGGTTAGAACGGAGGTCAGAAAAAACTTGCCAGAAAAACCTCTGTGCACGTGGGGAAAAATGTGCAGGAAATTTGGGTAGGAACCAAGGCTCAAGCTCCAAGCGATTAGAAGCCTATCCTACGAAGGCTTTTCAAAGATGAAATTAGAACAGCCGATCCTACCAGACTGGATGCATGATACCTGGAAAAGAAAAAACTAAACAAAGAAAAAATTAAACGAAATGAAAAGGACAGAACGCGGTTGGTTCTGAAGCCTTGATGACAACCACGTGTTATACCTGGTCTTATATACCCCTACAACCCTAACCATGATGCCCCGGCCTGGAACCCAGGCCCTTGTCGTATCTCGTGCCGACAAAATAGTTATTTCAGTCTTATTCACTAGCTCACTTGTCAGAAATAACATTTCATATCTTCAAATGTCAATTTTAACTATCTCCACATCCAGATTGCAAAGCCGCCCCAATTCCTGGTAAAACGCTTTCAGCTACTTTGGACTGCACAAGAACTTCATGATTTTGCCTTCAAATGCTCCCCACACACAGACATACTTATGAAATGCCATTGCATTTGTCAAAACAAAAGAACGAAAACCTAACTTGTATTTACAACATTTATACAACGTTAACTGTAAACTGAGTAACCAAGCTTTATTTGAGTATGTCTCTAGTGCCCATTAATATAGCACTCGATCCTCTGATCCTCTGAGTCAACATAAAACATTCCCGACGGTCCATCCATGCTAATTCCTTTTCAAGAATCGTAGCTAAATTATGGAACGAAATTCCTTTATCTTTAAGAAACCTTTCAAAAAATGCATTTAAAAGGAAAATTAAACAAAACCTCACAAATATTTTAAATACTGAGGACTCATACATTGATGTCCCTGAAATTATCCTAAAAATTAAATCCTTCTCTATCCAGATCTCATCATAGATAGTCTAACATATATGCAGTTCAGGCTAATTATAGTTATTCAACCACCTTATAAGAGGATAAATATTTTTACTTTTACTCCTTATGTGTAACCATTTATGAACTGAAACTTAACTGTAACTGTATTTTGAAATCACTAAGTAAATGTAACTTCCATCTCTAAGCGTACCGGCCTAGATTAGCCTTTGCTACCTGCCGGTTTGCTTAAATTTTTATGTAAATTATTTTTCTTTTGTTTGTAGAAAATGTAACATATTGATTGAAAGACAGAAATAAATGTATGTATATGTATATGTATATGTATATGTAACTGTGTCTGTCCAGTCAAACAAACTGAGGAACGCCCTCAGTATTCCGAGCCCCCTAATGGAACTGAAGTTGGGTTATTTCTGTGGAGTAGGTGTATTTGACTTTGAAAGGCCTGTTTGCATCCACAAGAAGGTCAGTACATCCCTTTCCTTAAAGAAGCAGGAGAGTGAGCTTTTACGGCTTGTTCCTTCATTCTATTCAACTCCTTAAACAAGTCCTGTAGGACCAGTTTCTCAGGAATAGCCTGTCGTGGTAAAATTTTCTAATATTTGGACTCTCTTTTTTTCATAAAACGTTCATATTCCACAGAAATGGCATTTGTGGAGTCCCAGTTTAATTCATTCGCCGCCATCTTTGATCTGGCTCCAAGGAAGCCTCGATCTGTTGATAAGATGAAATTGGGCCAGAATTCCCCAGTGTGACTGGCAGATATTATGCACATTTTCATTTTTTTGCACTGAATTTTGCCTTGACATTATAATTGTCATTTTTTTTGTATGTCATATGAAATGAAGATCCCCAAGGCTCTAATTGGACTCTCCGGTCATCTGAATCCGAAAGAGTTTTCGTTGGGATATCTCCAGGGTCCTAGCCACAATGCTTTGGTTTTGGATGGATTTCAGCCGCAGGTCCAATAGATCGCCGAATTTATTCAACACTGCAGTAGCTCTCCTGACAGAGCCCTTATCCCCACAAAAATGAGTGGTGTCGTCAGCGAATTGGCCTATTTTGAATTCTTTACCAAAGAGTGTTATACCATGTAATCCCTTGTCATGCCTAAGTTTACAAGCCAGAATCTCAACCGCGAGAATGAATAAGTAAAGGGACAGGGGACAGCCCTCTCGCACCCTTCTTGATAACTGAAGATAGTTGGTACAAAAGCCTTTGGTTAAAACTGCGGAAGTAGGTTTCTGGGACCTAGTGCCAAACTTAACGATTAAAACATTTACAACACTGACAAAGAAGATCCAGGTGAAAGCCGCAGATGATAAGGTTATCACTGTGGGGACAGATAGAGACCTGTTTGGGAGGCTGCTAATAGAAGCTAACGTCATGCAGATCAACCTCTCCAATTCCAGTTGCTCTTGCACATCCAGGCGGCAGTTTGAGAAAAACAAACAAGAACGTCCCTTCCTCAATCATAGTGTCAATAATCAAGCAGCGCCATGAAACTCTCATGAAAGGTTATTGCGCCTCGAAAAATCTCGATATTCTGCTATAAAATGCTCAAACATGTATCCTGGTAATGTTTGTTGGTAGCCTTAAGAATGATGATCATTGCTCGGGTACTTTATCTCTGGCTTTCCTTTTGACGTTTAAACAGATAACAGACACAGGTTTGGCCTACACTTCAGACAGCCTCGTTTTCATGTTGATCGAAATCTTGCTCTTGGAATGTGTTGGAGTTGTAGAGGAGCTTATAAAAACATGAGAATGTGGAAGGAAATGTCATGTTATAGTCCAAACCGTAATCATAACATGTTTTTGTATTCTGTTCTGTAACATCTCTCTTATAATTTGTCAATTTTGCACAGCAGGTCGCGTGATATACCATGTGGACTCAAGTTCAGTAATCTTAATATAGTCTGTAATAAAAGTTGACATGCGGTTTTTGACTATTTTAAAAGACAATTATCCAGTTCAAAGCAGTTAACTTAGTTGGCCTCGTTTCCATGCCTTAGACAAAGACTACGTCATTTAGAAACCTGATCCTTCTTTTAATCTGATTTCTTAGTCCTCTGACATTTAAGGACATTACTCTGAAACTACCTTGATCAAACATTGTGGCATAGATACAAATGAAGGAGAGTGCAGCGGCTTAATGAAATTATCACTATATATTGCCCAGTACAAAACAGAACATACACACATAAATAAAATAACACCAACATGTAACAAGCAATTCGTGGTCGTGACACTGCACCCAGTTCCCCAATATAAAATAATTAATGCGCAGCAAATTACAAGAAGCACGCACAAGCAAGTACAAGAGCAAGAGTGAATAATGAAATGCACATGACTGTCTATAAATTATACTAAAATAGTACAGCTGATCCTCAGACAATAAAAACTTTGCTGAGTCAACACATTCAACAACCAGTATTTTTACAACTTGTTTAAAGTCTTTGCGAGGGCCAAAATAACATGCAAATGAGGGGAGGGGATTTGGGGGAAGATCGAGAAAGTGGGAGGGAAAAAGGAGTTCAGCGTAACATGTCTACCACACAAGAATGTATTTTGAATAGGAAAGGTTACCGGGATTTGCAAAGCCTCCGATATGTGGATGCAGTTTGTGTCGCAAAAAGAGGTATAACCCCATGGCTAAGGCCTGTTTTAAATGTCGTGCTACTGCCGTGTCGAACTTAATTGAGGTTGCCGTGCAACAAGGCAGTAACACGACTTGGTTTGAAACGTTATGCCGCTGCCGTGTCAACTCAATTGAAAAATTGTAAATACCTTGTAAAAGTTAGCCAAACCGTTTTCATGTTTTTTTATTTACTTCGTACAACCGCTGCTCAGTGTTTTGTTTACGGCAACAGCTGTTGAATTCGACGTCTCAGAAACGGCCAAATAGTGCAGCTAAGCATGGCAGTAGCAAGACGTTCGAAACATTCTGCAATTCTTGAATGCAATTTCTATGGAAACGTTTAGCTTCGAATCAACTCAGGAACTCAGCTTTGTGGAAGAAGAAGGTGATCTTATCTGATATGTTCTCTTTAGAGATAGCGAAAGGAGCGATGTCACCACCAGTCAGTAGCGACATTTGGAATTCTGGGAAATGGCTCCCCAGTTTTCTTAAAATCCATTCTCACTGTCCGTGGAAGCGATGGTCAGGAACCACTAAAGAAGGAGTTAGCCTGTAAATCATGGAGTTTTTGTATACATCATTCACTTTAAGTTAGGTTCTCAACATTAAAATAAGTCTTACGAGGATCGTTTTTACCATTATACGCAGACTGAAATGGGTTGTTTGTTTAGGTTCCTAGTTTACTATATTCTCTCAAAATATCTGTCATTATTTTATAAGCTTGACAACTGGTTGAAACTACGGGCTTTCAATGGTTGCAATTAAGTCGAGGTGCGTATCAGCTGTTTTGAAAAGAGAGCAGATGTGTTTGCTGTTACCGTGTCTTATCTTCAGAAGCTATCACGGACACCCAACGAGCCAAATCAACCAAAAGCTGTAAATAAAAAGCATTTTTAAGTACCTTATGGTGTTTAGAGCCTGTTCAATAAAGTGACGTTTCCATTAGATTGAGGAATTTGATCTGTTCGGATTCTTTAGCTGAAATTTTAATTGCCAGACAACTTTAGGGAACAAAATCATCCTTCGAGAAATGCTGGCTAAAGTGAACTTTCCACGAACTTTTTGGGGTACCATTTGCTTTCCGAAACTACTACATGTAGGTGACGTTTTTCACTGTCAAAACCAGCAAATGTGACCCAAAAACTTCAGGGGCTATTATTTTCCCATTGTGAATGTTTGAAACCACGTTCAGTTTCAGTTACGAAAATTCGGAGTGCACTCTTTGATCGACGCCGAAAACCTCCGAAACTTGTCGTTGGGTGCCCTTGAGCTATAGCAAATTCATAGAGCGCATGTATATGCCAGAGAATAATCGTTTCTGTACCGATGTTCGACATCAGCACGCCATTTGCCATTGAAAGCAATGTGCTTTACTTGATTTTATATGTGCACATGGTTACCTGTGTTTCGTCCCGCATAGAGCTTTGGGTGCCTGACACCACTTTTCAGTACTTTTCAGCGCGCATACTTTGGTGGATCAATACTGCTATTCTTTATCATTTGGTTCCAAGACAGAAGTATGAATAAAATGGCCGATTACTGACGAAAAGTTTATGTTTAGAAAAATGATGATGTTACTTATGATTTAAGTAAAAATATGAGTCACATAATCGGGAAATCTCTGAACATATTTGAGTGATGCCAATGAAACTTGGTTCCAGCAGTATACATCAGGTAGGATACAAAATGACACCCACTGTAATAAAAATTGTTCCCAAGGCAACACTGTAGGCTCCAGGCCTTGTTTGCAAGAACCAAATGTCTCAATTTTTGATCAGACGAGGAGTGAGAGATGGTCGTACTTGAAACCCCGGGCTTGAAACGCATGTGATGCCCATATTACCTTGCGTCTCCTCGTTAGCTCATCGTAAGTGAATAATGCTTGATTAATAAAATGAAACTAGGAAAGTGAACCCAGCATGAAATAGACCGAAAAGCAGAACCGTTGTATCACATTGTACGACACCATGATTCTTACCTTATTCGATTATTGTTCTGCTGTCTGGGATGGTTGTGGAAAAATAAACCCCGACTACTTGGACAAACTTCAAAGGCCTGCGGTTAGTATGATCGAGGGTCGCAAAATACAACACCTTGAAATAAATCGCACTCTTAGTTGGCCATCATTAGAATCACGACGGAAGTATCAAATATGCCTTCAGATATTCAAGTGCCTCAATCGCCTTGCGCTCGCCTACCTGTTGCACGATGTTCACTATTCGCGTGACTTTTACGCATACAACACACGGAACAAGGATCTTCTCCGTCTGCCTCTGGCAAAGACCACTAAATACCAAGGTTCTTTTCGCTACAACGGGGCTAAAACATGGAGCTATTTACCCTACAAGCTTAGAAGAAGAGTCTTAAACTGCATTTTTTCACCATCAAATCTAGTAGCTGAGGTTGAGCTTATGATTTATATAATAGTTAATTTACATACTTATCTATCTGTTTCTAAGTTATTTTTCATCTAGTTATTCATTCATTTAGTTAATTACCTATTTATTTAGTTATATATAAATTAATTAAGTATTTCTAAGTAAATTGTTTAGTATACAGGCCTCCATTTAAACCAGACTTAGCTGAATTGGTACATATATATATGTTGTGCTAACGCCCAGTGGGTTTTTCATTGGTATCTATTAGCACTTTAATTTACACTTCAGAGTTAATTCTCTGTTCCACCACTTAGCTGAATTGGGCCTACCTGTATAAATATTACTTATAAATAAATAAATAAATAAATAAATAAATAAATATGGTGCCAAGTTTGAATGGCGTCACTCAAATATCTCAAGATATATTCTTGATTTTGTGATTTATATTCTTACTTAAACCAGTTGCGACGTCATCAGTTTTAAAGCAAAAACTTGAAAATCTCGGGAATGAAAGAAGAGAAAATTTAACGAGGATCTGAATCTACTCTTACGACATGTTTAACTCAGTGTTGCTACGGCAACCTATTTTAATTTCCTTATGAAGAAGTTGAAATGGCTTGTTAATCAGTGATTGGGCATTGGTTCCATCCACGGTAAATGAAACTACATGTAAAGACTGGAAGAGAAGATCAATCAAAAGTGCTGGAAATTGTAAAGCACTTTAACTTACATTTGACGCCACTGAAATGCGCTATAAAAGTTGTATTTCAACTTCTCATTGAACCAAAATAAGTCCCAATGCTTTTATAGCTCTATCACCGTTCTCTGGTCCGACATTTGCCTGGTTACCACACGTGTTGGAATCATCGTGTTTTCCTCCAGTACCAAACCCTATCCTCGAGTCACAGTTAGTGCAAGCACCTTCGTTGTTACAAAGGATACCAATTCTTGCTTTAGAATGGGTCTCATGGGTACATACCACATTGAAACCTTCCATGTTACAGTGGAACTGCAAAGATGATTGAGAGCCAACCAGTCCCTCCCATGTATTGCGACCAAGAGAAGTACTGCGACGTTGCCCGTCAGCTATAAGTGCAAACAGTGAACTGGCCTGTCTGTTTATTACAATATAGTTGACCTGCTGGTTAATCTTCATTCCAAGACAGATCTTAGTGAAGGAAGTGTTCCAGTAAGTTGGCAGTTTCGTCTCATTTTCGTCAAACCCGGACTCTCCTCCAGGAAGATTGAAGGCTTCTTTGTTGCTCCACAAGGCAGAATTGTAGTGAAAGGTTAACTTTTAAGAAATAAAAAAGGAGCCTTAGACTATTTGTTACAAAGAAGAAAGCAGGTAAATGCTTAATAATTCACTGCATCATTTTTTTTTTACTAAACTACGTCTTGCTTGTAAATTTCCTTTTTTTATGGTATCCCCGTATTTCGGTCAGCACAATTTAATATGAAAGAGGTTTTAAAATATGTTAAATAGGCGTCCATTGCTGCAACGCATTGTAACACTTTCCAAATATGGTCATGATGTACTCAATATATTTGTCGTGCGCGCACTATATATCATGCGATGTACGTAGATTCCTTTGGCGCCTTCTTCAGTTGATTTATCGGCAAGAAACTTAGGAAGCTTGCTTTTGCAAAGTGTTCAGTGACAAAACAATTATTATGCTCAGTCTTGCGAAATATTCTCTAATTTTAGCCCACTCGGTCCATGTCCTCATCGCAAAGTATCATACCATATAAAATGCAATTACTCAGAACGCTGTGAAAGGCGTTGGTATTTTAAGGCGTGGTATGACATGATGATACAAAACCTTTTAATGGTATACCATGAAATATATATCTTACTTGTCAATTGTGTATTCTCGAAATCAGAGTAATTGTTTCAAGCCAAATATAACTGCGAGCGATATTTTATACTATTGAGTGTTAGATCGTTAGATAATGCCATCCTGACTTTTGATTGGTTTAGCCATCATGTTATAAATTATATTGTTTCGTGTTCCTTGTTTGTGTTGAGCTACAGGATGTCGTGGTGAGGCGAAAGACCCTGAAGCATTGAATCTTTTTGTTTTCCAACCACACAAGCGGGCGCAATGCTCGTTGGGTGCCATTCAGTCAATCCAAGTTTTAAGATTTTGACGAATAAAATATATTGCTCTTACTTTTATCACTCTAAAAGTCACCTTCTACAGTAGCTTTTCAAGCTCGCTTTTGATCGTCATGCCTTTTTTAACACGTCAGTAACTCAGGTTAAAAGACAAACTTCGAAGAAGATGAAGAAGTTGTTGTGCTCAAAATGACGAAACCAACTGAATGTAGAAGATGAGTGTCGTCAGAAATACGAAATGTTTCCCGCGAATGATTGAAAGGTTTTTGATTGGTCAATTCAAACCTTTCTGTCAGTCAACTTTAGTGGGTGGGTTAGGGGACGGAAGAGCTTGGATAGTAGACTGGCGACAGGAGTTTATTTCTCCCTTCCTCTTGCATCGCCTTCCTCTCCACCTCTTGTATTAGTGAAAGCTATTCTTAAGAAAAAATAAATTGAAGACTGAAGTTCACATTGCTTGTGCTATATCGAGTTTTTGAGGAGTAAGCGCTGTTGATTTTTAACCTTGGACATCTATTTTATACTAACTTTAAAATACAAATTGTTTAATCGTTTTTACTTCGGAATTTCCAAAAGTGGTAAAAATAGAACCTTTGTCCCGTCCATCTTTATGACTGGAGTCCATCCGCCATCTCCACATCCAAAATCTCCCACGTGACACCTGACAGAAACTTGCTTTGAATCCAGCAGGAGAGGAGCAACCTGAGTCACGTTTATCCTGTAAAGAATTGAATACAATTAAGGTTTTAGACCCATATTTGCGTCAACTCATTTGGTCATTATTAAAAAGAATTACTGTAAACTCAGAAAAACGTGAACACCAAAAATGTATTTTGTGTTGTCAAAGAAAACCACTTGAATACAAGATGGCGACTGTCTTGGAGAAACTCGCTCCATGAAATTTGGACTCGCGGGATTCCAGAGAACACGTGCAAGAGAAAAAACTAGCCGCCACATTGTCATGTTGTCATGTTGTCGTAAATACAGTTTAGAAATAAAAGCAGTGAAATGGCCCAACGCGACATGGCAGCAGAGCGAGAGGTAACCGAGAAGCCGACTTAGAAGCTGGAGACGACAAAAGCCTATCGAAACAACCGAGAAGACGTCGCAACTTAAAAAGAGAAAGAAAACAATACCGAACACTCGAAGCCTTCGGCAACGGTATTCGCCGTAAAACTAGCTGTGTGAAACCTAACCGAAACTTATGAAGAGGTGGCGGCCGACTTCGGCGCGATTAAAAGACTGATCGGGTCAAGGAAAAGGCATGTAAATATCAACCTTGAAGCAGCGAAAGATTTTAAACGGCGTCCAATCGACGGCGATCACAAAAAAACTTTTGGATGAAACCCGTGATAAGCGTAATCAGCTACAGCAGCATTTCAGTGTGTATCAAAACCTTCGTGAACAACTCGAAAACACCGCTAAAACAGCTGGAAAAATCGAGTACGAAAGGGTGATGGCAGATTCCGAGGAATACGTCAATCTTGTGCTAGAAGCAGAGCAACTCGTTGTAGGACTCAGCTCAGGACTGGAGATGATCAAGGATCGAATGAATTTTAAACTCAAACGAGGAACTCTGAAAGTGAACATTGACTTGGAGCAAAAGATGTTGGAAATTGAGCAACAAAAGGCCGAAATTGACCACAGAAAGTTGCAGTTTGAATCGGAGAGACTCAACCAAGCGAAAAAAAAACTGATGTCAAGAAATTTACAGGGGACCTTTTGAAGTGGCAGGAATTCTGGAATTCGTTTGATTCAGCAATACACTCCAACCCCTCTCTCATCCCAGTAGAGAAAATGAATTACCTTAGAGCTAAATTGGTGGGGGAAGCCGCAGACGTATTGTCAGGATTAACTTTAACACATCCTAACTATGAAGAAGCTGTCAGATTATTAAAAGAGCGCTATGGACAAACTGAGATTTTTGTTAATGCTCATTACAATAGTCTCACGGGTTTAACTGCCTCTTCAAGTCATACATCAACCTTACACTCAAGCTGTGATGTCATAGAGAAACAGCTCAGATCATTAGAGGCCCTGGGGGAAGATGCTCATATTTCTGATTATGACTAAGTTACCCATAGATGTCATAACTCACCTGACCGATCAGAAAGAAGATTGGGCAAGAACGGATTGTAAAACTGCTCAGAGATAAGTTGCATAGATACATCACAAACCGAGAATGCTGAGCGGCAGTGTTCCATCAAAGATGACGGTAAACATGCTATTCGAAAAATGTGGCCCACATCTCATGTCAGTGAAGCCAAATCCAATACTGAAGTGTTGCTCTCCGGTACAAACCTGGCCAAAGATTTGAAAGTCAGAAAAAGAGTGGTCTGTATATATTGCAATGGTACACATTGGAGTGATGAATGTAAAAAGTACCCTACCGTGGCAGCCAGGAAAGAAAAAATCAAAGGACACGGTTTTGTATGCCTGAAACCAGGCCATCATCAGAAGGATTGCAAGTCTAACAAAGTTTGTGTTTATTGCAAACAGAGAAGGCGTCATCACCAAAGTCTTTGCATTAACAAATTTCCGGTTGAGAAGCCCACGGAAACTGTCAATTCAGTGACTGCACTCTTATCCATCACCATCACATTGCCAGCTTCTGATGAGCAAATATTGTTGAAAACATCTACCGCCTAGGTAGAAGATCTACAAAAATCGAGAAAAGAGACGATCAGACTTGCTCCTGGACATAGGTAGCCAAAGAACATACATCACTGAACAGCTAGCAGAAAGACTTCAGTTGCCAATCAGAGGATCTGAGACACTAACAGTCTATACATTCAGCACATCAAAACCCAGAGAGCTTAAAACTCCTGTTACTGATGTCAAGTTGTTAACAAAAGATGGATCTCTGCACTTAAAAGTTAACGTGGTGCCCAAGGTAACTGGAGCACTGCAAAGAGCATGCTTTGATACGAAGTCAATTGAACACCACTTAAAGGACATTCCTGTAGCCGACTCAGTTGCGACAGCCAAAGATACCGCCAGCATAGAGCTACTTCTTGGAAATGATTATTACTGTGACATTTTCTCTGGTGATATCTTATTGAAGGAAGTTGTTCCCGGATTAAATCTCCAAGTTAGGACGGATTCTGACAGTAAAGTGCCATGAAGGCTAATCTACTCCTTCAGTGGCAATGCTGACATACACATCCAGTCACATTAGTGAACATCTTGCTGCCAATTGTGACGACCAGAAACCAGTAACCGATCGTTAACTGTAACCGGAAGATTTCTTGAAACTTGAGACACTTGGAATCAGTGAATCGGTGAGTGCGAATGATGACAACACAGCCCTGCAGACATTCAATGACACTGTCCGATTTGAACATGGACGTTACCAAGTAACTTGGCCCTGGAAAGAAGAATCTTCATCATTGCCAACCAACTGTGAACTGGCAATAGGAAGGTTCAGATCCCTTGTCACTAGACTTTTCAGAAACCCAGAACATTTGAGGAAATATGATGCTGTTATCCAAGACCAATTAGAAATTGGGATCATTGAAGCTGTACCTGAGGAAGATTCTGCAAACACATT
>OX419341.1:14862304-14939804 GCA_948470475.1 Galaxea fascicularis | reverse complement strand
TCCCCATGCTCATACCATCGAGCCCTAACTCGTATAATAATTCCTCTTGTTTTTTCCTTCATAAAATAGTTCCAATTCTTCTTTAGCCGAGCTTAAGATATTCGCGTTTTCATCATTAGGCTCTGTCTCAAAGATTTGCTTTGCTTTAGAATATTTATTTTGGAGATTGTTTTCGTTTTCATTCCTCTCATAAGCTATTCTTTTTTAATGTCGTATTGCATGAGCTCTGAAACTGTATTTAATCCAGTCCTAGATACTTCGATGGTCGGACAACTCTTCACGACCCTCAGCTAACCAAATTGGTATCTGTTTTGTGACATCCTCAATATACTTATCATCATCCAAAAGCAACGTATTCATTTTCCTATAACCGGGGCCTCTAACAGAAGTTTCACCATTGCTAAATTCAATAATAATTGCTGCGTGATCGATTTTAGTAGCTGGGATTATATCCGTTGATGTAATTAGATCTTGTAAGTCCGAGATCAGCCAATAATCTAGTCGACAGAAAATTGCTGGGGACTTTCTGTTCCACGTAAAACTTTTCAAGTCCGACGTTTTAATTCTCCCAATGTCTACGAGATCTACTTCATCCTGAATACAATTAATGCTCGCTACATCAGGCTTTCCTGGTATACGTATCCCTCCTTTCTTATCTAGAGCCATATTCAGGGGACAATTGAAATCTCCTCTAAAAACAATGTTTTCTTTCTCTTCTAGACTTTCTTTTTTTTTAGCGTCGTGAGCAGGTTATTGAAGAAATCAACGATACACTTATCTTTGTTGGGAGCATAGATGTTAATCAAAAGGTACATTTTATCTCTGGTTTCCGCCTTGAGAATTGTATATCTCCCTAAGGGGTCTGGAATTTTATAATGAATGGCGCAATCAACACCTTTCTTGAAAAGGATTGCTACTCCGGAGGAGTTTGGGCTCACGTGAGACATTATCATCTCAGCACCCCATCCATTTTTCCATTGTATTTCCGAATCTTTTTTATGAATGAGTCTCTTGCAAGAAAATAAAATGCGCGATTTTCTTACGGCACCACGTGTAAATCATTCTTCTTTTTCGAATATTTCTAATACCCCTCACGTTTAGAGAGACTAATTTACATGTGTCAACCACCATCACCTCTCAATATATTGTCGAATACAATTGGGGTTGCAGAAGAACTAAACTGGAAGAAAAAGAAAAGGCAGAAATATTCAATATCAAAATATCTTGTAGTTTTAAATACGAATAATGTAAAGGCGAAAGGACACTCATCACTTGAATTAAGACTATTCCCTTGTATACCATTTAACGACGTAATTATGGTATTACATAGAAACTCGAGATGTAGCGCAATTAATACAGAAAAACATACACATACAAACACATAGTCAATCATCGTGGTGTGCTTTATGGCTGAGACCCTCCAGTTGCCGAGCAGTTATTCGTGAACAAATCGTTATTTATGATTGAACCGTAATGAGCAAGGTTTTCAGTCTCCGCACCTCTATATACCCGTCCATTGATGATCAATTTGTCTACTTTAAAGGAGGCTTTCTGTTTAGCTTTCTTTGCCTTTATGAAAACCAGATACAGAGCTTGGTGCATCTTATCAATTTCCCTGGGATAATCATTCGCAATTCTAATCTTGGTACCTTTAAAAGATTCTTTACATAGGGCCACATTTACCCTTTATCTTGATAGAAGCTAAATTTAGCGACTATGGGTTTCGGTTTGGAGGACTGCGACCTATCGCTTCGAGGTGGGATTCGATGTACACTGACAAATCGAAAGCTTTCAACATCATCTTTAGGAATTTCCATCTTCTCCTCCATCATCCTGCGAACTAATTCTTCAGTTTTGTCATTTGACTCGCCAACAGATTCCGCTTTGATCACAAAAATCTTCACATTTTCTCTTCTTGGCTAGGCTTTGAGCCTGATGTTGCGGCGTGTGACCTCTGCCTTGAGAGACTTCAACTCATTGTTGTCAGCCTCCATATTGGAACACAGGTTTGTTATGTCCGAGGCCGTAGCCTCCGCTGCTTCTTTGATCTTCTAATTTTCCTCCTCTAATTGTATCACTCGCTCTTTAGTCGTCTCGAATTCACCGAAGGCGTTTAGAAGCTTATCAAGTTTGGCATTGATCTCGATCAGTTCGACCGAAGCATTACAGCAGTGGCCTTCCAAAACTAAATCATCGTCCGTCTGCGAGCTGTTTTCTAGTTGTCTTTCCTTGTTATTTCTTGCCTCTTTCGATGGGTCTTGACTTTCGTTATCAGCCATATCAACGTGGCAAAAGGAGGGTCAGTTAGATTAATACAAAACTACAGCATTTTGAAATCGCTTAAACAAGAGCTTCAGAAACACGTCCCTACGTCAATTTGTGACAATGTTCCACAGTTCAAACTGTTGAAGTCCACTGTTGGTGAAGCATGGGAGTTCGCCACCACTAGTTCTGATACGCAAAGTTATCTCGCCAATGAAGGAATCAAATGGAGCCTCACTGTTGAACTGGCCCCCTGGATGGGAGGCTTTTATGAACGTCTTGTGGCACATGTGAAACAGTCTTTGCGAAAAAGTATTGGCAAGATTTGTTTGAACACTGTCAATTCACGACCATTAGTGTACGCGGGAGCTGATCTGAACTCTGGATTTGCTCTAACCCCTGGTGATTTCCTAAGCATAAACTGAATCCAAACACCGGTGTACCCTGCCTAGCAACTGAAGATCAACAACAAGATCAAGACTTCCTCAAAGAGACTTTTGGAAACATGACACAAGGGCCAGAAACATCTTGATACGTTTTGAAACTGTGGTTTGATGATTATGTCCTGAGTCTGCTTGAAAGAACCCAGAGACACCCGAAAGCACCTATAATTCAATCTGAAATGCAACCCGCAAGACGAGATGTCCTTCTGACCAAACTCAAGAAGACTGTTGTTGACAATGAAACACAGGGCGGCGCAAGTAAGCAGAAACCTCACCTTGTTGAGAAACGCCCTGTTTGCAGAGCAGCGATCCAAGAAAGAAAATTCCTGAACGAACTGTTGAACACTTATTGAAATGCATGTGAAAAAATCGTGTAGCTTACCTGTTGAGTTACCCTTTTCGACACGTGATTCTATAGACCGGATAGAGACATTGTAAGTTTTCCTCCATGAAATTTGGACCTGCGGGATTCCCGAGAACATGTGCGAGAGAAAAAAACTAGCCGGGATATTTTCATGTTGTCATGTTGTCGTAAGTGCAGTTCAGAAATAAAAGCAGTGAAATGGCCCAACGCGACAGCGAATCAGCAGTGAGCCTGTAACGTCCATCACTTTCGTGGTTAGTGCCGGGTTTCTTCTTGGGGTAATATCACGCGTCTGAATGGTTAAAGAACAAAAAACATTCTCAAATAATTCTTAGTGTGTTCGGTTTTCTCAGTTTTACAGTAATTAAAATACCTCCTGTAACTCTCACAGTAGCAGACCGTCGTGCGATGAACATAAAATTGATTGTTGCCGTTGACTTTGGCCGGAGCTCACTGTAAATATGAACTCGATTTAACCACACTGAGTGAACTAGGTCTACTATGTTCTCTTACTTTTGTTTATCGTATAATTCCTTGCATGAAATCTCTAATGCTGAAAAACAAATGAAGAAATAACATTAGCTCACATTACACCTTTGGCTGTCACTGCCGCCATGCTAGTGTACGGTAAACGGTAGTTCTCCAATGAGCTCATTTTGTTCGTTCCCCAGCAGCACTTGTTCGTTTTATCATTGTTATTTGTGTGTCTAAAAATTGTCTGAAAACCACCAATACGAAGATGTTCAATTATATAAAAAAAAAAAAAAAGAAAAAATAAAGGAATGTGAAATAACAAGCTAAACTTAAAAATAGGAATGAAAATTACGACCCTAGCTCCTTCCCACAATCTCTTGTATTGCCCATGTGTTATGCCTCCTTGACAAGAAACGGTTAAGCTTTAGACTTTGCTCACATGCAGAGTCACAGCTTCAACTCCAGGATCACGGGGTGGCAGCAGTTGAATAATAAAATGAGCATCTGTATCGTAGACTTACTAGATGGGGTTGCTAAGTTGACTTCCACCACAACAAACAATTCTGCTTTAGTTCTCCCTGTAAAATTTCGAATACCTGTTTCGCAATGCTTTCCGGCATAAAGGTTTGTACAGTTGCATTTAAACGTGTGATGTTTGTAGTTAGCTAAACAATTGCCCCCATTTAGGCACGGCGAAGGCAAACATGGGCTCTAAAACAAAACAGGAAAGTGTATTGAGTAATTTAATTGTGTGTCACAGGCCTGGGTCTACGCACGATGGGAATAAATCACATAACCCTGAACTGAATCCCCATAACTGGTTTATCTTCAATTTGGCGAGAATTCATCACGGACCCAGAAATACATTGATGAAACCAATGTATTTATTGTTCATTTTGTTTTACTTATTTTTCCTTAAGACTGATGTTGACCAAAAGTTACCGATTATCGCTATAGTTACTATTCATTCCTGTTACATTAGGGATTCGGCACCATTCAAATTGTTCACTGTATGGTTTCAATTTTTAATTTCGAGGCAGTTACTTGCAGTTTGCAGCTGCTAGCTGAACGGTTTCGCCAGCGACTAGGAGTCGGAAATCGAAAGCAGTTTTGGAGCCAGTATTATGAAAATTCATACAGCATAAAAGGTTTTGTAGGTGAATGAATTGACAGAGAGCCAGCTAGGAGTTGTTTGCTGATTTTCCTACCGAGGATATTGTCGCGGAGAGTAAACAACATACAAAAGGAAATTGTTCGATATCTTGCAAGCAATAAATTGTAGGGCTGTTTTTAATATTACCGCCAAGTAACATTTGCAAGCAGGTCAGGTATGCAAGGGGAATAAGTCATATGGCCCTTTGCATATAAACACATAACCCAATTGGAACCTTAATTACCTGTTCATCAGCCCTGCTAGCGCTTTTCCTTTTAAACAACCAAACCTGCACCCAGTATTTCAGTTAGCTAATGGAGGGGTTATTCCACTCTGAAAAAAAGGACTGAACAAAGGAATCCGAGCCTAAGTCTAAACATAAGGGGATTTAACTGTTCCAGCCGCTCAATTATCGATTAAATGCTTTTATTTTAAAAACAATATCACCATTTCTTGGCTTTTATCAGGAAAAAGGGCATCATCGTTAGCTACCTCTAGTACCACGAAGGCAAAATATCTTTCAACCGTTAAAATGTGTATGACATGAGCAATGACAGCGAAAGCGCCATTTTTTAAAAGCGTGAGTTCTCGAAAGTTTTTCCTACCTTGATGGAAAAGTGATGTGAACTGCTGTTCTCTTTGTACTCCTCTGGTTCGCTGTATTTTTCAGAGGATAGCAACTCACACCAAAGCTTTCCATTGGCTCCTTTGAAGGCGGCCACGTTTAAAGAAAGGCAATATGGATCACCGAGGCATCTTAGGGTACAGTCAAAGATGTCGTTCACTGCATGTGTTCCAACTGTAGCCACATTC
The DNA here is from genome assembly GCA_948470475.1 of Galaxea fascicularis. Taxonomy (NCBI): domain Eukaryota; kingdom Metazoa; phylum Cnidaria; class Anthozoa; order Scleractinia; family Euphylliidae; genus Galaxea; species Galaxea fascicularis. Next base: position 14,934,295 of record OX419341.1, on the reverse strand, counting down.
AAGAAGTGAGACTCGTCTTTTATGAAAATTGCATGGCGGATATCCTGGCGATACCAATTACCGAAATCTGCTGTGAAAAAAACAAAGAAGAAAGAAAAAAAAAACATTAGAGGGTGATTGCAAATTTGCGATTAAAAAATATCAACTCTTAGCAACCAAACTGTCATTTGACGAAGGCCAAGAGATTTAATTTGAATGTTTTGGGTTTGATGAGTTGCTTGTTTGCTGCCGATTGTCATGAAATTTTCTAATTTTGCTTCTTTTTTTTTTTTTTGCTTTTGTGTGTCTTTGCGCTTAGTTAGGTTTTAGCGTTGATTATCTGGTGTTAATTAATTAATCGTTGCAGTGTGTAGATCATGCAATTGGAGGCGTTTTGTAATTAGAACCTGTAAGTATTGTCAGTGTGTTGTTCTTTAAATGTTCGTTCAGTAAAACGTAATTGAAGGAACGTAAATTAGTTGTCGCGTTTAAGCAATAAGTTTGTAAGTTTGTAAGTTTATTGTGGAATTAATTAGTATGCGTGCATAAACGTAAACTGAGAACGGTTGTTGGGGGCAGTTGGAAGAAAACATTAGTTATATTAGTTCATGATTGTGTGGTGCGAGCCCAATCGTGGGAAGGGGTTGGCGAATCCAGTGATTGTAGGTTATTTTATCCCTGGATTTATGTGACACCAATTTGACAAATGACATGAGGGAAACACATGCCCAATCATTGGTGAACAAGCTATTTAACAAATGGTAAACGGTTCAGCGTGCACTATTGAGTTATGGTGCACGCGGGAGTTTGCTAAGCACGAGAGAAAAACATAAGAGTCACTGGTTATTATAGCCAAAGAGTATAACCCGTTAACGTTAGGAGCACGTCTAGTTTTAGCTTAATAACCACCAAGTCAAAAGTCATAGATAAAATAAGAGTCGTTGGAAAGATTTTTCTACCAAGCTACGTAATAGTCTCATTTTCTTCTAATATAAATTATGAAGATCAGCTGTTATTCATATTGCGCGCTTTATAGAACCTTGCCTCCACAAATGTTTAATCATACAAAAATTGTAACTCGGGCACCTGTTCAAAGGATGCACTATAACCGTGCAGCGTTTATTACGCTTTTTGGCTACTGAAGAAATGTGCCGATAATCCGTATCCATGTAAACAAACGAAATAACCAATTCTTGGTTTGACTTAAAGTGCACCTAACCCCAAAACATTTTTTCGCTTAAATATATCTTTCCACCCGTTCATTGTATCCATTTTTACAAAGACTTAATGCAGTTTGTGATGTCATGTATGGAATAGACTCATGCCCCTTATGGCTCGGTCGTGGGACACATGATGGCAATATTTCATAATTTTTACAGCCTATAAAAAGTCAATATTTGGTCGAAATAGGCGCAAAACGGTGCAATATGTTTTGGACAGGTGCAAAGATTTATTTAAGCAAAAAAAAATATTTGGGGGTTAGGTGCTGCAGAATACCCTGCCACTTCAAAACACATCTAGAATGTGTGGCTACGCGGCTACGCGGCTACGCGGCTTATAAATTAACGCACAGCTAACTCAGTACGCCACAAACACGCTCGTCACAATGGGTATTACCTTGTTCTTTTAATCCATGAGCCGAAACAAGCCGCGTAACCACGTAGCCACATAGCCACGTAGCCGCGTCGCCGCGTAGCCTAGTAACCACATTGCTACGTACCGAAGTCTCGGTATATTGATGCCGCTGTAGTTGAAGCGTAAACCTTAGACATTTTTAACAAATTATCGCGCTTCGGCGATAGAGAATTGGGGGAAAATTAGCGGTATTACAAAACCAGCAGCTCGAGTCACATTGCGCCATTACTATTGGGGCCTGCAAACCGTCACTCTCAGCCTGAATTCTCTCGCCACGGAGTACGAAAATAATCAGTTTTGCTCAGGTTTGAGGGTTAAAAGGAAACAGCGCATTTGACGTCATGACAACTCCTTGGGGGTCACATGTCAACCTATCGGCAAGTATGAATGAAAAGGACTGTTTGTGTTGTTATGAACGGTAGCTTCAACTTCAACTTCAACTTTAACTTTATTTTAATACAAAATGGTCGCTTCCAACAAATAGCATTGGCTAGCCGAGGCGGGAAGCGACAGAAGAGAGGAGGTTTTCATTACAGCTTGTCAAATTTGGACAAAGTATAAAGAAAATAGGTGAAAAATGGCCATAACATGTGGAAACAGTTTCAAAGTAAATCAAATTAATTGGCAAGATATTAGAAGAAATGAACAACGGAAGAATATGATCTTTATTAGGAAAGAAATGCATCAAACGAAGGGCACGCATCTGCAAGACTGAGATTTTACGCAAGTTGGACTTCGCAGCCTGTCCCCAGGCAATTATGCCATATGTCAAGTACGGGGCAACCAGAGATCGATAAATGATTAGTAAAGTACTCAGCGGGATAAAATGTCTCATTCTCGCAATAATACCATTAGTTCTGCTAATCTTAGAGGCGACATAATCAATATGATATTTCCAACTAACGTTTTTATCAATCAGTATCCCCAAATATTTCACGCAACATCGTTGTTCCAGGCGAACTACGCTATTGGTGTTGGGATCAAATAAATTGATCTGCACTTGATAGTTAATCTTTTTTTGGTAGGGGTAAAAGATAACATAGTTTGATTTCTTGGTGTTTAATGTTAATTTTTTGGCATGAAGCCAGTTACTGACCTTTAACAATTCCGTGTTTACAATTGGCCATTCCGAAATTCAAAAGGAAACTGGCGCGAGGTTCAAATTTTGAAGTAAATAAATTGACACCATCACATGAAAGATAGCATTGAGTTTAGTCGTTTGACCAAGTTTGATTCTTTTAGGTTGAACAGAGACCAAGTCATGGACCTTGAAACATGGCTCAAAATCCATACAAACGCCTCTGATTTTGTGAAAGCGTCCCCAAAAACCATGGTTTTTTGTATGGATTTTGAGCCATGTACAAACGTCTCTAATTTTGTGAAAGCGTCCCCAAAAACCATGGGTTTTTTTTTATGGACTAAACTCAATGCTATCTTTCATGTGATGGTGTCAATTTATCGATTAATTGTCTCTAGGGATCAGTTTAGATTTTTATCAGCGTATAGCAGATTGGTGTCATCAGCAAATAGATATCATTTATGTACAGCAAAAATAAAAGTTGTCCAAGCACAGACTCTTGTGGGACACCATATATTAAATTTTGGTTGCTTGAGATCTTTGAATTAATTTGAGTCGTCTGAGTTCGGCCGTATAGGTATGAGGTGAACGAATTGTGAGCTGTGCCTCTAACACCATAATGATGCAACTTATGAAGTAAGACAGAATGGTCTACCGTATCAAAAGCCTTTTTAAAGTCTAAAAAGATCTCACAGGAAAACACATTGTTGTCTATTTTTCCTGTATTGCATTAATGATGTCGAGAATGGCGTTTTGAGTGGAGTGTTTATCCCTAAAACCATATTGTCCCGGGAATGAAATGCCGTTTTTATCAATAAAAGATTTTAGCCGTTTTTACATTAATTTCAAAGATCCTATTAAAAAATGACAGTAAAGAGATCGGGTGATAATTACTTGGGTCAGTTGGGTCCTCAGATTTAAAAACAGGAATAAGTTTAGCTTGATTTAACTTTTACGGATATTTCCCCGTAATTATGGAGATGTCAATAATGTCGGCTAATGGTTTAGAAATGATATGCCTTGCCGACTTGAGAATACGAGTTGGAATAGAGTACAGGCCACTTGCCTTATTAAGGGGTGACAGCATTATCTCGGATTCAATTTCAGCCAGACTGACCGGGTTAAAAAAGAAATAATCAGAATAGTTGAGTAGGGGCAAATGTTCGGAAAAGTGCCGATTGGAGTGACTGATTTTAGAGGCCAAGTTAGGACCAACAGATGTAAAGTAGTTGTTTAGGATGTTAGGTATTTCGAAGGGACTGTGAGTTCGCTCACCATTCGGATATTTCAGAGAAGCAATTGAATTAGAGCAGCGACCGTGACGCCAATTCAGTTATACCAGCCCAGGTCTTGCGCATATCTGTCATATTATCACTAAAAAATGCATTGTAATACTTTTTTATACTTAATCGGGAAAGGGAGAGAAGTTTGTGTTTATAAACTTTATATTTATCGTTATCTCCCTAGTAAAATAATGCATTTTTAATCTTTATGGACTTTCTCAGTCCTTTTGTTATCAAGGGTTTCATGAAACGATTTGCTTGTCGTTTAGATACCGGTTTAAGAGGAGCATGCTTATTAACAAGTTTGTTTAAGGTATTGAAAAAGCGTTGGAACATACGATCAATATCATTTTGATTGGGGAGCAGGGTTGGCACAGTTGTGAGAGCGCTCGCCTTCCACCAATATGTCCCGGGTTCGATTCCCGGTGTCATAAGTGGGCTGAGTTTGTTGGTTCTCTACTCTGCTCCGAGAGGTTTTTCTCCGGGTACTCCGGTTTCCCCCTCTCCTCAAAAACCAATATTTGATTTAATTTGGAGTTTATTTGATTTACAGTCTCCCCAATTAGTAGAGCACTCGTGTTCAGCTAGAACGATTTGAGACTTAAATAAAGTTATTATTATTATTATTATTTATTATTATTATTATTATTATTATTATTGCCAGTGATGATAGAATCCCACTCAATTTGAGATAATTCGAAATGGGATTTGGTTTCGGAAAAGCGAGAGTAATCTCGAGTTTTTTTGTCTAGGACGAAAGGTTCTCTTCTTAATTAAAGGCATGAAAAATGCAAAATTGTGTAAAGTGATCGCTGATGTCAGACACAATGTTGCCACTAGATACGGTTCCTTTAACATTGTTCACAATAATGTTGTCAATTAGAGTAGCAGAATTACGATACACTCTTGTAGGTTTATCGATGGTAGGGATAAAAAAATAGCTTTGCAAAGAGAGCAGAAAATTGTGGGAGTAATTACAAGAATCAGCCCTGAGGAGATTTACATTGTAATTGCCCAGAATATGGATAGATTTACCAGACGCGCTAAGCTTTTCCAGAGTTTGGTCAAAGTACTCCTGGAAGCGTTCGGGAGAGTTATGCTGTCGGTAAACAACCCCACAGATTACGTTGGCTTGTTTAGGGAACTGAATTTCAATCCACAAGGCCTGAAAAGCGTCTTCGGATGCCTTTTCTATTATTGTATAATTAAGATCTTCATCAATATACGTCCCAACATCTCCAGTAGTTAAAGGCGTTGGGGTGTATTCAAATTTATATCCCGGGGATACTACAATCTTGGACAAAACTACTTGAGAAAACTGGCCTCTTCGCGCCCAAAAATCGTTTACGAAAACCTCTGGCTCAACAGTATTACTATAGTAACTTCCCCTCCCCCTCCCCCTATTCAATGTTGAATTTAGGAATTAAGGAGCAATTCTTAGGCAAACGTTTAGGAGCCACAAACAACATTGAATTGGGGGAGGGGGGTGGTGAAACTCGGTTGGAGTTCAATTTTCTCAACAGTTTTGTCCAAGATTGTAGCATTATATAGTCAACGGAATTGGCATTTGAAATTCTCGTTTCAGTTATTCCCATAACACTGCTGAAATCTATAACCAAGCTCATGAACTACATGCGTCTGAAAATCATCAAGATTAAGCTTTAAACTTCTAATGTTACTAAGAAGAAGCGAGAAGGTTGAATTTTGGTTAGATTTAAGATATGATGATTTCAATTTATTAAAGCTATGAGGGGAATAACAACGACTTTATATTCTTTGATTAGAGAGGTTTATGTCAGGGTTTATATCTGAATTTGTGTTTAGTGTAAGCAAGTCTAGATCATGAACACTAGTCAGGCTTTCAAGATATTTCTTGGTGGGCAGATGGTCTCCTAGAATATTGTTAAATTGGCCATGAGCAGAGAGAAGATTGATACCATAATTAGAGCTATCATCATCACATAACCAGAAATCCTAGACAGTAAGCGGCTTGCCTCGCGGGCGCGGATTCAAAATGGCGGCCAGATCGAGTTAAAGAGTAAATAAGGGATTTTACACGAATTTAAACGATGTCAGCACTGCAGATTTTTGTAAAGACTCGACCAGCGACAAAGACAGGCCCTTTTTTATCAAGTGGAAAGGGTTCTGAGTCAGCTCAAGTTAAAGGGAGAGGTAAATACTTTCTTTATCGTTCTCTTGATGCACTCGAGGGGTCCTCGAGGGCGATTCGAGGGCTTCTTCCCGCTTTTTTTCGAAATTTGGTCAGTTCTTATGTTCAGCGGCGTCCCTATTGTAACAGGGAATACAATTGACCAAAAAAGCGAGCTAAAAACAAAATGGCTTCCAAAGTGGAACGAAAACAAACCGGTTTTCGGAGCATTTTTGCTTCACTGATGGCTCCAACCTGGCGTATGGCTCATTCAAAAAAATCCTGCTTTTCGGTCAAAAAAGGCACTGCCTTAGTGGACGTTTTTTGGGGAAAAAAATATTCCTTTTGGTAGCTTAACATCACATTTTTTGAATGGGAAGCTGGGGAAACGTATAGGAGAAACTATTTTCTCTCTGCAGACGAAGGGAGGCATGAAGGTCAACACTACTTTAAGAGTTAGTAAGAGGATATTGTGTTCATTTATGACTCTATTTCGATCAAAAAAGGCACTGCCTAGAATAATTTTATCCTAATGTTTCCATCGGTTGAAGTGCTGTTCGATCGTTGCTTTATCGATTTTTAAGCTGGGGAAAGTTGCATTTTCGGCGACAAGGACATAAAATGCAATAGTTTATAATTTCCCCCTCATTCTCTTTATGATCTGCTGCCAGATCTGCTGAAGTCTGGGGCTCAGGTGATCAAAGATTTGCACGGCATCCAGGTAGACATCCTCAGAGAAGCCAAGTCTACCAGGGCCAACTTAACATGCGTCTCGTCGGCGATTCAACACCTCAGATTTTGCCAGGCGTCTGATAAACTTACAAATTATGGGTTTTGGTCCGCCATGTTGATCTCTCCGAGGCACTCGGTGAGCTGCATCCAGATCCTGCAGCGATACCTTTGCTCCCATTCCATTAAAAAGAGCGACACTGAGATCGCTCATTTCCCTCGCCGTTTCATGCTGTTTAATTTCTGGGACATTAATATTTTTCACATTGAATCTTTAATTCTGTGGGACGTTAAAGAACCACTAGGGACGTAACGAACCCTGGCTGTGACCACCCCTAGTGCTGACCTTGTAGAGGGCCACAAGTTTATTAGTTGCCTTAACTATTCCGTGCCACCCTCTTTAAATAAAGTGTATATAATATATAATCGATAGCTATAATCCTGAAGCTCGTCAACGGCTTTACCCCGACAGCGTCCACTTTGGAGCTTAATTCGGTTAATGGAGTACTGAGACGCTGAATCTCACTTTGGGCATGTCGTCGAAACTTGCTTAGGTCTGTCATACTCTTTACTGTAGAATTCTAGGTTCGACATTGTCTCTGCATCGAGAGAGGCGCCTTTGTGGGCGGTTTCATGAGATTCTGCATCTCGCTGATGCGTGATCAGACTTTTCAAACTCTCCAACTCCGCTGTAAGCGTTTGAATCTGTTGCTTAATTTAGCTCTTGATTTTCCCTACGTAGCGCGGCAGCCATACTTGGAGCACTATGCCGAAAAGTTACTGACAAAAAATTGCGTCCATCTCGTCAGACACACCGATGACACAACCGTTAGAACGTTACCAAAGACTCCAAACAAAGCGACGACAGAAACTTTCCTTGTAATTTCACGTTACTTACAAAGCATGGACACGTATTCGAGAAAACCAAATAGTTTGCAATGTGTAGTACCTTGAAGAACATTTGTTGTCTTACAGCGGCTTGGACTAACAACTAATAGTGCAAAGATTCCAAAATAAATCACAGAAGGGGATACACGAATGGTATAGATGTGCAATATGTTGCCGACTGATTTACTAAAAGTGACCACCCCTGTTGAATTGATTAAAGCCACCGCGTTAAAAGCAACTTATAGCGTAATTACCATAAACGTCTTTACTATAAGAATTACCCCTTCCCAATGCTTATCAAACCGATTTTTTTTAACTGTTCTTAAATTAAACTGCTTTGATAGCAATATTGTACTTTGCTAAGCCATGGGAATGTGTATAATTGTCCAGTATCCGATAGAACAACGGTACTGTTGAACCGAGAACTTTTTTTGTTAATGTGGTGCAGACGTTCAATTATACTTCACAAATTATTTATCCAAAAATGAATTCATCCACTTGTTTCATTCAATGGTGTTATTGTACTTTACTAACTTAATTGGCTCGAGCTCAACTCATACATTTCGTCGTTCGACTCACCCCGGCTGAACACAATAGAAATCACCTCCCACAAAGGCATGGCTGTCGTAGGATCGTGATAGGTGCCAATGATCGCCAATGGCTCGTATTTCAGGGAAAGAAGACATTCCGATGGCAGAGCATGGTAATCATGATTATTTATAGTAGGGGAAAATTTAGTTTGATATGACGTTGCACATTTTTTTTTAACCCTTTAACTCCCAAGGGGTTCTCCATTGACGAGTAAAATCGTCTGGCGTTAGACAGAGTAAAATCTATAAGTGCCATTTGGCACTATCGGGAGTGAAGGGGTTAAATTTACCTTCGATACCCACAATAGCAACATTAAGACTTTCTGAAGTGGGTGAGCTTGTACATTAATATGGGAGCTCGTGTAACAAAGTAACGTTCCACTGTCAGTTGTTGATAATTTGCTTGAAAATCTGTTAAGATTCTCTTAGGTAAGAAATGTTAAAAGGCATTTCTACATACGATCGTACTATTCACATCAAGTTAATATGGTGGCTGCCAGAAAGAACATGTCCGTGTTTTTCAACTCCTTGATTCAAATCTTACAAGCGATATTCCTGAAAAATTCATCAAAGGAAAACTAACCTTCCGTACAGTGCCCTTGATGTATTACTGTGGCCAACAGGATGCAGAAAATCCAGGAAAATATGGAGTAAAGCATGGCAAATTAAAACACGTTGTCTGTTGTGTTGACCAAGACGTTGCTGTCCTCAACAGGAAGCCGCAGGGTGAATGAACTCTCACGGGGGTATCAGCTCGTTTCCCTCGTTTTTTATTCGTTGCTGATGTCTACACGTCTCTCCGCGTAGTTCACAGTTTGGTAACTTTTTTTCTATTCTACAGCTAATGTGATGCACCCACTTTTATGCTGGTACCTGCTTAACGCAAATTTAAGCTTACACTAGATATCTGTAATTGATGACAGCAGACTGATTTGCATGAGACTTTCAAGATAATTGTTTCCTTATTCGAAACGATGTCTGTCTAATATTTGGCCATTAGGCTTGGGTTGTTGGCCAGAAGACTATTATCTCCCTCGAATGCATGGTAATTGGAAAATTAAAAGCTTTCCCTATAACTGTTATTTTGCTAAGCACTGTGGCCTCGCTTTCCTCTAAGCTGTAACTATGATGTGACTGTTACGCCGCAAAATGTAATAATCGCCACAAAATGTAATATTAACACAAAACGTAATAAGAATCGCCGCAAAATGTAATGCTAACGCGAAATGTAATAACATTGACGCAAAATGTAATAACTTTTCTAACTCATATTGTACGATATTTCGAAACCAGTATTATGACTCGGACCATGTTATCCTAGCGTAAGTGAATTCTATTATTTGGTTCAACTTGTTTTACAGGCGGAATCAGGTGGAATATCGGTTCGTAACCCTGCTGCTGGATAGCTGCTGGATCCCAGGCAAAAATTATTGACTTTTGATTGAAAGAAACTTATGTTATCACGGACTCTCGATCGGTTTTACAGACGTAACCGACACATGTTCCGGTCCTGACAGTGCGATTCTACTGTTCTAACTTTCGTCATAACGGAGAACGAGTGGCATTTGGACAGCAGCAGGATTTATTCCATCTGTTTTAATGCTCTAATTTCTCTTTTAGTCGCTCTTTTTTTTTTTATCAACTTTTCGAAACTTTTAAGACCAACTTTCTGGTCTTCTTGCCATTTATAGGTTCGTCCAGCTCTTCGAAATATTTTCTGCGCTAGAGTTATAAAGGTTATAAAGCCAATCTTAAAGTAAAGGTATGTTACCATTATAACGCCAATGTTATCTTGCAAATGTTATCTTATGTCTTCTCGCACCCCGCTATTCACCTGGCTATCACGGGATCTTTTGCTATTAAAAGACAATTACTCAGAATCTTACATTTTGTTTTGACCTTAAACAGGGTAAGAATTTTTCGAATGTAATACTGGTCGCAATACAGTTTCTAGTTTCACTTCAGTCTGTTAAGTGTATAAAGCTACAGAAGCAATAAGTTAGGCGGACGAGCACGGATTCAGGAAATGTGTCTGCAAATGAAACGTTTATCAGGGCGGTAAACACTCGCCGTGCACAATGAATTACTTTACGTCATTAACGAAGATTAAGCGAAGTCTGTTACTTGTCACATTTGATGTTTTCAGCGCTAATAAATCTTCCAGAGCACTCGTATCTCAAAATCACGCAAAATAGAGTGGTAAAATCACGAATATCGGTTAATAATTCATTTTCTTCACGGGTCACGCATAACCTTCAGGTCACGGATCACGGAAAATTAAAGCAGCTAATCACGCATCACGAGAATAACCCAGTACGACCCTCAATCAATCGCTATTTTTCTGCAAGTTGTTTCCAGTATCTCGACCTTTGACGACGAAACTTATGATCTGTTCGTACAGCTGATTAAAGGAGAGTTTACTGTCCCTGACAAGAGCAGGACAAACAAAAGGAGGAGTGCTGTGTTTTAAAGGAAAGAGAGTTGTTAAGAAAGAGGGACTACGTGATGTTGTGAATAAGATGTATAAGTCGTCTAAAGAATCAGACGTCCGAAAAATCTATCACAGACTTAAAAGCACTTTTAGCGACGTTGGGGAGCGAGAAGTCCAGAAAGTGCTCGCCAAATCATCTATTCACCAAGGGTTTAACGTTCGTTTTGAAAGCAAAGCAAGACTTCGACCAGTCCGTGCCCGAACTGTCAAAATTCGCTATCAAATAGACTTAGTAGGCATGCAGAGATTACGTACTAAGTACAAAGGGAAAACATACAAGTATGTTCTGTCAATTATCGACGTATTAAGCCGGCACCACTGGTTAGTACCTTTGCAAACGAAAAAGAGTTCCCACGTGGCACGTGAATTGCTTCGTATTTACAGAGAGCACGGAGCGCCGTGCGTCATTCAGCATGACCAAGGGCGTGAATTTGAAGAAGCGGTAGCAAAATTGTGTAAGACGCTAAGCATCAAAGTGGTTAAAGGTCGTTCCAATCACCCCCAGTCGCAAGGAACAGTTGAGAGGGCACATCGGTCGTTTAAAAAGAAGATGATGCACGACTTCCTAGTGATGGGAAAAGCTGGTGTCAACTGGGTTAAGTTACTACCCGAGTAAGCCAAATCCTTGAACGAGGACCCAAAAGAGCTGTCCTGGAAATCTCCCCTCGAGGTTTATTATGGTCGTAAGCTAAACGTTGCCGCTAGTACCGGAAACTCGAATGTGCAAGAGTGGGATATGGCGTCAAATAAATATCAGAAAACTATACACCCCCGTCCAAGAGACTATTCAGGACATGAAAAAAAACTTTCTGCAATCAGGAATTTGGCGTCGTCAGCAACATGAAGGTGTGCCAACCGCATGGTGGCACGTGGAGAAAGAAACAATCCCCCGTCGATTTACGATGTAGACGAGTCTGTTCTGATTCGCTATCCTTCTGCAACAAAATCTGTAAGCAAAAGATATATGTTTGAGGCTGGCGTTGTTCATAATTATAAAGTCACGCTATATCACCAGCAACTAGGAAGCTGAGGGAAGAGGGAATATGTTAGAAGATGTACCCAAAGACGATAAAAGAAACAAGCCCACCGGCAAAAATATTTGCAACCTTATGTCAGAGGTCTTTATTTCAAGATCGTGTGGGCTCGGCCAATTTTATTATCTCCTATGATCCCCCGAAAAATGGAAACTGTCAGTTTTCCGCCATCAGCAAATGTTTAACAAACATAGGAATTCACCACTCTAACCAAACGACAAGGGAAGAAATCGTTAGGTACCTGGACAATAACCCATGTGCTGTTGACGGAGCACCGTTACAAAATTTCACAGATCTGCCATGGCCCACATGTCTGTCTTCAATGTTTCAAAAGGGTACATTTGCTGACCACATCACGCTTCAGGCCGCATCCGATCTGTACAATGTCGAGTTTCAAATTCTAATGGAACAGGGCACGCAACTATTGTTTCTCCAACGGCTACAAACCCGCTATGTACTTTCATTTTAGGGCATTTTGCCGAGAATGACGGGGAACACTATGTTTGTCTAGAAGATCAAAATTATCCGATTGAAGTAAATAATGAGACTGAGAGGTTTGCTGATTTTGAAATTAATAATTCGCAAGACATGTTCAGTGCTCCCGTTAGCGGTGTACCCTCAGAAGACGAAAAAACCAAAACCCGAACGGAACGGTGAACATTCTTTTGGGAACGAACGAAACCTAGAGAACTGTGATCACGCGCTTGAGATCGGGCCAAACCCGGAGAACTGTGATCATGCGCGTAAGATCGGGCCAAACTCGGAGAACTGGGATCATGCGCGTGAGCTCGGACCAGTCCCGGAGAACTGTGATCATTGTCGGATTTCATACCGTGAGGGCTTGGGTATGAGTCCGTTTATTATGGGATTAACAACACAAGACCCGTATCTTCTGAAAGAGCACACCGAGCTTTACAAAATCCTCACGTTTCGTGTCAATTGGGCCAATATTGAACAAGATACAGCCATTCAAAAACTCAAACATTTGGTAAGAAATTAATGTATAGATTTCCGGACATTTCCGGACAAGTGTCCGGCAATCCACACATTTGTTAGTAAATTTTTAACTGAGTTTTTGAATGGCTGTATCTTGTTCAATATTGGCCCAATTGACACGAAACGTAAGGATTTTGTAAAGCTCGGTGTACTCTTTCAGAAGATATATGACATTCTGGAGGAAATTATACGACAAACATTACGAATGTATCCTTATATGCGTCCCTCGTTGAGAGCTGTCTCGAGATTTTTTAGAAATATCGTCGACCGAGAACCACTGCCACAAGTGTACATTCCAGAACTGAATGACTTAAACGATATTCGTCGAGTGAGTGTGCGCAAAATTATGCGCTTAAGAGGAAAAAATAGCGGTACTGTCGTTAGGTTACGAGAAATAATTAACTCTGTCGTGTAGGCCAGCACGTGGCTAAGTTTTACTGCGGCAGGATATGGGTGGTTTTTCGTTTCAAAGATTTATTGGAAGCTTAAAAGCCATTGAAGGCTAGAAACGTTAAAAACGTTAAAAATGGTTTAAAATTGTTGCGTTCCTTACTTTGAAGATTCTAAATGGGTGGTATTTTACCAATACGCTGTTTATAACTCATTTCATACCACATGCAAATGAAGTAGCATGAAAACGTGATTTCATCTCTCCTCTCCCCCCTCCCCTCCTTCACCCCACACACAAACATACACACATACACACATCATTCTAATCATCCCGACTGCTACACTTTTTCCTGATGGCTATACAAGCCGTGGCCTTGTCAAGAGCGTCTACGAACGTATTAAAACAGAAGAAATAAATTCTGCTACTGTCTAAATACCACTAGTTGGCCGTTATGATGAGGGTTAGAACAGGAGAATTGTCAGGAGCGGGCCATGTGCAGGTAAGTCTGTAAAAGCAAGTTAAGAGACCGTAATGACGGAAGTTTCTTCCAATTTAAAGTCTATAATGACTGTACCCATATATTTCAATTGGCACACCCTTCAACAATAACACGGCGCCTATTCGGAACATGATCTCTAGAGTTGAAGATTGTGAAAGTATGAAGGAGTTACAACCCGATATTACATCTGATTCCGCCTGTACACCAAGTTGAACCAAATAATAGAATTCACTTACGTTAGGATAACATAGTCCGCGTCATAATACTGGTTTTGAGATATCGCACATGTCGTTCGAGAGTTTTTACATTTTGTGTTATTACAGTATGCGTTAGAAAAGTTATTACATTTTGCGGTGTAACAAACACTATATTTTTAGCGCTTTTGTCGTGATCTTTTCTAGAATATTCATCCGACGAGCTAAGAGGCAAACCCTTCTGAAGAGAGTACGTATATCTTGCGGAGTAATAAGAATATCCTCATCGATAAGAAACCAAAGTTTTGGACAACGTTTTTCGGAGAACAAATTATATATAACCGGAGAGAAATAAATAAACTTTGCGTACACCCTGGCTTGTTGTGAGCAATTCCATAAATTGTTCATGGAAAATCCCACCGGCTTAAGTGCCAACAGAGGTCAAGACGTGGAGAACCCTTAATTAAGGCACCTCCAAATTCACATCCGGCAACAATCCTAGACAGTTTTATTTAAAATCCCTACATCGTCTAGTAACGAATAAAAAGCAACGACCAAAACAAGCTTCCCCTATAATATCCTAAAATAAAAAGAAAGGAGTAGGGCAGGAGGCAGTTATTTAAGGGGCTTTCTCGTCTGTTATTTTTGCCGAGGAGTAAGGGCGCTTATTTCGGGGGAAGGGGCTTATGAAAGCGTGGGCACTTATTCCATAAAATTCGAAAAGTTGTCTTGGAGAGCTCTTTTACGGCTTCATGGCAGCAATATAACAACTTGTGCAAAGATTCCAAAATGAATAACAAAAGGAATACACGAATGGTACAAATGTGAGGGATGCTGTCGATTTAATGAAAGTGGTCGCCCCTGATGATTTGATTAAAGCAATTTCTAGCATACTTACCATATTAATCATTTATTCAATATGAGAATTATCCAAAACTGTTTGTAAATTGAAATGCTTTCAAGGCAGTATTACATTTGCATGAATCTCTCCTAAGATTAGTTTAGGTAAGTAAAAACAATTTGTAAATATGAACTAGATGTGTATTGTAGTATAATCATAGCGCCCAAGATCAAGTCCCTCCGGCTTCTCATACCCTGATCGATGATTTAAAAACTCACAAGCGACATTCCTGAAAAATTTATCAAAGCGATACCAACCTTGCGCACAAGTTCCTTGATGCAATACTGAAGATAGAGGAATCCAGTAAAATAAGGCAGAAAATATGGCAAACTGCGTCCGCCCCGTCGTCAACGGGAAAGTATGCAGGTGCATTACAAATGGCACTGTTAGCCAATGGCAGTGAATCAAGTGTCAATTTTAGCATTAAATATTGATTTCAGCGTCATTCTGCTGCCTACGTTATTGATGAGCAGGTTCAATACTCCCGTTGTGCGATTGTCAGCGATTCGTTGAAGAGTCAAACTCTGTTATAAAAATATTGTTTCAAATAAAACAGTTCTAGAAAGAAAGTACTTTTGCATTGCTGTGAAGATCCGGCTTTAGGGTAGCCTCTCACGCAGAAGGTATTTTTTCGGCTTATCACGCGTGAACAACAGAGCCCCTATTCCCTCTGGCGTTCCCTACGGTGGCTAAAATATAAGCACGTTATCAACTAAATTGATAAAGGCATCGCGTTGAAAGCAATTTATGGCATACTTACCATATTAATCATATATTCACTATGATAATTATCCAATGGTTGCTTATCAAACTCACGTTAAAATGCTAGTAAATTGAAATGCTTTCAAGGCAGTGTTGCATTTGCATGAATCTCTCCTAAGATTAGTTTAGGTAAGTAAAAACAATTTTTAAAGATGAACTAGATGTGTATTGTAGTATAATCACAGTGCCCAATATCAAGTCCCCCCGGCGTCTCATACCCTGATCGATGATTTAAAAACTCACGAGCGATATTCCTAACAAAATTATCAAAGCGATACCAACCTTGCGCACAAGCGCCTTGATGCAATACTGAAGCCAGCAGGATAGAGAAAATCCAGCAAAATAAGGCAGAAAACATGGCAAACTGCGTCCGCCTCGTCGTCAACGGAAATGTATGCAGGTGCATTACAAACGCAATAAGAGAGGTTCTCCTATTTTATGTCTTTTATCTCTCACGAATGGCGCTGTTAACCAATGGTAGTGAGCAATTTTAGCATTAAATATTGATTTCAGCGTCATTCTGCCCCCTACGTTGGTGATTAGCAGGTTCAATTCTCCCGTTGTGCGATTGCCAGCGATTCGTTGAAGAGTCAAAGCCTGTTATGAAGGTATTGTTTCAAATAAAACAGTTCTAGAAAGAAAGTGCTTTTGAATTGCTGTGAAGATCCGGCTTCAGGGTAGCCTCTCACGCAGAAGGTATTTTTTCGGCTTATCACGCGCGAACAACAGAGCCCCTATTCCCTCTGGCGTTCGAAACATCAGTTTTGAATCCCTACGGTGGCTAAAATATAAGCACGTTATCAACTAAATTGATAACTGAACCAAATTTTCGTGTAACGGACAGAATGTCTACGTGGGAGGCCAGCTTTAGGATCTCACTCCCAACGCACAATTAAAAGGTTTTAATACTTTCTGTGTTGGTATTAGTATTCCTTATTTTCCCATAATATAATTGTGGAGCTGTCAAAATACAAACCATATCCAGTCTGAGTATTTGTATTACTTCATTAAAATTTGTCAATAGTTTACATTAATAGCAAGCAAAATTGATCAAATTGTTTATTTTGAAAATTGTTCCACTTGCAGAATGTATGACAAAGAAAGTTAATTGAATGTATGCAATTTCATAAGTCAGGCAAAAACGAACGAAGGAAGTAGCTTCAGTTTCTGAAAACCTTGTGACTTGATATTTAGATCATGAAGACCTACAGTGCCGATATCATACGTGTCGTGCAATATTCTGAATTATAAAATATTTTTGAAGAACACATAGAGATACCGCTGAACATATATTTTGGCATAGTAGGAACTTGTTTTAGCTGTGATAATAACGTTCAGCGCATCAAATTACAAACGTTTCCTGCCAAATATGTCGGTCGTATTAATTAGTATTCGATTGGTATTTGATATGGTAACAACAACAACAACAACAACCTTTATTTACACCTTTTTCAACTATTAGCGTTACATTTTTAATTTAGGGCCATAAAATGGGGAAAAAAGGCTAATCTGTTACAGTCCGAAGGTGTCTAGGGGCTAAATAAACTAAAGTTTTCCAGTTAGCCCCTAGCTAAGGAAAGGTAATTACTAATTGTAGCAACTACAACAAAGAACAACTACAACAACAAATACACACATTTAAAAGCTAAGACAAAAGGAATAAGCAAATATATAGGCAGTCGTTGGCATGATTTTACTTACTAAATTGAGTTTTAAGAAGAAATTCTTTTACTTTACCAGGAAATGTAAAAGTGTTAAGATTTTTCAAGCTAGTCGGAAGATCTTGCCAAAGGTCAACTACAATTGAAGATACAGGCTGTTTTCCAATGTTGGTTCTTGTGCATGGCTTATAAAAATCTTTATTAGTAGCATATCTTGTGTTATAACTGTGAATATCATTAGCATACTGGAAATAGTTGTCAAAGATGTTTGGTAGTGCTTTATTATGCCAACGATATGCAAATTTAAGTGCATGCATCTTGACGTAACTGACAAGATATCAAGGAGGTTCATAAGAGGAAGTGCACTTTCAGTGTTCTTTCCATGAGAAATGGCAAAGAATATTGTTCTTATTACTGTTTTGTTGTGTTTGTACTTTTTTAATTTGAGTTTTAGATCCACTTCCTCATGCAAGAATAGCATAAGATATGTAGGGGTGAACAAGACTATAATAAAGTTGTTTTAATGGGGCTAAAGACATGTAATGCCTTAGTTTAGTAAAAATTCCAGTATTCCGGGCAATTCTAGAGCAGACCTATTCTATGTGATGCTTCCACGAAAGCTTTTCATCAAGAAAAACACCTAAGTATTTAATATGATCTGTTTTTTCAATTATGTCACTATTTCCATCGTTATTTGGTAATTTAATATTTGTGTTTCCTGGTTTCTTTTTAGGGGATTTAACAATCATTTAATTAGTTTTCTTAATATTTATAGACAGCTTGTTTAGATCGCACCATTCTTTAATTTTAGCCAGCTCTTCATTCATTAGTTTTTCAAGATCTCGAATGGAAGGTGATGAGGCAAATACATTAGTGTCATCAGCAAAAATCCTAAAGTTCAGTTGATCAGAACAGTTAAAAGTGTTATTTATATAGAGTAAGAATAAAAGTGGACCAAGGGAACTACCCTGTGGTATACCACATTTCATTGTTTGTTTTGATGACTCAACACTATTGAGAAAAACATATTGTTGCCTATTAAACAAATAACTTGTGAACCATTTTAAGGGAATACCCCTTATGCCATACGCCTCCAATTTTTTAAGTAGGATTTGATGGTTTACCGTATCAAAGGCCTTGGCGAAGTCTAGAAAGACTCCGCAAGTGTAAAGATTGTTATCTACAGCTTTCTTCAGATTGTCACTTATTTCTACTATCGCCTGTTCTGTTGATCGACCTTTGCGGAAGCCAAACTGAAATTTGTTCAGTATATCGTGTTTTTCTAAATAAGTTAAAACTTGCGAGTAGACAAGCTTCTCAAAGATTTGCGCAAACGAATTAAGTGTAGATATTGGACGAAAATTAGATGGGTCAACTGTATCCCCACCTTTATCTATAGGGGTTACTCTTGATACCTTTAATATATCAGGCATTATCCCCTGAGCAAAGGGAATGATTAAAAGCTTCTGTCAAGGCTTCACCTATATGGTTTGCTGCCAATTTTAAACATTTGTTAGGGATGCCAATTGAAGTTTTATTGATTTTCAAGTTTTGTATACGATCCTTTACTTCTTGGACATTAATAGCACGGAACATGAAACTATTACTAAACGATCTTGTGATATATTGAGTTGGATTGAGATTACGATGATCGCTTATTTGTGCAGCCAAGCGTGGGCCCACATTAATAAAATGAGAGTTGAGATGCTCACATATGTCCCTTTTGTCTGTATAAATCCTGTTATTATAGAATAATTGATTTATAGAGGCTGTAACGAAGTTTCCAGAAAACGAGAGAACAATTTAGAACATTGAACTGCCGCGTCACTATTTCGTAAGCTAACTTCTCCTTGTTCCGGAACATTCTGTTCAGTTATTTTAAGGATATCTCATCATGAGTGTCTAAAATGTTCTTACTACTAAAAATAGTGTAGGAAAGTCGCAATGTCGCCACTTTCAGCACCCATATTGGCTTACGACGATACAAGCGACTGCCATTCGGAATCAATGCAGCATCCGAAATTTTCCAAGGAGGAATCAGAGAGCTTCTTACCGACTTATAGGGATGTAAGAACATTTCCGATGACATTATTGTGTTCGGGAAAAGCCAAGAAGAGCATGACATGAACCTTCGTGGTGTTCTTCAACGACTCCAAGAAAACAACCTTCGTCTCAACGAAGACAAGTGTGAGTTCTCCAAAACCGAAATCAAGTTTTATGGGCACATATTCAGCTCCAGTGGCATTAGACCAGATCCTTTGAAGGTCGAAGCAATCCAAACAGCAAGTCCTCCGAAGAATCCCAGTGAAGTCAAGTCTTTGCTTGGCATGACTCAGTATCACGTTTCATTCCGAACTATGCCACGATCACATCCCCACTTCGTATGCTGACAAGACAAGACATACCCTGGAAATGGGAACAAGCAGAACAGAGAGCACTAGAAGAGTTGAAAGAAGTTTTAGTCGGAGACCAAGTGAAGTCCTATTTTGACTCAAAGAAGACGAAATTATTGTTGATGCAAGCCCAGTTGGCCTTGGTGATTTGTTGTTGCAAGAAGGCAAAGTTCTCAGTTATGCAAGTCGAGCCTTGAGTGATATTGAGAGCCGTTATTCTCAAAAAGAGCGAGAGATGCTTGCTGTAGTGTCGGGTGTAGAACATTTTCATCTCTACGTCTATGGAGCCCAGTTTTCAGTCATCACTGATCACAAGCCACTCATTGGTATCTTTAGTAACCACAAGCAAGCCTCATCACGGATTGAAAGGTGGAAACTTCGCTTGATGCCTTATGACTGTAAACTTGTTTACCGACCTGGAAGAGATGCAGAAAACCCTGCCGATTTCATGAGCCGGCATCCCAGTTCAAAACCAGCGGAACAGAATGTCGCCGAAGATTACGTCCATTTTGTTTGCAACAATGCTGTCCCAAAAGCATTGACACTCGATGAAATTAAGCAAGCAACCAAAGAAGATGAAGAGTTGCAAGCCGTAGTTAAAGCAGTTGAAACTGATCAGTGGAGAAGTCCAGATGTTCAGCGGTACAAGCAACTGAAAGAAGAAATCTTAGTGTTCAATGGCTTGTGTTGGTCTTGAGAGCAAACAGGATCATTATACCGACTTTCCTCAGAAATAAAGCAGTTGATCTAGCGCATCAAGGTCACCAAGGGATGGTGAAAACCAAACAAGTTATCAGAGACAAAGTGTGGTTCCCAGGAATAGATAACCTTGTGGAGAAGAAAGTGAACAACTGTCTCTCGTGTCAAGCTTCCACAGTGAAGTCACCACCTCCAGAACCTCTGCGAATGACTCCACTTCCCACCGCACCGTGGAGCGAAGTTCCAGTTGACTTTGCCGGACCATTTCCATCGGGTGATTACATAATGGTAGTAACTGACGAATTCAATAGTTTTCCTTAAGAAGAAATGCTCACTTCAGTTTCAGCCAGAGCTGTGATCCCTAAGTTTATTAGATGCCATATTTGCAAGACAAGGCATACCCGACGTTCTCAAGAGTGACAATGGTCCTCCATTTAATGGGTCAGAGTTTAAAAACTTTGCTTACTTCTTAGGATTCAAGCACAGAAGGATCACACCTTACTGGCCCAAAGCCAATGGTGAAGCAGAACGTTTGGTCCAAACTCTTGAAAAAACGTTCGCATAGCCCATTTGGAAGGCAAAAATTGGAAACAAGAGCTATACAAGTTCCTACGTCAGTACCGTGCCACACCTCATTCCACCAGCAAGGTGTCACCAAGCGAAGCGCTGAACAAACGAAAACTGAAGACCACAATCCCCGAACTCATCCAATTCAGACAAGATTCATCAGCAAACGTCTGTGAAAGAGATGCGTTACAGAAACAGAAGATGAAGATTTACGCTGACCACAAGACAAGTGTCAAGAGACACAAATCACTCCAGGAAACATTGTGCTTATGAGACAACCCAAACAGAATAAACTGAGCACACCGTACAATCCAAAACCTTTTGTTGTGGAAGAGAAGAAAGGTTCAATGGTTACAGTGCGAAATGGATCTCAAACTATCACAAGAAATTCGTCACAGTTTAAAGTTGTTCCTAAGCATCTCATGAATGGTCAACACGAATCTGGAAGAAAAGGTGTTTCAGATACACCTGTGGTGCAACCAAAACCACCAGAGGCTAAAGAGAACATTCCTTTGAGGCGTTCGCAAAGGCAGATCAGACCTCCCGTCAGATTCTCTGATTAGGGAGCTTAAGATGCGGAAGTTTTCGACGCGACGGCGAAGTGAAAACCGATTAGGATTGGGGCGAGTTTAACTGCGCATGCAATTTCTGACATTCCCGCCATCGCCCTCACGTCGGCAACGTCAGTCTAGGGATTTTGCCGTCGCAGTGAAAACGTGAGTATTTATACCGCTATTTCTTTCTTGTACTCTTCATTCCTTGTTTTCTTTCCGTGTCGTTATTAGCACAAACCACCTTGGGATGTGCCAAGCACCTCTAGCGGCTTTTTGTGCTCTCTTCACAGACAAAAATCAGGTTAAAATGACCGAAGAAGAATGTTCATATGTATCGAAGACAAAACAATCTAAGTAAGTCTGCCGTAAAGATAAATAAGCTTTTACGTTCAACGAATTCTTTATTGTCGAACAATATATTTATATATTACTGACTCGAATACATTTTTTTTTTATTTCCTAGTGGCATTTTGAATCCGAATTTTTTTAGCCCATAAAGAATTTTGGAGTTCTGGAGACAAAGCCTGCTAAAAATAAAAAATACAGAGATCAATTTTATTCTGAAGTTTTTACACTTCGCCAATAAATCCACTACATAGCTCATCGATATATAAATGTACTCTTAAGGGTTTTTTAACCACACTTGAATTATTTCTTCGATGAAGTGTTGTGAATTAAGAGCAATAAATTATGTGGATACGTACAGGGCGTAACAGCAAATATTCGAGAAATCACTACAAGTCAATACTGACTCCGTCTGTTTTTTCCGCCGTTTTTAAATTGCTAAAATAAACTTTGGTTTCCCCTTTCAGCATAATGGAGTGGACAAATCAGCATGCTCATTATTTTTTAGGGAGGTCAGGGCATCAGATCTTTTTGAAACGAGGAAGGGGAGCCCTGAGAGAGGCAAATTGTGAGATGAGATTGCCACAGGACTCAATAACCTCACCCAATGCAAATTCGTTGAGAGACAGGCTTACTCTTCTAATGTCCAAATTCACAAGGAAAAAATAGACAGGAAGAAAGAGCAAGTGGTATTAGTCCAGAAATAAAAGAGATAGATACTCTTCTAGAGGAGTTGTGCGAAAAAGAAGAAGAGACTAAAAATAAGCCTTCAACTGGCAACAAAAAGCAAAACCTTCAGAAGGAGAAGGTGGTTCAAGGCGTTTATTTCTTCAATACCTACATAATTATGTGTAAACAATGTATAAGTTGTTAAACTTGATATTAGAAATGCCTCAACTTTGAAAGTATTTGCCTTTATCAGCATTAAACTGGGCCCAGTTGTTCAAGTGGTGGAAAGTGCTGCTCTCCTAAATAAATCGTTATAGTGATTTATCTGTGGAATGACAATATCCAACTTTTGAACAACCGAGCATTGAACTAAATCATGGCATGCTATTTGTAGGTGAATCCAAATGGTAACAATCGCTTTTACTTTTCGCAGAACAATATGACTGCTTTGTATTGTATTTTACAATGTATGATCTTTTATAGCTTGTGCTGTTTCCCAGACAAATTGAAGTTTATGCAACTCAGTCGAAAAGCTGCTCTCGGATTGGGGAATTGGGGAATTAACTTTATTCTAGTATAGGTTAACGGTTCCAGGGTCCCAGAGGCACATCCCCACCCAACATTTCTTAAGGACTCCCCCCTCCCCCCCGGGGGCTGATTCTGTGAAGAAGGTGTTAACAAGTCGTTTGACTATCACTGCTTTAGTGTATCTTCAGGCAGTAACCCAGTAAATACAGTGAACATTTTAGGTCACCTGAAATACTCCTGGAGGCTTGGGGGGTCTAATTAGAAAAATTCTGAGGTTTCATTACCATAAAGACAAGTTAGGGCATTTCGCAAGAGAGCACATATGACATATGTTGTACCAATATTACTTAAGCCAATTCTTAGGTTCTTTTTAAAATCAAGGAATTTAAAATAGTTTAAAATGTCCCCAAACAGCCACTCCACTGACACTCGAACAGAGCTCATGGATCCATTGAACATCTCCATCTGAGGTGTGAGAGCAGCACCTTGGAATGGACCTTGCTGGTGAACCCTGAGGAGGTATGCAGGATCCCCATATATACATAGAGGCTGACCCCTGCAATGCATGGCGTTCCAAGTCATCCAAGAGACCGGATTTTCCCAGCATATCCGCATCATGCCGTTTGCCCTCTGGAAGAAAAAGTTAAAAGTATTAGGTTTGTTTCATGGAATATCACTTTTTTTCAATCTGCAGTGGTTCTGGAAAATGGTATCATGAGATCAACCTCTCAGTGTCCTGCTTTAACTCAGTAAAGGCGTTTGTCATAGATTACGCTTCAAAACAGACACTTGAAGCGGAAAACAACTACCTTTCAAAACCATGTTTGTACCTTTTCCTTTTGTTTCCCTTTTCATAAACCTGATACTTATTTGTAAACAATAGCAAGTGAAAAAGATCCTCACCTACGGGGCCGTAAAGGTTTGCGATCAATCCATTCGGTAAGGCAACAGATTGGAATTTAATAGCGTGCACACGTTCATGTCCATTATATATCGTCCTCTGGTGTTCGTCCGGTCTGGCTATGGGTCTGACAGTCCCATCAACAAAACCAAAACAGTTCTGGAGAGCAGCCCCTTTAGCGTGAATTGATCGAGCATAATTATCCAATGCAAGTGGGTTAGTGCGTCATTCCAGCGAGTTATGCGATGTCCATGGATGCTGTAAATATAATCAATCACATGATTTGTGACCATGGATAGCACCGGTACTGGTTTGCCGAAACGAGGCACCATGTCGCCAAATGTACAAGAATAGGCGAGCCGTCGTAGGAGTATGTAGAGGCCTTCCATTTCACTTACTATGCTTCCCTGGGGTAGTTTGAAGGGTGGTGGGATCTGCAAGGCTTCTGCCCTGCCAGAGCTGGAAGGTCCTTTTTCTCAAATTCGGCTTACACTCTGCCTCACTCATGTTGTTCAAGTCAAAGCAAGCGTACTCGTCGTAAGGAAAACTTGGATTTCTCGACGAAAACATGTCGTACAACAGCACGAAATCTTCATCATTGATAAAATTAGCGTAGTAAAGAATGAGAAGTTGTCGAAAACCTTCAAATAAGGCCATGCTAAGAACAAAAGCGATTAAATCTCAGAAGATACAGCCGATGTGCTCGACGAAGTCGCAGACGCTGGCATAAGATCTTAAGCAAATTAATTTTGGTGCGAGAACGGCAACCTCTGTCCCAGTCCACCTGGGCTGTCACGTCGCCGTCACCGCGAAAACGTCCGCATCTTAAGCTCCCTATTATGTGCAAACACTCTGCTTGAAATAGTTTAAAGAAAACTAGTTTACTCTGCCTAAATAGATTTCTAAGTGTTGATATTCAAGGAACTGTTTTTCAGCCGAACATGTTTTTGTTTTGTTAAGTATGCTACACTGTTGAGGGTTGAAGTAAGCTTGTTTCCATCCCGAGAAGAAGAGTGATGTAATGTCGTTAATCAGTCATAATTATGCGCATGTATTAAGAAACACGTGAGCTAGTAAAATGACTGGAACACAAGCATGGCGTTGTGTTTACTCTCAGTTGGCTCGACACCACAGATGGTATACTAGCAAACCATCTGACTATTACAACAAGGCACCATTAAAAAGGGACCTACAAGAAATCAAAAGACTCTGTCAAGACAACTATCGCTGCAGTGATGAGCCACTTTTAAACATACCACTCGACAATGTAATTGCTGATGAATTGCATTTGCTTTTGAGAATAACAGACAAGCTCCTTCAAAACATCATAGATGAGGTGCTAGAAAGGGATGCAATAGAAGACTTCAATGAGTCAAGAGGGAGACCCAAAGAAGTCTACCTTGCCAAATTAGTGAAAAACATAAACGACCTTGCCATATCATTCGCGGTTTGGAATAAAAAGAATGCAGATGGCTCAGAGAGCAACATCAAAGAATTTACAAGCTTACTTGGATCTCAAAAAAAGAAACTCCTGAATGGAATCCCCTCAAGATTCAATGAATTTCTGTACCCAGACACATGTGACACTGTTAAAAAAGTCTGGATAGACTTTGAAGAAATATACAACCTTGCTACTGATCCAAATGGAGATCCTTCAGAAGTTCTTTTTCCCAAATCCCAAGCATGGATAAATTTGTTTTGCTCACTGAGTGGAAAACGACCAGGATATGAGAGACCACGAGTTACTCCTTATATGCATATAATTCCATACCAGATCCCTTTCTTTATCAAAAGGCATGGCAGCTTCAAGAACGTTTCAGGTCAAGGAGTAGAAAAAAATAATGATGATGCTAAGCGAGTGAGTTATGTTTCACAAGTCAAACAAATGGGACGCTGCAAGAGATATTTTACTAACAGAAAGTAGGCAGTGGGATTTGCAGCAACATGAAAGACAAAAAGGAACTTATACTAAACGGAAACTTGATTATTGGGAAACTGGAATCAGTGCAAAAAGGAAAGAACAGCGAGCCTCATTAGCAAGCACTTCTGTGCAGAGAATGATCAGGATGATGAAACATCTGATCCAACCTCCACTGAAGATTACAACAAAAAAGCCATTATGCAATTAAGGGAAATTATCAAAGAAAAGTGTCTTCAAGTCAAGAACTTAACAAAGTTAAAAAAGAAAGAATTGATAACACTTCTTGAGAACAGTTCGCTATCAAAGTGTATACTACATTCAAAATATGAATTGTCAATCAAGTCTTTAAATTCACTGCACCATGCAAGCAGATTTTAGCATCAAACAAAGTTAACTACCTTACTATTTCAACATTATTTGCTACTGTGTGTTATCAAAATAATCGTTATATAATTGAATTTCATCCGTCTGACTCCACTAGTTACATGATGCTGTGATTTTAATAAATTTGATTGAATTTTTTTCAGTGTAAGCCCTTGGGACCTCAACAATAGCATTATTTACCCTATGATATGTTTTTGGAGATTGGGTAAGAAATGTCCTCATTTTGATAGGAAAATTAATTCTAGACCTATCTCCATGTTGATCATACAAGCAACTCCAGTTATCTGGAAGCTTACATCTAACAAAATCATTTTGTTCATATAACATTCAGTTTCTTTCCTCTGGAATTTTTCGTTTCCCATGAAATAGATATTTAAAGATGTCATGTCGAAATTCCCGTGACACTGAAAGTACTGGGCCTTTGCGCCTGAGAGTTTCCAACAAGGTCACTCTTAAATTGTCCACATAGTTCTAAACAATGTCCAGTGGTGGCTTTGGAGACTCAAAGTACCTGTATAAAATGAATAATCCTTAGTTTGGAATGAAAATTGTACAAGCTTACAAACTTAGTGAAAACCAGCTCCATTAATTTGTATCCCTTATGAATAGCGTTCAACTCAAAGTCACAAGGTTTTCATTATTGCATATTATTACTACACCAATATCCGTGTGCATGAGCCCAAGCGTATAAGTTAGAAGATTACTGTACAGAAACAATCAAATAAGCTCAAATGTTGCGAAATAAAATTACCTTAACAAAAACTGGGAAAGGTGTTCTTCAGGCTCCCAAGAATTCTAGAACGAGCTGAAGCCTTTCCATTTCACGAGGTATTTGGTTCCCTTGAAGAATATAAGGGCTTAATTAACTAAAGCTTTGCATTACTTCGTTCGCACTACTTAGCTTACCACAGGCTGCCCAATCGTGGTGTGTGTCATCAAAAGTTGACCGTTAAAAACCTAGAATTCCAACGAACCGAGTAGCGGTGGAAATATTTATATTCTAGTCAAATAAAGCCTTCCTACCTTCACTCTACTGTTTCTTGTTCCTTTCTGGGACGTCTAAATGCTATATCATCGCTTTTTTAAATCCCAGGTCACTGTCCATTCTAAATAAAGGGAAGGCCGGTGACTCCAGATCGAACCAGTCGCCGTTCGAAGGCCAATAAATTCCCAAAACAGCGGAGTATCCGCTTCAAATCGCCAGCAGCAGCCGCGTAGATAAATTTCCTTTCTTTTTTCGCCAACTCGCCCGAAAATTCGACCAACACGAACGGGGAATCGCTTGTTTTACCGCTCAAATTTGACCGATTCGGCGACTCCATGATGCGTGATACACGGTGTCCGTATACAAGATTCAAATACTCTGGCTTAGTCACCGCGGCTGATCAACAAAAGGGGCATTTACTCGGGGGAGGAATAGTCATTTTGTCCACATGCACTCCGCCGCGCTGGGGGAGTGCGATGCGTTAGATTTGACCGGAAATAAAAATATGTTCAATGGCCCGCGTGCTACGAAGCCCACGAAAATATTCCACCCGCGATGCTGTGAAAGGTTGCGAAATAGCGAGTTTTTTAAATTCAGCAGATTCAACGGATTTCGCTGTCTTTAGCAAGTCTGCACGGCGTGTCTTCAGTGTGACTTCACAGTATTTTTGCCTTCTTTTTAAGGCCATATCGTGGCAAGCTATCAACAGTTCTTTTCAGAGCTATATATTCCACTCGAACAAATTAGATCTACCTGCAATCCTCGTTGTTTGCGGTCGTTTCTGATTGCGTTTATTGCAGTGGATTTGCCAGTTCCTGCCTGCCCGGTTATTAGGATGTTGTGCCCATTCCTGGCAAATTCATAGACCTCTGCTTGTTCATCGGTCAACTTATCACAAAACATGGCAACATTTAACCGTAAAAGTTAACTTTTCATAGCATGTGGCTTTATAGTACCGATGGAAAATTTTGTCGAAAAGCTCAAAACTATAAGGATGAATTTGCTGATAACATGAAAGATAGAGTCGAGTTTGGTCGTTTAACCAGGATTGATTCTTTTAGGTTGAACAGAGACCAAGATTTGGAGTTTAAAACATCGTTCAAAATCCATACAAACGTTTATTTTTTGTGACAGCGTCCCCCGAACCATACAAACTCTGTATTTTTTTTTACGATTTCTGTGATATTCTTAAAAATTGACAAACACATTGATTTTTACCTCAGTTATTTCCAAATAGTAGGTGGATGACGGGATTTTACACCTCTTATAAAACTGAATAATATTTTTAGGAGTTTATATGGTTTTGGAGGACGCAGCCTCAAAATTAGAGACGTTTCTATGGATTTTGAACGATGTTTTAAAGTCCATTTCTTGGTGTCTGTTCAACCTAAAAGAATCAAACTTGGTTAAACGACCGAACTCGGTGTCTTTCATATGATGGTGTCAATTTATCGATTACTTAAAAATAGAAACTCGCCCCAGTTCCCTGCGCAAGTCCGGTATGGTTAAAAGTCATTGCTTTGCTAATCTGACACAAATCCCTAACTGCCTTGATAGTTTTTGACTGTTCGTCCCATGTCCACCGCGGAAACTTGTTCAAATAAGGATTCGTAGCGGCAGAAATACCACCCAGTTACACAGCAACGTTTTAAACAATACGAGCTATTCTCTCGCAGAACCGTATATTCTCGGTTTTCACATGACATCATCAAACTTAAAAACTTTTGGGATTTTAGTTTAGTTAGTTATTAGAACAGCTGAAGACTTATCGTTTTACAAATTTTCAGTTTGATAGGGTTTTTTCGTCTTGTGATAAAGCATGGCTAAAATTTTGAAGTTTTGCGTGACACGATAATGAACTGGCGGCCGAGAATGCTGTCACGTAGGTCAAAAAAAGGAGCTTATTCGCTGAGATTTCGTAATCTAAACAGTCCTTGAAAAAGAATGAGTATTCATATCGATGTCTATGAGCCCTCAGAAGACAACTACGGGCTCTTTATAGCAAAACTCGGTGACATATGTTTTTGTTAGCTTCCGGCCGCCATATTTGTGCCCCTCAGAGGGACACAAACATGGCGTC
Source organism: Galaxea fascicularis (assembly GCA_948470475.1). NCBI lineage: Eukaryota > Metazoa > Cnidaria > Anthozoa > Scleractinia > Euphylliidae > Galaxea > Galaxea fascicularis. Next base: position 14,905,009 of record OX419341.1, on the reverse strand, counting down.
TCCATACAAAGCCGTGTAAATTTTGAGTAAAATATTTCTTCGAATATCTCCAGCACGAAGCACCGCATAGACTTGAATCTTTCCGAGACTGATTAAATATGCATTATCTTTTATCTCTTTGATTCTTGACTTTATATGTTGGATGGTTTCATGATAGTATGACAAAGAAAACAATGAAAATTAAAAGGTGACAGACCGCAAATAAATGTTGCTTCTAAAAATATCTGAATGTCAGTAACTGTTCAACAGTAGGATGCCTAAAATGCGTGCAATTCTGCAACTGGTTTCAGCGAATCCATTTCACTGCTAGCGCTGTTATTATTCAAACGCTGATTCTTACCGGTTCAAACAAACACAAGAAGTAATCACTTTGGGCGAAAATCTCAAACTTTTTCAATGAAGAGTGACATTTTGACAACTTTCTGTCAGATTTTGAGACATGCACATGCACTTATGGGCTATTTTTTCCTCGAGTTTGATTTTCTGCCTTCAATAAAAGTTTAAAAGGCTCTTAAAAAGCAACACCACGTCCCATAAAAATTCATAAGTTTTCAGCTGTTGAATCTATTTTCCCGCCGAAAAAACGCGGGTTGTTCGCATATCGAGCTTGTGACATTTCACATTTGGCTTACATGGAAGCGTACGGACGATCGTACAGTGACGTCATAACCAAATTTTCTTACCTATGGTGCTATGCGCGTACTTTCCAAGGGCGGAGCTCCACTATAATTGCTTTGTATTTACAAATTTGCACCACACAAAGGGATATTCTTTTCCAAATCTCAGCCTCGGGTTTAATCTCAATTTCAGGTTTAATCTCAATTTCAGCACCATGGAGCTACCGAGAGGTGAGAACTGCGCGTCTTCAGAACCGCAAAGGACGCAAAGGAAAATCTCTTACTGCAGGATTATTAGCACCAACAAACCTGTGTCTAAACGTGCGTTTGTGTCGTCATTTTTGCTGTCAAATGTGATGTCTTTGGCTCCGAAAATGGACGAACTCCGATTGACAATTTGCAATGCAAATGTATATTTTGCTGGTATTACAGAAACATGGCTTAAAGAACATAATGACGACACTATCGTGTCAATACCAGGCTACAACATCATTCGTCTCGATAGGAGGGTCATTGATCATGGCGGAGTTTGCATGTATGTACGAGATTCTATCCGTTTTAAGTTACCACATGATTTTATGAACGATGAATTTGAAGTGCAGGGTACTGTGGATTCGAATTTGGCCTAAGCGCCTCCCCAGGGGAATATCATCCATCATTGTTGGAACGGTTTACCACCCACCTGGCGCTTATGATTCTTCAATGAGGAATTATCTGTGCGAGTCTTTGTCCAGCTTCGACGCTCAGTTCCCCGATTGCGGCCTCATTCTCCTTGGTGGTTTTAACAAACTGGATCTCTGCCATGTTGCGAGCGCTTTTGGTGTGAAAGAGGTCGTTCCTTTTCCGACCCGTGGACAGAGTAAATTGGATCTGGTTTTTACCAACCTCAGCGCGTATTATGATGTGCCGAAGTACTTGTCACCTTTTGGGCTTTCGATCATGTCACTGTCGAATTAAGTTCAACCCTTGGAAAGGGAAAAGCTACCTGCTCAGAAGATTGTATTGCAATCAAGAGACTCGAGGGCGACAAATCGTTTAGTAATGAGAACATATTTGGAGAAAGTCGATGTCTGCTGTTGTGCCAAGAGAAAACTGAAACCCTTGGAAACAGTGATGAAGACCGGGACGGATATTTTACTTCCCCTAACACCCAAGATTGTTATGACTAACGACTTACTGACATCATCAACTGTCCGTTCGCGGAGGCCCGTTTGCCGCAGTCCTGGAAGCACGCCGAGATCGTCCCTATACCAAAACAGGTACCGGTATACGATGTAAACAAACGCTTTCGGCCAATTTTTCTAACACCTATACTATCAAAAAGTGGCTGAAGAATTCGTGGTCGAACAGTATGTAAAACTCACTGTACATAAGAAAGTGGATCCAGGGCAATCCCCGGGTAAGCACTACAGAGCCACTGACAGGAACGGGGCCACTGTGAGGGCAGCGTTATTCGATTTTAAGAAAGCATTTGACCTTATTGATCATGGGATACTGGTCCAAAAGTTCCGCTTTTTTAACATTCCTGAGACCGTCATCCTTTAGTTTACTGACTTTCTGAGTTGCCGTAGGCAGCGAGAGAAACTAGGTCAAGATTGTTTTTCAGAGTAGCGTGATGTTCCGGCAGGGGTACCCCAAGGAACTAAATTGGGCCCATGGCTCTTCATTATTATGATTAATTACCTAGACATCCCAAGCTTTGAATTATGAAAGTACGTCGATGATTCTACTATCTCTGAAACAATAATCAAGGGTCAAGTGAGCAACATCCAGACCGCTGTCGACACCTTTTCTTCGCGTGCTGCCTTGAACAAGTTCCAGTTGACGACACGAAGTACAAGGAAATGAAGATTTGTTTAAAACAAACGGGACTCCCGATCTCAACCCTATTGTTATTAATGACAAGCAAATTGATGTTGCTTGAAACGCTAATATTTTGGGTGTAAATATTTCCAGTGATCTAAAATGGAATCGTCATATTGTGCACGTTGTTAAGAAAGCTAGGATACGCCTGTTTTTTCTTTCTCAATTTAAAGCGCGTAGGTGTAGACCCTAATGAATTAGTACAGTTCTATCGGACCTGCACCCGTCCAATCACGAAATATGCATGCCCACTTTTTTATGACGGTCTACCTGAGTACCTTTCTCGCGAACTAGAGGCAGTGCAAAAGAGGGCAATGCGTATCATTTTACCATCTTTTCTGTATGATGAAGCGCTTGTTAAGACAAGTATTCAAATGAAGACTGACCTCGCAGTTGTGAACGCAATCATATGCAATTGCGTAAAGAAGCCTGAAAAAAAAAATTCAGGACTTCAACGTGGTTTGAACCCGTGACCTCGCGATACCTGTGCAACACTCTAACCAATTGAGCTAGCTATGAAGCTATTGACGTTGGCGGTAGGTCAATTGTAGGTTGTAACCTACAATTGTAACCTACAATTGACCTGCTCCCAACGTCAGTGGCTTAATAGCTCAGTTGGTTCAGGAGCGTCGCACAGGTATCGCGAGGTCGCGGGTTCAAACCCCGTTGAAGTCCTGATAATTTTTCAGGCTTCTTTACACAATTGCATATGATTGTGTTGACAACTGCGAGGATCAGTCTTCATTTGATTTCATTTCCGCAGTTCATACGATTCATTTCATATACATCACTCGCATAAGACAAGTATTGTCACTCTGTCAGACGGAAGGCAAGCCCTAACGGACAAACTGTTCAAGAAAACCTTACATAGACAGCAAGCTCAGGAATTTGCTGCCCCCACGAAATGCTTAGCATTATAATCTAAGAAAGGAATGCCAGTTAAATTCGGTTTTCAAGACAGACAGATTTCGAAATAGTTTTATTGTTTTTAACACACTTAAGGTTTTCACGAAGTAAAATTGCTGTCCTTTTTAAAAATTATGTTTTCTTAGTAACTAATTACTTCAAAGTCCATTTAAGTTTAGCTCCTATTTATTATGTAGTGATTTTAGATGTTTTCTTTACATTATACATATATTCTATTTATGTAATCTTTTATTCTGTAAATATGACGTAATTCAACCCTTGAGTTGCAAGTTATATTCAATAAACTATCTATCTCTCTATCCCGTCCAATGGAGCTCTAAACTTGCTCCCACGAAAGTATTAATCTACATTAACTGTTGTGTTCAGTTACAATGCCGTACTTCTTACTTTCTACACAAGAACCATCTCAACAAGTTCTAACCAACTTAACTTAGATTTGACTAGTCTGAAATACGCTAAGTAAGTGTGCTTCACTTCTCATTGTACCAGGATAAATCCTAATGCTTTTATTGCTCTATCACCGTGGTCAGATGCGACAGCTGCCTGGTTTCCACAAGTATTGGAATCATCGGGGTGTCCTCCAGAACCAAACCCTATTCTCGAGTCGCAGCTGGTGCAAGCATTTTCGTTGTTACCAAGGATACCAATTCTTGCTTTAGCCGAGCTGGTACATACTACATTGAAACCTTCCCTGTTACAGTAGACCTGCAAAGATGCTTGAGAGCCAACAACACTCTTCCATGTGTTGCGACCGAGAAAAGTTGAGCGACGTTGTCCATCAGCTATCAGTGCAAACAATGAACTGGCTTGTCTGTTTATTACAATATAGTTGACCTGCTGGCCAATCTTCATTCCAAGACAGATCTTAGTAAAGGACGTGTTCCAGTAACTTGGCAGTTTCGTCTCATTTGCGTCGAACCCTGACTCTCCTCCAGGAAGGTTGACGGCTTCCTTGTTGCTCCACAAGGCAGAATCGTAGTGGAAGGTTAGCTAGTTAGGAGTAAAAAAAAAAAACCCTCACACTATTTGTTACAAAAGCCAAAACAGCTGAGAAAAGAATGCTCAATGATTCTACGTCTTGAGTCTATTTTCCTTTTTTCTATTTTCGGTCAGCACAAGTTATCAATGAAGATTTAGATTTCATTAAATGGCCATCCATTTTCGTAGAAGTTGTTAAGAATTGGAAGGAGTGAGTAGATCCCTCTTTATTTTTCAACACATTGTAACCCTCTTGAAATATTGTCGTGACGCGTCAAGATACTTGTCTTGCGCACATGGCCTGCGATATACGTAGATTCTTGTGTCGAGAACAAAATGGCGCCTTCTTCAATATTTCGGCAACAAACAATGTAAACTATGCGTTTGCAATCTGTTAAGTAATAAAGTAATTATTATTCTGATTCCTGCGGGGAATATCTCTAATTTTATCCCACTAGAACTTCCCTCGGTCGTCAGAGTATCATCTGCATATAAAATGCAATCAATACCAGAAAGCAGTAACAGCTGTTGACCATTCGATGGTAGTCTGTGGCATGGTATAACTTGGTTATGCAAAGCTTTCAAGTGGTATACCATAAAATATTTTATTTGTTAATTGCTCCTTTTGTCTTGAAATAAGAATTGTCTCATTCTTTTCTAATACTAGATCATTGTATAATGACGTTCTAGAGTTTCAGAATTGGCTTGGCCATCATGATATATGAACCATTATACCATGCTCCGACAAAAACCGTAACTGTCCGCGTTAATATTCAAAGTTATTGTTACTACAAAATAAAAATAGGAAAGATTTTAATTATCTTGTAGATTGTGGACGTTTTTACTAAAACAATTTAAAAAACACACTTCTCGCGGTCTTTCTATGTGAGATGATTATAGCCATCTCACATCTACCAGGCGTTTGTGAAATAATTGTTTAGTAGACCACTCAATAGGATTGTACAGCTTTTTACATATTCAATTACATTTTTCAGTTCATGTTGCATGTGCTATTTTGAGTTTTTGAGAAGAGAGCGCTGTCGTCTTTGAACCTTGGACATCTGTTTTATAATAACTTTAAATAGAAATTGCTTGCTTATACTTCGTAATTTCCATTAGCAGAAATGTTTCTGAAAATTGGAGTGCAAGGTTTCATTGTCATTAAAAAGCAAAAGTGGTAAAAATATAACCTTAGTTCCATCCATCTTAATTACCGGAGTCCATCCGCCATCTCCACATCCAAAATCTCCAACGTGACACCGGACAGAAATTTGTTTTGAATCCAGCAGGAGAGGAACAACCTGAGTCACGTTTAACCTATAAGTTAAAGAAATGACAATATCTGATACAATTTAAAGGTTTAGTATAGATTACAGACGAGGTCACCAAAATCCATTCACTTTCTTATTTAGGAGCCCGGTGGTCATTAAGAAAAGGAATTGCCGTGAAACCCAGAAAACCGTGAACAGTAGAAATATAACTGGAATTTGTGTTATGCAGTAATCATGATTAAGTTAAGCCGTTCGCAAAGCAGGCTTAGGCCCGGTTCAGACGCCGTACTTCAGCCGAGCCGAATCGAATTCAACGAATTAAGTTCATGTGAAGTACGGCGTCTGAATCAATTGGGAACGGCTGATTTAATTTAGATCGGCTGAGTCAATTAATCCCGCCTGGCTCAGGCCATGTCGACACTGATGCGTTATTGTTTGAATGCGTTTTCGATAAGTGTAAAAACGAATCGATTGATCTGCGTCCACACTGATACGGATGCCGTAGCGTTTTCAATACGATTCACTTTCAACAGCGTTTTCAAAAGGATCCGTTTTCGAGCGTATCAGTGTGGACGGGAGGCCAAAACGCATACATATCAATGCGTTTTCAAACAAAAACGCATCAGTATGGACATGGCCTCAGCCGGGAAGAACGGCTGTAGACCGGCTTTGATTCAGCCGCCGTACTTCACATGAGCCGAACTAAATGCATAAATTATGTTAACGTATTTTTCAGTATAACGGCGCTTATAATTGGCTGTAAAATGACATTTCATACGTGAAAAGAGGACTCACAGAAACATGACGACCGTTGACCGCGTTCTCGAAGTGAAATCCCGAGTGAAATTTTAAACTGTAACATACTAAACCTGGACAGCTCAAAACGGTCTTCTCTGTTTTGAAATTCATGTTGTGTATTTGCATTTCAATATGATCGCGATTTCCTTGAACATAAAGCGAGCAAAAACAGATTTGATCGGACAACTTGACCGGCGCTAACCGGGAAATTATTTCAAGCCCTGAGGTGGTTTGCATCATTCTTCTTTTTGCACTGTTTTCTAGCATTTTGAGCAGAAGAAAGGCTCTTGTTTGCAGATCTCGACGTGCGCCATGTTAACAACTGTATGCTAATTCGTTGACCGAATCTTAATTTTCTTCAGTGAATTATTTTCGGCCGAATTAAGTTCGGCGTCTGAATCAATTCAGCCGGGATTAATTATTTAGGTCGGCCTAATCGTTGAATTTGATTCGGCTCGGCTGAAGTACGGCGTCTGAACCGGGCCTTACTGTCTTTCATGGCCTTACAGGTACTGATCTTGATTAACTCCACGCTTATAATAACAGTCACGGTGTTTTTGAATGATTCGAGCGTACAAGTTCATTTTACAAATATTAATCAGCTTAAAACGTTTGCTTTTTAAGGGGAGACATTTAATCCATCTATTTATGTTTTATGCTAGAATTAACTTGATTTTCCAAATATGTCGTCGTTTCCAATCATGAGCCAGATGGACACAACTCCCGTCCCGAGAGAGGGAAGTAATTGGTAGGGAGAACAATTGAACAATCCCACATGTTGACAGCAATCGCTTCTAGTGCCTCTTTTTGTTTTGGTTTAGTTTCAAGTTTTCTTGTCCTCTGAACTTAAGTCGACAGTAAATTTGATATTATGGTAGCCACACTAAGTTAATTGGGTCAATGTGTTCTCTTACTTGTGTTTATGGTATACATCCTTGCATGAAATCTCTGTTGCTGAAAAAAAAAAATAACATGAACTTGCATAAATGCTAGTGGTTGTCACTGTCATTGTAATTTTTTTGGTGGCATTTTTTTTTATCGAGCATTACTATGAAGATGATAATGATGATGATGATGATGATGATGATGGTGGTGATGGTTATGACAACGACGACGACGGCGATGCCGAAGATGATGATGATGATGATGATGATGATGATGATGATGATGATGATGCGAGGAGGATGAGGATGTGGACGATAGTGGTGATACTACATCTCGAGAGGCGTTTCTAAAGTATCAAAACTCGATCACATCAAAATCAATACACAATCTATTGTAATGTCCAACGAATGCTTCCTTGAGCAAACTCTATGATAATGGGGTGGCAGCAGCATCTATCGAAGACTTGCTCTATCATGAGATTTCTTAGTTGACTTCCACCACGAAAAAAGAATTGCATTTCTCTTAATCAAATTGCAATTACCTGTTTCGCAGTGCTTTCCGACAAAAAGGTTTGTACAGATGCATTTAAACGTGTGATGTTTGTAGTTAGCTAAACAAGTCCCGCCATTTAGGCACGACGAAGGCAAACATGGGCTCTATTAAAACAAAACAGACAAGTGCAATGAGTAATTTAAGCACAATTAACTGTTTCAGACGGTCAACTAAGACAACAACAACAACAATAACTATCGATTAAGTAGCCTTATCTTAAAAATAACAACGCGGATCTTTTGCCTTAAGGTGGATTTCCACTGTCGTGTAATTTTTACGTGCGTACGGACAAAAACTTTCACTGGCTTTACGTGCGTAAATAAAATAGAGACGATATATGAAAGCCCGCGCGTAAACGTAAAAGTGAACCTCTCTCAACTTTTACGTTTACGTGCGTCCTTCGATACATCGTTTCTATTTTATTTACGCACGTAAAGCAAGTTCAAGTTTACGTCCGTACGCAGGTAAAAATTACGCGACAGTGGAAAGCCACCTTTAAAGAAAAAAGGTGCTTCAGCGGATCACGTCATCATCAACAACTACATTCATGAATGGCGGAATGCCTAGATTTCAGTGGTGGCAATACGTACATAATGTAAAAGATTAAACATTAACGACAACGACAAAGACATTGTTAGAAGTGTAGTTCTCGAAAGTTTTCCCCACCTTGACGGAAAAGTGATGTGAACTGTTGTTCTCTTTGTACTCCTCTGGTTCGCTGTATTTTTCGGAGGATAGCAACTCACACCAAAACTTTCCATTGGCTCCTTTGAAGGCGGCCACGTTTAAAGAAACGCAAAATGGATTACCGAGGCATCCAAAGATGCAGTCAAAGATGTCGTTCACTGTATGTGTTCCAACTCTAGCCACACTCAAGTAGTGAAACTCGTCTTTTATGAAAATTGCTTGGCGGATATCTTGGCGATACCAATTACCAAATCCTGCTTAAAAACAAAATGGAAAACAAAATCGAGTTATCGCTTTCAAGTTTATATTTCATGAAAATATCAACCCTTGGCCTAGTTTATATGTCTTTCATCTCCACGGACGCTCGGCAAGCAAATTGTATTTTGGAGAGGGCTAAGAGATTCTGTTGAAATTAATATTTTGGCTTTTGCGTGTTACATATTTTCCGACTTTACACTTCAGTCCTTATTACGTTTTTGTTTTTGTTTTTTTCAAAGTGTAACTTTATTTTAGCTCGAGGCTCATACGAAAATAAACTATCGATAATCCGGCTATAGCTAACATAACCATACAATAAGCAAAACAAATAAACTTTCTTGTGTGAATACCGTAGTCCCAGTATATTGATACCGGTGTAGTTGTACTTTAAAATATTATAAAAAGCGACGGCAGAAACATGCTTTACTTGTAATATCCTTATTAGTTAAGAAAGCGAGGAATAGGGGAGGGGGTAGTTATATAAGTTTACTATTTTAGGGGAGTGGGTTCTCATTTGCTTTTTTAGCTGAGGAGTCATGACCCTTATTTCATGGGAGTTGAGGGGGGAGGGGGGGGGAAGGGTACACATATATAAGCATTAGCACTTATTCGAAAAAATACGATAAGATGCAATTGTAGTACCTTTCAGTGACAACTCTTTTTCGGCTTCATGGCGTATCGCGACTAACACATTTCACACAATTTTCCATTATAAATGGCACAAACATTGTAAGGTGTTGTCGATTCACTGAAAGTCTGCACCTGCTTAACTTTGTAGTGTAACCTTCAAGAATGTTCCAGAAGTAGCTGTGTCATGCTGAGTTATCCGTGACATAGTTTATAAATAGAATCTACTGTAATCGTACGGAACGTTCTAGATTCTCAGGCTTACCTATGTAAAAAGCCGAGCTTGTAACAAGATATGTTATTGTTGTTGAGTTGCTGGTATTGCTAGTCAGATATAAAGGTGTATGTTACAGAATACAAGGCGTCCCGCACTACAAACTTGATCTAGCAAACGCATTAAAAGCAATTTGGAGCATATTTACCTTAATCTATATTCACTGTTAGAATTTTCCAATGGTTGCTCATCAAAATCACCTTTTATATAAATATTTGCTTTTGAAATGTCAGTAATTTAAATTGGTTTGAAAGCAGTATTATATTTAATTCAGCAGATGAAAATCTTTTCCTAGTATCCACTAGAAAGAATACTTTGGAAGCGAAAACATGTTTTGTTACTGTAGTGACGTCCAGCCTTACATGAAAATTTTAAATTAAATGTGTCCGAAAATGAATTCAACATCTTGTTTCGGATGATATGTGCAGGTTTGCAAAGTCACTCAATGGTGATACTTACTATAATGGCTCCACCTCAACTCCTATTTTGTCGTTCAACTTACCCTAGCTGTTCATTGAAAAGCACGGCCCACAAAGTTACAACACTCGTGGGAAAGAGATAGTTGCTTAAAAATTAATCGCCAATGAAAGGAATTTCTGGCTAAGAAGACACTCATGCAAGTTGTCAGGTGGTTAATATGACCGACACCGCGCAAAGTTCTTAAATTTACCTCCGAGTCCCACGACAGCAACATTATATGACTAACTGAAGCGGCTAAGCTCATCTAATAAAGTACTTTCAAAGTGCTTTCCCACTGTTAATTCCTGAGAATTCGCTCTAAAATCTCTTTAACATTATTTTAGGTACGTAAAAATGTTTAGAGCCACTTGTTTTTAGGTTTAAACTACAGCATGCATCCAATTGATAGTGCCTCAGATCATATTTATGTTTTCTTTTTATACCCTGATTAAAAAAAAATACCAACAATATTCCTGAAAATTTCAGCAAATCGAAGCCAACCTTCCTTGCAAGCTCCTTGATATATTGCTGAAGCCAACAGGATGCAGAAAATCCAACAAAATAATATAGAATACATAGCAAATTAAGGCACTTTGTCTCTCGTGATACTGAAGCCTGAAGGCGTCGCCGGCCGCTCCGCTCGACGAGAAGCTCTGCAGCTGCATTAGAAACGCAAAAACAGAACTTCTCATATTTTTATTGCCACCAGCGTTAGCCAATGGTAGAGGATCAAATGTCAAATTTATCATTAAATATTGATTTCATTGTCATTTTGTTACCTGCGTTAGTAGTTAGCAGTTTCAATGCTACCTTTATTCAATCGCAGTCATTCACCAAACAGTTAAATCCTTTTAAAGTTACCATTTATAACAAAACAACGATTTTAAAAGAAAAGGTTTTTTTTTTCTATATTTTGGATGAATGGGACGGATCCAGCTTTGGAGTAATTTGACAAAAGTTGACGTTAACGCCAAGCAAAATTGATCAAATTGTTAATTTTTTTTACGATTAGCAGAATAAATTTTAAAAAAATTAATTGAATGTAGACAATTGCAAGAGTCAGGCAAAATTAAAATCTTGTAAAACATTTACATCATAAAAAAAAAAAACCTTTAGTGTTTTAATATACGTGCCATGCACTATTTCTAAATTATAAAATATTCTAAAGAAACATAGCTCAACATACATTTAGGCATACTACCAGTGACGACTAGCTTCAGTTGCCATAGTAATGTTACCGGTCACAAATATTTCGGTCGTATCGATTAGTTCATTAACACTGATGGAATAGAAAGAGGGCGAGATGAGGAGTTGTGCCTTGCAATACATTTCAGAATCAGATACAGTACCTTATGTGTTAAGAATGGTAATAGTAATCATGCACTGTGCAAGATGTCTTACATGAAAAAATCCCGAATTTACGGAGCGAGATTCAATTTCGTTACTGTAGTTAAAGGCCCAACTTCCAAACGTAGCATTTGTTTCTTTTGAATCTCTCTTTCCAGCTGTTTTCAACTGATAGATTTTCTTTCCTGTATGTATATTAAACAGTATCAAAACTGAATTTTTTTTAGCAAAAGGACGTCATGGAAGAAGAACTGAGATCCAAACTCTGCCAGCTCAAACATCTTAAAGATGAAGTTCGAAACGCCTACAAAGATTTCAGGGAGGAGTGCTCTTTTCTTCGCTTTGTCGCCATCGTGAGAATACTGAACACTCTTCGCGACAACCAGTACAACAAAATTTTGAAACGCCATGCCAACAAGCTCTCCCGCTTAAGTTCAAAGAAGTTCGATATCAAAGAGCACATTAACAACATGTCCTCATACCGCATTTCTTTCTTCGAGAACCTTATAATCTGCAGGGGTTTACCTCAGAAAGTTTCACCCCTTGACATTCAAGCCAGCTTCGAGAAGGCGTATTAGAGAATAGATCCATTATTGGAGAAAAGGACAAGGAACTAGCTAGCTCAACGTTGGCGCAATCGCCTTAAATTACATTCAGCGTTCAAGCCCCAATCCACCCAAGGCTCTCGTTAAAGCCCTGAGTGTTTATTAAAACAAATAAAAAGAAACGCGACGACATCGTTATTACCAAACCAGATAAAGGCTCGGGAGTCGTTGTGATGGACAATACTGAGTATAACCGCCTTTTGAGCGCTGCTTCAGTTGAAAACATTTCCAAGTTTATTACCGTTGATGACAAGCGACCTAAAACCCGTGGACGACCACCCAAACACTACCACCCCCTCCTTCATAAAGAAAAAAGAGTTGCGCACAACACTACATGAAAGTTTGCCTTATGAAATTGCAAATGCACTCTGTCCGAAAAGTTCCAGGCTTGCATATCTCTACGGCCTTCCGAAGACTCACAAAGCCACGCTGAGTATGAGGCCAATTCTATCTGCCACTGGAACGTACAATTACAAGCTCGCCAAGTGGCTTGAAGAAAAGTTGAAAACACTTTTCATAAACGAGTACACAATTACCGATGCCTTTGATTTTGCTGATGAAATTCGAAACCTCTCTGTTGATGAAGATTATATTGTGGTCTCTTATGACGTTACAGCTCTCTTCACCAATGTACCGTTGGATGAGACTATCAACATCTTGGTCAACAAAGCCTTCAAGGGTGATTGGTTTAATAAAACCTATGGACTTAACCTACAAAAAGATCAGCTTGTTAAGTTACTTGAAATTGCCACAACCAATCAACGTTTTCAGTTTGATGGTCAGTTGTACGAGAAAACGGATGGAGTCGCTTTGGGCTCCCCTCTTGGCCCCCTAATGGCGAACGTATTCATGTGCCACCTCGAAGACAAACTCACACGCGATGGCCTGATGCCTCATCTGTACAGAAGATACGTTGATAATACTCTTGCAAGAATTCCAGATACTGATACCGCCACCATGTTTCTTACCACCTTGAATGGACTACAGCCCAGCCTAACGTTCACGATGGAGCTTCTTGTAGATGATAGGAACCCTTTCACTGCCATTGAAATCAACAAGACTGGAACAAAACTCGAAACTCAAGTCTATAGAAAGTCAACCAATACTGGCTTGTTCTTACATTTCCATAGTCACACTGACAAACGCTATAAAGATTCTTTACTAAAAACAATGCTACATCGCGCTTATGCGCTATCTTCCACAACAGAGGCTTTTAACCAAGAATGCAACAAATTGCACTCCATTTATAGCCGTCTTGATTACCCGTTGAGTCTTTTAGATTCTGTTATTTCCAATTTTATTTCCAGTGTTCATTCTCGAAACCCTTCAGTGAGCATAGCGGAGAGAAATACTGACGACAGTAACATAGTCAGAATTAGTACACAAAAATTTGGTATTATCAACAGAGTTGATAAATGTAAATTGACCACCGTACAGGGATTCTAAAAGCTCACGTTTCGAGCGTTAGCCCTTCGTCAGAGCGAATCGAGGAATTATGGGTTGTGTGTAGTTTTTATAGTGGAGTAGGAGCTACACTATTGGTGGTAACATGGCAACGTGAAAAAAAGCGTTCGTTAATACCGTGGGGATTAAGGGCGCCGATTTGGAAGATGAATTTTTGTTCCAGATTCTTGCGGCTTTCCGTCGTACCTTGATATAGGGAAAGGCCGCAGATAGCCATGTGCTGTTTGGAGTGGTTTGGGAGATTAAAATGACGAGCGACTGGCTTAGATGCATCCTTGTCATTCTTCTCAACATCGCGAAGGTGTTCGCGGAATTGGTCGCCTAGTCGTCTTCCTGTCTCGCCAATGTATAATTTATTGCGTAACGTACAGGTTAGGCAAATAAATGACATTTGCGGAGGTACGTGTGAAAAGATCAATGATCTTAACAGATCGCTAAGGTCCCGATATTTTGCTAGTGTTAAGAATGAATTGACAAGTTTTACATCGTGAGCGCGCGCATTTGAAAGTGCCGGGTTGCTCGTTGTTTTAAATGCGCTTCTAACTAAAAAGTTGCCGACGTTTTTTTGTCGCGTTTGAATGAAATTAGTGGAGGTTGCGAAAAGATTCTACCAGTCTCGGGATCATTTTGGAGTAATTTGAAGTTATTAAGAATGATGCTTTTGACAACATGATTATGAGGATGAAAAGTGAGGGTGAATGGAATTCTGTCGTTCTTATCTTTTTGTGACGTTTGTAGTGCTGACTGTCCATCAAATTGTTGGGCGCGATGATGGCCCGCTTCGACCACGGAGGCAGGGTAGCCACGTTTTTCGAAGAACTGGCACATCTCCTCTGATTTGCTGGAAAAATCAGAGTCATCAGTACATAGACGTCGAAGTCTCAGAAATTGAGAATAAGGAATGGAGTTCTTGACATGTGATGGATGTGACGATGAATACAACAAATAACTGTGAGAATCTGTAGGTTTGTAGTGCACACTGGTACATAAACCACGGGCCGGATACACGTAATATAGAAACTAAGTAGCTACGCAGGATCTCCTTTTGCACGCTTAAGTTGCAGATAAAGCTTGGAGGCTCCTTTTTTGATAACATTCTCTATGTGAGCGTTCCATCTTAGATTGTTTGAAATTGTGAGACCAAGACGTTTTACGCTAGTTGCAACCTCTATCGGTTTGTTGTTAATAGTAACTGCTTCGAAGGGATCTGGGGACCTTGAGAAACATATCTACAACTCCTTACACTTGGTCTCATTCAATTGAAACTTATCTAACTCGGCTTGCCTAACTAGGTCGTCCACAGCAACTTGAATTCCACTTGGTTGACCCTTGTGGACTGTCTCGGCCATCGATGTGTCATCGACGTACTTCCAAAGATTGACGCCGTTGACATTGATGTCATTTATCATGACCAGGAAGAGCCAGGGCCCCAATTTGGTCCCTTGCGGTACACCTACCCTGACAGATCCCCAGTCCGAGTAGCAATCGTGGGTGAGTTTCACTCGTTGCTTCCTGTCAGTAAGAAAATCTGCAAATCCAGTCCAACACCCAAGGTGGAAGCTCATAATCCGTAAGCTTAGCCATAAGAATGCAATGGTCGATAAGATCGAATGCTTTCCTAAAGTTAAAGAGCACCACGGGTACTGTAGAACCGTTGCTATCAGTATCCTTATACCAATTATGGAGCATGCTGATCAGGGCATGTACAGTACTGGAGTTCGGGACAGACCCAAATTGGTCCTGGTCAATCTTCGCACGGACGGCAGGCTTGATGTAGCCGTCAACGACAAACTCTTCCCCAACTTTAGAAAGAATAGGGGTCAAAGAAATGGGTCTCAAGTCTTTGTTCACATCGCTTGACTTCAAAGTAAAGAAACAAACACCGCCTTTTTTGTACGTCAGTTTAGCCGATTAGCCATTATAATATTTGTTTCCTTCTTTTTTTCCTTTCTTTATGATATATTCCACACATACAAAATACAAACAGCTTACTTACAAGAAAGACATATTTACATATTTACTGTAAAACAGAATACATTACTTTCCATACTGAAAAAGGAAATCAAAATATTAAAGTTTAAGGGCTGCCGGTTGCAAGGCTGTTGTAAAAAGGCAGTGAAGGGTTTATTGGTGTAGGGACTTGTCAAAATAAAAGAGGCAAGAAAAAGAGGCGCTTTCTAAATTAAAGTTTTCAGTAATTCCCACTTCGTTTGTAAGGTGCCCGCAGCCTTTTGTTCAAATAGAAGGCTAATAGATAGATCGACTTAAGATATTTGGAAAAGCCTTCTACCTTTGGTAACGTTTTATTGTTTTTACAAATCCAGATATAATGTCTTGCTAAGAGGCAAAAATTCATTTGACAATGATTTTTGGACTAAGTTGGTGACTAAGTTTTTCTGGTTCATCTTTGCAAAAGGAACAGTTTGGATCGTCTTTTAAGCCAATTTTAAATAAGAATTCATTAGTTGCTATTCGTCTGTGCAGAATCTTATACTGGAATTCAAGAAGTCTTGTATTTGTATTGCACTTAAAAGCTAGTTGGTAAGTTTCATGCCACTTAATACATTCTTCGTCTTCTATGCCACATTCCTTTACCCATTTCTGCTGAGCCTGCACTGCCTAGGAGGTATGATTTTCTTTGATAGAAGTTTTGTGTATACTAATTTGTTTGCTTTTTGATCTTTCAGTAGTTTAGCTGAAAAGCTTTCATACTTGTTTTTAGGATCATTGGTTGCAAAGCTGTTTTGGTGCGTTTTCCATAAAAATTTAATTGTGGACAAAGTTCCGCAGTACTTGAGAGGGCAAACTGTTATTCCGTACCTAGTCTGCAATTCTGTGAGAGAAAGAAAATTATTGGAATCGTCCTTCAAATGTTTTTAATACCTGCATAGTGCCACTCAGGGTAGTAAATGGGGTGGTTGTCAATTCTATTCAGTGAATTATACCACAAGCTTTGGTTGAGGAAGTGATTCTCTGAAACTATTCGATCCTCGAAATTAATTTCTGCCCAAATTTTCAGAACTTCGCTAATGAAACTTTCTTTAGATTGAAGAATATTTTTGGAGTCATTTGCATTAAGATTGCCAGTAAGAGCTATTTTTCCACCGAAGGCCTTAAACTCAAGATCAAAAAAAAGTTTCCATTTGCCTCGGTTTTCTGCATCCAAATATTTTTTTTTTTTATCCAGGTGGCTTTCAAGGATTTACCAGAAGAGACAATATCTATCATTTTAAGCCCCCCCGTTTGGATAGTCATTAATGATAGTGTTTCGCTTAATTTTGTCTCCTTTTCCATTCCAGAGGAAGGCGAATAAAAGTTTGTTAACTTCTTTAATAGCCTTTTCATTTAAAAGTAGCGGTGATAAGACATAAACCAGTTGCGAGACAACAAGGCTTTTAAGTACAGCTATTCTACCCATTAGTGTCAGTCTGCGATAATTCCAGCTGCTTAATATATTCCTGACCTTTTCAAGTTTTTCGTCATAATTTAAATTAGCGGTTTCCTTGGGGTGGACTGAAAGCCAGACTCCTAGAGTTTTCAATTTGTATTTGGGCCATTTGAAATTCCTCTCAGGAAAAGGAGCATCACTGCTCCCACATGTTGATCCAATCCATAGTGCCTCTGTTTTTTTATCATTTAATTTCAAACCCGAAACTTTGTAGAAGTCGTCCAAAGTTTGAAGGCAAGCCTTTAGAGAATCCCTTGATCCATCTAGTATTAACGTTGTATCATCAGCATATTGATTTAACTTTATTTCTTCATTATTTATCAGAAAACCACTATTTTTTTTTATTTCTGGGGATTTCCTTGGCTAACATTTCAACCACTAAAACGAACAAATAGGGTGAGAGGGGACAGCCCTGCCTACCACCTCTTTGGATTAAAAAAAAAACACTCGTCCAACCGTTATTTAAGATGCAGCTCTCTGGACAGCAGTAAAAAATATTAAACCATTGTATTAAACTAGTGCCAAAACCACAATAGTTAAGAGTTCTTTTAATGAAAATCCATTCTATCGTGTCGAAAGCTTTTTCAAAATCAAGAAACAATAGAAGTCCTGGCAATTTGTTTTCTTTTGCCTAACAAATGATACTTTAGTCTAATGTTTTCACCTATGAATCTGCCTTTTATAAAGCCAGTTTGGTCGCTATTAATTAGATTAGGAAGAAAAATTTTAAATCGGCCAGCAATTGCCTCAGCTGCTATTCTATAGTCGCAATTAAGCAGTGTTAAAGGTCTCAAGTTCTTAATAAAGTACGGCGCAACGTCTTTCTTTGGAATAAGCTTAATGATTCCTCTTCTTTGGGTGATTGAACGTTGTCCTGTTTCGTAGGCGTAATTTAATACGTTGATTAAAGTAGAAGATATGTCACTCCATTATGATATTAGATACAGATCGTACTACGCATGCATCGACTTTTTCGTGCTTGATATGTGCTCTAAACCTAAAAGGGTCAGAGAAAACTTTTGGACAGAAATGCATTACGAAATAGAATATTAATAAAAAGAGGTAAAATTAACTGAGTTCCCAGAATACAAAAGTGTGGCGTGAGTGCGGCGGTGTGGCCTGTGCCACCGTCAATCCTCTGGTATTATTTGGCGCCAAATTTGTTCGAATGACGTCAGACCCCACATAGACTGTTCCATTTCAGTTTTGACTTGTCCATTTCACTGTTGTATTTTTGGCGGTTCGTCGCGCAAGGTACACTGTTTCGCTTTGTGTCACGCCAAATCACTTCTGATTTCGCGAAAACATTTCACATTACAATGGATTATTCGTTCTGTGATTGAACAATTTGACATTACGTGAAGCTATTTGTTTTTTTCATGAATGAGTTGCCTTCGTGCTGAATCAGTCGCGCGGTTATTGTATTTGTCTCTGCGTTAAATCATTTGACAGTACACTAAACCATTTGCCAGTCGCTTGAACCATTTGTCTATGAGTTAAATCGTTTGTCATTTACTTCAGCCATTCCACCTTTAATTAAACCATTTTGAAACAGACTCCATCGTTTGTCGTCAGACCTGATCATTCGACATATCGTAGACAGATGGATTCTCAGTTAAATAAACCGATTCTTATTTGTCTGAACCGTTTTGACATCGGCGAGTAAACCATTTCTAAACTGTCTAAATCATGCATTTTTTGAATAATCCGTTTTACACATGTATACCTAACCATTTGTATTGAGACATTATCATTTCTAGTTCATTTATTCACTTCGTAAACCATCACTAAACCATTTGTGTTTGGTCTGAGCCGTTTGACATTCTTGTATTTTTGGCGGTGACGACCGCCCATATTGACGCATAATGCGCCTCAGGCGAATTTTTCGTCTTCCAAGATAACTACGGCCATAATAACTAAGTAAACTTAAAACTTGTCGTGTGCGTGTCCTTGTCCAAGTTCATCCGATGTTGTAATTCAAAGTTTAGGTGTAAGCCCCTCCAGGTGTATTAAGGACTAGGCCTACCATTCTCGTATTAGGAAGTAAGGGGGTTGGTCTATCTTCAACAGCAAGCATGTCACAACTATGAGACTTGGTATGGCCTTCAACCCACTGAGATGGTTACTTTAACGTTGTCGTTATCAATAGATTTTCGCGCCAATTTGATAACGTCATTTTACCGCCAAAAAAATCAAATTCCAAAATCCAAATCGGAGAAGTTGTAGAGAAGAAAGGGTTTTATCTTGCTGCAAAGTTTGAGTGTGGTGATATAAGACCCTGAGGAGAAGAAACTTTTTGTCCGCATATTGACCAAAAAAATAATCCCCAGCGTGGTATGTTTCGTCGTCCCATTCTCGGCGATGTAAAAAACTAAAAATTCCAAAATTAATAACAGGAGGGAGCACGAACGGCATAAATATTGTGGGGTGTTGTCGATTTACTGAAAGTCGTGCACCTGCTTAATTTGATCTAGCAAACGCATTAAAAGCAATTTGGAGCATATTTACCATAATCTATATTCACTGTTAGAATTTCCCAATGGTTGCTCAATGGTTTTAAGGCAGTATTTTATTTAGTTCAGCCGATGAAAATCTTTGCCTAGTATCCACTCGGAAGAATTCTTTGAAACCGAGAACATTCTTTGTTAAACGTTTGAAGTTGTCCTCTACTAGCATTTCGGAATAAATAAATAGTTCCACTGAGGCCTTGAGCTACTGATACTTTTGATTCTAGGCTTTCGCCGCTCTACGGCGTGATCAGGGAATGTAAGAAAATCATTACTTATGCAAATTATTTGCGCCACCTGCACTGCCTTTTAAATCACGCTCAGCTTAATATTTTTTTACATTCCCTGATGATGCCATGGAAAGGCGAAATGGCTTGGAATTAAAAGTATCAGTAGCTCAAGGCCTCAATCGAACTATTTATTATTTTTTTGTTCATGTAGTGCCGTCCAGCTCTGCATGACAATTTAAATGTAGCCGAAAATGAATTCAACCACTAGTTTCGAATGACATCTCCACTGGTTTGCGAAGTCACTTAATGCTACACAATGCTACATAATGTCTCCACCTCAACTCCTATTTCATCGTTCAACTTATCCTGGTTTCAAGAAGATGAACTCACTTCTTCAATGAAAAGCACGGCCCACAAAACTGTCGTGGGAAGGAGATAGTTGCTTAAAATTAATCGCCAGTGGAAGGCATTTTACGCAAAGGAGACACTCATGTAAAACGATATTTAGGATGATTTCGAAGAGGACGTCAGTTGTCGGGCGGTTAATATGAACGACACCGCGCAAACGGTTCTTAGACTTACCTCCCAGTCCCAAGACTAACTGAAGCGACTAAGTTCATCTAATAATTAAAGTGCTCAGTTTCCGCTGTTAAATGCTGAGAATTAATCTCTTTAACATTATTTTGGGTGTTTATACTACAATAAGCATCTAACTGACAGTGCCTAAGACCAAGTCCGTGTTTTATTTAGTCCCCTCATAATAAATCTCACAAACGATATTCCTAAAAAAATTCAACAAAACGAAACCAACCTTCCGTGCAAACTCCTTGATATATTGCTGAAGCCAACAGTATGCAGAAAATCCAGCAAAATAGGGTGGAAATCATGGCAAATTAAGGCACCTTGTCTCTCGTGATGCTAATAACGTCGCCGTCCACAACGAGGAGCTTTGCAGGTGCATTACAAGCGCAGTGAAATCTCTCCTATTTTGTAGCTTAACTATGAAATGCCAGCGTTAACCAATGGTAGAGCGTCAAAAGTCAATTTTAGCATAAAAGATTGATTTCATTGTCATTTTGTTACCTGCGTCGATCTGTGGTTAGCAGTTTCAATGCTACCGTTGTGCGATCGCAGTCATTCGCTAAACACTTTAACCCTGTTATTCATATGGGCATCATTTATAACAAACAAAACGCTTTTCTTCTAAACTTTGGATCAATGTGAAGATCCAGCTTTGCAGTAGCCTCTCACGCAGACCTTCTTTTCCGGGGGGTGACAACTCTAATAAACGTTGTTTAAGCAAGATTACGTGTAACTTCTTCCCGGAAATTTTGGAAGATCCTCCCGAATTTTTAGCGATCGAAATTCAAATTTTGCTGCAATGTCCCAGAGCTATGTCATATTTCCCAGAACAATTCCTTTGCCTCCCGATTCCCGACAAAAATCTCCAGATTCTCGGAAAAGTTTTTTTCTTTCTGCTGCGACATGCCTTGTTAGAGTTGTCACCCCCTGTTTCTTTTGGCTCATCACGCGTGACGAACAGAAAAAAGGAATACGTGGGAGGCTGGCTTTAGGATCTCACCTTCAATTAAAATGTTTCAATACTTGGTATATGTATTCCTTATTTTTAAATAGGGGCAGTCAAAATACAAACCATATCCAGCTTGAGTATTTGTATTTCTTTATTAAACTTTGACAAAATTGATCAAATTCATTTTGAATTTTTTGTCTGACCAGGATAAACTACAAAGAAACTTGTCAGTTGTTAAAACATTGTGAAGCATTTACATCATACAAAAAACCTTCAGTAGTTTTATACGTGTCGCTCACTATTCCTGAATTGAAAAGTATTTTAAAGAACACAAACAGATACTGATCAACATTAAATTTAGGCACAGCACCACATTACTGAATTTTAGCGGTCACTTAAGACAGAAAGTTTCACGGAAATGGAAGGCACCCTAGTGAGACCCCAGGGAGACGGCTGACATTTCAGACTAGCAGAAAAGGCATGCCAAAGGGAATTAATTTTCGCAAAATGTGAGGATACACATAGTCTCATCTTAATTTTCCACTGCAATATCTTAAAGTACAGTGACAAAATTGAACAATCAACACTGAATGACTGGCCCCGAAGTAAACAGTGAATTTTTTTTCCCGAGACATGATCTCAAAGTTTCGCGAGATGAAGTCGAGGGAAACATTGAGATTCGAGCGAAACAAAATTCACTGTTAACAAGGGACCTTAAGAGTTTGTTACATAGCAAAACGTTGGAAAACAAAAACAGAAGCAAATTTTGAAACAACAATAACAATTATGACAATATTAAACAGAACAATAAAACGCACCTAACAAGATGATCGTTTTTGACGAAGAACATCGTTAGAAGGCCCTACTGCATGTCGTTTACAGTCCAAAATTACGATATGACTAGACCTAAAAATCATTTAGCATTTATATCAGTTATTTCAAACCTCGCGCAACAACTCCCACAGGCTCCCCAAGCTCATGGAGTGAGAGTACCATGTCACGCAATATAAACAAGATGGCTGCAAATTATGACGATTTGTATGGGAATGGTTCTAGTTCATAGATATACGAAAAACGTCTCAATAAAAAAGCCTTACCTTACATCCACAGTATGTTGCTTGCTATCTGTGTGGTCATTTTGCCGATCTATCGCGATTTAGCTTCCTGTGTTTCTACTCTTAGGGCCCGATTACATGACGAATTTCAGCCCGGGCTGAAATGTCAGCTCGGTCAACCGGGCTGAAATTTTGTTGCGATTACATGACGAACTTCAGCCCGGGCTGAAATATTAACTTTTCCTTCCTACTAGCAGCAGCCATCTTGTTTCCTGGAAAACAAAATCACTGCGCATGTCCAAGCCCACTATTCAGCCCGGGCTGAAATTCCGTTTCGATTACATGAGATTTTTTCAGATTTTCTGGCCCGTTTGCCCGGGTTGAAAATCCTAGCCCGGTTTGCTCAAACCGGGCTAGGATTTTCAGCCCGGGCTGAAATGCGCCCCGGTTAACCGGGCTGAAATTTCAGCCCGGGCTGAAATTCGCCATGTAATCGGGCCCTTAAAAGAAGGACAAGGTGATACACTTCATTCGGGACAGCCCCTCCTAGCGAAG
Source organism: Galaxea fascicularis (assembly GCA_948470475.1). Taxonomy (NCBI): domain Eukaryota; kingdom Metazoa; phylum Cnidaria; class Anthozoa; order Scleractinia; family Euphylliidae; genus Galaxea; species Galaxea fascicularis. Next base: position 14,882,071 of record OX419341.1, on the reverse strand, counting down.
CTCAAAACTAATTCCACGGTAAAATATCTCACGGCCACAACTCCGATGCAGAATCCAAGGAAAAAGGTTTGCCTTTCATTTCAATTCTCTAAAAGTCCAATAGCAGCCCCGCGAGTGACGCCAGCCGGCAGCAGCAGGTACAAAACGCAAGTCACAGGTCGCAGGTCCTAGGTCGCAGGTCGCAGGGAGGCGATGGTCGTACTTTTTGCAAGGGTGCTATATATTACGCAATACATCTGGTTGTACTCAAAACAGTTATAGAAGGTTTCGTCCTACTATATTTTCATATGAAGTAAATGAAAACCCATGAATCTCATAATTTATTCTAAAATAATAATCATTACTTACTCTGACCAGGAAGACCCTTGTGAGGCTAGTTCGGCATCAGTTTCCTGTAGAATAAAAAAAGTAATGAAAACAGAAATGATTAAAGCCACAGTTAATATCTTAAACATGTTTAATTCTGGTAATAAAATGGAACAAAAGATCGGTCCTGATGCATGGAATGCTAACTGCAATACCTATCAAGTACGTGAGGTTTTGAAGATTTTAGTAGTATATTGAAACCTTTCAAATTATGCAAACAGTCTTAAAAGTGTCACTATTTCATAGCTACGACTATAACCATCCCATGAAATACCATAACTCAACTTTATGACAACTAAAACATCAATGTACGCAGCCAAAAACCGAAATCGGCAAATCGCGATTGCAATACAGTCCATAGTTAGCAAAGCCGACGCGTGTTGATAATTCACTTGGTAATTTTCCAGTTCTTCTGTGGAACTGAGGTCAAAATAACTGTTCAGCAAGTGTTCTTTTCTTACCTCAAAACTCTCGTCCTCCATGTTGCTTGTTGCACAAACGAGGCTATTTTTCCGTTCCATTCTCTTCTCAGAGCCTCGTTTTAAGTCCCTTCGCGTTGAGCGAAGACAAAGCCTCGTTTCGAGGTCTCCAGACTTACCAACGAGAGAAGGACTGTTCAAGTTTCAATCATGATACAATTTGTAACTTTCGCCATTTAGTTGTTTTACTCTCAGAACAAAACTGGGAAGCATGATCGATGCAAAACATATGCCGAGTTTCGACATTACCGGAAATGAAACAAATAAACATGAAAAGCCTGACGGAGTGTCTAACTTTTTATTGAATGACCTGTGACCTGTGACCTGTGACCTGCGTTTTGTACTTGCCGCAGCCGGCAGTTTGTTTCCCAAAAGAAACGGTAGTTTGAAATCGGCTTGGTAACCTCGTCACGTACACAAACGTAGACTCACTGGGGTGGTAGGCCGTAGTTTGTCATCGAGAATCCTTTTAATTCCTCTGGCCTACCACCCTAGTGAGTCTACGTTTGTGTACGCGACGAGGTTACCAAACCGATTTCAACGGTCCTTGTGTCAGGGTAACCCACATGGGGCCCATACAAGCAGTGTGTATGTTCGAAATATAAAGAAATGCATGGGAATATTGAAGAGTCCTAATATCGTAAACGTACGTCGAGAAATGACTATGTTAAAGCTCAAAATAAACGTAAAGCTACCTGAAAATGGCGAATTTGAGCGATTTGGTCGGTTTTGCGTTGGCTGTTGCTACACGTTATGTAAAAAAAAAAGGTATGTAAGACTTTATTTAAACACGGAAAATCTTCAGTTGAGTATTACAAGTTAAAAACTAAGACTATTAACAACTGCTTTACATGATTGCCGTGTGGGAATCCGAAAAGCTGGATATCTTCTGTAAGTTTCGCTTAAATTGATCAACAGATCCGACATTTTTTAAGCTATTGGGCAAGTTATTCCATAACGTGGCCCCGCTATAGGAGAAGCTTCGTTTTAAATAATTGGTTCTCGGTTTCGGCAAAGCCAGTTTGCCCTCAGAGTTTCTCAAGTTGTAACTAGAGTACCTCTGAGGGAAAAGACATTGGAGATATTCCGGGTAAGACCGTTCATTGTTTTATACATCGTAAAGGCTTTCTGTTTCTGTCATCTAATTGATAGTCTCTCCCAGTTAAGGGTGCCGGATAGGAGGTGGTCTGGGTTCGTATCAAAAGGCAATTTCGTAATTATTCTAGCTGCAATAACCACCGAGACAATCCCAAACCGGGCTGTAATAATCAAAGTTTGGCAAAATTAAAGCGTTATAAAGGGTCGCACTTGTTTGAGGGCACCTATAGCTGAGGATACCTTGTTGCTTACTTCTTCAACGTGTTTACAGTAAGTAAGTTGAGCATCTATGGTAACATCCAAGCATTTGGTATGTCCAACCTTCTTGATGATTTGATCGTCACTTCTTATTTCGACGTCGTCATTTTGAGCAGATAATCTCTGCCTTGACTCTGTTTTGGCAACGTTTAAACTAAGCTAGTTGGCTTTGAGCCAGCAGCTTAACTTACTTAGCTCAGGGGTTAAGGCTTGTTTGAGATCCGTTAACGTTTTAGACGATGATAGTGTAATATTTGTGTCATCAACAAACATCCTTGGCGCAGCTCCCAGCAAGCAGTTGGGGAGGTCATTAACATAAATTAGGAAAAGTAAAGGACCCAGTATATTGCCCTGTGGAGCGCCACACCTGAGATCGCGAGCAGTTGATAGTTTGCCATTTACATGACATTGTTGGGTTCGACTACTTAGATACGACATGAACCACCTGATAGCTGCCTGGTCAACACCCATGAATGACATTTTACGCAAGATAATTTCGTGATCAATGGTATAGAACGCCTTAGTAAGGTCAATGAAAACGACGCCATTTAAAAACCCATCGTTGATGTTAACGGATCAATTATTTGTCGCCTCAAGGCGTAAGAGTACTTTGTAAAGAGCGGAACTCTGATTGGCAACCTGATAGTATTTCTAATTTGTTATCATTTAAATAATGGTAGAGTTCAGTGGTTATAAGCAATTTGTTCGAAAACTTTACAAACTATAGGAATAAGAGAAATCGGTTCATAATTGTTAAGATCCGATTTAAGACCCTTTTTTAAAATTGGAGTTACGTTGGCCGATTTCCATTCGTTTGAGTATATCCCAGTGAGAATGGAATTTGAAAATATGGCGGTAAGCGAAGGTGCGATAGTGCTTGCAGCGGCAATCTTTAACAGCTTGCTTGGAATCTTATCAAGACCAGCGGCTTTTTTATCATCAATTTTCTTCAAAAGACTTAATACAGTATCAACACTAGGAGTTTACAAAGATCTGTCAGTAGTTTTCAGATAGAATTCAGGATTTACTCCCACAGCAGGGATATCTGCTGCTAATACTTGTGCAATATTAGTAAAGTGTTCGTTGACAGTTTTCGCAATGTCTATCGGATTACTGACTACCTTGTTGTCAGCTATGATTTCCAAGATATTGGACGTCTTGCCGCTTTTGCGGGAGGTTAGTTCGTTAATTAGGTTCCATGTTTTTCGCAAATTTTTTCATTTATTAGCTTTCAAGTTGTCAGAAAGATAAAGTTTCTTTGCAAGCTTAATTGCGTTATTTGCCTGGTTTCTAGCACGCTTATATTGATCCCATGTGGCTGAATCATTGGAAGAGATTGCCTTCTTTTTGAGGAAATCTCTTCTTTTGGTTTTGCTCGGAACATCACTAGTAATCCATGGAGATCGCTTTTTACGGACTCTTTTCAATTTAAGTGGTGTGTGCTTGTCGACACAGAAACATTTTTTCCATTGACGCCACATGGCGCGTCTCGATCATGCGAGGACCGTTACGGTCGTAGTGGGCCTTACGTGTCAAGAAAACAAGAGAATGATCACTTATACCACGGTGGAAGACACCCGAATTGGAAACCCTCTCTGGGGAGTTTGTTATGCATAAATCGATTAAAGTATTAGAAACTGAAGTTATACTCTAATCACCCTGAAACGACTATTTAACAATTATTCCTCGAGTCCGAATGGGCTCTGCATGAGTCCATAGCCCATGAGGCCGAAGGCCGAATGGGCTATTGACTCAGAGGCCATGAGGGCGAGAGGAATAATTGTTTTAGTAAAATCCGACTAGTTGGTCAAAAAAATATCGAGAGAAAACATCTCTCGCTAGTTAAAGCTAGACTTTAATTCTTATTTGCCGCCAAAACATTACAAATACGGCCAGGCGCACTCACTTGCGAAACTTTGAAATCTTTTCCGTCTTTCTGCTTCACTGCGGCATAAAAAACTTTCAGGCAGTGATTTAGCTCTTCTTTCTTCATCTCTTCTATCGGAGTTTCAAACCTTGTTTGGCTTGAAAACCATTCTGTAAAAACTAGTTATTTTAGTTTATCAAAAAGACGATAGAAATAGTAGTTGCAAAAAAGGAGTCCAATTTACGGTAACATTTGTCAACAGTTCAAATATTTATTTTGTGCACTAGTTCCTACCGTTAAATATCTTCATTCCATATTTAGTTGACTTCGTTGTAGGTTTTGGTATAGATTTATGTAATAATGAGCTCAAATACTCGTCCGAAACTTCAGCAAATTCAGCCGCCACTGTTTTGGTTTTCAAAGCCGGCGCTTTTCGCTACTAGTGGGCTATAACAAATACCCTAGCTACTAGTAGCTCAACCAATCAGAACGCCGCATTGATAATAGACCACTGGTTGGATTTTACTAAAATATATATATTTAGGCAAGCCTAAAAGCGGAGCTCCACAATTCTTTCCTTATTGTATGGCATTTACCGATAAAATAAAATGAATGCCAGGACTCGAGCCAGGACTCTAGTAAGTAAAGACTTCTGTATTGTGATTATAGTTTTTACTGTTTTGTTGCAGAGCCACAGCCACCATTCAAACATGTACTAACGTACATTTTCCATTTATCATCGGCCTTTTCCACGTTGGATCAAAGGACTACATGACTATGAGCATAAACGATGGCTTTATCACAGTTTAATTACACCCGATTACATTTCCATACAAATGGTGTAAATCTCTTAACTATAGATTAACAGTCCCAGTGACTCACGTTTAAATCCAACATCACAACCGGTTATGTGCTTTAGCTAAGTCACAAATCTTCCAACATGTATCGTTGACATTTTAACCTCAACAAACCGAAATATTCCACAACAAAACAAAATGGCAAAACCCCAAAGTGGGTACTCTTCGACACCACCCAAAAAAGAAGAAAAGTACTTTGTTGCCTTGGACTATTTTATGGCATCATTTTTGTGATCTATAAGGGTAAAGACGATAGAAAATTGCCACCTGTGTCCTTTGTACAATAACACCGAAAAACATTAAGCGAAAACGACTTTAACTTTTGGTTATGAAAAGTGACTGCGGCACGATAAGCCATGAATCAACTCAGGTAATCAACTGCAAATGGTTGAGAATGGTTTTATTCTTGACTACGATCAATTCCAAATATTGCAAACTACAAACCTTGACTACAAGTCGTGGGCGGTATTATTTTTTACATCGGTGTTAATGATAACATCTGATTGGCAATGACAACAGACAAACAAATCGTTTTCAGAAAAACATTTGTCAATAAACATTGACTTAAAGATGAAATGTTTACTGTAATTAGCCTTTTAAGTCTGCGATTTTTAACTAACAACGAGAATTGCTGTGAGGGACAACATATTGCTGGCATTTTTAATGCCGCAGCTGTTAAAAATCGTGTTTACTCTTGGCAAGGCGTTCTCGCTCTTTGCGAGAGTTTTCCAAATGTCAATCCGGCTCTTGTTTCTAACAAAGCCGAGCCGAGGATATAAACCGTCAGAACTTCGCTTGGCTTTTCCTCAACCAATTTTGTGCACAAAAATGAGCGACAGCAGGGAAAACGAAAAGTCTTAGGATCCAAAATGAAATATTGGATAGAAAACATTTGGAAAAAACACGAGCATTTTTTAGTCCAAACCAATTTGAGATAAAAGCGTGAAAACAACAAGAAGTAAGAAAACAAAAAAACGATACGAATGTTTCTTCGACTTTGCTCGTAGACATTGGAAAAATAAGACAGGTAACAAACATAACTCTTGAGTAACCTAGGCAAATCGCTAGTCCGAGTGTTCTTGACTAACCTGCGGATGCGGACAGTTTAATTAGGTCAGTCGGCAATAATCACTCCGAACGCAAAGCTGACAAAATAGCCGTAATTTCACATAAAATCATTGCTTTACTAAGAATTGCTACGAGGGACAACATATTGCTGGCATTTTCAATGCTGCAGCTGTTAAAAATCGCGTTTATTTTTGGCAAGGAGTTGTTGTTCTTTGCGAGAGTTTTCCAAATGTCAAACTTACCAAGCGGGGCCGAGGTTATAAACCGTCCAGACTTCACTTGGCTTTTCTTCAACAAATTTTCTGTCCTAAAATGAGCGACAGAACGAAAAAACGAAACGTTTTAGGATCCAAGATGAAATATTGGATAGAAAACATTTGGAAAAAAACAAGAGTCCAAACCAATTTGAGATGAAAGCGTGAAAACAACAAAACGTAAGAAAAAATAAACCGATGCAAATGTCTCTTCGACGTTTCTCGTAGAAATCGGAAAAAATAAGACAAGTAACAAACCGAGACAAATCGCAAGTCAATTTTCTTGGCATAAATGTCCGTATAAAAGACAAAACAGGAGTAAGCTTATTAACCTGCGCACAGTTTAAGTCAGTCAACAATCACTCCGAATGCAGAGCTTAAGCAGAAGCCGTCATTTCACACAAAAGAAAGTCTTACTACTTCTCATGCCTATGAAGACTATGAAGGAAGCTTAAGGATTTTAGCGGCAAAACTGTCCAGTTTTCCTTTAATGTATTGGTCCATATGGACCAGTATATTCTACAGATGCATGGTTACTCTTTAAGAATTGGAAAGTTGAAATGAGGCATTGATACTTTGAAATGGTTAGTGCTTTGAATTTTAACACCCCATAAATGCGCTACCATGGCCGATTTCCATTGAACATGACTGTTTGGTTCCCTACAAAACCCAAACTGTCCGAAGTGAACGCCCTCAGACAACACCAAAATATACGATTTTTGTCTTTAAGTTTCCGATACAAAAACTCCTCCTGGTGCCCAAAAACGACATTTGCAGTAAAGTTCAGCTCCAGCACTTTAATTCTCTACCACATTTTTCTGCTCACTTGTTTAGCACGCCGAGGAAAAGCTGTTGAAGAAGAGCTATCCCCACTCATCCGAAAGGTTCGTCGTCACGAGCGAAATGAATTCTGGGTAATTCCTTGATAACGGCGACATGGAAGTCCGCCAATTTCTGTTTCATAGGTTTTTTATAAGTGTTGAGCCACCCAGTCCTGCTGGCGAAATATTGTACTGATTGCATTATTTAGAAGTCAAAACAAGCCAAAATTGCCACGCTAAGTCCTGGAATCCATCCTCAGAAAGGCCAGAAAGACAACCTCACTCTTCAACCGTCATGACTCGGCGACACACTCGTGGCGGCTAAATCGCTGTGAAATTGTTTTTCACCTCTGGTTTCTTTCAGAGGATTGCCTCTACCCCCAAACCAGCTTGATGATGCCAGGCTAGGGGCTTCTGAAGCGGAAAATGGCTCGAAAAAACACTTATAGGTCGCATACTCACCAAGTTTCACGCCGAGTGCTCGCTTGAAAACAAGCAACAGCTAGCGTGACCAGCGTGACAAAAACAAGAGAGCCTTCAGTGCTCAAGATCAGCGAAAATTACCAAGGTAACGCCAAATAAGGAATCACCAGATTGTCTCGATCGCTGACACTCAGAAAATTTCAGAAATGGCTCAAGAAATTTTTGACAAGAAAGAGTTAACAAAATATTGAGGTCACGTGACCGGTGCTTCTGACACCACTAGAGGATAGCAGTGACTAAGATTAAGTGAAGGACAGGGTAAGAGTTGGGATTTAAGGGCCCCAGTTGATTTGCTGACCTTCAGGTTAAGTTCTAGGGGCTTAGAGTAGGGCTAGACTCAGATTTGGGGCAAGAGCATGAACAAGTCACGTGGCTAACACTCCCAGCACACTTTGACGACGTAGACCAGGCACGGTAGGTTATTTGGCTAGATTGAGACCAATTCCGTTTTGATTGAGCCTGTAATCTTCAAAATATCTACTCCCGTTACCTCCAATTGGTGCTTTGCCACAATCTTGACCTATTTGCTGCCTGTCCCAGATACCCTCTTTGTTCAACTCTTCGTCCTGTGCTCAGTATGACACAAAAATTTGCAGAGATACGTTTCTTCATGCGTTTTGCCTGTTTACAGCGTCCCCGAATTGAAACTGTGAAATTACTTACCGAAAGAGTGTTTTTATTAACACAGGCACATAGCAAGGTCCGAAGGCAGCTCATAATTACTAAAACCTTGCCAGACCACACGATCTTTTCTCCTCATGCAAGCTTTTGCAGGTAAACACGAGGAAAAGCTGAAACTCCTTGACACTTGGTAATGTTTTTACAGCTTGACAACAGACGCTGCCTTTTTCGCTGTTACTCACTATAATTTCGTTGGCTCGTTTCTCGAGCTTTTTGTTGTTCTTTCTCCTGTTGCTCGTCAGTACGATTAAGCTCAGCCTGTTAACTCGAGCCCTTTCTTGTTCTTTCTCCCGTTGCTCGACAACACAATTCAGCCGGTTTGTTCGTGCTCTTTCTCCCGCTGTTTGTCACTGATACTCTGCCTGTTTACTCGTGCCCTTTCTTGTTCTTTCTCCCCCTGTTTGTCACTGATACTCCGCCAACGAATAGACAAAACTAACTTTGTTTTAAAACTGTCTTCAAAATTTGGCCACTGCGTGTATGGGCAAATGATCTTTACATGGAAGCGCGCTTATATGCGAGCTTGCACACGAAAGGGTTAACTGGAGTACCACATTTGACTTAGGCTTACATGATGGGGTGGACGTACGTACGGTCGGACGGTCGGTCGGTCGGTCGTACGATGACGTCATAACCAAAATTTCTCGGATGGATGGGTTACCATATTTTCTTACCAATGGTGCTCCGCGTGCGCGGAGCTCCGCTAAAATGTGTTCTTTGGGATGTTTTGACTTTGTTGGCGATTTGATTGGCTGTGATTATTGATTTTTTGAGATTAATTGTTGATAAGCACGTGTTTGATAGTCTAATAGTTGGTTTTGCTGAACTGTGTTTGCTTGCTGAGTTGGTTTTGCCGAGTGTATTTGTTTGCCGACGGTTGGTTTTGTTGAGTGGGAAAGTGAGAGCAAAGGTTGTCGTATCAACCAAGCATAGCCCGAGTATGATTCAACAAAAAATGTTTACAAAAGTCCTATTCACCGAATGATTCATTTCAAGTTTAACCACTGTCGAGGCAACATTGCAACTCATTTGCTACAGTCGGATAAAACCGAAAAAAAACATTGCAATGAAACTAGTGCTCCCACAGTCCCGCGTTCCCGGAGTCGGAGAAAAACGAAAAAGCATCCGGCGCATTGAAGCTAGTGCTCTCGCACTCCCGTACTCCTGAACTCGAAGCACTCCCAAACTTAAATAAGAATGAAAGGGAAGCTATTGGTGTTTGCGACCTGTCTGGCCTTCCGTCTGGACGGAATTTGCTTGAACAGTATTTTACCGACTTCAAAAACTGAGGAAAAACCAACAGATGTAGATATTTTCTACTACTTGAATGCAGAAGGCTTGGCCAAAGGTCAAACTGGGATGACGTGACAGTTCATGATTGTCAATCCTGACGTTCACTGACGTACCATTTGTAATGCTACGTTACGGTCACGTTCTTCATTTTTCGATCACTGGGTTTACTGTCTCGGCTGTATTTCAGATGATCTAAGACAAATGGTTTTAATTATCCCATAAACAGTTATCTCCAATATTTTTCTTGGGTGTCGTTTTATGGGAATAATTCAAACATTTTTTCCAATACCTGAGGATGTCCGCTTACAAAACTATTGATTGTTATCATCACTGCAAATACTTCCAGCGCATCTCACGTGAACGCTACTGGGCGTCTTGTTCGTATAAATGACGGATCATGTAATTAAGCTTCCTTATGCTTCCATCACAATAATTAATAATTCACAATAATGGTGATGTGGCAAACACTACATTGGGTACTAAGTAAAAACAAACAACAACAACATAACAGCAAAACAAAGAGCGAATTTCAAAACCTGATCCACATACGGCAGTCCAGTGAGCGATATTATATTGCTAGAATACCTATATTCTCTAAAAGTGTTTTTCATGCTCAGGGCTTCATGGCAAAGTAGGAAATGGTAAAGAATGCAAAGGGAGATTGAAGGCACACAATGGCTTCTGATTTTGATATCTTGTTCTCATATAATTCAAAATAACAGCTGTTTTAATGTGGTGCAAAAATTAAGGCTATTTGTAGTGTTTTGGCACACACAATCAACACTAAGTTCACTAAGTTACACTAAGTAGGCCATCATGGCTTCCACGTCTCTACACCTTCTTGCATGCCCGGATGTACTCGTCCCAGTTCCCAGCAGTACACTACAATCCTTCCCTTTCTCCGGCAATAAACTCTTACATGACAACCTTTCTTACATATATAACATGAATAAAAGAAGCGATCCTACTCAGCCAATGTCTCGCAAGTTCAACGTCTAAAAACTATGAGGATAAAAGCAATGTCTTCACTGTTCTCTTAAAGTTTCGATATCAACTAAAGTCATGAAGCTGGCTATCGACGTTGCCAATCCAAAGCAGTTCCCTGAAAGTTCAATACAATATATAGTCAGCCAGTGCTCTAGGGGCTCGTGTAACTCTTCCGGAACGACGTGGCGTATTTTCGGGCGTCACTTCCGGAGGCGTACGTTCCTGAATCGGGCGGTCCACATGTTCCGGTGGTGCAGCTTCATCTGAGGGTCTTGGTTCTACTTCTCCACTACCATCAATGTCAGGAATTGCCAGTGGCTTAACATGTTGTAGGTTCCTTTTTTGCTCCACTCCCTGAGGGGACTGCACGACAACCTGGTCACCATGACGACCTGTAACTTTGTAAGGCTCGCTTTCATAAGACGGGGATAGCTTGTTTTCCTTCTTTCTCTCTAGCAATACTTCATCCCCTACATTGACATCTCTGTCTTTAGCATGATTTCTTCTATCGGCATAATCTTTGGCCAGCTGTTTCCTCTCTGCGTCTCGGTCTCTGACTTGTTGGTACACCACGGCGCTCTGTTTTCCATCACCTTCCTGGAGCTCTGGTAACTTGGTTGTCAACTTCCTCTTGAAAAACAATTCTGCAGGGCTTACTCCAGTGGTAGTGTGATTGGTAGATCGGTAGGCCAGTAAGAACTTGTTAAGCTCGGAACGCCAATTTTTCCCTTCAGCTTGGAAAACTCGCATGGCCTTCAAAAGAGATCTATTTTCTCTCTCTACCTCACCATTGGCTCTTGGCCACAAAGGCGTAGTGTGGTGATGAACAATGCCCATTTCCTCTAGGTACTTCTCCATCTCATCAGACACAAGGTTGGGGCCATTGTCAGTTCTCAGACCAACTGGTGTCCCGTACCGAGCAAAATGGTTGTCTAGACACTTAATAATTGTGGCACTTGTTGTAGAACGAATAACATCAACTTCCATCCATCTAGAGAAATAATCCACCACCACTAATAGATATTCCCCTCCAGGCATTGGTCCAAGAAGATCCAGGGCTACTTCCTGCCACGCTGTGTCGGGTAGCCTTGTGGGTTTGACTGGTGGGGGCGGAACATGTTTGGTAACCATCTGACACCCAAAACATTCTCTACATCTCCTTTCTGCCTGCTGGTCGATACCGGGCCACCAAACCTTAGACCTCAAACGCTCTTTAGTTTTGACAATCCCCTGATGGCCTTCATGAGCCAGATCAAGGACTCTCTTCCGCAGGTTTCCTGGAATGACAATTCTAGTTCCACGTAGCACGACCTGGCCAACAGAGGTCAACTCATTTCGCACCATCACAAAGGCTTTATGTGCCTCACTCCAGTCATCCTTCTGCAGACACTCACGAACAACCTTCAATTCCTTGTCTTGAGAGGAGGCTTCTTCTATTTCCTCGATCCTTAAGGCCACAGGTACTGCTTGAAGTGTTACTTCGCGAATGTACTCCTCATCGTGAACATACCCTTGCGATGCTGGTATCTTGGTTAGCCGAGACAGTGCATCAGCAATGTTTTCTCTAGAGGGAACATAACACGCTTTGTACTTGTAGGGTTGCATCCGCAACACCCATCGTTCAATGCGAGCCGATGGCTTGGATCTTGGACCATAGATGGTTTTGAGTGCCTGGTGGTCAGTCACTAAATCAAATTCAGGTAAGCCATTTAAGTAAAAATTGAACCTTTCACAAGCCCAAACAAGTGCTAAAGCTTCTTTTTCTGTTTGACTGTACCGACGCTCAGTGTCACTGAGACTTCTACTGGCATAACACACAGCACGGCTCTGTTCCCCTACTTCCTGCACTAGGACCTCACCGAGTCCTACTGGGCTGGCATCTGCTATGACCTTGGTGTGGGCAGTCTTGTCAAAGTAGGCTAGCATGGTCGCTCCTACCAGTTCTTCCTTCAGCTTCTGAAATGCTTTTTCCTGTCTCTTTCCACTCAAATGTGGCCCCATTTCTAGTCAGTGCACTCAGGGGTTCAGCGATAGTTGCAAAATCTTGAATAAACCTGGAGCTGAAACCAACCAGGCCCAGAAAGCTTCTCACCTCTGTCGCTGATGTTGGACGACTTGCCTCTTTCACTGCCCGCACTTTCTCCTCGGTAGGCCCAATGCCGTGCTGGGAAAGGAGAATTCCCATAAAAACCACTTTATTCATTCTGAACGTGCACTTATCGCATCTCAAGGTCAGATTCTTCTCTTGTAACTTGGCTAACAGCTTGTGTAAATTCTGGTCATGTTCTGAGGTGTTTTTCCCATGTACAATCAAATCGTCCGCAATGTTAACAACTCCTTCTACGCCTGTAATTGCTTGACGGATAACGTGCTGGTATTTCTCAGGTGCCGCATTTACCCCAAAACTCAACCTCTTGTACCTGAACAGGCCTTCATGGGTAATGAAGGTAGTTATGTCCCTCGAATCCTCATGCAACTCTATTTGATGGAAACCCCAGCGAAGATCTAGTTTAGAAAACACCGTGTTGCCATTTAACTCTTCAAGCACTTCATCAACTGTGGGGATGGGCAGCCTTTCACGGACAATAGCCTCATTAGCACAGCGCATGTCCACACAAAGTCTTATCTCACCAGAGGGCTTTGGTGCCACAACAACAGGACTTGCCCACGTGGTAGGGCCTTCGACTCGTTCTATGATGTCTTCCCTTAGGAGTTCTTCTATCTTGGCAGTTACTTTGTCACGAAGGGCAAATGGGACTCGCCTCAACTTTTGTGCTACAGGAGGTACATTTGGGTCTTCAAACTGAAATCTTTTAACTTTCCAACTCCCTCAAACACTTTAGGATACTTTGCTTTGAGTTCACCCACAATGTCATCTTGGAGAGCATTACAATCTGTAACAGGGGCTGTATTTGGTCCAACATGAAGGACTCCTAGTGCTCTTGCTGTTGCATTTCCCAGAATGCACCGCCCATGCTTAAAAAGGATAAAATTGGTAGACACTGTAGAATGCCCAGCAGAAACATCAGCCTGAAATTGACCGATCACATCAACCTTATTCCCCCCCATAAGCAAACAGTTTCTTTGAACAATGTTCCACCTTCCCCTTAAAACCAGACCCTCTCAACTTTTGAAAATCTTCTTCACCAATTAAATTGCTCACCGACCCCGAATCAATCAATACTTCTTTAACAATGCCATTAATACTCACATCCATAGTTGGCTCACTTGAAATTGACACCATGCATACCTCCTCCGCCGTTTCTTCTGTCACAGCAAATGAAAAGGCTGGGTTGCTCTCATCACACCTAACAAAACTCTCTTCCTCCAAACAAACTCCCACATGATTTGTCTGCCTGCCAACACTTCTTCTATTGTCACCGGCTCTCGGTGAGGGACGATTACTTCCTCTGCAACAAACCGCGAAATGACCATATCTCGAACACTTGGCGCATTTCCTACCTTTTGCCGGGCAACACAGATCACGGGAAAAAATGTCCCTTCTTTCCACAACTGTAACACAAATTCTCAACTTGGTCTCCTGTCCTGTCTTCCTTATTGCCCGCGGCGTTGACGCTCGCTCCACTGATCATAAATTGCATTTGCTGACGAGCTGCTTCCGATGCTCTCGCTTTCTCCAAGACCTCAGCCAAAGTGATATTTCTCGTTTCCAGCAATTTTCGTTTCAGCTCCATATCGGTTAACTTTTCGATCAACTGGTCCCTCAAATTATCGTCTAACGAATTACCGAAATTGCAATGTCTCGCCTGCTGGCGAAGACGCACCAGAAATTTATCCACTGCTTCTCCCTCGTTTGGCGCCAGTTGTCGAAATACATGTCGCTCGAACGGTACATTTTCTTCAGCACGGAAATGATGATCTAGTTTCCTAATACACACAGCATACGGATCTTGGTCGGCTCCCGGATTGGGGTCTGCGATATCTTCAAAAATATCCTGGACTTCCATGCCTGCAAAGTGCAGAAGCTGTGAAGTTTTCTTTCGCGTGTTTTCCAAACCCTTCTCTTCAGCATAATATTCGAATGCCCTTTTCCACTTTCGCCATTTCTGGGCAACTTGAGATGATGATCCCGTTAGATCAAGCGGCGGTAAAGCTCTCTCTGACATTTTATCCGGTCCTCGTCGCCAATGTAGTGTTTTGGCACACACAATCAACACTAAGTTCACTAAGTTACACTAAGTAGGTCATCATGGCTTCCACGTCTCTACGCCTTCTTGCATGCCCGGATGTACTCGTCCCAGTTCCCAGCAGTACACTACACTATTTCACACTTTTGCTCTGCAGATGTAGTTGATTGTGACAACTTTGCTGTCTTGCAAATAGACCACTTTTGTATTTTCAGTACTCGACTAGTGCTAGCTTGTAGTTGAGGCTAATATGGGGCCAACCTGGTTCCCAGGGTCTCTCCTCTTCTTTTCCCCTCTCGCTGCAGGGGAAGGGAAGAGGAGAGACCCTGGGAACGAGGTTGATGTGGGGCAATCTTTTCACATGCAAATATTTATTAATATATTCCCCCACATTAGCCTCCATTGCAAGCTAGTTCCAGTCCCAACCTGGTCCATTGTGCAAATACTGTAAAGAAAACAACTTTAGGTCAGTGTGAAACTTTTTCCGACAATGTACATTTCCATTATTTTGTAAACGCACAGCCATACAACTTAGGGCTGGTTCACAATTGACATAAGCTTCAAACCTATCTTCATTGACCATTCCAAAGGCTCATTTGTCTGGTAAACTTTCACCACTTCCCTTATTTTACCCCTGATTTGTTCGCCCGGTCGGATTGCCTAACCATGGCAGTTAACTGTAAGTGGTCAATTTGAGTAAGCTGATTGTGACTATGGGTAACCATTCATAGGCCAATGCATCCCGTGGTAACGCCCCTAGGCGTCTTGTTAATAATACACATTGACTACTGAGGTACGCAGAAGGCATTGCCCTCGATCTTCCGAAACTTGGAGAAGCTGGGAAAATCTACAGAACCAAACTCTTACGCCTTCAGAAACGGGCCCTCCGCCTTATGCTTTTTGTGACTATAAATCTCACGCAGTACCTTTCTTCATCTCCTCTAATCTATTACCTCCAGACCTTCTTTACCTCTAATCAGTTGCTATCTCAATGCATGATGTCTTCAATAATTTATCGCCACCCCAAATAACTAATATATTTAATTTCCAATCGAATTTTCCCCCCTATAACACAAGATCATCGTCAAGAGGTAATTTCTTCGTGTAATACTATAGATTAGAAAAACAAAATAAGTCCTTCTCACGGGTTGGTGTTAAAGTCTGGAATAGCCTACCTGTTGATATACGTCGCACGCCCAAAACGAATTTTAAACGCAAAATTCATAATTTGCCTCTTCAAAAGTTCTCGGAGGCAGACGATTACATTGACCAACCTGATTTGATCAAAAACTGAAATTATCTTGAAAACACAGTGCATTATATTTGCATAATCCATCCTGCTCTTGTCAACATTATCTAACTTACTTGTACATTATATTTCGTTCTATGGCTATGTTCGCTTAACTTAAGTACTAAAAGTAATATAATGTAATCTTCCTTTTTACTCTAAATATTGTTAAGTAATCGGCTATGTATCTTCCTGTTCTCGTAAATCTCGTCTCTATTAACTGTTCACATCTCGTCCTAGTTCTTTGTCATTGTACTTTCGTTTCTCTTGTTTTACCTGTTACTTTATTTGTTATGCGTCAAATCCACTGCTCACCTCGAATAGCTGTTGCTAACTGCGAGCAATGCGTATCTTTCTCTATGTTTTTTTAAGTCTTTAATTAACTTGAAACTTGAAACTTGAGGCTTCAAAAATGTCCGGTGATCTTCGGAGATCTCCGGAAGTGTTCGGGTGATCTTCGGAAATCTTTGGGTGATCTTTAGAAATCCTCGGAAGGTTTCGTACAATCTTCGGATTACTTCGGAAGGTGTCGCACATGGAGTCTTCGCGGGTCTTCGAAATGCGTTGGATGGCCTCCGGCAGTCTTCGTTTTAACTTCGGAAATCTTTGTTGTAAATTTTCACTGTGTTAAACTTTTGTACACTGTGTTAACTAAAACTGCACTCCTATTTAGCCAATCAGAACTGAGTAATGTTTTCAAGTGTAGTATTAGTATAGGTAATCACATGATTTCGAGTGCAATTTGGAATAAATAAGCACGAGTTCATTTTTTCAAAGACCAACAAAATTGTACGAGCCCTAGGCCGAGTGCAATTGCACTTATGCGTGATGACGTCAAGATTTCTTTGGTGACATCAAAGCAAGGCTTGGTGGTGATCAATGTTCGCGTCCTCTGTTTACGTTCAGCAAAATCTTACTTCTTTTGCTTGTTCTTGAACATGCCTCACTGGTGTATTGCATGTGGCTGTAACAATTCGTTAGATATGACAGTCAAAACGTCTTGGGCATCGTTTACCGCTGGAAAACCAGGATCTGCTTTCCAAATGGATTGTAAATATCTGACGTACCAACACGAGCACTCGAGGACATGTGGCCGGGTGACCGTTTTGAAGCCGAATGCTTCAAAAAAATGCCAGGATCCACTCGTGTCGACTTAAAAACAGGATCTATTCCAACTAAGTTTTGCTTCGTGAAAAAGAAAGAAACGAGAAAACCTCCAAAAAAGCGTACGCTTGTTGAGCGAAAACAAAAATGCTACGCGAAGGATGGTCATTTGATGATGATCATAACATAAACATATCAAATCGTGACATGGAGGAGCCTCAACTGGAACTTTTGAGGCAAAGAGTAAAAGAAAAAATGCCGAAGCAACTTTAGAAGCGAAACGGTTTTCCGTGAAAATGTGCCCGAATGCCCTGAATGTGCCCGGCTTTAAAAAGCGGATAAGAATGTGCTTGAAATCGCCGGCAACTTGTCCCTCGCATACTTTTCGAGCAACAAAGTACAGCCATCATACTAGTCAGGGAAAATGTTAGCAGAAGAGTTCGACCATCGGCGATTTGTTTCCACACTTATGGCAGCGGTGGTTGAGCTCGGGAGAAAAAAATATATCACTGGCGGTCAGGGTGACATTGCCAGCATCAATGCCAGGCTTCCGCCGTTTTCATTCAATATTTTACCATTGTCCGGATAAACAAGGTCCTTATCGAGAACTCCGTCAATATAACTCTGAACCCTGAGAGGAACATATATTTCTTTTTCAGTGAAATAAATTTAGATTTCTGTAACAAATCTGCGCTGCGTAATGTAAACAGTCCGTACGTAACCTTGTGACAAAACGTCGCTTCGTTCCTTTCCTTCGCTCATTTACCGCACGAAAACCATCTCTTCAAGTCTGGAAAAGTCAGTTGGCCAGGGGTCTTTCCTCGTATAGAAGCTCCGTCAATATCATCCTCTGTAAGGGTAATTTTCGGCGGATTTCTTACAGACATGTTCAAAGTGCCCTATATTGTCTTGATTTTCCCACAAATGATCACCACCAAGCCTCATTTTGATGTTACCAAAGAAATCTTGAAGTCATCACGCATAAGTGCTATTTGTGGTCTTTGAAAAATTTACAAGTTGCACGAGAAAAATCACGTGATTACTCATTAATAATACAGTCATAAAGCCTAAGACCATACATTGACTACTGAGGTACACAGAAGGCATTGCCCTCGATTTTCCGAAACTTGGAGAAGCTTCGAAAATATCCGGTGATCTTTGGAGATCACCGGAAGTGTTCGGGTGATCTTCTGACATATAAGGAAATGTTCAGGTGATCTTCGGAAATCTTCGGAAGTATTCGGGTGATCATCGGAAGGTTTCGTACAATCTTCAGATTTCTTCGGAAGTTGTCGCACAATCTTAGCGGGTCTTCGAAATGCGTTGGATGGGCCCCGGCAGTCTCTTCGTTTTAGGAAATCTTCGTTGTAAATTTGCACTGTGTTAAACTTTTGTGCACTGTGTTAACTAAAAATGCACTCCTTTTTAGCCAATGTTACTCTTCGGGTGCACTGAGCTGGCGTTGAAACTTCAGAAATTTTCATCGTGGCATTTTTTAACGGTTAATAATTAATAACTTTGAAACGGAGTTGGCTTTTTACCAGCTTTTGCTAAGATCTCAAGGAACACTCACCTATCAGTTTTGTTTCGATTTTCCCGGGGTCTCTATTTCTGTCTAGTCTTTAGTCTTAATTCCTCCAGGGCAGGGTTAAAGCCAAACTCATCTTTAATTTCTTTTTTTATCAGAGAATATATCGAAATGATGTACTTCGTGACAAGATTGGAATTTTCGAAAACAGAGCAAACCTAATTGTGTGTTTCCATGGAAGTAATCTGCATTAGAGCTAGCAAGTTTGAATTTGTGTATTTATGAAACAGTATTTCTAAACTTGTGATGTTCATAAAGATACGTAGTAATGAACTGCGGAAAGTCTCGCTTTACAACAAGGTCTTCTAATATCTGTGCAGAAGCCCAAAGCCTCTCTGAATCCATAGAATTTTCAGCTTTTTCATGAATAATCTCAGTCGTAATGCGCCTCACTTCATCACATACAAGCTCTCTAGTCACAGTTCGGCCATCTCCCTCCAGCTGGCATTTATGCCGAATTGCCTGCCAAATCTGTAACAAAAAAGATAATAGTATGGGTACAAGAGTTGATTGTGGCATAGATACATAGTTATCGTAAATGGTTTGAACCCAGGAGTCATGTCATAATTAAGTAAAGTACGATCGTCCGGGTGAGTGTAGTCCTGAGAAGGACTGTTTGTGATGACATTGACTGACGTTTCGACAACCTGAGCGGAAGTCATCATCAGAGTCAAGTGATTTGTGTAACGTCAGTAGATGGTATAAGTACTCTGGTCGTTGATGTGATTGGTCAACGAAGTCGTGATGTTATTGGTCGACTGTCAGTAAAGCCTAGTTGTCATTGGCTGTGAAAGCCTAGTTGCCATTTACGATTTTACGTTCACTTGGACGACAGAGCGAACGACTTGCTAACGACTACATCAGTTACGCAAGCAACGTCAGACGTATACGACAACAACTCTGGTTCAACCACCGCTGCAAAGATCTTGGCCTTGTTCCAGCCGGACTTCGACTTAAGTCCCCGTTGAACACACAAGAGGCTATCCAGATCGTCAAAGCCACCTGCAGACGATTGATCCGAGCGCGGATAAACGACTGTCACAGAAGACTGAACCACTACAACAACAAACTACAGCAACGACTTGACAAACTTAAACAAACTGTACCGACTAACTTACTCGACATTG
>OX419341.1:14847304-14857304 GCA_948470475.1 Galaxea fascicularis | reverse complement strand
TCAATGACAACCTATGTTTGTGAAGATGTATCGCAGAGCATCGAGGGGTAAGACCAGATCGCTCCACAGCAGCAGCTCAGCAGCTAGCACAAAGCTTCTTCAACGCTCCTGTCAACGATTGCAGCAAAACATCTCTTGACGAACTGGACAAGGTAGAGCGGCACCTTAACAAAGGAAAAGCCCTTGAGGAATGGCTCAGGATCCGAGTTTATGAGCCAGAAAGGGAAAAAGCGGAAGACGTGGTTTGGCACCTCCGATGAAACTCGCCGGCCAAGATACGAAATGTGGTGACAATCAGTGTTTTCGAAGGGCACGCGTTTCTCATCAAAGACATCGAAAGGTTGGCAAGAATTTACGCTTGTACACATTGACACGCCCGATTCACAAAAGCGAATCATCTTCAACGTCACAGCTTGATTTGCTCCAAAGGAGAGACGCGCATTTGCTACCCGAACGACAAAATTGAAGCTCCAAAACCAACTTTCGAGCAAGCTTTCTTTCCCGACAAATCATCGGTGTTACAGCTTCCATCTGGATCGAAACTGAAGCGTGCCGCCGAGGGATTCACATTCATCATGCTGGGTGCGGGCACAGAGGAGAAAGATGGGTTGAGGGTGCTGCGGTGGACAGGTTCCACACCGCCAGCAAAACAGTTTTCCAATTCCAAGGCTGTCTCTTTCACGCCAAAAATGTTACCCCGACCGCAGTCAGAAGCTTGTCCACGACAACAGCATTTCCAAGCCACAAGAAGAACCAACGCGCTCTGTAGCGCAAGGTTCCGAGTGGTCAAAAAGTGGGAGTGCACTTTCAGAGAGCGCCGCCAAAGACCAAAAACTTTCACGAAATCCTATCCCCATGTGATCCTCTTTGACTTCAAAGCGTTCAGGGACAAAACTGGAGGAAGGAGCGCACATCCGACCTCATGTTTGAATATGCCCACATTCCCATCTCAGTATTGATCGGCGACACACTTGAACCAAACCCCACACACATCTTCGAAAGAGACCCGAGAGAGCTTTCCCACAAGTTCATGGAAGAGCTGGAGCGGCGGGGGCAAGAAATCCGGAAAAAGTGCAGGCACTCGAAACACAACGATCAAAGCGGGCGCGAATTTTTCTAGGTGGTGGAAGAAAAATTTGCAATGAACTTTTTGCGGTATTTCAGCTGAATCGCATCAGAAATCTCCTTGCAGTGGTTGCTGACGAAGTCGTCGATCATTTTCAACCTGTCAAGAAAATCTTTATCGTCAAAAGGTCCGTCCCTGAGAAAGAACCGGATCTCGTCCAGGATTTTCTTGTACTCGATTTGAGCGAAGTCAGCACACTCCCCTTTTTATCATATTTTTTTAAGCTGGCGACCCCTTTGACAGCCAAACCGACCCCTGTCAAAATGGCCAAAACAGCAGGGTTCAAAGTGATCCCTCTGGCGACCACCGAAGTGACGATCAGCTTGCCTGCCGCAAAGCAGATTCTTCCGCTTGAAGCTGCGGAACAGCTCGGCATAGCACTAATGCTTCCTGTTGTAAAAAGCAAAGAACCTCTTCAACATCTCGAGGGTTTCCTTCCGAAGATCCAGGTCAATGAGGTTGAAGTCGAAGATGTTGAAGGGGGGATGGCGCTGTGACTTCCAAGGCAGCCACATCGTGTCATAAGAGGTGCCGTCTTCGTTAGCCGCAAGTATGGCAGCACGGATTGTTTCCCTCTCGCGGTTTTCACCTTTTCAGGTTCAGGATTTCTGCAGGGGCAGACCAGGCGGCATTTATCGCAGCAGTCGCACCAAGTGTAGGTGCAGAAAAAGGGATTGATGTGTGGGGGGCAAACGTTCTGCATCGCCATCGTCGTATACTGAAGGGAAGAATTTCCTAATACAACAAAATCCACTTTGATATACACTGATTTACCGCAGTCAAGCCCCTGGATCAACTCGACATCGGTTACACTGTTATCTAAAGTGAAATTAAAATCGTTGTAGGTATCAAAAAGTCTGTCTGGGCTAAGTGTGAATCCTTTTAGTCTTTTCATTCTTTTCCCGTTTGGCTGAAGCTCGTTAAACCTTAAAAATGCCCTTTACTTTCACCTGCGGGAGAGCTATTGATCATCTTTATCCAATCTATCGGGTTGGGCGCCGGAAAAAACATGTGTTGATATAACAGGAGTTCCTCCATCGGATTGTGGGCTATTTCTGTCCAAACCCCGTTTTACCTGCGGCAAAGGTTTCCCCGCTTTGTCCGTTTGCGTAAAATCTTGGTTTCAATTTGTTTCGCTTCTTTTAGTGGTTTCTGTTTCAACAGTCGCCACAAATTTGAAGCTGTGCAGAAAGCACGTTTGGAAGGCATCGTCGTGCAGCCTTCTTCTCAGATCGCTTGTGTGGCCGACTTTGAAAACTTGGTTGGCACCGAAATAGGCGTCAAAAGTGATGTGGTGGGCGACCTAGAAGCCTGGTATCTTCATCGAGGTATACCGGGGCACATGCTGCCATGGAAGGGACGCCTATGGCGCGGTTGCAGAACGGCCAACCTTCATCACAATACATGCAAGGGATCTCTGCCATGGGTTCTGAAGGGGCACGTTCAGTGCGGTCGCAAAACAGCCAATCTTTGCCGCAGTCCATGCAAGGGATCAATAGCTCTCGCCCGTTTAGCTCCCGCTCAAGAATGGCCAGCTTGAACTCAAGATTGTCCAGTTCGCGCTTAAGATTGGCCAGCTCGTGCTCCACGCCGCAGATGCAGAACAGCGAAAATTCGCAACAGCTGACAGACGAGTGGCAGGTTGTGCTCAAACGCGAACTTGAGCGCCCGCTCTTCGTCTGCGTCTTGTGCTCGCTCAACAGCTATCTGATACTCGTCCAGCTCGCGTTCGTATTCATCCTCTTCCTCGCCGCTATTGAAAACTTCCTCGTACAGCTGTTGATGGATTTTTTTTCCACCCCCGAATTTCGCAGTGCGCCGCGATCCAGGCAGGAGTTTGCTTCTCCCCTGTTTTTTCAGTGATCACTTCTTTAAGGATCTTCTCTCGAACGAGCTCGGGCAAACTCTGAACCCGAATCTCAAGCGAGGTGTCCTCTTTGGGTTTTACTGCCATGGTTCCCCTCCGGTGCTCTCCCTCTAGTTGGCGGGCTTTACTTCGTCAATTCGAGGTTTTCCCTTGCAGGTGGTATTTGTGAGACTTTGGATACACTACTGTTTCGAACAAGTGCAAAGATTTATTTTAGAGAAAAAATATTTTGGGGGTTATAGGCACTTTAAGTTCAAGGTATCGATGGAGCAGGGTTTAGTTTACCGGTCTGCTCACCTGTGATCTAGAAATCTCGGCAGTGGCTGAATCCTCCACAGCTCCATTAAGTACGAATACACCTTCTCCTGCGATGATCAATAAACATTCTTCGTTTACAAAGGAATGAAAAGTGCAATCAAATAGTTTCCCAGCTCTTTTTCTACAAGAGACTGAAGAAGCCTCCTAAATAATTATTGTAACTTTCCTTCTGTCTGCCTCATGCCTTTTAATCTCGAGAAATTGCAAAAGTTACCGTAATGTTAAACGTAATAAATTTGGAATTAAAAGGAAATAGGCTATTCATTCAACCTTTTAGTATATTAAGCAATTATTTAAAAATTATCAGCATCAAAAAGGCCTTGCAACAAAGTGCTCATCTAGCCACTCCAGTTTATTCCCCGATCTAATCTGACGCACTAAATTTTGGAATATATGCGACAAAAATGAACGACTGTTTCGTTTAAATGACAGAGAACACCACCAAGAGTGATGCATCCAAACGTTTCTTACCCCTGAGCCAGGCGTCTATAAACAGTATTCCAACAGTTATGTTGTTATGTAATCCTTGTAAAGTGAAGCCACCCTTAAAATACACCAAGATATTAGAAACATGAAATACTTTGATCATTACAAATATTCGGATATAAAAAGGCACATATGGGGTGCGTTTTGGGGGCTAGTACAGAATGAGAATGTTTAAAATGATGGGAATTTGACTATATAAAAAAACCACTATTCTAAAAGCGGAATGAAAACGCACGTTGTTGTTGTTGTTGTTGTTGTCGTTCTTCAAACTTACCGAAGCTTGATATATAACAACGACTTCCACCTGTTTTCGCAATGTGCTGGGGAAGGAAAATACCATTCTTCGTGCATCTCGCGCTAAATGTCTGTCTCACAGCTAGATTTTCGATTGTAGAAAACATCAGAAAAATGACCCTCGTGTTTCTTACACAAACTGAATTTGGCGTCGACCTCGCCGACACGACATTCTGTTCATTCTACACCACGCTGCAGAAAAAATGGGATGGATTCCAAGGATTCCGAAATCAGAATAGGAAATTAAAAAAAAACGCGCCAAAAATACATTCCAACTATTCTCATTCCAGAATGGCTCCCAAAAAAACACGCCCATAGTTACCTCGAAAACTTTGATTCAATTTGACCGCCAACGATCGCAGACCGTGATCATAGGGTCGAAGGAAGTTGTTTACTCATTTGGTTTGATCATCAATCCACGCAAAGAGCTGCGTCCATCTGACAACATGTTACACGAACCAACTACGGCAGTCAGCGAGGTATCTTCATGTGAGCATCGAGGGATAGGCTTTGGTTTATTGGTAACCGCATCTACCCAGAATTCTGAAATTGCTATAGTGTAGCTAGCGAGATCTATAGTCAACGTATCTTTTTGTTTCGCCAACTTCAACTTGTGGAGAAGAGCAGATGCCATGTATTACACCCAACCTTCCCTGTTCTTCCGAAGACACTTGAGCCTGTAAAAAGGCAGCTACCTACAGTATCGTGGAGCTCAGGGGTTCGAATCCTTAATTTCTTCCAGGCTTGATTTTCGCAATGGTTCAATGTGCATACAAACACCACAACGGTGTTTCACACCTTTATATTTTTTGCGCACACGGTTCAAATATGTTGTTCTGTCAATCTAATTTTCTTACCTGAGGTAGGCGAAGCAGGTTTTTCCTCGAGACACATACTTCGGAGCGGCTTACATGAAGTTGGTTGGGTGACCGAACTTGTGAATGCCACATCTGAAAACGGTAAAATGCCAGAAGCATTGTGAAGCTGGTTTGAAAAGGTCTAGAGTCGCTATCCCATGGGCTCGCCAGAAAATCTGAGTCCCCGATAGGGAGATGAATCAATAATAACCCATCGAATAATTTTATGTTTTAAGAAATCAAGAAATAAACAATAGCAAATACTAAATTTACGTTTAGTTGAGGTTTTTGTTATGCTTGCAAGAGTTTCTAATCCTTTTTCTCATTAATTCTAAGGTAAGGTACTGTTACAATGTCATGAGTGTAAATGGCAATTTAACGAAAATGTTCAGATTACAACCTTACGAAAATCGGGGCAAACACAGTGATCTCAGACAAGGCACAGTAAGCCGTTAAAGATGAAAAGTCAAAATAGCAGAACTATTTGGCCGTACAAAAATAGTTTTACCTTACAGTCTTGAGTTGTGTCTTTGTTATTCAGTCCTGTAAGCCATATCATAGAAATAATCTGCGGACTGGGTTGCCGAACAACTGAATATAGTACGAAATAAAACATTCTTGTCTTTACTTAAATGTCCCTCGGTGTGCCAAGACTGGTATAAGCGCCTTTTTGTTGACGTTTTTCTGTGCATGTTACCTCGGGCGAAAATAAAAACATCGAAAAAATGGCGTTTTAACCAGTCAGGGCTACCTTTCGATCTTACTAACCTGTAGTAAGGGTTGAACTAGATCGGGATCAAACACCAAATATCCGTCTGCTCCTGCTTTAATTTCTGTGAGCTTGGCTCTGATAACAAAAGTTCGAGGGCTCAAAATTGACGTTATTTAGGACTGATGCTAATGGAAAAAAATGCACTAAGCTATCACGTTTCATCAAAATCACGAACTATAACAGCAGCTACCTCAGTCAAAAGTCCGACAAGCTCACCCCTGAACAACCACAGCTAACAACAAAGTTTCTTCAGGATAGTAAAATTACCCAAAAACTCATTTAAAAGCTCCATACAATTGGTCGCAATTTCCAAATAACTAAATCTTTAACCCATGCATAGTAAATCCTTCCAATTCCTGTTACCTTCCACCGGTTGATCCAGCTCAAGGTTCTTCGCTCGTTCTCGCTTACCCTAAATATCTGAGATCCTGGAAGAAGCTATGGTATTACAACATACCCGAGACTGGTCCTAACTTGGACCTTAACCTAAACTTCAGAATACCCCGCCACTTAATATGCGTTTTCAAATGCTGTTCCCGCAGTCCCGATGTCGCCATACATGTACACATCGTTCTCTGAGCCTCACTTTTACTATTCTTCGACTTCGGGACTGCGGGACTGCGGGACTGCGGGACTACGGAAGCAGGAGCGCCGGACTGCAGAGGCACTAGTTTCACTTCCCTTTCCTTTGATCCTTCGATTTCGAGAGCGCGGGAGCAGTAAATTTATATCATTCAAAACTGGCGAGGTATTTTGAACTTGCTCCAAATGAATGGAACGTTAGTGATAGTTACGTTGTCCAACAAGTAACATCTCACTCACCTGCGGACATTCTCAGTGATCTCCTGGCATCGCTGAGGATTGTCACGCGGCAATACGACTGGTACCATTCCACCAGTAGCGTGGCAGCCACGCGCGTGACATGTCTGAAAACAAGAGATAATCACGGTGAAAATTAGGGCATCGCGAACCGACCACATGTAGCCGTGGATCTACTTCCATCTGCAGTAGAAACAACACTGAGGAAAGGGTGCTATTTTAAATTACGCACTTCCGTATCCACACTCTTTGAAATGGCGGGATATTCTGCAGTTACTTCAGGAACTTTTCTCAAGCCATTATGAGTTTGATCTTTAGCGAAAGACTTTCAGGAACAACATTAGTTGTTGTTTTCATGATCATGAAACAAGTATGTACCTTTATCACCAAGTCCATGTAACTCCTCAAATACTGCTTGTCCATAGACACATATTTTTTACGATCGGGTAAGATGAAATCCGGCCGCTCTCCTAAAGAAACAAATTAGAAAAGCTTCGAAGAAAAACCAACAATATTCTCGCTGTCACCAGTCATGTTCAACTCTGGACTCAGTTCAATTCTGAATGGCTTAGAAAATAAACAATGAATTCGCTCTTGGTGTTCCACCATCAGTAATTTTTGCGTTACACATACTGAGCACCGTAAATCAAAAGAATGCTGTGGTTACTACCGTTGCTTAGCAAAGGGGCTGTAAATACCTCTTACTAACCGAGTTCGAGGATCCGTAACTTACAGTACGGACTGAGAAAACGGGGTTTGTAAGATATTTATTATATCGGGCGCGCGGGAAAGGAAACTTTCAAATTTAGCGGGCCGTATAGTACAATACGGCCCGCAAAATTGACCAATCACGGCGCACTTACTAACTGAGAAACATTTTAAGAGGGTTTTTTTTTTTGCCGTAACTTGTGACTGTCATTGTAAAACGTTAAAAGCCGTGTACTGTGAATGAGATCCCTTCGGTGATACGTGAAACAAAGATATAATTTTCCAGTATTGTCGAGATTCGTTATTTGTCATATTTAAGACACATTAATCGCGCGGAGGACCCCTATGGGCGTTCGTGTACTTTCACTTATGGTTGATAAATATTCACAGGCAGCCTATGTGTAGTAAATGGCATTTGCACGTGAAAATTACAGAGAATTGAGTCAAGTTGTCGGTGTTTCTACAAGAAGTTTATATATAAACGGCTTGTTGAAACACCTACAACTTGACTCAATCCTCTGTAATTTTAGTGTGCAAATGTCACGTACTACGCTTGGACTGCCTGTGCTAAATCTTCGACGTTATTCCCAAGAGACAATTCAGTCGACCAGCTAACGGGGACTTCGACACTCATGTTTCCAACTCTAGCAAAAATATCTTCGACATGTAAATTCACATTATTGTCGCTATTTCGTGATTGTTTCAAATTCGTCACCTTGCATGATGTGGGTAAACTAACCACAAACTTTGTTGGCAAAAACGACGCTGAAGTTAGTAGGTATAAAAGGGGGATTCCAGGCCAAGCCTCCAAACGCCACCAATTTATCGCCCGCCCCCTTATAATTTAACGTGAAAGCGTGAAGTTAGACAAAATGAAAAAGTCACCATCGTGCTCGCACTTTTCAAAACCTTGAGTTTAGTGATTTCCGTTTGCTCATTCCGCAATTTTCCAAAAATATATAACGCACGCGCACAACTATTGTTGCTTCTCTATGCTGCCATCGTTGCCGCCGAAAGCTCCCTATTTCACTGACAGCGGACTATGAACTCCAGCTGTTTCACAGGTCAAGCATATTTGTGGCAGAATTCCACCATGAGTGACTTATCTAACAAATAATAATGACAATGACAATGAATATACTACATCAACAACTTTTCCTCGCAATTTTGACCGACTGATCCCTCCAGAGCTAAGCTATTGATCAGTGCGTTTACATACTTCTTATAAACCGAGAGCGCGGTAATTCCCTGGGCAAGGATCTCATGGATATACCCACCACGAGTCCCCAACTACGTCATACTACAACAATTTATATAATATCTTAAATACATTCATTCACCCTAACTTGCCTTTATCTCCCTTCATCATCATTGCTTCTCCTACATTTACATTCATTTCCCCCTAGTTGCCTTCAGCTGCCTGTATCCACATTCATTTTCCCCCAGTTCCCTTTATCGACCTGTATCCGCATTCATTTGCCCACAGTAGCCTTCATTTCCCTTCATCCGCATTCATTCAACCCCAGTTGCCTTCATCTCCCTTCATCCGCATTCATTTAACCCCAGTTGTCTTCATACACGTTCATCCGCATTCATTTAACCCCAGTTGCCTTCATCTCCCTTCATCCGCATTCATTCAATCCCAGTTGCCTTCATCTCCCTTCATCCGCATTCATTCAACCCCGGTTGCCTTCATCTCCCTTCATGCGCATTCATTTAATCCCAGTTGTCTTCATATACGTTCATTCGCATTCATTCAACCCCAGTTGTCTTCATCTCCCTTCATCCGCATTCATTCAACCCCAGTTGCCTTCATCTCCCTTCATCCGCATTCCTTCAACCCCAATTGCCTTCATCTCCCTTCATCCGCATTCATTTAACCCCAGTTGTCTTCATATACGTTCATCCGCATTCATTCAACCCCAGTTGCCTTCATCTCCCTTCATCCGCATTCCTTCAACCCCAATTGCCTTCATCTCCCTTCATCCGCATTCATTTAACCCAAGTTGTCTTCATATACGTTCATCCGCATCCATTCAACCCCAGTTGCCTTCATCTCCCTTCATCTGCATTCATTTAACCCCAGTTGACTTCATATACGTTCATTCGCATTCATTCCACCCCAGTTGCCTTCATCTCCCTTCATCCGCATTCATTCAACCCCAGTTGCCTTCATCTCCCTTCATCTGCATTCATTTAACCCCAGTTGACTTCATATACGTTCATTCGCATTCATTCAACCCCAGTTGCCTTCATCTCCCTTCATCCGCATTCATTCAACCCCAGTTGCCTTCATCTCCCTTCATCCGTATTCATTCAACCCCAGTTGCCTTCATATACGTTCATCCGCATTCATTAAACCCCAGTTGCCTTCATATACGTTCATCCGCATTCATTAAACCCCAGTTGCCTTCATATACGTTCATCCGCATTCATTCAACCCCAGTTGCCTTCATGTCCCTTCATTCGCATTCATTCAACCCCAGTTGCCTTCATCTCCCTTCATCCACATTCATTAAACCCCAGTTGCCTTCATATCCGTTCATTCGCATTCATTCAACCCCAGATGCCTTTATGTCCCTTCATCCGCATTCATTCAACCCCAGATGCCTTTATCTCCCTTCATCTGCATTCATTCAACCCCAGTTGCCTTCATCTCCCTTCATCCGCATTCATTCAACCCCGGTTGCCTTCATCTCCCTTCATGCGCATTCATTTAATCCCAGTTGTCTTCATATACGTTCATTCGCATT
>OX419341.1:14794804-14842304 GCA_948470475.1 Galaxea fascicularis | reverse complement strand
GGATGAAGGCAGATGGACGCAACTGGGTTTGAATGAATGCGGATGAAGGGAGATGAAATCAACTGAGGTTGAATGAATGCGGATAAAGGGAGATGAAGGCAACTGGGGTTGAATTAATGCGGATGAAAGGAGATGAAGACAACTGGGGTTGAATGAAAGCGGATGAAGGCAGATGGACGCAACTGGGTTTGAATGAATGCGGATGAAGGGAGATAAAGGCAACTGGGGTTGAATGAATGCGGATGAAGGGAGATGAAATCAACTGAGGTTGAATAAATGCGGATGAAGGGAGATGAAGGCAACTGGGGTTGAATTAATGCGGATGAAAGGAGATGAAGACAACTGGGGTTGAATGAATGGGGATGAAGGCAGATGGACGCAACTGGGTTTGAATGAATGCGGATGAAGGGAGATAAAGGCAACTGGGGTTGAATGAATGCGGATGAAGGGAGATGAAATCAACTGAGGTTGAATGAATGCGGATGAAGGGAGATGAAGACAACTGGGGTTGAATGAATGCAGATGAAGGGAGATAAAGACAACTGGAGGTGAATTAATGCGGATGAAGGGAGATGAAGCCAACTGGGGGTGAATGAATGCGGATGAAGGGAGATGCAGCCAACTGGGGGTGAATGAATGCGGATAAAGGGAGATGAAGGCAACTGGGGGTGAATGAATGCGGATGAAGGGAGATGAAGGCAACTGGGGTTGAATGAATGAGATTGAACGCATATGAAGACAACTGGGGTTGAATGAATGTGGATGAAGGAAAATAAAGGCAAGTAGAGTTAATGAATGCGGATGAAGGGAGATGAAGGCAACTGGGGTTGAATGAATGCGGATGAAGGGAGATGAAGCCAACTGGGGGTGAATGAATGCGGATGAAGGGAGATGAAGCCAACTGGGGGTGAATGAATGCGGATGAAGGGAGATGAAGGCAACTGGGGTTGAATGAATGCGGATGAAGGGAGATGAAGCCAACTGGGGGTGAATGAATGCGGATGAAGGGAGATGAAGCCAACTGGGGTTGAATGAATGCGAATGAAGGCAGATGAAGGCAACTGGGGTTGAATGAAAACGAATGAATGCATATGAATCCAACTGGGATTGTATGAATACGAATGAATTCATATGAAGCCAACTGGGGTTGAATGAATACGGATGAAGGGAGATGAAGGCAACTGGGGTTGAATGAGTGTGGATGAAGGGAGATGAAGGCAACTGGGGTTGAATGAATGCGAATGAATGCATATGAAGCCAACTGGGATTGTATGAATACGAATGAATTCATATGAAGCCAACTGGGGTTGAATGAATACGGATGAAGGGAGATGAAGGCAACTGGGGTTGAATGAGTGTGGATGAAGGGAGATGAAGGCAACTGGGGTTGAATGAATGCGAATGAATGCATATGAAGCCAACTGGGGTTGAATGAATACGGATGAAGGGAGATGAAGGCAACTGGGGTTGACTGAATGTGGATGAAGGGAGATGAAGTCAACTGGGGTTAAATGAATGCGGATGAAGGGAGATGAAGCCAACTGGGGTTGAATGAATACGGATGAAGGAAGATGAAGGAAACTGGGGTTGAATGAATGCGAATGAACGTATATGAAGGCAACTGGGGATGAATGAATGTGGATGAAGGGACATGAAGGCAACTGGGGTTGAATAAATACAGATGAAGGGAGATGAAGGCAACTGGGGGTGAATGAATGTGAATGAAGGGACATGAAGGAAACTGGAGGTGAATGAATGTGAATGCAGGGAGATGAAGGAAACTGGAGGTGAGTGAATGTGAATGAAGGGAGATGAAGGCAGTTGGAGGTGAATGAATGTGGATGAAGGGAGATGAAGACAACTGGGGTTGAATGAATGTGGATGAAGGGAGATGAAGGCAACTGGGGTTGAATGAATGGGGATGAAGGGAGATGAAGGCAACTGGGGTTAAATGAATGTGTATGAAGGGAGATGAAGGCAACTGGGGTTGAATGAATGGGGATGAAGGGAGATGAAGGCAACTGGGGTTAAATGAATGTGTATGAAGGGAGATGAAGGCAACTGGGGTTGAATGAATGGGGATGAAGGGAGATGAAGGCAACTGGGGTTGAATGAAATCGGATGAAGGAAAATGAAGGCAACTGGGGTTGAATGAAATCGGATGAAGGAAAATGAAGGCAACTGGGGTTGAATGAATGCGGATGAAGGGAGATGCAGGCAACTGTGGTTGAATGAATGCGAATGAACGTATATGAAGACAACTGGGGTTAAATGAATGCGGATGAAGGGAGATGAAGGCAACTGTGGTTGAATGAATGCGAATGAACGTATGTGAAGACAACTGGGGTTAAATGAATGCGGATGAAGGGAGATGAAGGCAACTGGGGTTGAATGAATGCGGATGAAGGGAAATGAAGGGTACTGTAGGCAAATGAATGCGGATGAAGGTAGATAAAGGCAACTGGGGGGAAATGAATGTAAATGTAGGAGAAGCAATGATGATGAAGGGAGATAAAGGCAAGTTGGGGAGAATGAATGTATTTAAGATATTATATAAATTGTTGTAGTATGACGTAGTTGGGGACTCGTGGTGGGTATATCCATGAGGTCTTTCCCGTCATTACGAAGAAATCTCAGACTGAGGAGGCCGCGGTCTAAGATTTTCTTGTAATGAACTAACGGACGAGGTTAATAAGTTATTTATTATAGGGCTGGAAATAAAAAAGAAACCAAAAAGAACTGTATTGCACTGGGCGTTGTACACCTTGGCTTGTTCTTCCTCTCCAGAATGATACAACTCATTATTTGAATGTTCCAAGTCATTCCAAGGTCAAAAGGTCTGGATATTTTTGTCTTACTTAAATGCAGCTATTGTTGAGAGAAAAATTTTCGCTATGTTTTGTTGCTGTGCTTACGAGAATTGAAGAAATCGCTGGGCGACTTTTCGAATGCCCGCAGTCGTTACAAGGAAATCTGGCCCGCTCAACAACCAACCAAATCGCACATACATGTACTATCGTTGCCATATAATAAACTGGGATAACGTGCGCTCAAGGCGGCGGAGTAACAGGGTTGCTACTCATCGGGATAGAAAAAATTCCCTGACAATTCCCTGACTTTTCACTGACCAAAGACCAGTTTCAACTGACCATCCGAGGCAAATCCTCAGGCAATAAAGCCAGCAATGAAGCCAAAGAAATCAATTCCTGTGCAGGATTTTTTTAAATGAAAACACCTTTACTACCAAAGAATCTCGTTCCAAAACCAAATGGATAGCCAAACGTAAAATTCCCTGACTTTTCACTGACTTTCAGGTAGAATTTAGAAATTCCCCGATTTTATACATAATTCCCTGACTTTTCCCTGACCTTGAAAAAAATTCTGTTTTCCCCTGACTTTTCCCTGACCGTGGCAACCCTGAATTTGGCGAGGGTGAAGCGCGAGACATCGAGGGTAAACCACAAGGTATTTTTCTTCCCTTCAAGCCTGGCGGTGCGTCCGCAATACCTTGCGCTTTACGCTCAGCGAAATAAACGCCTGTTAAGCAGGCTAAGGCGGCGGATGTCAGTCATGTGTTTACTTACCAAAGTTGCTGACGAATGATGCAGAGTAGTCCCACATGCCACAGTTGAGTCCAGCACAGTGCTGCCGCAGCTCATATAGCATTTGATCAAGTTCAAATGAACAGTAGATACTCTCTATGAGGACACAAGCCTTGATGGATCCCACTGGCAAACCAAGCTGAAATAGTAAGGACAAGAAAAAAAATCAGAATGATTAAAATAGATTTTCCGGCAAGAAGAATAGACAACAGTTCTTTCTTTTTTAATTACTTTTTGTTCAGTCCAAACAAAGACATCACTCCACAGCTTCACTTCATTGGATCCCTCTAGCTGAAATTTAACAAAACAAAAAAGCTCATATAAAAATAGCTGAAGTGCGGGTGGACCAGGGAGATAAAGCTCTGAAATACCATTTTGGGCAAAATCAAATGCAAGTTAGACAAGCATGTGATATGTGGGTTCAACGTAACCCATTGCTTTGTTATAGGCTTTACTAGCAAATGTCTTGCTTGTTTTACTAGTTTTGTCTCAATCATTGGCTATCGCAAGACTTAAAGTGCACCTAACCCCAAAATATTTTTTTCACTTAAATATATCTTTGCACCTGTTCGAAACACATTGAGTCTTTTTGCACCTTTTTAAACCAAATCTTGACTATTTGTAGGCTATAAAAGTTATGAGTCATCTGTCCCACGACCGAGCTAGTAAGGGGCATGGGTCTATTCCTTACATGACGTCACAAACTGATTTGCATTATATTAAGTCTTTGTAAAAATGCACGCAAAGCAGTTTGTGACGTCATGTAAGGAATAGACCCATGCCCTTTCAAGCTCGGTCGTGGGGCAGATGATGGCTAGATTTCGTAACTTTTACAGCCTATAAAAAGGCAATATTTGATTGAAATAGGCGCAAAACGGCGCAATATGTTCTGGAAAGGTGCAAATATTTATTTAAGCGAAAAAATATTTTGGGGTTAGGTGCACTTTAAAGCAAGCAAGGGCATTCACTTAACCTCATACGATACAACGAAGACAAATCATCAATACACAGCTAACACTTTGTACTATTGCTCATTTTGCCAGGAAATATTACATATCTAAAACATATACCTTGTAAATTTCTTTGCCTGAGAATCAAGATGCCTTCCATCTACTCACGCCTGCTACAAACCTTAGGTAAATAAAAGAAAGGTCCGTTTCCGTCCTCCATCAAAAGTTTGCTGTTGTGGAACATGTGTAGACCAAAGTCAAACAAAGGGCCAGGGATCACTCTTCCACCAACCTGTAACACCGAATCAAAGTCGATAATTACATTACAAAGTGGTCAAAGGTGTAATACGCAGAGGTCACTCATCTTTAGGGCTTCATTCCAGCGAGTAACAACAACTACAGCAACTACAACAATCAACAAGCTGAAATCCCACGCAAAGTCTATCAGCCTCAAAGGTGTCCGATGACCAGCACATGCACGCATGGCCTGACATTGTACATCACAATCACAGTCATGCATAAACAAAACTACAGTCTAACCTTTCCACAACAGCCCCCTTGGGGACAGAGGAAAGTGGTCGTTTTAAGGAGGTGGCTGTTATGGGGAGGTAGGGATGTACTATGACACTAGTTGGGTGATACTAATACAATTTATCCACATTGCAGCCTGGAGATCAGATTTAGCATAAAACAGCCCAGCAAACCAAGAGGGAACTTGGAAGAGAAAAGGCAGGGTAAGTTAGCTGAAAGACCAATACTGTAGCTGAGGTAGAACCAAGGGTTATTGAACTTCATGGCAAGCCATTTGTCTTTCGGACTTGAAGTTGGTCCATTTATTAAATGGGGAGTCCGGTTGTGACTTCTACATAATTAAAGGAATAACTATTACTGGCTAAGGATGACTATATGACTGTATCAATAAGTATAACATCAGTCCATAGACAATAAAGTTAAATCAATGCCATACTTTTAAACACTGGCAAAAAATTCTGTATATAATGCAATTTATTATTCAGTACCTTATAGACCAATATTTAATGAAACAAGTTTATCATAATTAATCATATAATCCTTGGTTAAATTTAAGTTTCAAAGAACTTCTAACCATCATATTGAATTCCATCATGTTCCAAGCCCTGGGACGAAACATTGTTAATGGTGCATTGGACATTGATGGAACACCTGTAAAAACCAGGAATCAGAAATATATTGAGCAATTCAGTAGTCCAAAATAATTGTTACTTTTACTTTGACCATCAGTTGTCTTCTATCAACTGAAGATACAGTATGACTAGCTTAACAAATGGATGAGTTCCATCTTGCCATGTGTGCACTCTGAAAATGCAGTGATAATGTCAAAATGCTGAAAATGTGGTAAGAACAAAGTAGTATGCTATGAAAAAAGGAGCCACAGGAGAGTAGTATCATTCTTACCATGTTTTGATGTCCCCCATGCATTATCAGATTACACATGCACTGACAAATTAAATGCACTTGCCTGGGGAGGGATGCGGGACTCTGCAAATGTTTTAGTGAGCATGTGCTGCTGTGTTGGGACTCTAAAAACCTGACCCTAAACCAGACCAAGTCCAGGTGCATTTTGCAACCCTGTACTACACTTAAGACCAAAAATCCCTACCCTATAGATCTCAGAAAAGCTATTTTCCAGAAACTTGGCAAATTTTCCGTTGTGTTTTCGAGCCTATCCCAGGCTAAACTGTATCCTTCTACTTTCTTTGACTCATGACATAGTTTGAGCACCTGTACTTTCATTGCAAACTCCTCTAGCCTGTTGCAGGCATTCAATTAGTAGCGAAGCTCTGCACATGCCAAAGGTGTGCACACGCGGAGCACCATTGATAAGAAAATATGGCAACCCATCGATCCGAGAAAATTTGGTCATGATATCACCCTACATTCGTCCGTATGGATGTACGTACGTCCATCCACCCCATCAATATAAGCCAAAGTCAAATGTGACACTCCAGTTAACCCTTTTGTGTGCAAGCTCGCATATAAGCATGCTTCCATATGGACTATTTTTGGACAGATCATTTGCCCGTGCATGCAGTTCTCAACCCGCGTTTTTTTGTGGCAGGTATTGCATGGCCAAGAAGTAGTAGGTCATCGAATTAGTTTTTCAGATAATTTACAAAAACTGACATTTAGAGGACCTTTTTGTGGACCTGGCGCAATTTGCCATGGTAACAGATATGATGTCATAAGCACCCTTAAAATATAGCCCAACGACAGAGTTCTAAGGAGACATATAGGTTGCCTACACCATTAAATATCCTTCTTTGAAATCTTTCATCATTTTGCAAACACTACATCAACAAAAAACCCTTTTGAGCCGCCTTTCAAGCCTCCAAATGTACTATAGAGGGAATGACTCTGAGACCATGAAACCCCAATAAATGTATAATTATACATTTTGTTTCTAAGAAAAGGCATAAGCGTTTTGTATTCTCGAAAGTTCTGCACACCAAACAATGTAATAAAATAACCATAACTATGTCCATAATGATATAAAAGGTAAACAAACCTCACGATCAACCACTGACCTGTCATGATGCCATGCACAAACTGATAGATGTTGTAAAGACCACGTAGCTGATTAGACCATGATGGGCAATGGCCATCATCAAGGTCAGTCTGAAAATTAGTTAATATAATCTTAAAAGAAATCTTAACTTAAAAATTATGTTGACTTTTCTATAAATTATTGATGGTTTGAAATTGAATAGTAATAGTAATAGTAAATCCAACACTGATTTCAATGCTACTGTTAAACATAACTGTACCCTGGGTGCCAGAGGTTATTTCATTTGCTACACAGCTTCTTTTATACGAGTACTGCATTTCTGTTTGCGCTTCATGCCTCAGGCTGCATTGGTACGAGGAGAATAAACTCTGGCATCCAGGGTAACATAACTGATAATTATCAATGACTGACAAACGTGTACATATGACCTCAATATCGCGACAAAATGCCAAATAGTGCGCACAAAAATTAAGGATGGGATCACTAACTGCAAAAACTGAGTAGAAGGAGAAGTTTCAGGGAAGGGACAAGGTGGCAAATTCACAGAAAATCAAATGCACCAAC
Source organism: Galaxea fascicularis (assembly GCA_948470475.1). Classification (NCBI taxonomy): domain Eukaryota; kingdom Metazoa; phylum Cnidaria; class Anthozoa; order Scleractinia; family Euphylliidae; genus Galaxea; species Galaxea fascicularis. The sequence continues at coordinate 14,834,643 of OX419341.1, read as the reverse complement.
TATTAGTTTATGTTTGATTTGTATTCAAGTACTGCAGTTTAAAGCCTTCACACCACACCCTCTCAAAGTCCCTTGATGATCCACACAGAAACCACTCATGCCGTTTATCAACAACCTGGGCTCTTCAATTCACTTTTTCCTAGTATAGTCATTGCCGTTTTTAGGAGTAAATCCATTAAAGATGCAAGATTCAAGGGGACACCTGAGACATTAATTAAAAAATTCAATGCTGACTCCACCTGGATGCCACAAGCAGGTGAATTTAGAGCTTTTTTGAAAAGTTCAGTGTTAGCAGGAGAGATGTCACCAAGATCCACTGCTCTACACTGTAGTCTCTGGGGCACAGGTGAAACTTGCCAAGTTTTGTCTTGGACTTCCAGACTTTTGGGCTGAAAAAACGGCAGCTCACCAGAGCCACTTAACTGCAGTTTTCTCACTGACCGCTGCCTGAGCATCTAGTAACAAAACAACACATGGGTATTACATATGTTTAATAGCCTAAGCTGCTAGTTTCAAAAGAAATCACTCACATGCATTATTGTTTTTGTCATCATTGTTCAGGGTGTGTTACTTTAAATTTTTTTTTGTATTTTATTATTTTTTGTAAACTTAAAATTACAAAGTTTAACTACAGGATGTATGCCCCCCCCCCCCCTCCCCTCACAAAACACACACACAGACACATGCACAAATGACAAAGGGACTAAGACAGAAATTAAGGTAGATGATGTTGCTAATTAATCATTAATCATTATGCATGTTTCAATAACTTATTTATTTATCTTCGAAGCCACACTTACTCCATTTCGAAGACTGAACTTGCCACTTATTTTTCCATTTAGCATTCTTGCATTCTAATTGATAGACTGACTTGATACTTGATTCTTCTTGTTCAAGTTTTTACCAAAAACTAAATTAACAGAACCAAACAACCTCTGATGCTTGGTTGACTTCCCTTTTTGTTGTTGTTGTTGTTGTTTTTTTTCTTTTCTTTTTTTTTTTTTTTTTTTTTTTGGGGGGGGGGGGGGCAGTTTTCAAAAGAAATCACTCACATGCTGCCACCCTTACTCCATCGTCATTATTGTTCAGGGTGTGTCACTGTCACCCTTAATACCCTGTTATCATTATTGTTCAAGGTGTGTTGCTGCCACCCTTACCCCATTGTCATTAATGTTCAGGAGGTCTCACTGCCACCCTCACCATTGCACTGCCAGGTGCATTGCTGGCACCCCTATACATTCACTCATAGGGTATGTTAATTGCTGCCACCATACCCTTGCTTATGCTAGGCTGCACAGAATAACTCTAGTCCCATTTATTGCCAAAGGTTGTAATTGGTGTTCTCCCATCTGTTCATATAATAATTTAAACGTGAAGCGATAATTTTGGTAAATGATGCTATATTCCTGAATTCAGGCCTTAATAATTGCAAAATTAAGTACAGAACTGCATTTCTAACAACATTACCAGTCTGTATGCTACACCTATGTGTTAAGCAGACTATTCATCCCATGAGGAAAAATGGGAGAATGACCCAAATTGTGTTATGTGACTTAATTGTTTTAGATGAAAATATATATAATAGTTTTTCATTGGTTAATTGCATTGGCTATATATCTGGGTGGATTTGTTAAAACGTGCCCACAATAAAAAGCCCAATGTTTCAGGTATTTTTTTCTCATCCAAAAACTACAGCCGACTATCTCCAAAGTTGCCAATATAAAGACTAGGAGTGCAAATGTTGCTGTTTTCTCTTCTCCTCCATATCAACAATTGGATGACTTTGGTTGCTTCAGTGTGGTTGATGGGCCCATGGGAATTAAACCCTGCAATTTTCGATAGGCACCTTTTTGCAAATCCTGACTCAGATATACATTAATGCTATCTGATTGCCACAGTAGAATAAATTTGGCCTGTAAAGGCCAATAAGTGATCTAAAAAACCCTTCAACTATGATCACCTCGAGGTCATAGCTTTAACTTAATATTTTTGAAATAGATACAGCAAGCAATCAACTGAAAATGACTGTAGGCATTACTTGATCCACACTCTTGTCAAACTGACCCACAAGCTCCACAACAAACTTTACAGCCTCAGGAGTGAGAAGGGTCTGGTACTCCACTTCATAAGACGAAGGTGGATGTGATACCTCAACATCACCTACACCAAGCTGCAATAATCAATGAAAACCAACAAAGACTGCTATGAAAACCTGTTTTTTTGTTTGTTCAGCAATATTTCGGGTTAAGAATAACCTGTCGTCATTTGTATTTTGCCCACAATCAGAGCAGATTGATCAGAAGAAATTCAAAGCATATCTCTCTCTTTGTGTGTGTTAATTACAATAAGCACTCTAAAATTAGGATGTTAACATTAGAAACTAGTATCCTTAATTTAAGCAGTTGTTTTCTTAAATTAAGAATCGAGACCTTGATTTAAAACTGAGGTCCTTACTACCGGAATTAAACTAACAAATGTGTTTCTAAAATTAAGAAATCAGGGTTTAGAGTGTAAGAAAAGCATTAAATTAATTAATTATGACATGAACTTAACTGCGCTGGACATAAAGAAAAAAAATGTTTTCGGCAATTCTATTGCCTCTTTAGCCTGGGAATTTTTTCCTTGGGATAAATCTAGCCCGACTAAACCTTATGATCACATGCTGTACCTTTTGTAAACCGTCCAAAAGAAATCGTTGGCATTTCGCGCCGTAGCTTGAGGTTGCTTGTAGATGCCCTGACAGCACCGCAAGTCGTTTGTTTGCAGCCATTTGATATGTTAGGTTCCAACTCTTTTCTATCTCACTCTCGCATCGCAGCTAACTTAGTAGGGAGCAATGGATCAAACGAATCTTTTTTGTAAGCCGGTTTTCACGCAACCACTTCGAGAGATACACGTACATGTAGAAGCGAAAACTGTCAGGCGTTACAAAAGTTCAGTTCCAGTGCTCACGCGGTCAAGAGGGCGCGCTGAGAAGGGCTGCCTGGATCGGAAAGACATTGCCTGATTTCATACCGTGAAGGACTAGGTACGAGTCTGTAAATTATGGGATTAGCAACTATTGATCCACATAGTCAGAAAGAGCACACCGAGATTCACAAAATCCCCAAGTTTAGTGTTAATCGGGCTAGTTTTGACTGAGATACAGGCATTTAAAAACGTAAAAAATTACAAAGAAATGTATGGAAATCCGGACAAAAGTCTTCACGGTATGAAATCAGGCAATGAGCTGGAATTCGACCAAGAAATCATCCTTAAAGACCCATGACGGACCAATATGCTTTGCGCGCGTCTATTATTGTTTTGACAAACACAAGAAGGAGGCGCCATTGTGTGATGCAGTCGCCGAAGTTTGAATATTTCGCGTGCTTGTCGGTTGATCAGAGCACAATATGAGTTCATCACTGTCTTTATTGGAAAACTCTCTGGAGGAGAGAAATTTAGGCGAAAGATGGCTCAATAGTAGCGCATAACGAGAAGAAGGAAGACGAAGCCGTCGAGATTGAAGAGGCTTGAGAAAAATTTTCGGTAACTCCAAATGTTCCCTGCCTTCCATCTCGTTCACACGGGCTGTTAAAATGAACAAAGCTGTGATACATAAGCATTGTAACAAAGCTATAAGAAATAAACAAACCATCGAATTCTAGCAAGGTCCTAAACTTGATGCTCTGTGGTCTGTTTGATGCAGTAGATACTCAGCAAAGGTAGTTCGTTGCTTCCGAGAACCCAGGAGTAATTTTCCTCTCATGCCATAGTTCAAACACAGATGATCGTACCATGATATAACGGGCACAACCAGATAAACCTGGCCTCCACTTACGCGAAGGTACGGCCATCAAAATGCCAAACGATCAGAGCTTTCTAGGAATTCATCATATTCACTCTACAGATATTGCAATTCCAAAAAAATCATCAAACTCAATGTTCACAAATGTGAAATAGTGAAATCCTTTGAGCAACGAAACGTAAAATCAAGCTCCATAAACGCCGGATGGAAGCGGATTGCTGTGGATTCAACGGTCTTCACTTGACTTTTCGACTCACAAAAAATATGGCGACTTGATTTAACGCGCGCAAAGCATATTGGTCCGTCATGGGTCTTTAATTGTTTGTTATCTATTTGTTTGTTTTCCTTTACTTTTAATTATTTATTTTTTATGTTTCGATTGTTATTCGGTCGAATTTCAGCTCCATACAAACTCTTATGTTAGTGTGGTAGAAAGGGATTTGGTAGAAGTTGGAAGGCGGGGCGATTTTGTCATGAAACTGGTACTTCCTTGTCTCTCTAATAACGTCAGCACAAGCCTATGACTTCCCGCTAATTATATAAATTCTTTTTTCCGTTTTATTGAGCTCACTCTAACGTAAACAGTAGTAATATCGCAGTCAAACAAATACAACCTCTTCGAGAGCGCCTTCTTTCGCCAAAATAAAGCTACCAGCCTTGCTTTTTCCGCCCCAACCCCACCCCAGAAATAAAGCTACCAGCCTTGCTTTATTTTGGCAAAAGAAGGCTCTCTCGAGGAGGTTGTATTTGTTTGACTACGATATTACTAAAATTTTTCCACAAGGTATATGGTGCCTGAAAGGATCTTCCTGGATGAGGAACTCTTGGCCAGGGCGTATGCCGAGCTGTAAATGCTTTTGGAAGAGTATGGGAGTCTCAGTCTCGGAGGCCACCTTCTGGGTGAACCTATTCCTGCAGCGCGGCTGCCCGAACCGCTGCGGCCACAACCTTTTCGTCCGCGTCCACCCAAGCGGGGCCGCCAAAGGTATCGCGAAGTTTGGCGCCAGCTCGACCCCGCGCCACCGTTAAGAAACCAGGCACCCACACCGACGGCTTGAGCGACCTGTTGGACGACCAAAGGTTCGACGTGGTAGAAGTAATGCAAGGCGCCGGTATGTTCGCTGGTGAACGATTGAGGATCTGGACACCAACAACACCAACAAAATGATGAACAAAATTCGCGCCGAGGTGAACACATCCTTTTACCTTCGACATGTTTACAGTTATCAACTGGAAAACATCGAAAACGGAGACGTCATCCTTCATTACAAAAACAACGGTTCTGAATGGTTCAACAATCTTCCAGAAGCGGGAGAATGGTTGAAACAGCAAGATGAAAGAAGGTTGGAATTGCGCGACATCCAAACGCCAAGCACAAAGTGGAGGATTCTGAACTTCTTTAACATCGACGTGAGAGCGGTGCTTGACCGTCAACCGCTAGGCAGAACAGGTCCGTTGCCCGATTGGCTGCGAAACCTCGCGCACAATCGCTCAATGGTGGCGCTCGACACTTTCAATGACAACCTCTGTTTGTGGCGCTGCATTGCAGTTCATCGAGGAGCAAAACCAGATCGCTCCACAGCAGCAGCTCGGCAGCTTGCTCAAAGCTTCTACGGCGCCATCGCCAACGATTGGGTCGAAACATCTTTTGACGAACTGGGCAAGGTTGAGCAGCATCTCAACTGGGGGAAAGCTCTTGGGGATTGCCTCGAAATTCGAGTTTAGGAGCCAGAAAGGGCAAAGCAGGAGACGTGGTTTGGCACCTCTGGCGAAAATCGCCAGCAAGGATCGGTGTTTTCGATGGACAAGCGTTCCTAATCAAAGATATCGAAAAGTTGGAACGCATTTACGCCTGCCCGCACTGTCGCGCGAGATTCACGAAAACAGTGAACCTCCAACGCCACAACGCAGCCTGTTCCAAAGGGGAGACGCGCATCTGCTATCTGAACGACAAAATCGAAGCCCAAAAAACAACTTTCGAACAAGCTTTCTTTCCCCAAAAAAACCATCCGCGTCGCGGCCACCAACTGGATCGAAAGTGAAGCGCGCCAACGGCGAATTCATATTCATCACGCGGGGTGCGGGCACGGAGGAGAAAGATGGGTCGAGGACGCGTCGGTGGACGGGCTCCACGCCGCCAGCACTCTAATACCACTCCCTTTTTAATCCCTTCCGGTTCACGTTTCAGTATTCACTTTTACAACAGGCGTGTAAGAGCTGCTCTGGGCACACACAAAGGAAGCGCTTGCTTTTACACTGGTACATTAAAAATATGATTGGTCGTTGCTAGGTAATAATCAAAAAAGGTCAATCAATGTCTGTTACTGAAATGTTCATTGTTTCTTGATCTCTAGACTTATTACAAATAACTGTCACGCACGGAAACGAAGTCATCAAGTCTCCGACACGCTCCGTAGCGCAAGGTTCTAAGTGATCGAAAAGTAGGAGTGCACTTTCAGAGGGCACCGCCAAAAACGGAAAACTTTTCTCGAAATCCTATCCCATCGCGATCCTCTTTGACGTCGAAGCGTTTGGCGACAAAAACCGGAGTATGGAGCCAACATCTGCCCTCACGTTCAAAAGTGCTCACGTGCCCATCTCAGTGTCAATCGACGATACTCTTGAACCAACACCCACTCACATCTGCGAAAGAGATCCGAAAGATCCTTGCCGCAACTTCGTGGAAGAGTTGGAGCCGCGGGGGGGGGGGGGGGGGGCGAAACATTCAAAAACAAGTGCGCAAGAAGTTCATTCCCGAGGACTTCTGGGCAATCCCCACCTCTCGCCAAGCACGAATCAACGAATGGAGCAACCAGCAACCAGGTGCCGGTCCTCGGGTTCAACTCCGGCAGCTACGATCTCAACGTCATCAAAGAACATTTCGTGCAGCGAATCGTCGGAACCGCCGGGACCATCATAGTGGCCAGGAAAGCAAACAAAATAATGTTCCTGCAAACCCCAAACTTCCGCTTCCACGACATCATCAACTACCTTGGTCCGGGCACCAGTTATGAGAAATGGATGAGGCCGGTTATGGTTGTTAAGCTGAAAAATCGTGGTTCCCGCAAGAGTGGTTTGATTCCCCGGGCAAGCTCGACTTTCCAGGGCTGCCCGACTATCCTGCGTGGTATTTGTACCTGAAAGAAAGGTTCGTGCCTTCACTTCCGGAATGGAAACAGTGCAAGCGCTTGTTCAAAGACAAGGGAATGAAAACCTTCGCCGAGTGGCTGCGCCACTACAACAATCTTGACGTGGCCCTGGGGTTGGAAGTGTTGCAAAAAATGAGAAACTTCTACACCGAGAAAGGTATCAACATTCGAGCTTGATGTTTGCACGCCATCACGAAGTAGGAGTGACCAAACTCCGGAGCCACCGGCTGGGCGACGATGCCCATGCCCGCGGAAAAGTCCCCGGGTACGACGCCAACGTTTTGTATTTGTCAACCATGCTGAAAGACATGCCTTGTGGAAAGGGACAGGTTGTACACTTCGAAAAACCCTGCAGCAGAGGTACCAGCTTTCACGCAAATGGTTGAATCGGGTGATTGGTTTGGCTTTCGTGAGGTTGACATCGAAATTCCCAGAAACCTTTTGGGACAAGTTCGTGGAAATGTCCCCGTTCTTCGACAACAAAGAGGTACCACTCGAAGCTGTGCCGCAAAGCATGCGAAAAAGACAAGGCGACGAACCGCGTCTTTCGGATGAGGGACGGTCGGATGACGACTTACGAGCAGCAAAAGCTCGGGCTGTCCGCTTATTACGACAAAAGGTACACGCTTCCGGACGGGATTCACACAGAACCCGTTGAATATCACATTCTCCTCGCGGAGGGTTAATCCGGCGGATGGTATTGTTTCGGTACTCAACTAACGGGGTGCCCTGATCAGGCAATCCTTTCCCGTTCAAATCCAAAGTTTTGTACAACGTGATCTTGCCGCTGTGCCCGACCGTAAGAACATCAGTGATTCCGTGCCCATTCAGATCCAAAAAACCGTGCATTTTTACGTTTCTGCCATTCTCAATTTCAAACCCTCCCCCGTTTTTTCCGACCAGCCTGTACCCGTTCGTATTAATATCTTCGTGCATCCTGATAACTCCGCCAGAATCGAAAGAAAGCCCGCCTTTCCCGTTGCTCGCGTGTCTGTGCCCGTTCAAATCCAAGTCGGTCTGCAGCACAATTCGCGCGTTGTCGACCACATAGATTTGGTCAAAAACAGTCGAAAGCACATTGGAAACGTAACCATTCACGCCGTAGGCCACCATTCTGCCTGTGGTTGATGAAGTTGCCACGCCGTGCAAATCGAGATACAGGAAGTGCAGAAGGCCAGAGGGGCTCCATCGGTGAAATTGGACCAGGGTTTTCTCATAATTGGCGAAGGTCTTCGATGTCTGCTTCGTGATGGACAAAGTGGTCGCGCTAGCGTGCAAACTGACATTTCGCATTTCGGGAGGGAAGAATTCGACAATAAATGTGTAGTAACCCACGGGTAGGGAGTATACATGTTGATCGGGTGCGGCGGGCCAGAAAAAGGGCTGATGCCAATAACCACAACATTGTTCTCGCTCGAAGAGTCATTAACGTCGGCCATCAGATATTTGAAAGGGTTCAGTTGGTGGCCGAAAAACGACAAATGGGCCGCGTCAGAGTACTTATTGTTGACGGCATCTCCCGGGTTTGCGGGGTCTTTCACGTTTACGACCGCATTTCTGTTCTTGTCGAGGTCACCCGTCATTTGCCCGCCGGCAAGTTCGAGAAAGGGCGCATTTTCCACGTAACCCTTGTTCGCGGCGTCTGTCAGGTTTTCGGGAGCCCCGAGATTAGCGATTTTGTGGTTGTTCGTGTCAAGGTCGGTGAGCATCTTGTTTCCCCCCCCCCCCCCCCCTCTACGCGAAAAAAGCTCTCATCAACGTACCGCTTGTTTGTTACGTCTTCTTTTTTTAAATGCCAGGCAACGTCGATGATGCCGTTGTTGTTCATGTTCAAATCCCTTTCTGCGATCGCGTTGAGTTTGGTGTTCAGACCTTCGTCAACGTATTCTTTGTTCACGGCTTCGCTTGCTGAACTCGAAGAATCAGTGTCTTTCAAAGTTTCGATCTTGAAACTGTTCATGTTCAAGTCGAAAGACATTGGGTTTTGCCCGTTGGTTTTCACATAATCCGTCAACTGCGCTTGAAGAGACCTCTTATTCACCTCGTCCTGCCCGTTGACAGCATCGAGGGTGTTCTCGACGTGGTTTTCCTTCATGTTCAGATTGCCCGTCATGAAAGCGGAGCCGTCACGTTTCAAAAACAGGCGCGAATCGAGCGGATGGTAACGAACTTCGGGGTCAATCTTTTCGGTGAAGTCCAGCAGGAGAGTCGTTACTTGTTTTGGTGGAGATTTTTCGAGAAAAGGAAAGACCTTGTCGAACTCCAGCAGCTCGTAAAGCATGTGCAGCAGGATGTTTGTTTTGCCGGAACTGGAAGGCCCGCAAATCAACAGCCGCAAAACATCCGCTGGCATGGACGGGTGCCCTCGCCTGTAGTTGTTGGAAGGTGCAGACGCGGGGTCGTAGTTCGGAATTTTCATTTTCCCTATATAACACAGGTGAAACGATGTCCTTGAAGAAGCAGCGGCAACAAGCGGCGGCCGAAGCCGCGCTCGAAAAACAAGAGGAGCAGATACGCCAAGCATTCAAGCGAAACATAATCGCCAAAGCGTTCGGAGAAGTTACGGCTGAAGATCTTTTCCGCCGATAACGAAGGGGCTGGGCGCCAAGGCGCCTCTTCCTTCTCCGGAAGAAGCGGGACTGAACTATGAAAAGGGCGAGTTCGACCGAATCAGCCCGTTCGCTTGGGATGACAGTTTCAGCCCAGAAGTCCAGACGCCGCCGATCGAAGAAGAGGAAGAAGATTTTCCGCCACAGCCGCCGCTGGGTGAAGAGGTGCCTTGGATTGAAGAGGTGCCGGGTGAACGAGTTCAGACAGCGGAAGCCGACCTACCGAAAACAGATTATCCCTTTGATAATGATGATGATAATAATAATAATAATAATAATAATAATAATAATAATAATAATAATAATAATAACTTTATTTAAGTCTCAAATCTTATAGCCGGGCACATGTGCCCTACTCATCGGGGATCAATTTAATCTTTACGAGACTCGAGAGGATCTCTTGCGAGCAGCTAAAACAGCCGTCACCAAAATAAGAAAAGACCACGTCTACACCGTGGTGAAAGATCCGAATTCTCCTCTGCGGTTATTATTGTTTGCTGTTTCGGAACGAAAGAAACAAAGGGGTCAGTTTCCGGGACATTCTCAAACGCTTTTCTGGCGATATGCAAGAAAATGAACGGGTTGTTGAAAACTATTTCTTGCATATACAATGAATGGTGCAATCCCGATCTGGAAAAAAGGGGCATATCTCTGCTGTGGGAGGTGTGTGTGGCTCACTCTGAACGCGCCGGGAACTGTGGAAATTTTCCCCGCAACTGAATGGGCGCAGAATGGTGAAGGTGGAATGTACTTTATGCGGGGCATGTAAAACCAGTCTTTTACACCGATACCTTGAAGCAGTGCCCCTGTGCAACAAATTCCCCTCTTCGATATACGACCATGGAAGTCTACTGCGTAAAAGACAGGCGCAAAACCCTGAATGTGCCGGGGACTGACCGCGTCGTCAAGACAAAGAACGGGCGGAAGCTACTTAAGGTAAATCGCAGTTTGCGGGACGACCAAAACCAGCTTCTTTCCGGGCGGAAAAGTGAAGGGTTCCGGGATGTCGATTCCTTTTCCGTTCGTTGACTTCAAGAAACTTGTGAATCTGGTTTCTGACAAAACCCTTTTCAAGCCGACCATGCAAGTTTCCGAATCAGAACGAAGAGCAAACCTGGCCGAAGCTAAAGGTCAATACGCCAATTACAAAAAACAAGGTGGCTCACGCGGTTGGACTTCTTGGTTGAAATGGAAAGGGCTGGTTTCTTGAAGCGCAAGGAAAAAAATTAAAAAATATATATTTAGGATGGAGGTCTACTGCGTGAAAGACCGGCGCGTAACCCCGAACGTGCCGGGAACTGACCGAGTCGTCGCCACGAAGAACGGCAGAAAGATGCTCAAAGTAAAGTGCGCAGTTTGTGGAATAACCAAAAAAAAAAAGAAACGTGGACGGATTCTGGGTTCCGGGGAGCTTCGGCGTCTCGAACTTTAGTCCAAAACTGGTTAAATCCTTCGTGAGAGCTGCTCCGAAGGGAGAGGGTCCGTTGGACATTTTGGAGAAAAGGCTGAAGAATCATTACGGCACGGGGTTGACGTACAAACTGATCGGAAAGCTGCCCGGAGGTTGGACGTCACCCGGTCTTAACTATACAGGACCGTACAACCCCCTCGACAGACAACTCAAATACGACCCTGCAACGGATGAAATTCAAGTTTTCAGAGATTTTTAGAGGCATCAACGTGCCCGAGTAATTTCGGCCTCTAAAAATCTCTGAAAACTCCCCAGTTATTTTGACTTACCCTAATTAGCCCCAGTTCCCAAGTACGTTTTGGACGAATAATACAAACTTATTCAGTTTAAGTAGTGATATCGGAGTCAAACAAATACGACCTCCTCGATCGAGCCTTCTTTTGCCAAAAAGTTGCAAAAATGCTTTTTTCGGGGTGGGGGTGGGGTGGGGCGGGGCGCAAAGTGGTACAAGTTCGCTAACCAGTCAGAGCGAAGCCATTCCTTCCAACACAACGCCTCTTCTATCCCTTGATATTTCAAAACTCCAATGCCATATGAAGCATTCATGACAACTGATTTTGATGTGAATCACATCAAAACGACTTGGTGCTTTAATTCGGTAACAACCCTCGTTTATACCTTCAACAGCTGTAAGATCGCGCGTAGAGTAGTAAAGGTCGGTACACGCGAGTTTAGGTCGGTACACACCAGGGCCCGTTGTTCGAAAGCCGATTAACACTAATCCAAGATTAAAATTAATCAAGGAGCTTAATTCTCCTTCCCCAAACGTTGTTCATTGCTGACATTCTGCAAATTTTAGATTAGGGGAAGTCAATCCTGAAAAATAAAAAGCAGCCAAAACAACTTTCATGCAAAAGTTAAAGACTGTAACCAAAGTTAACGCTAATCCTGGATTAGGTTAATCGGCTTTCGAACAACCGGGCCCAAAGAAATATTCGTAGGGAATGGTTGCAGAGCGCGCAGGCAGATTTCCTTCGTGTGAACTAGGAAAATCTTTTTGGGGAGACCAAAACTTTGCTCCCTGCGAATGGTCCCGCGAATTCAAACGAACATTTTTAATTCACACGAAGGAAATTGGTCCCCACTACCGTTCTCTGTAACTATTCTCTGCCAGTATTCTCCTTGTGTCTAGCGACCTTGAAAGTATGCTAAACAAAAGGCATTAGCAATGCTCGTGCGCGAAAATTTAAGTTCCCGGGAATTCGCTTCTCCGTCCCATAATTTTAGGAAAACAAAACTATAGTGACATAAGAGGAAGCTCTCCTGAATTACCATTTATTTCAAAATACACGGAATTGTGATTTGCTTAAAAGAAATTTCTCGGCCTGAAGCTGACGAATTTTTATGTGACTGCTTAACGAGTTCTTGGCGTCGAAAATCTACTATGGCGCAATAATTCCAAGTCACTGTATGCAGTAAGATTTCAGCAGCTACGCATTTGGCACATGTACATCAATAATTTCACACATATTTCGAACATTGTCTGTATCAATTATTCATTAATACATCAGCTTCCGTCCAGAATTGTATGAAGCCTTGTAAGACGTCCGCGCACCCTCTCTGCACTCAACAGAGCGATCAGTACTCGAGTTCTCTTCCAAAGTCCTAAAAATCCCAAAGATTGTCGACACGAGAGCCGTGCTGTCTTCCTCGGGTAGGGTTTTTGCTCCCGTTCTCCAGAAATTTAAAACTTTCTTGTGTACTTCCATAAAATCGCAGGTTCCTTTGCTATCGTTGTTGCTTTTTCACGCCACTCCATCACAAAGCGGTTCACCTGAACCAGTTTGAGTGCCGTCGACACCATTTACACTCCCAGCAGCTCCGTCATCTTTCGCGAACACAGTTGCCAAGGGAAACAGTGTCCGGCATTTGAGGAAATACTCCTTTGTCAAGTCGCTGCACTCTCCGAAGGTGCCTTCCAACAGAGAATTGTAGATCAACGTACAGTTCTGCGGAGCAATTACAATCGTTAAAGCGACTAGGCACAACGAACACAGATTTCAACTATTAAGTCGTAGCTACACGGGCGATTTTCTACTTGCGATGGTGATGCGATTTTTTCTGGAAATTGTCGCGTCGCCGGCGCGCGGTGGTGGCTACACGGGTAACGAAATGTCTGATTTTGTCGCGAAATGTTAAACTCATTGAATTTCACGCGTTTTTTTTTTTTTTTTGCCCTCGCCATCGTAGCACTTGCGCGAAGGTGGCTACACGTGTGATTTTCACCGCGCGCTGGCGACGCGACAATTTGACAAAATCTCAACACCATCGCAAGCAAAAAATCGCTCGTGTAGTCGCGGCTTAAATGTGCTTATAATTTGTCGAGGATGAGCCAAATGGAAAAATTCAGGACTGACTTACGATTCTGTCTCCAGTAAACCTTACAAACTATGGAGAACTGAGACACGCCATTTTAGCTAATTTCGTATTTAGTACTCGTCCAAGTCTCCCGACCCAATGTCGAACCTGGAGACACCGATGGGAGATGGGAGACGCCCAGCGCTTTGGGTCTTCATACATTATCAGTAGAGACTTTACCATACGACAACGGCGACGGTAACGGCGACGTAGTCTCTTCGAAATGCGCCACTGCGCATGCGTGTGCCATCACGTTGGTGTTGTCAAGGGGAGATGCGAACGTCAGTGAATGAGTTTTGTCGTTGTGTGGAAACGTCAAGTACAAAATACAAACTTTGCGGTGACAATAGAGAAGAAAATGGCCCAGGAACCAAGGAAATGTGATATTTAAGCTATATTATATTCTTGTTGGTGAGCTTCAGAGATTTTTTGTGTATCAGTACGAATGGTTTCGAAAATTGACTGATAGCTTATGATGTTTGAATTTTAAACCTTTTCTAAATTCGAATAATATTATAGGGACTTGTAGCACGATACACATGTACATCAGTGTAACATGGGGCACTTTCATGAAAATGTGTAAAATATCCCCAAAACATCTTTACTTGCCAGATATTAAGTAATTAACATCAAACAAACATATTTGGAAAAATTTCATAGTATAATTCTTGTTTACACCTTACTTTAGAAATTACCTAGAATCCGTTTTGGGTGTGGCACCTGACTATTTGGCTTGCTTAGCATGACTATTATTGCTAAAATACAACAAAATTAACTGACCCAACTACTGCTAACTCATGTATACTACAAAGAGGCAATTTTTTTCTTCATCTTTTCAGCATTTGAAAGGCTATTAGGAAAAGAATGAATGCTATACCGAGTAATTGCATTGTGACTAAACTTGATAGACAACAAATGCAAGGAAACGATGTTATGAGCTTGTTATATTTCGATATAAATCTATATCATCTACGGACTAAGCGGGATACAGGTAGCAGAGATTTAAATACTGCGAGATTGTATAACAGTATTACCATGTGAAAATGAAAAACAAAGAAACGAAACTGTCAAGAGAATAGGCGGAGTTCCCCACTGGCTTTTAAGCCATTGTTCAGAAATGGTGTTGAACGTTTGATATGATAAGCTTCTTTGTATAGTAGTAGATTCCAGTTGTCATCGCGGTCTATTATGTTTGTGTTATCACGTACGGTATGGGTGAGAAATTCTTTGTTCATTACAGTAGAAGGTGAATTGTTCTCATTAGTGAAAATATCCGGTACGTTGTATAAATCTTGTATGTGTTTGATATTATCACAATCGTGCAGATGTTTATAGATAGCGCTTTCTTTGTCCGTGAGTGCATGTTCTTGTGTTCGGACAAGCAAAGTTCTGTTCGTTTTGCCGATGTACGAGGAATTACAACCAGGGCAGATGAATTCATAAACAACATTTGATTGGCTTAATTGCGGCGTTTTGTCCTTAGTGCTTGTGAAGAAACACAATTTTGTGGTCTTCTCTTTTATTCGGATGTCAATATTAGGATCGACGAGACATCTCCGAAGCTTACGTTTAAGCTTCTTGACAAGTTGTGTAGTTAGGTCGCCTACGAATGGGATGGTAAGCCAGATAGTGGGATGCTGGTTGTTGTGGGAGGTGTCGTTGGCAGGATGATCTGAAGCCCTGTTCCGTGCATTTGTTGTAAAGCGATCAATTAATAGGTTGGCAACACGTTTAGGAAAACCATTCCATGATAAAAACTTCCTCATCAGCTTTAGCTCAGATTTAATTTTGTTAGGGGTACAGATACGGTGTACGCGGTCAATCAGTGCTCTGACCCAGGAGATTTTTTGTCGCCAAGGTACAAAGCTGTTAAAATTAGTGTACTGTCCAGTAAAAGATGGCCTTAGCATCTATAGAAAAGATACTTTTATTGGACAGTACACTAATTTTAACAGCTTTGTACCTTGGCGACAAAAAATCTCCTGGGTCAGAGCACTGATTGACCGCGTACACCGTATCTGTACCCCTAACAAAATTAAATCTGAGCTAAAGCTGATGAGGAAGTTTTTATCATGGAATGGTTTTCCTAAACGTGTTGCCAACCTATTAATTGATCGCTTTACAACAAATGCACGGAACAGGGCTTCAGATCATCCTGCCAACGACACCTCCCACAACAACCAGCATCCCACTATCTGGCTTACCATCCCATTCGTAGGCGACCTAACTACACAACTTGTCAAGAAGCTTAAACGTAAGCTTCGGAGATGTCTCGTCGATCCTAATATTGACATCCGAATAAAAGAGAAGACCACAAAATTGTGTTTCTTCACAAGCACTAAGGACAAAACGCCGCAATTAAGCCAATCAAATGTTGTTTATGAATTCATCTGCCCTGGTTGTAATTCCTCGTACATCGGCAAAACGAACAGAACTTTGCTTGTCCGAACACAAGAACATGCACTCACGGACAAAGAAAGCGCTATCTATAAACATCTGCACGATTGTGATAATATCAAACACATACAAGATTTATACAACGTACCGGATATTTTCACTAATGAGAACAATTCACCTTCTACTGTAATGAACAAAGAATTTCTCACCCATACCGTACGTGATAACACAAACATAATAGACCGCGATGACAACTGGAATCTACTACTATACAAAGAAGCTTATCATATCAAACGTTCAACACCATTTCTGAACAATGGCTTAAAAGCCAGTAGGGAACTCCGCCTATTCTCTTGACAGTTTCGTTTCTTTGTTTTTCATTTTCACATGGTAATACTGTTATACAATCTCGCAGTATTTAAATCTCTGCTACCTGTATCCCGCTTAGTCCGTAGATGATATAGATTTATATCGAAATATAACAAGCTCATAACATCGTTTCCTTGCATTTGTTGTCTATCAAGTTTAGTCACAATGCAATTACTCGGTATAGCATTCATTCTTTTCCTACTAAAGCTATCAGCAGGTAATGGTTTCTGAAAGGCTATTCCTCTCAGTATTCATCTCGGTTCAACGCTTGACCAACCTCGTGCACTATTGTAACGCAATCAAGATTACCTCATGGTCTCCTACTTTTTGCCCCTGCTTTGTTATAAAAACACCCCCACATACTAAGGAGAGGTTACACAGGTCTTCTTCGATGTTTCTTGAAAATTTCAGCTAGAAAATGGCTTGCATTGTACTTTCATTCGGGAAGTTTTCTGCTACGAGCGTGGTGGTAATTTGATCGTTACGCTTGCATGGCGTTCAACTGGAAATATGTTTCCGATTCACTGTTTGTAGAATTTCTTCGTTTTAAACCTACTGAAGACTATAACACTTAGCAGGATACGAAGACCAGTAACTGAACTGTGTTGCAACTTTGTATCAGCAACCGTTGTTCACTGGAGGCTGAGATACAGGTTCTCTTGTGGGTAAGTAATGTTTAATTTTACTCATCGAAAGTACTCAACAGATTTGTTTCCGATCACGAAAATTATTTATTTCTTCATCGCCGTCAGAAATCTTTGAAAACCTTTCTTACTCGATTGTAAACAATGTTATGAACTTTACTCAGACAAATTCTCTTCTTTTGTAGATGCGTTTGAAAGTCGCCAGCCTCATATTTGTAAAGCATGGAGCGCTGTTGGATCTTGAGCGTTACACAAGCACTTTATTGCAACCGTCCTTACAATTATACTTCTCGCTATTTGGAAAATAAATGTAGAGGACTGTAATTTTGCGTATAGTGTCATTTTTTCGTATTTAATATTTCTGCTCGGTTGAATTTTCTAAAAGGGATTGCTTTGAGGGTGTAATTTTACGTTTTTAACTATTTCATGCAAATGAGCTGTTACGCGTTACATGCTGATTTCGTAACTATTTTCTTGCGTCTTCAAGATTTTTTTATTCCTTGGTTCTTCCAAATGATCATTCTTTAACATAGGACTTAACTACAATCCTTGCTGAAGTAATGTAGAAGGTTTGAACCAAATCCGTTGTTAGCTTGCAAAGATATTGCAAAATATATTTCAGCAACCACTGATGTACATGTGTATCGTGCTACAAATCAGGGCTACAAGTAAAAATCTGTTTACTGTAAATATAGTTGCATTGATCCATTGTTTTTTAATGCGACGATTAGAATAGATTCTCGGGTATGTCTGGGTTTTCAAGTTTAGTCGCAAACTTGAGTGTATGTTGTTTTGACCATGAGCATTCAATCACAAATACAGTAAACAACGAAGACTAAGCTTACGTCTCAATAAAATTTATCGAAGCGTTAAACTTAAACACTAAAATGAGCCTTGTGGCGGCTATCGTCAATGTTTTCAGTTCAACCTTAAATCGAGTGCTAAAAGTAGGGAACTATTTTTTCTTTTATCAATTTTGATGTGACAATACACACGCTATGAAGAACTCAGTCGTTTGCTCTTACTATTTCAGTGATCAGCTCTATATCGCATAGTTGGTAGCTCCAATATGAAATATCCGGATTTTGGGGAGAATTAAGGTCGTACAAAAGAAGGCATTCTGTAGCATCGATCAAATTAAAGGCAGAAGAAAGAAGAATTGTGTCTCTTGCTTTAGGCATGACATGACATGAACGCAGACGGCAACCGATGGCCTCCACCCAGTCCCTTAACGTCGCCGTTGCAGTCGCCATTGTCGTATCGAAAGGTCTCTAGTGACAGGTGCGCAACGGAGATCAATTCTTTGAGTGCGCCTTTTACATTGTTTTACCTCTAATGTCCTGTCTTCAAGCTTATTCGACAAATCTGTAACCAGCGCCAGCGCATCATCGATCTTGGAATTATCCAATAAACACAGCATTTTGGCTCCTGAAAAACAAAACGAAATTGTACCTCAACTCTACAATTGCAACATCGTTTAAAATGGCGGAGAAGTATACACAGCGGTGTACCATTATTCCTTGCACGGAATATGTTGCAGTTTGATACCTCTCTCTTCAGTGCATAACGAAACTAACGTTGAAACAATAAAATCCACAGCACGCCTTTAGCGCGAGAAAAAGTCGATGAGCCGAAGATAAGGTTTATTTGGCAATGGACCCGCATTTATTAATTAATATTTGCACGATCTTTTATAACAAACGTTCGAGAGAAGTTACTTTGATAATAGCCTGCGTAGCAGGCGTTACCATGGGGTTTCAGCGCTCGAAAGTTTGGTTGCTCAGGAAATGAGGCGAGAGCAAAAATAAGAAGCGAGGGGGGCGGGGAATAAAGCTTGCCCGAAAACCCCACGATTCTGGAGAACGGCGTTCGCCCATCAATACCGAGCTCTGATTGGTGTGTTAACTGTCAATCTGTAAAGAAATAAAATGTCAAGTATTTTTCAACATGGCGACAACAACACTTTTCACGCTGATAAAACCCTTTGGGAACCAGACGTTTTTATTTTTGGTTTCGTGTACGGCGGCTAACGGAGAGGCAAAAAATAACAACCCCTGGTCGAAAGTTAAACTACTTGTAAAACCAAATCAGTGACGGTTTGTGAATGATGTATATGAAATAAACCATATATGAACTTCGGGATTGAAATCAAGCGAAGGATGACCCCCGCAGTTGTGAATGCAATTTATGCTTGCAACCTGGTTGAAGTCCTGAATTTTTTCAGGCTTCTCTTCGTTCACAACTGCGAGGATCATCCTTCACTTGACATCCCGGTTTGTAGTTGCTGTGAAAAAAGCTTCAAGTTTTCATATCATATGAAAACTTTAAGCTTTTCTCACAGCAAAAAAGCTGAATTCTTTTAAACCAAACTTCAAAATCAATGAAATGAACTTAGCCACAAGGTTAAGGTTTTTGCCCACTGTTTCATAAGCTGAAAATGTATAACCATGATCGATGCCGAGATATCCTCGCCAAAGCAGATAGATCGATCGGTGCGTATGACTGGACTTCAAAATTAAAACTTCGAAAACGATGGTCATCAAAACTTTGCATGAATTTTATTATCAATGCAAGGTCACGTTTACACTGTCTGTCAACTGTCTTGGATTGTAATCGTGTCCTTCTTCTGAGAGATGGCTGGATAATACTTGTTCACAAAACCCAGTTCGAAAAATGAAGGGAGCAAAATTTCCCGTCACATTTCCCGTAGCACTCTGCAAGGTCTCCAGGAAACTTCAACGTGGCTGTTCCCTTAAAGAGTGAATACTTTCTTCGAGCAGATTTTTATCAGCCGCTGCGAATGTTGTAATACATCATGGGTGCTAGAGGTTTACATTTTTCATTCGCCAGATACGGCGAACGGAGAGGCGAAGAATAAGTTGTTTTCTTTTCCAAATTAGCTAGGCACCATTATTTTACTTCCGTTGATATGTTCGTTCTTCTCATTGGTCATCTCTTTGACAAGCACGCGACTGATGTGTGCTCAAGCGTGAACGCGTGAAGAGGGAGTTCTGCGGAATCGTGGGGTTTGCGCGCAAGCGTTTCCTTCCTTCCTCCCTCCTCTCCTCCCCTCCCCTCTCGCATCTTTATTTTTCTCTCGCCCCATTTCTCGCGCATCCAAAATTCGGAACGCTGAAAACCCCACGGACATGATTCGTCCCAAAATCCCACCAACACATGCGGTTGATCAATGTAAGGCTGCAAATAATTTAACTGCTGCACCCAACACCCAAACTCCAATTCGTGGTTATGACTCTATTATATCGTATTAGGTCACTCAGTGCCAAACTAGTTCAAAACAAGACTTACAAATTAACTATTACCTGAAAGTCTGTGAAGCAACGACTGCGAATTTTGTTCCAAGAAGTTCGAGTTAAACTGCTTGAGGTCTCTGCTGTCAAGTAACGTTTTAAGCTCTCGTTCAATAACAATGGACACTGGACCCTTGAAGTCTGTTGACTCGGACACTGAAAAATAAATAGACAAACAAGCAAATTAACAAACGCATGAATGAATAAAAGCTACCACAATATTTGTAAAGAGGCAGATATTGTCAAATCACTAGCTAATACACATTATTTAGAAAGCAGTCCGCTCTCAAGCCGCTAGATAAAGAGGTGTTCATAATTTCAAATAGATCGAAAGTCAAATGTGTACTCGCAGTACTCAAATGATGACAATGTGAGTGCGACTGAATGCAAAAAGGATCTAAGGTACCTAAAGGTATTTCTTTCAGAATAGATGAGAGAAAAACGACAGACAGAAGCAAAACATTACAACATTACTCTCACCTTTGACAGCAAGCTTGACAAGATGTTCATGTAGCTTCGGATGGTTTGCATTGATGGCATGTGCTCGCTTGACAGACTGGAGCATCAGTAAAAGTTTACCTAGAAAAGGAATATTTGAAACATATCACAAAAGGAATCTAAATACACCATTTTGCTAATGATCAGTTCTGAGTGAATTGTGGGTAGATCCAGTCCTTTGTGGGGGCAAAAGGTCATTTAAAGACGTAATTTGAAATTCTAATCTTGAAACTGGATCAACCCACAATTCACTTGGAGCTGATCATTAGCAAAATGGTGTATTCTACGTATACGTAGGTTTAAAAAAAGGGATGCAGCATATTCACAGTTGGTGTGTTTCACAATTGAAGAGAGGAAAACCTTGCCTGATGAGACAGCAGCATAAATTGTCATGTTTATGGACAAATGAAACTGAACACAAACATTACACTTGAAAACAACTACCACAAACATACTTTTTCTACTAAAGACTTCATATGCCAACAAGTGAGTTTCTATTCTATTTGACGCCAGGTTTTGCAATGGCCGCAGGAACTTGAGAGCTTGATCAAGAGGGTCTGAAACCTAAAAATAAGAAGAGTTACTTCTATTGCAGCCTGCGTGGCAGGCATAAAAAAAGGGGGGGGGGGGTTGTGGTGGGGAGCGAAAAAACGAGAGAATAATGGCGGAGGGCTGGGGAGGAGAGGGGAAAAGGGACGCCTACACGGAAGACCGGGTAATTTGAAACCCCGCCCAACCATTTTTGCGTAATCCAATTAGCCTACCTGTCAATACAGGCGCACGCTTGTTCACGCTACGAAGGCCTAAGATTTTAAAGACCGTTATTGAAGAGCTGGTAGTATACGTATGATGCACAAAAACATCGAGTAAAACAGAATATGCTCCTTATAGCCTCGTTCTTCAAAAGCCTCCGACATACGTAAATGATGTGGACGGGTATTCTGTAATTGCTCCAAAACAGATACATAGCTAAAGGTAGTGATCTTGTATACAAATGGTGAAGTTGTTGTTCAAGAATCGTTTGATAGATCGACTAAATCTCCCATTACAAATATGCAAATTCATTGGCGCGAACAATCATTTGGTAAATGAGGCTTTTACCGTAAACCGTGGGTAAAACAGCTAAAACATCTCTTCCCTCTAGAGGAGCTCCAACTGCCACTTCTTGTTCCGACTTCAACGTAAATTCGCAATTTGTGACCAAGTTCAAATCGGCTCAGTAAAGATCGCGATAGCAAGTTCTCTCGGAAGTTTGTTTTGACGAGTTCAATTCCCATGCGACCTACTGTCAAAATTAACCAATCAGAATATCAGAAAATGGGAGTCTCGCGTGCAGGCATTCCTTTTCCCTTCTCCTCCCCAGGCCCTAACCATTTTTTTCTCTCGTTTTCTTGCTCTCCACCCCCCTCCCCTTACACGCCTTCCATGCAGGCTAATTCTACTGAAACGTGAAGTTACATTAAGACATTGTCTTGTTACCAAAAACAAAGTGGTTTGAACATTTAGTGAAAATAAAGGTGCCCTATTCTAAAGTGTGACAACAAATAAAAACCTGGCAATGTACTCTCCATAGATAAGGTGATAATACATTTATTTTCAAATTAAATACTTGGTGACCCTGTCTATGGTTTGAAAAAGTCTGACCTTTGGCAGCAAAACCGAAGAAACCCTTTCACTGCATCTTGTGTGCAATGCTATTTCGCAGAGTATGCTCAATGCACACACATAACAAACCAAAACAAAACCACGCAGAAAGCAACAAGCAAAGCCATTGCAGATAGATGACTACTTACCCTACACAGTGCCTCTGATTCTAAAGGGGGTTCTTTAAGTGGATCAGCTTTCTTGTCATTCTCTTTGTTGTCTTTTGCATCAGTGTTTGCTTTGAGGAGAACAAAACCAAGGGATAGCATTAAAACCTGTGCAAGCTGTTGATGCCACAATTCATTAATACTGCATGTATTTTGAAGAAACAATCTTGGCCACACAATCTCACCTTTCTTGTTCTCCTGAGCTTTCTTCTCACGTCTTCTTTCCTTGCTGCGTAGCTTTTTCAGGTCTTTAGCTGACAGTTCACTGGAGCCAGCTTCAGTGTCTTCATTGTTGGCAGCCAAAGGTTTGTCATGTAGACGCACATAACACTGTTCAAAAAATTTATGAGAATATTAAATAACACCATACCATCAGTGTTATTTCATTTTACATGTATGTGTTCCCTAAATACCATGCTTTTAAGGCCAAGAAACAAATTAATCTATATTGGCCAGGGTGCTCATGGGCCCAGGGCCTACCAATAACAAGTCTACAGTCGAAACCTCTTCCATTCCACATGGTCCTCACACAGCCATAAATGAACAATTCTTTTGCTTCAAATAAACAATTAAGTAGATAAAAGGATGTAGGGCAAATTTTCGTACAAAGGGAAATGAACTTTCCACAAAATAATTTATTCTCTTCAACAACCATCAGACGTTAATGAAAGGGCTGAACTTACAGGGGTTCAATAATAATTTTACTTATTTAAGTCAACTATTATCACAGTACCTCTATAGCCATTTTTGCAGCTTTGAAGTAGAATCTATGACTCCGAAGAACATCCTCAAGTCGGAGTAACCTAAGATAACAAAAACAAGGTCAGTTTTTCAGCCCAATACAGGGCTGTGCATTGCTAAGAAAACTAAATATTATCAATAAGATAATAAGACATTAATGTGTGGAAATACATCATGGCCTACCATGAGCTTACAGAACAATGAGAGTAAGGAAAGAACAGAAACCACATGAGAGAAAACAGATGTATGACTTTCCACATGTAAGATTTGCAATCTTTCTTGTCAAATGATAAAAAACGAAACAAAACAAACAAACAAACAACGATTATTATCTGTGCAGGGGTTTACCAGTGATCACTAACGGAATGAAATCTTTAAGATCACTATTCTGGTCACCTGACATAAGCTCTTAATGTCATCTTTCGCATGCAGTAAGTATGGAAGTCAAACTGGTCCTCTGTAATCTCATCAAAGTGTCTCTCAATCTCGTGAGCCTTCTTCAAAGCTTCTCCAAGTCTGCCCAGCCTCTGGTAAGCATAGCCACTTTCTGTCTGAAACCACATGCACTGCATTTCATTCAGGTTCTCAGCTGCACCAACCCCTTCCTGAAAAAAAAAATGACAAAGAGAATAAAGACAAGAAAAGAAAGGTATTGTTAAAATAGAGTTAAAAACTGCCTAAAGCATATGGCTCATGGTTGATTGAAACTACTATACCTGGACCAGTATGGTGGCCGAGGACTGCCACTGAATTTTCAGAGCAAGTTTTTCTTTTTTTAAGCAAACAAAATGGAAATAACACTAAAAAGAAATACAATTGCAATGAAATGTAAAGAACATGTAAATAAAGTCAAAATCGAATGCAAATGCAGTTACATGTAAAACAAAAAGCAAAGAACAAATTAAAATCAAACTTGATTCAGATTAAAATTCAATTCATTCTGAAAAGATAATGCAAAACAAAGTTAGTGGCAGCGCTCCGAAAATTTACTTTTATTTGAAAAAACAATTTTTACGTGGCCGAGCGCTGCCACTACCATCATGTTACACGTGCTCCTATGCCATGAGTGGAGCACATGGTATCGTGCAACATGGTGGAATGGAGACAGTTCCAAAACCGGTCAGTATAAAATGTAGACTGCAGGCTGGGTATAACATGAAGATTGTAGATTGCAAACTCAATATACAGTAAACTATACAGTATACTGTAAACTGCAGACTGACACCAAAACCATCTCTGTCAAAAACATGATAAATTTTCGATTTCTTACCCACGGTAATGTCACACGATCGCCTTTACAAGATCAGCCAAAACAGTTGTTTTCTATGGTTTGATTTGCTAGCTTTAATTTGATGCAGCCGTTTCTCATTGGTGGATCAAACATACTGGATAATAAACAGCTTGGCTTCGTGTATTTTGTGGCTTAAATGTTTTAATTACAGCATGCAATGTGTTTTACTTAAAGGGTTATGACTCAAGGTGGAAGTGAGCTGTGGTTTTATTTCAGACACACGTAAGTGGGGTTCTGAGTTTCACGGGCACATTTCATGTCATTTATGCGTTTTGTTTTTTGGGTAAGATGAGTAGCACGGTCATGACTACATTCTAGGGGTACTTTCTTATTAATTGCAATATCTTGGCTTGTAAAGGCTATTTCACCCTGAAAATTTTTCCCATATCATGCAAATAGGTCTTCTTGATGTACAAATAATAAAAAGTTGTATCCACTTTAAAATAAACCTGGATGACTAAATGTACATGTAACGCGTAACACAGACAATGGCTGCGCGGGTGTATTTTGAATAATTTCTCCACTTACAAACACTTAAATCTTACCAAATTCTGGTTACAAATCAGAATAACAAAGGCACACACACACAAAAACTTCCAGATACTTTTCTTTATTAGAAGTTCTTGAAAAACTACATGTTTATGCCAACCCTTCGTGGTAACGCTTCACATTTTTTTGAAAGGCATTTTCTAAAATTGCTCGATACCGCTCGGCACATGTCTCAAAATACCAAATAAAACATGTGAAATGAATGGGCTGTATGTATACCCAGCCATGAGCCCCCACACCAAGCCGAAGGGACCTCAGGGCTGATGGAAGAACGCCCCGAGCCTGAGGGGCTCGTGGCTGGGGGAGCCCGAGCCCCTAAGGAAGAACTGCCAGATCCCGAGGCACTGTAGCTGCAAGTAAAGAACATGAGATCCCCACATACCTGCTGGAGTAATTGGCCCGAGACGTTGAGAATGGACTGCACTGGGGTCCTCACGTATAGTAGATAGGCATCGCTGGACCAGCGGCCCATGGTCTTAATAAGATGATCCGGGAGACCCTGTTGAGCGGCTGTGGTGGCGGCCCCAATGCGAAAACTGTGACCCGAATACAGTAGGTGCCCGTAATCCCGACAGCACTCAAGGTAGATTGGAGAAAGTTGGAGAGCTGAGTTCGCGTCAGCGGTTGACCATTCTCCTGGAGAAAGAGAGGGCCAGGGGCCGGGCCGCGACGGTGCAGGTAAGCCATAACTGAAGCTATGGGACAAATGGAAGTGCGACCACGACCCAGGTAAATGAAGCAGCCTTGATGGAAAGGGTCGGTTTTGGAAGCCTTTATCTGCACCCTCAAACAGGTTGGATTTGAAGTGGAGTCCAGTTGAAGATCCTGAGGTGTTAGATGAATGGCCGGGTCAAAAGGCTCGTTAACTGTGAATTCCCCAGCCCTCAGGAAGCCAAAGAAACCTAGGCAGCATACCGCCCAAAGCATGGCCTGTGAATAGTCCGAAAGTGATAGCGCACTGTGAATAACTCTCATCAAATCACCTGTGATTGGTTGGCGCGGGCTCTTACGAGAACCTTGATGCCGCTTGATCCCCCGTAGAACTCTCTGCAGTTGGAAGCAGTTAACCAAGGGATCGCTGAAACCCCTATCTATGTGGAGCGAACGGACGCCAGAGAGATAAACCTTGATAGACGTGTGATGGAGACGATCAGCTAGGTGAGAGCAGAATCTCATTAAGGCTTGCTCAGAGGCCGGGAGAATGGAGCCATCCTGGTTTGTACAGCCATCCTGAAGACAAAATTCAATGAATTGTTTTTGTGCTGAGGAATACACTCGCTGAGTTGATGGGGCCAGCCCATTGGAGAGGTAGAAAAGGCATTTTTGTGTCACAGAACCTGAAGCTCCTCCAGAAGATCCGCAGGGATTGGGGTTGCAGCTGAAGCTGCATGAGGCGCCAAAAGATGGAACTCCTGAAAATTGAAACGGGAAAGAGCATCAGCCACAGGGTTCAGTTTTCCCGCTATATGAGTAGCTGTAAATGAAAAAGAGTGCTGGGCAGCCAAGAGAGACAGGCGACGCAGGAGAGCCATCAGGTTAGGGTCTCGAGAAGTTCCCGACCGCAACACCTCAACCACTGCCATATTGTCGGAGCAAAACTCTACCCGTCCGGATGACCACTGGGGACCCCAAAGTGCGGCAGCCAGCACCACAGGGAATAACTCCTTATAAGCTATCGATAAGGGCATCTGTGCGGAAGACCAGGCCCCAGCAAACCAATCCCGTTTGAAGAGGGCTCCATAGCCAAGGGTGCCTGCCGCATCGGATGAAACTTGAAAATCAGGCAGGGGAGCCCACTGCGGGGACAGGAAGAAGCTACGACCATCCCAGGAGCGGAAGAAGTCCCGCCACCAGGTGAGATCTAGGTGAAAATCCTTGTTTAGCCGAATGGGGTGGTCATCCTTCCTGAAGGCCGAAAGAAGGTTAATCATCCTACGCAGGAATGTGCGACCCTGTGGGACGACTTTGCATGCATGCTGCAAGTGTCCAATGAGAGACTCCAGATGTTTTCGCTTGCAATGCCTCTTACATGACCACTCATCAATGAGACTGGAAATGCGGTCAAATTTTTCCTTAGGCAGCCGTGCCTGGAGAGCCAAGGAGTCCAGTTCAATGCCAAGTACTGTCAGAACTGTTGATGGACCTTCGAACTTGTCAGGGTGCAGGGGGACGCCCCAGTCCGAGAAAAGTTTAATACAGGTGGCGAGGTTTTGTTCGCACTGCGGTGAGTTGGGGGGACCCAAGGTGTGAAAGTCATCCAGGTAGTGCTTAAGAAAAGCCACATGGTAATTACGCCTTACGATCCACTCCAGTAAGTCGGCAATGGCTGAGAAGATGTACGGGGCTGAACGCAGGCCGAAAGGGAGAGCAAGGTCAATGAAGAAATTGCCCCTCCACTGCATTCCTAAGAGGAAGCGGTCATCCAAGTGCACGGGCACAATACGATAAGCACTCTCAATGTCAAATTTTGCCATCAGCGTCCCGCGGCCATAGGTCATAATCCCATCAATGATGTCATCCACCGACATATACTGGACTGAGAAGACATCCTTAGGAATCCCGTCATTGACACTGGCTCCCACAGGACTGGAAAGATCAAGTATAAGACGCCACTTGCCAGGCTGATGCTTCTTCGGTATGACCCCAAAGCGACTGGTGTGAAGATTGGGGAGGGGCGGGATAGGAAAGGGGCCGGCTATCCTCCCTTTATGCAATTCATTCTGCAGGTAGGAGTCGATAATCGAAGGTTGAAGCAAGGCAGAGGGCATGTTACTTGTGGCAGATTTGAGCGAGATAGATGAAGAGTGGAACCCCAGATGGAAACCGTTGCGAAGACCAGAAATAACATAGGCCACCTTGGCCTGGTCCGGGTGGCCACGCAGCTCCAACTCCAACCTGTCCACTCTAATGGGCGAAACCATGGCTGGGAGATGGAGCGGAGAGAAATGATCTTCCAACAGAGAAGGTTCTGAAGGAGGAGCGCCATGAGGGAGAAGTGGTCTGCTTGGAGAAACCACAGTCTGGTATGGCACTTCTGTTGGTGGGGCTTGCACACTGAGTGAGATGGCTGAGGTGGGAAGAAGAACTTCTGCGGAGGTGCAAAGGGGGTAGACAACTTGCTCTGGCCTAGAACTGGAACAAGGTACACTAGAAGGCAAAAAGAGCGGATGGGAACCTGGGATGGGTGAAGAGGTGCCTGACAGACTGGAGGCTGGACAACTGGAACAAAACGAACTGGAAAGTGGATAACTGGGTCCAGGCTGACTGAGGCTTGGGCAAACGAACAAGGAACTGGAACGTGAAGAACTGGAACGTGAAGAACTGAAACGCAAACTGTCCAAAGTATGTATACTATTTACAAGTTGAGGGGCATCTGATTTAACGCCGTCGACGTTTGCCTCCAAGTGGAGTAGGGGACCGGGAACGCGGAGTGACCCTGGACATCCGAAAGGGACAGGATATGCTGCGATGATCCCCTTGGCAGTCTTGACAGGCATGGCGGAACCGACAGCGGCCAAAGGGCCATCGGCAATGACCCTCATTCCACGAGTGGCAGAACTGCGAGGAAGTTGGGGTATGATCCAGGCCAGAATGGGAAGCAGAGGCCTTGGGGTGAGAAGTGCCTGAAGAAGGAGGGGTCTGAACGAGGGTGTGAAAATTGTAGAGATCGGGGTTCATTTTTGACCAATCCTTCAAACCTGAAGCAGCTGCATTCTTGCGAAAGGCGGTGTCGTAAAGTTGCCACGCTTTCCCAGGGAATTTTTTGGCCGTCTGGATGATGAGCAGCTTGTAGTGCGATAAATCAGCCCATCTAGCCGGCTGAGAAGCACACAAGACAATGGAATAGATTGTAAACGCCTCCACCCAAGTGAGAATGTCCTGGATTTCGACAATTCTCTTGCGAGCCGGGGCGACCACGAGTTTCCCCTCCAAGAACGTTTGCGTTTCAGACTCGTTCGCTTTGAGGTTGTCGGGGAGAAGATCCGCTAGTTCGACAAAAAGACCAGTTGTGATTTTGGTTACCAACTTGTGTGGAATGGGGGAGTATCCAGGGCCGATTAAAAAATCTTTTAATGGTTTAGCTGCGTACATAGAGAAAGGGCATACACTGTACTTCAGGAAGAACGAAGGGGTCACAAGCTGAAGTTCCTTTATCAAGTTTAAATCATCTGCAAAAGTTTGAATATTGCCACCCAAATTTCACATGCAGTGAATCTTATAGACACTTTCATGTGAAGTATCATTATGAAGTTTAGATGTACAACTGTAGTGCTGTACAGTGTATGTTGAGGACCCTTTGAGGCAAGCAATAATACAAACAAAAAGAGAGAAAGCTATGTACATGTATACAACAACACATTATTATGATGAGTAGTACAGTAAAGCACCAAGCAAACTGCGAGAAAAAGTGAGGTGAGAAAAATAGTTGTTTGACAACTGGTTTACAAACAAGCCCTTCTTCAGTAAGAACATATCATCCATTAATGATGATCCATTAACATATTCTAATTTTGGTTTATTAAACAACAATCTTTTAAATCTTTTAAAATAATTATTAGTGCATAACCAGAGGACCATGCATCTAAGTCAAGTACAATTAAATCTCAATTTTTCACCCACCCTAAGTTGTGTTAATTTTTAACTCCATATGGAATACTGCACAACAACATGTACATGTAGTAATTTGTGTGTTACTGGCTATGTGTAACATTTGTTAATAATATTAAATAATTATTATTACCAACACTTACCCTTGTAAACAAGCCACAAGTCTCCTCAGCTTTCTGAACTTGATTGGCTCTCAACTGGTACTTGGCACATTTACAATTTACATATCTATCAGCAGTGTCTAGGGCACGAGCTTCATCCATACATTGAGCTGCTCTCTCCATGTCACCACCATGCTGGGAAAATAGACAATATTATATTTCTTAGGTGCAATCCCAGTTGAGAGAGGGATTGAGCAAATAATTTACTGTACAAGTCATGTTTGTGGATAAATCGCCTAAGATATGCATAAAGCATGACAGTAAGGTGCTGTGCTTCTTTGATGTGTGGTCTGGGTATTGTTAAAAATTCAGCTCCCTAAACTGAAAGTTTGTTTTGCTTTTGTTTTTGCTGTGTAACATAAAAAGATAAAATGAAATTCCTGGAAAAAAAACATACTGAGAGATCTAGGCAATCAGCATACCTATTAAATAATGGTACAAGGAAATCACACAGAAGATTCAAATCATGACAAACAGATGAAATGGGGTAACCTTGGCTGAACAATATGTCAATGTATGAAGGTTTAAATCAAATGCATAAACTATTCCAAAAGATATATGGAGATTGTTTGCAAAAGACTTTATTAAAATTGAAAGCCATACTTTATAAATCCTTGCTTTGACCATGTAGGCTTCAATAAGAGTAGGTGTGTGGTCTAAAGCCTTGTCTATATACCCCATAGCCTTGTTGCTATCCTGCAGATAGTCAAAATGCTGAGCTAAGAAGTGGTAAACCCACAGAATGGCTGTCGGAGGTTCAAGATCCCCACCTGAAACAAAGAATGTGTTACTGGATAAGTGAAACAATGGGAGGGAGAGAGAGACCCCAGGTTAGACTGGGAGAGGAGTTAACAGAAGAGGAAAGAGAAGGGGAAAAAAGGTAAGGAATGACAGGAGGAGATAATACAACAGAAAACAAAACAAAGCAAGGAAAGGGATGAAAAGAGTTAAAGGAAATGAAAGGATTCAAAGAGCGAATTACACTGTAACTTAGCAAGAAATAATTAGTAAGCAAATGGGACCTCACCTTTCCCTGTTAAAGTGCCAAAGGTGGTTATGTTGTCCAGGTATCCAAGAGCTATGTTTTCCACAATCTTCACCTGAAATAAAACAAGAATAGTGATTAAGACCAAATGTGAAACTTGGCATGGTAAACCAAACTAAAAATTAACCATATCAATAACTCTATGATGAATTACGGTAATTCTTAAGATTTGTTTGCTTTGTTTGTTTATACAATGTATAGTGTAAATCAAGAGTATTCAGACCAGTCAAATCAACACTATTCATCAAGGGAAACTCAATGACAATTTTCTTTCAGGACAAGACAAACAAACACTGGCACAAAACAAATGAAAAACATCAGATTGAATAATGACCTTTTCTTTATCAGCATATAAATTCCTGATATTGTTGAACAGTGGTGGCACTCCTTTGTGAATTGCTGGCCTCATGTAGTTGTCCACTAATCTTTCAAATGTTTCACCTAAAAATACATACAGCCCATCACCTTCTCTTTCTTAGATAAAACTTAGACATGCAAAGTCTACAATCACATAGTTCTTCAATAATAATATTATTGCAGCTAGTACTTCATCTCTACAAAGATCAAAGACAAGACCAAAACTCAGATTGCAGTAATAATAATGTGCAACTGTACACTGCAAATGAACCACTGACACAGGTGCATCTTTAAAGCCCAACAAAGCAGATGCATACACATTCCATTCCTTTAGCTATCCCATATTCAGTGTCAGTGTCTGCCATTAGGGGATTGGTGTGGCTTAGGCAGAATTGTCACCTTCAAATAATTATCTTTTGTGGCATTTTGGTGCCCTTCAAATTTTTTAGCATAGGAACTTAATTTGCCCTACATGCACAGTACTGCCTAGAACTATTGACCCCTTTACCATGGCATTGCCGCGTGACCTCCTGAGTCAGGGAGTTGGGGAGTGGGGATGACACAGTGGTGAGAGCACTCGCCTCCCACCAATGTGGTCCGCGTTCAATTCCTGGACTCAACGTCATATGTGGGTTGAGTTTGTTGTTGTTTCTCTTCTCTGCTCTGAGAGGTTTTTCTCCAGGTACTCCGGTTTTCCCCTCTCCTTAAACACCAACAATGCCAAATTCCAATTTGATCTGGAATGCTCAAACATTTAATACATGAGCCTCTGGCTTGGGAGATTGGGCAACCACTCCTCATGCTATCAAGCTTAAATAAATTACATTTACAAATAAATTACATTATTGATTACTTTCCCCCGGTATTCCCTTGGCAGGCCACTTTTTACCGAGGTAATAAAAATGCAGTGGTAGTGTTTAAAATAGGCTTTTGTTTTCTGTGTTCTTCTAATGTCAAAAAATCACATCAAAGAACACTTAACTTGAAGAAGTTTTGGCTGGAAATCTTCAACAGGAAGGACAATCGTGACCGCTACACATTAGATTAATACGTTTGTCATTTCTAGAAAATAATTCTGTTGTTACAATCTGAAACATGAAAATTCTTTTAGACATTATTTTGAACACTTCAATAAAGCTTTCATGAAGTGCGTCACTTTCTTCCATGCTCAAACAATTTTAGCAGTTGATGAACGACTGAACGGTGGCTGAACAGATACATGTAGTTTCGAATGGCTGCATGTGAACAGCTGAACGGTAAAAGTAAATATTTCCTGCATGCAACTGTCAAGAGTAATCAAGGGTTAACAAGATTTTTAGCAAACCTAAATTTATTTGTGGTTTAAGGTTTGTTTGTTTACCTCAAAAAGCTCTAAATATAGGCTGAGCATGTTGTCAGACATTTCAATTGATCCACCGATTAAAGCATACCACGTGCAAAACTTCCAAACTTCTCTCCGGTAGACCTTTTTATGTGGCCACACTCAACTAATTTAAAATCTGACATATTTAAAAAGAGTACAAAGTTCTGCTTCAGGTTTTTATCCGTTTCACTATCATGTAAACATTTTGGGTAGGCTAAGGTTTAGCGGAAGGTTCAAATTACATATGCTGGCAAAGTTGCAGTTATGCAAATTTGTGATCTGATTACAACATTAAAGTGTAAACTGTCGCTGTCGGTTGTTTGTGGCGAACTGACACTTGATTAACCCATTGGCATCTGGAACTTTTGTCGAAAATCATGTTTTCAAGCTAGTCGAGTCATTTTCTTGCCACTATCTAGCAATTAGGAGCTAGAACTCAGCACAAAACCGTTGACAGGTTGTGCACTACACAGCCTTCTGCTCCAGATGCAAAACATTAGCTTTCAGAGTCCGGGCATGCGCAGAAAGCAAAATTTCACTTTCTCTTCTTCCCTCTTTTCCCGTTCTTTTTGCCTCATTTTTTTGGGGCTTTTGCTGGGTATTGAATGGGCTTTGTTTTGGTGAGAAAAGGTTCTGGAAAAGCATTTAGGATCCTAGGATTTGATAAAAGGAAAGGTAAGTGGGTGGTGGGGGCAGATTTTTATAGAAATTTTTGCATTCATGTCGCTTGGTTTTTTGCCTTTTTCTTAGGCGCCCTTGACTGAATCATGCTTAATCTGGTATGGTTTCAAAGATCTCGCTATGATAAACACGTTAGTCAACCAAACTACGCTTGACCGTTCAAACTGATGACGTCACAGGCGGCAGAAGGGACATCGGTTTGCCAGGCTGCACAGGGATGCATTGGACTTAAATGGGTTAAGTCCCAAACGGATTAAGAAAAGATTATTCAATGTCTCAATGACAGACTGATAAACTTAGGTCTAATGTGTTGTCATGTTTACAAGACAGTGTGGCAAGAATACTGGACTGAGAATTGAGGTAAATGCAATCAAAGGTTTCTCCAAAGGCACACACTTTACACCCTGGAAAACAACGTTTTTTTAACGTTGGATAAGACAGCTGTAGGGTACTTTATAATACTCAATTAGTCTTGCTATCTATTTTAGTCCTTATTGTTCTTTCCTGCGGCAGATTTACCGCAGCAAAGTGCACCTCGGTTATCCCACGGGATGACTCTTTTTCTACTGAGGTGGATGCATGGCCATAACACGCGGTAAAGACGAGGTATTACCTCGTGGACGCCTCGTCCCGAGGGGTCAATAGTTCTAGGCGGTACGTAGTTACTACTAAAACTACCCTGATACAATAATCAAAGTTCAGTGAATTACCGGTAGTAAATGACAGTGGTATTCTCTTGGGAGCTTGTGCTCTTGGATACATTGCAGCATACTGCATGTACAGATTGTATCGGTCATCAGGGTTGCCTGCTTAAGAATAACAACAGGTTAAAATTAAACTTGAGAGATACATAACAAAGGAACAGAATACTTAAAAAAACTGGGCTCTTACACATCATACAAGGTTCTTACAACATCCAGACTCATCTAAATATCAGTATTACTCACTGAGTTGTAACGATCTTTCCAGTTGCTCATAATACCACTTGTTCTCGGGATTTCTCCTCAGTAAATCTTTGAAGACTTTTTCTGCTTCTCTGAGGTGGTTAAGCTCAAGGTGCAGTGACCCTGGGTTAACGATAAATGACAATACAATCATGTACCACACAACATGAACATGAACATCCATTCCAAAGCCATGAACCCCTGTTTATGTCCTGTTATGTCACTGACAAAGATTTCCTAGATGTCTGCAAGACGCCAGACCTATTGAACCTTTAAGCCCAAATACATGTACTGACCAAAATCACATTTCTCCCAACAATGACTACTCATTCAAACACATAAGCCATGAGTAGGTACCGTAGTTATTCGGTTATAAGGCGCACTCAGCTATAAGACGCACCCCCAATTCGACAACTTCATTATTGCATGTTTTCAAACTGAAAATATCGCTAAAACACTTGGTTATAAGGCGCATAGTTGTTTGGAAAGATTGGTCAAGTTTATTGTAAATTCTTTCATAAAGTTACAAAAAAAGCGAAAAAGTCGCGTCTTGATTTTAGTTTACCATTAATTAACAAAAGCAGAATTGTCGCACACATGACCACGCACACAAACAAAAGCAAAATGTCACACACATAAACAAAAGCCGAAAAATGTCACAGCTAATAATTAACGTACCGCCAAGAATGCAGGTCTCAGTGCACAAAAAAGGCTGGATGGATGAAGAAGGTATTTATCTCTTTGCTTGTTTATTTTCGTTTCATTTTGCGATGTATCAAATTACTGAGCATGTGCTCCCGAGCACCTATCATTTCATTGCAAATTTGACTTTGCTCATCGGGGAGTTTGTTTACATTTGATCGCTGTTTGATTATTTCAGCGCTTATGTTTGGGTTAAACAGTAATTCACTCAACTACTTTTTTCTTTATCTTTCTTTTCTAAGAACAAAAGAATGGGTGCGAAAAAATCTATGCTACATGCCAGATCAGAAGGCCTTGCTGTTTGTTTCGGGAAAATATTCACCTTTTAGACGCATCCAAACTTTGGCGGTAATTTTTAGTAGAAATTAGGAATTTCTTGAAAAAAACGGTGTGCTTTATAACCAAATAACTATGGTATATATAAAATGACCACCACTACAATTCTCCCAACTCTTTACCACAAGAGTACTCCAGTGAAAAAGTGAGGAGACTGTGCATTTTGATGATAGCGGTTAAAGATTCAATAAAACCACCACTGGCATTGTACATACAAAAACCACTGAGATACATATTATGTTGTCAACTAACATACATGTAAGACATAATTATTTCCCTCTTAAATTGCTTTCATCTGAAGGTAGACAAAAATAATATCTGTTGTAGGCTAAACCTTTTTTAACCTACAATGCAGGTCATAACTCTTGGGACACTTAGCACTTTTCTGAATAATTCCCCCCTCCCCCCTTCACAATGTTGAGTTTAGATGAGCTGATAAATCAAGTTAAGTGTAGTGGCCCGCTGAGCTGTTTCAACATTGTTTGGGGGAGAGGGGGCCAAGTTAAGAAATGAATGAAACTGGTTATTTAACGGAGTTACAATACGGTGATTGATTAAAATGATTACTTTCTTGGATGTCGTACTTTTTTGAGAAGTGTCCCAAGTACTTATGACCTGCATTGTAGCTTGAAAATCAATTTCCATTGTCATACATTAACTTAAGTTTGTTCATACTAGTAAGCGTAAGGAGACAAAGGACACTGATTTTAACTGAAGTTAAAAAAAATTACCTGAATTTAATTTTTACCTACAACATAACCAAACAGACAAGTGAGCCACACCTTTAATTTCTCGCACCACAAGTTTATCGTGCATCAATGACTCATAGTCTGTCAAGTGTTCCAAGGCCTTTGCTGGTCTATCTGCCTCTCTAAGCACCATATTTTGATACAACAGCAGTTCACCATGTTCAACATCAACCTTTGAAGAAGAAATCTGTGATAAAAACACCCTAAAGTGAGCAAATCACACTTCACAAGTGTAGTCACAGCAAGGTACATGTAATCAATCTGACATTTTAACATGACCACAATGGTACACAGTAAAGGAGCAAGCATCACTGTTAGATGTGCGAAGGCCTTCCCAAGGAAACACCTACACTTTGAGTTTTCCGAAACTCTTCCAAAATTGTGAATGCCATTTTATGGTCTTGAAGCAGATGATAGGAGATCGCATAACCAATCCAAGATGCTCTTTGACCTGGCCGTAGCCTGAGTAACTGGTACCTAGTTTCCTGGAGAAAAACAGGAGTTGTAAGACAAATTACTAAAAACTTATTACTAAACTTATTACTAAAAACAGAGAACTATCAAATGATTTTCATATACCTAAAAGTTGAAAACCAATTTCACAGGGGTGTAGATAATGGCCAGGAGCTGGGAAAAATTCCCAGCTGTCAACTCAGTTTTCTCAGCTGAAAAAACTTGTATGGTCTTAAAATTCTGTAATAATCGATTCTTATAAACCACCTGTGAACTGATAATTCCCATCTGTGAAAAGTTTTATCTTGATCCCTGAATCCATTTATTCAATGGTAGCTACATGTATAAATTAATTTCACAAAAAGTGCAGTCAAAACACCTAAGAATAAACCCCTGCTGTCTCAAAATCAACAAACAGATGTCCAGATGTCTAGTTACAGTGTTAAAGGGGGGTGGGGCTGTCATGTGAACTACATGTAAATCACAGCCTGGTGTTGTCTACATTAAGGGTTGGATAATACAGTAAGAGAAAAAGTAAAAGAGAAGTATATGTATGCTGCTTCTTCCAAGAACCACTGCAGTTTTTGCCAGAAATCACTGTGTGCATTTGTGGCCTCAGTTACACTAATCAACAATTTTATACCCTATAGCCTTCAAGGTCACGCATCTGGATTTGAAGCAGTGAGAGATCTCTCAGAATTTGAATATTCTCCTGCAGGAGAAAAAGGAAAAAAATTAACCCCAAGGATGATCTGAATTCCCTCTTACATTGACTAAACAATCATTAAAACACAATGGCATAATGACAAGATAACTTGCCATAAACAGAATTTAAACAAAGTAAATTGTTGACCACAACAATATTCTAGATAACTTTGCACTTGTCTGGCTACCAACTGAGATAAAATTCAGTAGCAGACCAACTTCTGTGGAAGTCAGTTGCAGTGTAAGTGAATTCAGAAACAACTATCGAACAACCAACCTTATCCCATTTCAGAGCATTCCTGTAGCACTTGATGGCCTCATCATACTTTTTATCTGACCTCTGTAACAATCCATACACATGCCAACCTGTTTGATAGTCAAGGCAATATAACACAAGGGAATATCATTTACAGATATCACATACATGCAAATACAGTACAAAACTAATAACTTACTTTGACACCTTAATAACTGTAATGATGAGGTTATGTTGAAACCTATCTAGAGCAGTTTTCATTGCATTTCTGAGTTTAATTAATTCCAAATCAAGTTAAATTTGGAATGCTAATTATCAAAAAGCTACAGGAGGTGTTCATTCTATCCCCGGTGTGATGGTCTATACCTTTTTCTGTTCTGGGGCCACCTGTGTTGATCCTACTATTCATTCTAATAAGATTGCAAACTGCCTGGCTGCAATTTGCGCCTAAAAAAAGCAGTCTGGCAAAATCCACCCTAAAGTGTTATAAAGCGCTTTGAGCCTTAGGATAAAGCACTATAAATCCTCATTATTTACTTTATTAATTTATTTTATCTTTTGATAAATTACAAGTTACAAATTTGCACCAACCCTCGCAATACTTAAGATCAGAATAAGAAAACTTGACCTTTCAGACCTCATTGACACCAATAGCAGTTGCTGCAAACTATGTAAATCATGAACAATTTCATTTTATATCATTTTACAGTATCTATATTGTTTACACTGTTAACAAGTATTTAACATTTTTTCATCCATTTTTTGTACACTAGTTAATAGGTATTGAGTTTAGGTAGGTGTCCCCAATTAGCTAATCTTTAGCTACAAAATACACTGACACATGAATAAAGTTTTCATTCATTCAGTAACTCAAAAAATTATACCAAAATGGCAACTATCTTTATTTAACACAGTACTAGAAAGTTTGAATATGCAGTAGGTGTAAAGATCCAACAGAACTATAGGTATTAGTTTCTCAAAAGGCACTCATGTCTAATTTCGCATGTGAAAGTGAAAAAAGTTTCTCAAACTCATTAATTATTCATCAAGTTAAAACAAAGGAAATCACAACCGTGAAGGGGGTTTGGATACCCGGTCTTAATTAGCATAGATTTTGACGATTTTAGTTCTCCGTTAATTCCTTAGTTTTTGTTTCAGTTGAGAAGATATATCAAACACTCGAGACAGTGTTTCATCGGCCATCCAAACACCTCGAATTCCGTCAAAAATACTCCGCTGCGCGTCGTATTTTCAACTCTCTTCTCGGTGTTTGGATATCCCGATGAAACACTGTCTCTCGTGTTTGATATATTACGTAAAGATTTCCACACAGCCCCATACATTAATTATACACGCGTTTTGTGACTCAAACTCTATTCGTTTTTGGAACAGGGTTGGTATAACAGTGATGCATGTATAATTAATGTATGGGGCTGTGCAGAAATCTTTCCAAAAAAGTTAATAGGAGCATATCACTTTCACAATGAAAAACAACCAAATACTAAGCTTGAAACCCAAAACAAAATCTCACTGGAAAGTAGCAACCACTTCCAAAACAACTGCCAGTTTTTTTTGTTTTTATTTGTTTACAACGATAACAGGAATTTACAGTAACTTTTTAACAGTACTTTGACACATCAACGAAGAGGCCAAAAACAATGACAAAATTAGCACATTTAAGCTACGCGTATAATTATTGAAAGAACTCCATATAACACATTGCAATTCAACGAAAACAAATAAACAAACAAGCATTGAACACATTGTTTCAATTTCTTATCTAAGTTAATGAACAGTAATTTTCAAAGCAGCAGTTGAAGTGTCAAGGATACACACATGACTTTTGAGGTCATTTCGAAGTCCCCTTCGCACAAATTCGTACGCTTCTTCCTTTCTTCCAAGACAGTTCAGAGTCAGCCCTTTCATGGCAAGGGTTTCTACGCAAAAATGAAGTTAAAAGGAGATTCAGATGAAACAATACAAACTAAAAACAGTAAATTAGTATG
The DNA here is from genome assembly GCA_948470475.1 of Galaxea fascicularis. Taxonomy (NCBI): domain Eukaryota; kingdom Metazoa; phylum Cnidaria; class Anthozoa; order Scleractinia; family Euphylliidae; genus Galaxea; species Galaxea fascicularis. The sequence continues at coordinate 14,795,292 of OX419341.1, read as the reverse complement.
ACTCTCGCCAGAGTTTCGGAACAGATGACGACGTTATATGCGCGTAAAATTAAATGTACACATTACATTCTCACCTCCATGTTCCGAAAACTTCGGATTTGAAAGGATCTGCTTGGCGAACTTAAGGCCATTCTTGTATTGTTTGTGTTCGTAACATTTCTGTAAAACACGATCAAAAAAGGAAGTGAAAAACGCACCCCGAAATCGACAAGGCGTGCTTGCGACCTATCAGTCACGAGTTGCACTTACATGGTACGCATGTTACACCAGCTATTCCCAGCTTTATGGACAACTTACCAAGATTCGTTTGAACAAGGCGTTCTCCTTGGGTGGTAGAGTAGTCGGCATGGTGGTGAACAACTCAGGGACAGGCCTCTACCACCAAAAGGTTAAACTTTCATACCGGCCTCGTGGAACCCACTGAAAATGGCGACCGAGCTTGCAGAACGTGCTACCCAGGATACTTTGAGGGATGCTCAACAAGTTGG
>OX419341.1:14759804-14792304 GCA_948470475.1 Galaxea fascicularis | reverse complement strand
GCAGTCGCAGTCGAACACCGTCAAATAGTAATTGCGGCGACATACTTGTAATGGGTAAAGTTAAAAGAAAAGCGTCTGGAAAAACAGAAAAGAGAAAAAGTACAAGCCAGCGTGTTTGGCTCATCTTCACACTCCAATTCCTCCGATTCTGTGTTTCCATTCGATTCATCGCCACTAGTCGAGTCAGATTCCGCTAAACCAGAGGTAGAAACTTTCGAAGCCATCAGCTTTAAAGTACTGGCACCAACATCTCTGGAAGTTGAAGGAGGTGAAACTCCTGAAACATCGCTTGAAGGCTGGTCAAACCAGGAGCCTTTGTCACTGGCGGCGAGTTCCTTCTTCTTGCTTTCATCGAAATTTTCGCCTTTCTCCTTTTTCTTCGGCCCGGGTTTTTTACGAGTTTTCGTCCAAGGCGTCGTCTGTCTTTTCGTTGAATTCATAGTGTAAGTATTCACTGACTCTACATTACAAAAATTCACTGATACCAGCGGCCTAAACGACGCGAAACTGCACAACTTTCGATGTAAACAAAATATGCAAATGATTGCAATTTGAGTCCTGGATAAGATTTCCGCGAAAAATCCACAGCCGCTAATGGGATTATAACGCCTTTGGTTATTTATTAATTCTTCTCCAAAATAGTTTTTCCCCGATATCTCGCGATCATTGAATTATTTTAAATTTTTTTTTTCGCCAAACTTTAAATTGATATGTTAGCTATATCAGGAACAAAGAAAAAAAAATTCGAAAAATTTGGCCTTTGAAGGTCTACAGTAACCTTAACCGAAACAGACTGAGGACCACGAGAAAATCTAATCATTGCCAACATTGTAAACTGTTTCGTAAAACAAACATTTTTTTCTTTCGCTAATATTTGTTTGTCTGTTACGCTATTACAGCATAATAACAAAAAAAAAAGAAAATGGCAATCCTATTTCAGGCTTGGTATATCTAGATGCACAGAACTAATCTCAAGTGCATTAATGAAAGCACATTGTGTCTATTTAGTCTTCTTGTAGTTTGTAATAACAACAATAATATCCATCTGTAGACAAACTAGGATATGTCAGAGTGATTCTTAAGAACACCCGGCCCCTTCATTATTCATATATATAGGTAAAACAGGAATCCCAATTCCAACCATTCCTCACTCCGACAGTGACAATTCACCCTGACGACTATAAGGCCTTGGGATACAAACCCACAGCACAGCCCAAACCTATATGACTCTCTGCAGCCAATGCTGGCACTGGCTGCCAGAGCTGCCTAGCAAGTATGAAGGTTATCCATCGCCTTGGCCCGCACGAGGATGATCTACTACCGGTCACCATGCATATGCATGCTGCAAACAACAACGGTATCCAGATCATCGTAGCTGTCTTCCTAACATTCTCTGGTAGATTGAACTCAGGTCACCCCCTGCACTGCACTGGCTTGATGGTCATCTGTGCAAAATAGAATGGAAAACCTCAGTGGGCAGTTGACTTCCAGGCACTAAACCTTCACGCCACCCAAGAAACCCACCACATGCAGAGTCTCTTCCATCAGGCAAGATCCATGCCTTCTGACAAAAACAAAACTGTTTTCTACTGCTGGAATGGATATCACAGTGTTCTCCTCCACCCGGATGATTGTCGCCTCACCACATTCACTACTCCATGAGGGTGATACTGCTACAAAACTGCACCTCAGAGTTACATAGCTTCCAGCAATGGCTACTCAAGACAATTTGATGAGATTGTCTCACGTGTTCCTGACAAGACCAAGTACATTGATGACACCTTCCTCTGGGCAGGTAACATTGCTGTCACCCTCAGTTGATTGGCTTGACCTCTGTGGGTGCAATGGGATCATACTAAAACCGTGACATGTTCATGTTTGGACCAACACTGTTGAGTTCAGTGGCTTCAAGATCACTCTCAACTGCTTGCGACCCTGCGCACTGTAGAATCTTGATGTCATCCATCACTTCCCCAGACCCGCCAACACAACTGATGTGCATTCTTGGTTTGGGCTTATCAACCAGGCCTCATATGCCTTTGCTGCAGCAAAGCACATGGTACGTTTTCGCCAGTTACTACAACCTGGAACACCCTTCAAGTGGGATAATGAACTGAACCAGCTCTTCAAATGATCATCAGTGAAATTGAGGAGGGTGTGCACATCTTTGACAAGTCCAAATCAACCTGCCTGGCCACCAACTAGCCCAGGAGTGGACTTGGATACTGGCTATTCCAGAAACACCTCCATTGCACACCCATTAAACCCTTCTGTTGTCATACCAGCTGGAAAATTACACTAGTCAGCAGCCGCTCTAATCATGCTGCTGAGTCATGTTATGCCCCAATAGAAGCTGTCACAGTTACCAATGCCCTTGACAAAGCACAATTCTTTGTACTGGGCTGCAGTGACGTGCTTATTGCCATGAATCGCAAACCCCTCCTTAAAGTGTTTGGTGATCATTCTCTTTAAGAGATCACCAATGCTAAGCTCTGCAACCTCAAGGAGAAAACGTCGGCATACAGATTCAGAATCGTGCACATCCCTGGTGTACAGCATAAAGCAGCCGATGCCATCTCCTGCCACCTTACTGCATTTATGGAGTCAGCCCTGCTAATCTTACCTGACGACATTGCCACCACCACTGACCTGGTCACACCACTTCCACTTGACCTCTCTGGCTACCAATTCCTCGCTATCATCTGCTACCAATTGAGCTCCACCAATGAACAACTCCCCCACCATTGATGACCACCTGTCATCATCGACTGCATCCACCCTGAACACCATGGCCATCATGTGGGACAGGGTCAAACTGGCTACAGCAAGTGATGAGGACCTCTCCCAGCCGACCTCTATTATTGAGGTTGGCTTTCTTGAGTTCAGACATGAGCTACCCCCTGCCCTCCAGGAATACAATCAGGTCAGTTATCACCTCTACAGCTGTGACAATGTAGTCCTTTACAAGGACAGCATAGTGATACCACCTTCACTCCAATAACATGTCTTCGAAGTCCTACACTCAGCACACCAAGGCATAGCCTCAATGACTGCAGTGCAGAAAGCACTGTATTCTGGTTGGGCATCACCCCAGCAATCACTGCTCTACAGGAAACCTGCAACCAATGCAACTGCCAACTGTGCCACCAACATACCCCTTCCAATGCATGTGCACAGACTTGCTTCCACTACAAAGGGGTCAATCACCGTGTTGATGTGGACAGATGATTGAACTGGCCCATTATCAAACTGGCAAGGGAGGGCTCTAATGTCCTGATAGTGTGCTTGCAATACACATTTGCCACATTTGGCATCCCAGATGACGGCCCCAAATACACCGTCACTACTTCATGGCAGTTCTTCAAGGAGTGGGGTGTGCATCACCAATAATTGGCTAGTCAGATGACAATTATTGTTATCTGTAGTCTTTCCCTTCCCACACTGCATCTGTAGGGCAGAAGTTGGAGTTAAGACTGCCAAATGTTTGATTCCTCACAACACGATCCCAGATGGCAGCCTAAACACTAACTCCCTGCAGCATGCCATTCTCCAGTTCTGGAATACTCCTGATCCTAACACAAAGCTCTTCCCTGCCCAGTGTGTTTTTGGCAGACCAAGGATTTTATACCTATGCTATGTACACCTACAAAATCTGACTTGTCCCCACCCCAACAAATGGGACAAGACCGGCTTGGTGATAAAGGCTCTGCTATTTGATCAGTAAGTTGTCCGAGTAGGATGGGTCAGGCTGGATGACCTTGCACATCCCGGTACAGACACAGCAACATCGACTCAACGTTGCTGATGACAACAGGCACCTCTGCATGCCACCCTCCAAACCAGACAGCCCAAACACTTCACCTCCCCTACCAGCCAGCACCCTGTCCTTCTGATCAGATATCTGCAGCTCCTTCATCACAAGCAGTGAAAGTCCTGGCAGCTACTACTCCCAACTTCCCCCCACCTGCACCCCAGTCACCGCCCATCTGAGATACTCACCCTTCAGCAGTCGCAGATCCATTGGCAACTGCAAGCCCAGCTACATCCCCTATACGAACAACAAAGCCTCCATTAGCCTTGCATCACCTTCAAGACTTTAAAGCTAAAGGCCTATTGGAACAATGAAACACTTAAGAACACTGTCTTAAGACTTAGAACACTGGCCCTAAAGACCATTGAGAGACATAAAATGTACACTATAGAAATCCCCATCCCAGCCCTTAATGGCAGCCTGGTCTTTCCCCCATAACAAGATTGTGAAACACAAATGTTTCAGGAGAGTAACCTGTGACGTAATTTTGGAGGGGGGCATACTTTAAAGTGCATCTAACCCCAAAGTATATTTTCTGCAAATATAAAACCTTTTTGCCTTTGTACTTGGGTCAATTTTTGCTGGGTACAGTACCGCTCAAAAGTAAGTTACCACCCTCTCGCGAGACGAGAATCTTGTCTCGCGAGACGAGACTCTCGTCTCTAGAGACGAGGGTCTCGTCTCGCGAGGGCTTAAAAAAACTGTAAGTGCCCCTGCTTGAATTTCGCGCGAGACTTTAATAGCCTATCGTATTGCGAACTTGCGAGTACGCAGACAATTTCGCGCGCTCGAACGAAGCGTTTGCTGAACTCTGTTTGCTTATCACGTTAATTTGAGATTTGACTCTCAAACTTTTCAAATCTACTTGGCTCAAAAATCGTATCCAAGAATATGCCGCAAAGCTTTCTCTTTAAATGGAATTCACGTCGTTCATGCGTCTAAGGAAAAGTGCTTAAACTTGTACGATGAAAGTTTCCCGATCGATCGCATCGTCCTCTTTTGCCAATATATAAAGCGAAAGTTGTGGATATTGATATACTGTATGTGCCGCTGGCCTCTCAGAATCCCTAGCCCATTATAGTCCATTCTGTGGCCAATTATAGACCCCAACTTAGTCACTTTTGGGAAAATGTAATTTTCGCGATCCCAGCTTATGGGCGTGCATTCAAGGTTTTTGACTCAGCGCAAGGTCAACTTGGACATCTTCAATTAAAGAGAGGTCGTTTCAGCACTCTGGCCTTTAACATCTGAACTTAAACGATCTTAATTTGCTACAGGGTAGCTTGATACTCTTTAGCATAATAGCGAATTAAACTAGGAATTAATTTCATTTCGCTGGCGTATTGGAGGTGGAATAAATGTTCCTGTAAATGTCACATTGAAAGCTATTAAGTCTCGAGCGAAAGAGAACAAGCACTTTCTAATCCAAAAGAAGATCCAAGTTGTGTTAACTTTGATGGACGATAACAACGCAGAATAGCCGGTAAATAAATACTGTAGTACGGATGATTTGTTGGACTTTGTTCTGGACCCAGGGGTTCTGCATAGTTGTGCAAGTCGTTAATGTTTAAGTTGTGATTTCACGAATGGAAGTCAATGCGAGCCAACTGTTAAATATTAAAACAACAGCATGAACCATTTTTTAACTGCAAATCTTCCTACTTTTAAATCCCTGCTTGCCAGAATTTTCTTATCCCAGAAATCCCGAAAATGCGCGACCCCAGTCTAGTAACTCTACAAAAAATGTAACCCCATTATCGTCACTCCAGTTGTGAAAATGCGACCCCATCCAGCGGCACATCCCCGTTAGCCTCTTATAAGGAAGTACCCCCCCCCCCAGGCTTTTTGCACCTATTCACAAAACATTTTTAGAAGCCTTTATATCCAGTTTTGGACTTTGTCATGAGCACCATTTGCCATACAACCAAGCAAGTGAGGGCATGGGTCTTAATTCCTGATTTGACATCATGAACTGTTTTGCATACATGTTTACAAAGACTTGCCACAATGCAGATCAGTTTGTGACATGAAATGAGGAATAGACCCTTTCTGCTCAGTAGCTTTGTCATTTGACAGATTTTGGAACTTTGTTTACAGCCTGTGAAAAGTCATGATTTGGTAAAAAAAAAAAAAGGAAGTAAAAGGCACCATGCATTTAGGACAGATGCAAAGGTGACTTTTAGTGAAAAAACAAAAGAAAATTGGGGGGGGGGGAGGTGCAATTTAAGTCTATAGTCTAAACTGGGCATTAAAAATGCAGGCATGGGTCTTGTGTTGCTTGTTATAATTATTTTAATATCATGATGATAATAATAATAATAATAATAATAATAATAATAATAATTATAATAATAATAATAATAATAATAATAATAACAATAATTTAATTATTGTTAGATGCAGTACAATATTAATGATGTTTTTGTTCTTAATTTTAACAGGCTTGAACATGAAAAGTTACATGCTAAACATAAAGGTCATGAAGCCATGCACCTGGAGATGGTCCTTATTTTGTTCTCTACCCTTGCAGTAGCACAAATTCTTTTAGTGAAGTGGAAAAAACACTACTACAAATCATTCCAGGTACAGTGCACATGTAGCTCTTCAATATGAATACTTACTTAGGTATTAAGAAATCAGAGACATGGAAACTGTCACATTTTGCATTAACTCGCTCTTGTCTTGATTTCCTTTGTAAAAAGACTTCCTAGTCTTACTGTGTCACTTGCATTTAACTTGTTGTTCAACACTTGCAGATAAAACAATGTAAATTATATGTTGAGGTTCAATTTTTCTCTTAGTTTAAATGTTGTTTTCCTTTGTTTGTTTTTGATAATGAGTTTCAATGTTGCAGGAAAATAAAATTATTTAAACCAAGGATAAAATTGAACCATATATTTAAGGTGCACTTAACCCCAAAGTATTTGTTTTTACTAATTAAAATAAGTTTTTCCAAATGTTCAAAACACATTTTGCCTTTTACTTTTTCTTACCAAAATGTAAATTAAAGTTATGAAATCCAGACATCATCTGTCACACAACCATTTAGCCAGTGAGGGGCATGACAGCCTGTTCCTGGTTTAATGTCAGAAACTGATTTGGATGCATGTGTTCAAAGACTTAACCAAGCAAATCATTTTGTGACATCAAATCAGAAATACACCCATGATTCTCACTAGCTCAGTCATGAGATAATTATGCTCAGTTTTACTAAGTTTTGAAGCGCATGAAAAGTCTAAACCTGGAAATAAAGGCTTAATGTTGTTGGAATAGGTACAAAGTTTAACGGCAGCAGAAAAAAGTATTTTGGGGTTAGGTGCACTTTGACTTTACTAATACAACATGCTTGATATTTTTCCTTTTTGAAGGCTGTGACACTGGTTGGGATGTGGTTGATTCCTCTATATTTCAATATCAGACTCAAATTTTGGCGCATGTTATCTGCCTGGGCACTGTTCTCTATTCTGACTGGATTTATTGTTTTCAAGTCCACAAGAAAACCATTGACTCCCACAACTCCAAGGTGAGTTGCAGATTGTTTCTGTTCTTGTCAGCCACTGAAGCTAGTCAGTGTAAAGATCTTGCCATCACTGATCCCATCTTTTCATCTCCTGGAATGTTATGTACACCTTGCGCTAGGCTTTTATTCTTGGCTTAAAGTTGTACGAATTGATTGTACTGTGTGGTATGCAAATGTACAAATGCATTGTTCTTTATCCTTGGCATTCATGAGTCACACATGAATTTGCTGCCTTGATTTACTTGTGCTTTTTTCTTTGCAGGCTAGTTTACAAGTGGTTTCTGTTGGTGCACAAAGCTACATATGCCTTGGGGGTAGCAGGCTATATGGTTGTCTGCCTCACTTTTCTTGGAGTTAATCTCATGTTTATGATTAAGCCTGACACTGCCATGGAATTCGGGGTGACAGTGCTGTTCTATGGACTCTATTTTGGAGTACTAGGCAGGGATTTTGCTGAGATATGTGCAGACAAAATTGCCTCAAAATTAGGTGTAAGTACAGCACTTTTTTTTCAGTGCAATGGTCGCAAATAAGTTTGTACAAAACTGACTCTTTCTTTATAAACCTGGTGTTAATTTGCCAATGACAGAACACACTGTTTAGATACCATGGGGTTAGCTATTTATCTAGGAGTATGGGGCTTCTTTCAGTTTCCTTAATTGAGTTAGATGTAAACTGAATAGGCCCTTTGCAACTTGTCAGACTAAAATGCCACAATGGGCCTCAAACAATGCAATGCAATGCACTGCAACAAAACAAAGAAAGAGCTCACATCATTTAAAATGGTAATTTTCTTTGTCAGTCTTGTCCTAGTGGGTTGCTTGTGGCCTAGCATGGCACTTTTGTTCCATGTGATTGACAAGCTGCAAAGGGCCGTTTCAGCAGAATGTTTTTACACTAGTCTTATATCTGTGGATAGGATATATTATAGAGTTTGAGTGTATTTTAGACAGATTTCACCAGTCATGTAACAATGTATTGGTGATTATAGAGCATTCTTGTATTAACTTTTTGCAGAAGTATAATTATGGTTAAAATGCTTCTGTTCAGGTGACAGAAAACTGTGGTAGATACAGTGTAGGAACCAAAACTATCCTAGCTGTAAGAAACGGCTTCTTCTCCCAGATTCTTTGGAGGTTATTAAATGTACCAGCTGTAAGGGGCATTTGGATGGGATTCTAAACAGTGAGGTTATTAAAGGGAACTTCCATTCTTCCAACAAATTGACCTTAAATTGTTGGAAATGAATACTAGATTCCATAATTTAGTAGAAAACGCAAAAATATCTTCCAAGTATACAAAATTGACCTTAAATTGTTGGAAATGATTACTAGATTCCATAATTTAGTAGAAAACATGAAATTATCTTCCAAGTATACAAAACGTGGTATCATTAACACCTATTTTCACAGGTGCTGCCATCTTGGATTTTATGATGTAAGTTGGCTGCAGCTATCGTTTAACACAAACGATTTCCTGCTTCATTTACTTCCTGACAATAGCTGCAACCAACTTACAGTGTGTGTCTGACTCACAAAATCCAAGACCATGGCACCCGGGAAAAATAGGCGTTGATGATACCCAATTTTTGAGCACTGTATAAATGTAGATATTTTCACATTTTCAACAAAATTTTGGAATCTAGTAATCATTTTCAACAATTTAGGGTCATTTTGTTGTAAGAGTGGAGGTTCCCTGTAATGTTATAGAAGCAGTAATTTGCAGCTTGTTCTTTTTCGGTTATTTTTAGTATACAAGTAAAGGTGGTCTCCCAAGCAGAAGCCTGGAAACAAATATTTGTGCTGTATGTGGCCAGGAGCTTGTGTTGCCACAAGATGATGATGACGATGCTCCTGAGAAAACTTATAAACTTTCATGTGGTCATTTGTATCCTTACTTCAAGAATTGTTCCCGAGAGAACTGTTTGTTAAAGGTAGTCTTTTTCTTTCACACCCTGGACAATTTTACAGTGGTATCTGTGGCAAGTTTGTGGGGTCACACATCGTAGTGCACAAGTTCAATTGCTCAGTGGTTTGGAAGCACATGAGCTTGGTGTCTGCATTACCATGTTGTTTCCTTCTGAATAAGACCCTGTAATGCATATGAACCAATGAAAGGCCGATGTGCAACAGTTGTGATGAAATGGGATCACGGGGGGAAGGGAGAGTAAAATCTGTTGTTGTTTGTGCTGCAGAGAACAGCCCCACGTTCATCTTTGCCATTACCTTTGCTTTTGAAATATTGCTGCGTTTTTCCTACTTCTGGTCCCCAGTAAAAAAAAAATGAGCTGTTCATTCCATTCGTGTTATTGTCAGTTACTGTCTTCTTATACATAAAGTCTACATATAATGTTACTTCGCATCGTCATAATCAGTAAAATTATTTTAGAAATAGTTTTGCACTTATCCTTAACCAAGCACTGGCTTAGATTCCACGAATTTTGCATCCGTGGCTGGTGTATAGTTGGTAAGAAGCAGACGTGTCCGTACTGTAAAGAGAAGGTTGATCTCAAGAGGATGTTCTGTAATCCGTATCCTTTTCATTACAGTTCGTAAGCGCCACAATGGCTCATATTCAGCAGCCATTATGGATGGAGTTTTACTTTAAAAGGAGAGGGATCTAGAACTGAAATGAAACAAGGAAAAACGGATATACAGAAAAACTGGTGTAAAATTAATAAAGTTTAATTGCTTAAATCTATAGCAAAAAGAGGCGTCAGATACTTTCAAATCAATACACAATAAAATCACACTGAAGGAAGAAGATTGGACTAATTAAAGTGAAAAATTTAAGGTGAGTGCCCTGTGTTCAGTGTTTTTAAATCAGTCACACACAATCGATGACCAGGACAGTGGAGGGCAAGGGGCAGTATACTTCTACGTTTTGTTTTCATCTTTTGATATTGGCCATGTAACGAAGATCTATCAACACTGCTGGAAAGATCGTGCACTTTAAAATTAATAAAATAGCCAAGTTTGGCAGTGGTGTCTTTTAAAAAACGCAAAGCTATAGCGTCGCAAAGTCGGGGAAAATTACAGGTGTTTGTAGGCTGTGGGCAAGTTTGTGTCAAACTTGGCAAATTTACTTCAATGTGAAATGATTCCGGGACTGTTTTGTCCGGTACACGAAGTATTGAAAATAATGAGCATCTGAAAGTGACATACATACACACATACCTAATCTTTATTAACGTGTCTAGTAGTTCCCTCCACTGACAACAGCTGATTTATTTTTGATATCATAAGAAACGCTTTATTCATGTTTTAATGTTGCCGCGCCTAATAAGACTTCGACCAGTTTTCTTCTGGGGCGAACTGACCGGGTTACAACCTCGGCAATTTTTCTTATTTTTAGGTATTCTCGCTTTTCACATGACGTCATCAAAATAAAAAATAACGAATTATCAATCCTTTTAAGATTTTAGTTAAGCTAGGTTTTAGAACAGCTGAAGACTTATCTTTTCACAAATTTTCAGTTTGTTAGGATTTTTCGTCTTTTGATAAAGCAAGGTTGTATTTCTAAGCTTTTGCGTGACACGACATTACACTGGCGCCAGAGAATGCTGTTGCGTAGGTTAAAAAAGTCACTTATCTGCTGAGTCTTTGCAATCTGAACAGTCCTTGAATGAGAATAAGTACTCAATTTGATGTTTATGAGCCCTCAGAAGACGAGTATAGCCTTTTTATAGCAAAACTCGTTCACATATGTTTTTGTTAGCTTCCGGCCGCCATATTTGTGCCCCTCAGGGGGACACAAACATGGCGTCTCCATACAAAACCTTATAAATTTCAGTTGAACATTTCTTCGAATATCTTCCGCACGAAACATCACACAGACCTGAATCTTTGCGAAACTGTTTGAATATTCATCATCTTTTATCTCTTTGATCCTTGACTTTATTTGTTGAATGGTTTTGATGATGGTGTGACAGTGAAAACCGGCAATTCTTCCAAAATGTGTCGATAGATTTCCCTTACATGGCCAACACCAAACGTTAAAAAAATGAATATGGAAAGGTCTGTTTTCTGTTCAAATGTAATACCCGCATGAAAACAAAGCATGCAGAAAAAAGGCTTCTCGAAGGAAAAAGTCGCGAAAACAGGCACGTAAAAATGTCTTCTGGGGCTATCAACTAACGGACCGTTAATTTTTTTTTTCTAATGGGGTAGAGATGCTGGTGGGATTTAAGGGAGTGTCATTTGCAAATTGTATGACCCCCCACCCGCAGCTTACCAGTTTTAGTTTACCAGTTTTAAGGTAGATTTTAAGGTTTATCAGTTTTAAGGAAGACTTTCTCTACCAGTTAAAAAATGTTCTAAGTGTCTTAAAAATGGCAACGACCGTTTACGAAACGGACAGTTGCCTCGCCGCTCCCGTCTTAGTGACACCAAGAGTAAATTCCCACAGCCTGTAGGCGAGAAATATAGAATTCCAAATCTACTGGAGCAACTGTACCTGAAGGTAAACATCCCTAAATAGGAACTCTACTTAACTAACACCAGCTTGTTCCTGGTAATTAGCCATGCAAAGGAAGTACATTTTACAAACGTCCACTCTTGTTTTCACTTACACGTTCACGCGATCCTCTTCTAATTTAATAAGAAAGCATTTTTTTTTATTCAAGCAGCACTTTAACATGACGTCGTTTTTGTGGCCTGGGGCCTCAACAATGTTTCTGACTAATTGAACTGACAGATTGATCGTTCCTTAACCAGGCTCCAGGTGGGAGCGCCCTCACGTCCTATTCGGACAGCTGTTGGACTGGATCCGATACCTAGTCGTATGGCAACCAATAATTATAGTTGTAGTTCAGATTATAATATACCTTCTAGGATTAGAGTAGATATGAAAGTCTTATTTAAAATGAAATATTGTATGTGACCTGTACAGTCAACCAAGCCCGTCTTCAATCGAAAACTGACCAAAGCATTCTTCACTCCCAGGTGTTCATATTCCGTTTCATCTTTTTATTGTTCTCAGTAGGTTTCATTTGTTTTGAATCTATCTGGGGAATGCCACGGATATTTTCGGAAAACCTCCGATCAACTCGTCTGTGTGTGTGCATGTGTTTATTTTTAAGTGATATCTCCTTCGTTGGCTGCGTGATAGACACCCTGCAAACAGAGCCTTCCTTAACCTCGGAAAAAGACTGAAGACTCTGCAGAAATCGAGTCAGGTCTTTATTGAGTATGCGTGTGTTGTTGCTTGGATACAGTTTCGAGCCCAGGACGAATCGCGTAGCCTCAATTTTTTGCCTTCAAGAAAAATAATAAATGGAAAAAATTCACTAAGCAAGTAACAACGTAATCACTTCCGTCGACTGCCACATTAAATGTCTTTTCGCTCAGACTGGAAATTAGTTCGAAATGTTTTACAAGAGTCTCTGGGCTGGTGAAACGCAACTATCAACAACATTGGAGTAAACGGCAAACGACGTGGCAGTTGAATTTCCGACAGCAACTACTCTTGCGAAAGGGATGGAAAGTTGGAATGATTTATCGTGGCCCGTGGGTAAAGATACGAAGGTATCCGACCCAGGCAAAAAGATTTGATTGCTGTTGACTTAACTGTTCTATTCTATGAAACTTACTTAACGCTCGAGACAAATTCTCGTCAAACACAGACGCGGACTCAGTACTCAAACTCACACGCTTGGAAGCCATTTTCTGCAATTTTGGCATCCTTTCTTTCGCACTTAGTTGTTGACAGGAAGCTAAAATGTTATATAAAAGAAAAAAGAAACGAGGACCGTTCGTCACAAGCGTAGATGTCCTTCACTATCCATTAACAGAAATGTCAGTTTTCAAGTCTTTTCTGCTCGTTAAACTAGGATTTGCACTTGTGTCGAGGTCTCCACGCTCGATCTTAATCAAGTGGGAGGCTTCCCGCACTATGTAAACATTATGGACTCGCTGGTGATTACAGACAACCGTGTTCTCTTTTCCTGAAATATAAGGAGCTCTTATTAAGAAGGGGTTAGACCCCTTTTCTCCTCTGCGTATTTGGATCTTTCTTGACGAAATTATTTTTGCTGTTCGGTCTTGATTCCTGTTGGGGCGAAGCTTGTAAGTAAGACTAACTCTGGTAAGATTTCGAAGGATATTTATTGTAAAGGAAGCTAGCAATTAGGAAACCAGAACGAAATTTGTCCAGTTCTTCGTCTAGACTCCTGTTATCAGGACGATCAACTTACATTGTAATTTGCCAAGGCGAAGCTTTCTTTTTCTTTTGATTTCGAGGCATATCGATTATAAATTTGCATCTCTCACTTAAAGAGGCTCCTTCGTGGAAGAACTTGTTTCAGTTATGTTATGCCAGTTTTTCCCTTAAATTGTTGGCTCATTGTCTTGTGTCATCACGCAGCACCAGTCTATCGAAGAAGGGTTTCCCAAATGAGGTTTGCACACGATGCCATTGAGGGTGCTTTAAGTTCATGTTTTTACTTCGCCTTGATGCGGCTGTATTCGGAGGGCGTTGGTAAGACGTTTGAACTCTTTCAATTTTGTAATGGCTGGTTAGTCTAGCAGCATTTTAATACAACTAAGATGAAACTTTTATCAATTTTATTAAATCGATGGCTTAATCAAAGAAGCATTTGTAGTAGTTAAGCCTTTCTTGAAATTAATGAAAACTCTGAAGAAATTCAACTATAAATAATAAATGCCTATTATTATTACGCTACCATATGTTAGTTTACTCAAAATCAACTGTGCACGTGGTAAATCTGGCGAAGCTCATAGCTGAGCTTTCACGTGATAATGATTTTTGTGCAATTCGTCGAGATGCACTAAGCACATAGTTTATAAAAATGTCCCTGGTCAAAAAACACATGAATCAGCATACAACTACAAAAAACCTTTTGAACGAGTGGAGGGTAAGCAGGTAAAGATTCAATGTTTTACTACTTTTCACTTTCCGGCTGTCGTTTTTCAATTTAGTATTGCCCGCATACATCCATCAAGATAACCAAACGCACTTAGAGGTAATACCGACAGAGCTGGTCTAAGTACAAGAAAAAAAATTGCCATGGAGGTAAAATCAAATTGCGATGCTGTTTGGCACTCGCTCTGGCAGCAAATATTCGTAAGGAAACTCCACATTTGAATTGCGTAGTTTGATTACATCAGATATCTGCTGCAGGGAAGCCTGGAAACGAGAAATAGCAAGTTCGACGGCTTCGCCTCTCAGTAAGCTCTGGGAATAGTCACCAAGGAAACGCTGTTGGACAAGATACAAATACAGATTGTCAGGCAAAACTTCCAGTTTTAATTAATCCTTGGATTTAGACTACACCTCGTTTAAGACTGGCTGTCATTAACTTACATTTATCATTCATGATTACGTCTAGGACACTGAGTGATTGTTGCGCTCATAAATTGGTGAGAACATAAAATGATGTTGGACTGGGGGAACTGCAAACACTTTCATCCTTCAGTTTTCTTTAATTTGCGAGATTTGTAATTATTACGCCTCAAAAACCTCTATACCCAAAACTATCTAAATAACATTCTTTTGTGATGCATTCTGACAAGCGATGAAACCAACACGTAGACCAGATTTGAATAAGGAGTTATTTGTTAGGCGTCCGTGCGTTAGGTCATGACCAAACGCTGATTATGCATGGCCGGTGGACCAGAATTTAAAGCTTCAGTTTGAAACGAAATCCACATGGCTGTGCTAAACGCTAAGTGATAACGTCTCCTTGCAAAAGCATAGAGAATCGTTAATCTGGGTAGCCTAAGCAAATGCTCAACATTACCGGACTAAGGTTTATTCAATTGGTCGCATTCTAGAGGAGGGGCAACAAGAATAGGCTGTTGATCTCACGTTTAAGGCTTATTCGGGAAAAAGAATGTACAACGGTTAGATTAGCCATGATCTTCAAGACTCATTTTGCTTCCGGGAAGGTCCTAGAACCTGCGGGAATCACTGTTTCTCACCATAATCGCTGAGACTTGATCTTTGAACGCAATACTGACTCTTAGACTTTCATCAGATTTTGTCTTAGCATCTAGTGTAGAGGAGTAATCAAATTTGTCGATGATCCAATTCACCAAACTAGGGTAACCAAGGTGATGAAACGGATTTTAGATGCGTACATTCATCGACGAATGCTTGATGCCTAGAGGACAATTCCTTTGCACGATGAACCTTTTTTTTTTTTCATCTCATTATATATACCCCATTTCATTAATTTACTTTCACTTGATAATCACGTTCTGGAAACGTCAAAACGTCGTGCTATGTTTTGTAATATTTTATCGCAGATTTTTATTATCAACGGAATTGATAATGTAAATTGACCACCGTACAGGGATTCTAAAAGCTCACGTTTCGAGCGTTAGCCCTTCGTCAGAGCGAATCGAGGAACTATGGGTTGTGTGTAGTTTATATAGGGGAGGAGGAGCTACGCTATTGATGGTAACATGGCAACGTGAAAAATAGGAATATATTAGTTAAATTAAAAGCGTTTGTTAATACCGTGGGTATTAAGGGTTCCAATTTGGAAGATGAACTTTTGTTCTGGATTCTTGCGACTTTCCGCCGTACCTTGATGTAGGGAAAGGCCGCAGATAGCCCACAGGCAGCCAAATTGTGGTGTGTGTCATCAATTGACCATTAAAAACCTAGAGTTCCAACGAACCGAGTAGCGGTGGAAATATTTATATTCTAGGCAAATAAAGCCTTCCTACCTTCACTCTACTGTTTCTTGTCCCTTTCTGGGACGTCTAAATGCAATATCATGGCTTTTTTTTAAATCCCAGGTCACTCTTTATTCTAAATAAAGGGAAGGCCGGTGACTCGAGATCGAACCAGTCGCCGTTCGAAGGCCAATAAATTTCCAAAACAGCGGAGTATCCGCTTCAAATCGCCAGCAGCAGCCGCGTAGATAAAATTACCTTTCTTTCTTCGCCAACTTGCCCGAAAATTCGACCAACACGAACGGGGAATCGCTCGTTTCACCGCTCAAATTTGACCAATTCGGCGACTCCATGATGCGTGATGCATTGTGTCCGTATACGAGATTCAAATAAACCGCGGCTGCTCAGCAAAAGGGGCACTTACTCGGGGGAGGGATGGTCATTTTGTCCACATGCACTCCGCTGCGCTGGGGGAGTGCGGTGCGTTAGATCTGACCGGAAATAAAATATGTTTAATGGCCCGCGTGCTACGAAGCCCGCGAAAATATTCCCCCCGCGATGCTGTGAAAGGTCGCGAAATAGCGAGTTTTTGAATTCAGCACGGAGTGTCTTCAGTATGACTTTACACTATTGTTGCCTTATTTTTAAGGCCATATCGTGGCAAGCTATCAACAGTTCTTTTCAAAGCTATATGTTCCACTCGAACAAATTAGATCTACCTGCATTCCTCGTTGTTTGCGGTCGTTTCTGATGGCGTTTATTACGGTGGATTTGGCAGTTCCTGTCTGCCCGGTTATTAGGATGTTGTGCCCATTTCTGGTAAATTCATAGACCTCAGCTTGTTCATCGGTCAACTTGTCACAAAACATAGCAACACTTTCCACTCAGATTCAACCGTAAAAATTAACTTTTCATAACATGTGACTTTATAGTACCGATGGAAAATTTTGCCGAAAAGCTCAAAACTATAAGGATGAATTTGTTGATAGCTTGAAAATGAACGTATATATAGCTCTGAAAAGAACTGTGAAGTCAAACTGAAGACACGCCGTGCGGACTTGCTAAAGACAGCGAAATTCGTTGAATCTGCTGAATTCAAAAACTCGCTATTTCGCGCCCTTTCACAGCATCGCGGGGAAATATTTTCGCGGGCTTCGTAGCACGCGGGCCATTAAACATATTTTATTTCCGGTCAAATCTAACGCATCGCACTCCCCCAGCGCAGCGGAGTGACGACCATCCCTCCCCCGAGTAAGTGCCCCTTTTGCTGAGAAGCCGCGGTTTATTTGAATCTCGTATAGATCGTTTCACTGTCACGCAATAAATAAATAAATAAATCGAAAACCAGCCAGTGGAAAAAGTCAAGATTTTGTGATGTTATAGACGATAAATAAAGAAGACACTTCTCCAAGTTTTAGGCCTTTGCCCTTCACCAAACGTCAGATATTCGTCGAAATGTTTCTCAGAAATTTACAGAGCCCAGTATGAAAACGCCATCTTGTTGCACATCTATTGTGCACCAATATGGCGGCCGGAGAATAGTGTCAACAACTGGAACTTACTTTGGCTATCTGGGCGACTGATCATCAGTACTGAACAAACAGGTATTTCAAAAAGCACTTTTTCTAATGCTTTAACTTCTAAAAAAGCTCAAAATCATGAGATAAGTATACATTTTTTTAAAAACTCGATCGTTGCCTTGTGTCACGCACCGCCATAACCCCGAAATTCAAATTGCTCTCGTTTCCAAACGAAGCACACCATTGAGCTGTAAAATTGTAAACAGATATAAATTTATTGCCTCTTATGCCTGATGAGGATAAAAACTTTCGTGGTTCTTTACTTTTGGATTTTAGAAAGTGATGACGTCACGTGAAAACGATCTTTTCCCACACAATGCATCACGCATCATGGAGTCGTCGAATTGGTCAAATTTGAGCGGTGAAACGAGCGATTCCCCGTTCGTGTTGGTCGAATTTTCGGGCAAGTTGGCGAAGAAAGAAAGGTAATTTATCTACGCGGCTGCTGCTGGCAATTTGAAGCGGATACTCCGCTGTTTTGGAAATTTATTGGCCTTCGAACGGCGACTGGTTCGATCTCGAGTCACCGGCCTTCCCTTTATTTAGAATGGAGAGTGACCTGTGATTTAAAAAAGCCATGATAATGCATTTAGATGTCCCAGAAAGGGACAAGAAACAGTAGAGTGAAGGTAGGAAGGCTTTATTTACCTAGAATATAAATATTTCCACCTCTACTCGGTTCGTTGGAACTCTAGGTTTTTAATGGTCAATTGATGACACACACCACAATTTGGCTGCCTGTGGGCTATCTGCGGCCTTTCCCTACATCAAGGTACGGCGGAAAGTCGCAAGAATCCAGAACAAAAGTTCATCTTCCAAATTGGAACCCTTAATACCCACGGTATTAACAAACGCTTTTAATTTAACTAATATATTCCTACTTTCCACGTTGCCATGTTACCACCAATAGCGTAGCTCCTCCTCCCCTATATAAACTACACACAACCCATAGTTCCTCGATTCGCTCTGACGAAGGGCTAACGCTCGAAACGTGAGCTTTTAGAATCCCTGTACGGTGGTCAATTTACATTATCAACTCCGTTGATAAAACCAAATTTTTGTGTACTTCTTTCCCACCGACGCAGCACCACAGTTTCTTTAGAAACTACCCCCTTTATTTCAGCAATTTCAATCTCTAGGTCAACTCTAGGTCCATGTAAATACGTACAGAATCAAAACTCCGATGGATCGGGACTTCTGAACTAAAACCTTTGGGATATACGTTACCTCGTCCTCGGAAATCCTTGTCAGAGTGTACACGGTGGCGATATGCCAGCCTGCTTGGGACTTGTTGGGCAGGGTATCCATGATTCTTTCAAGGGTGGCCTCATTTTTTCTCGTTGGTGGAGGAAGGCGCATTACGGGTGGAATATTCGGAACGAAGGATGTTATTTCCATTTGCGGAAAGTTCACGGCAGCATGCTGACATGAGCACGTGAATACCAGGCAGGTCAGCAAGTGAACAAGCTGTTCACGTGTTTGAAGGACTTTCGGAAATTCGTGATCAGCATCTCCATCTCTTACAGGGAAGCCATTTTCATGGATATCCATCACCCATGACTGTAACTCAGTATCTTTGACTACATCATCATCTGTGTGATAGAAGATCTGCATGACTTCTCCCGTGAAATTAGAGATGGCATTCCACAAAAGAAGTCCGTCATCCCTGAATAGTTAAGAAATTCATATTCAGTGGCACCGGGTTTATGATAATAAGAGTACTTTATGAGGGAGATTTGTGGAGGGGATTCAAACCTGCCAAAAGTGCCTTCTCGAAACACTTCTCATCTCGTCCTGATAAAGCCCAAGAGCAAGTACTGCTACAGCTGGATCCGCGTTAGAGTTAACACTCAGATTTATCTAATTGTCATTCCAATGCAAGGATTAGCAGCCCCTATACGACACGTAACTCTGCTTAAAAGGTTTGAAATGGCCACTCGCAAGCGTCCCAAACTATGATCACTATGCATCACTATGATCTAAACAAATGTAAACATGTTATTGAAGTAATCGTCCTAACCGAAATTACAATGACGATTTTAATTACCTGTAGTAATAGTTGGGTAAGTTCTTGGTATCATGTACACCTCTCTTTTTCAACATTTCAGGAAAAGAGAGCATTTCAAGTTTGAAATTCTTATACGTCTTTTCCAACAGCTGAATGTGGCCTCCCCCTCCAACGCTAAGAGTCTTGTCAACAATCCCTCCCTTAGCAATCAACTCGTTTCTTCCGATAGTATTGATGGCCATAACTGAACGAAGATGAGGAAACAGAAGCTGAAAGACAGGATGGATAGAGGGCAGCTGTCTCCATGAGGCAACAGCAAACGCTTCCACTATCAAATGGGTCCTCATCAAGTGACATCTCATCTGTATTCAAAAATAGAAAACTGTCTTTTTTTTTTCAAATCGTGGTACCAAACTATTCTCAAGCTGCTGTGTTGTTTACAGCACCTGGTTGTTTGCGGATGGACAATCCCATGTGATGAAACGGTGATAGGGAATTTACTTTTTAGAGAACTTACGCTCTGGCACCTATGTATATGCTACACTCATCGTGGGATGGCTTTGCTCATGAAAGAACTGCATCCATTATCATCAGAAATTTCGGGCTTGTCTATTTATTGAGTGTTTTTTCTTATATACATTCTCTTTGTAAAACATTAGTACCTGGTGAACTTGATGATCAGCATTACGAAACCACATCTTTGCCAGCAGCCAATCGTATTTTGAATCGTCAGGAGTCCATATTGGGTTGGTGTCGCTTGGATTCTGGAACAGCTGAATGGCAATGGGCAACAGGTCACCTGAGCTCTTGACGTAAAATAAGCAAAGCGGTTCTGCTGCATAATTTCTGTACTTGGAATTACCGTCCTCTCCTCCACGTTTTATACCCTCGAGCTCCTTGTAATCCACAATGTAAACGTGACCCGCCTGGTTGAGATGCAAAAATCATTATCATATTTTGCATTTTTGTGACCACCATGCACAAGCCAGTAGACCAATATACAATCATGACTCTTGCTAAGATCTATCCCATAAGCAGCATTTAACTAATATCTCCCATGAGCGGATCTTGTTTTTATTTTTTGGCCAAGTCATCCGCCCAATTTAATTGGTCGATGATGTTGGAGCGAAACTATTTTTTCAGGATACCACAATTATTTACAATTTACGGACACCTTCGTTGTTTTCTTTAGGCCTAGCGCTTTTTATCTTGAGTCACTTCCTTTTTATTCAAACTGCTTTTCTCAGAAGTGTTGGTTTCATAGCTGAGATTTGATCCAACGCGTGTATCCAACACATTGACCAGGACATATTAATCAACAGTGTTGGAAATTTGTGCTCTCAGCTTAAGATTCAATGAGTGACCTCTGTATTTTTAAAATGTGAGTGGGTTGGCTCATGACAGAGAATCACATAAAAACCTGGTCATAGATAGCAAATGAGATGAAAAAACAAAAAAGAAAAAAAAATTAAGACCTACTAA
This sequence comes from Galaxea fascicularis, assembly GCA_948470475.1. Lineage (NCBI taxonomy): Eukaryota > Metazoa > Cnidaria > Anthozoa > Scleractinia > Euphylliidae > Galaxea > Galaxea fascicularis. Next base: position 14,771,261 of record OX419341.1, on the reverse strand, counting down.
ATGGCCTTCATTTCGCTCTTATAAAGATATACCTTTATCTCTTCCTCCAACGTCATCCCTCGATCGAGGACGTTTTTCACCATACCGTGTGTAACAGGAAAGTTACTTGGCAATTCGTTGCACTTTTCAATAACACATGGGTTGCAACCATTAAGGAATTGATTGCCAAATACTCTGTCCTCCATCCATACGTCACCATGGGAAATCTTAGGTACATCACCTGTCCAGCTAGTGAAGATCTTCTTGAAGCTCTCAAAGTTTTCCCAGCTGTCGAAGAGAGTGTAGAGATAGGACAGACCAAGGTTAACAGCTCCCTTTAGGGCGCCTCGATGAAACGAACGCGATGCCTCATCTGAGAATTGGGCATCTCGAGGAAGATCACTGTGTTTGGGGGCGCGAATAAAACCTGGCAAATCGACCACACCAGGAGGAAGTTGACCCCACTGGTATTGCTGTTTACGCTGTTGTATCTCAAGAACACGCTGGGCCTTCATGACTTCTGGTTGGTCTTGAAATGGGAGATAAGCTGGAAAGTGAGGCAGAAATTAAATTGATCTTGTCAAGAGTTTAATTAAGGTAGTCTACAAAGAAAGAATCTCAAAACATAAAAGTTACAGGAAGCAAGCTAATGTTGATCAGTTACAGGATAATGTATTTATTGCTTAAAAGACCTGTTTTTTGCTATGTCAACAATAGTGTCATTACAACGTCATCCAGTTTAGTGGCGGCAATAAACATATAAATCATATCAACGCTCAAAGTCCACCCAGCAGATAGGTTTGAGTTCATGGTAAAATGAGAGAATCGTCTCTGACGTCTTTTGTGACATTTTGCCTCATTAGCATATGCCAAACGATTACCTACGAAGAAATGAACACCACAATCACTTTCGGTCACCAATGTGAACATAAGTTCGCAGTGTTGAAATAATAATCTATGATTACCCTGGTGGGCATAGCTACGAAGTATGCAAATACCTTTTCCTTGAAAAACAACCATGTTGGACACTACCCAGCGATAGCACGGAAACAGGAAGGCTTTTTCTAGCGTGGAACTGGTTATGACGATTTTGTTAACAAACCAATCAGACGTTTTCAACAGGCCACTTCCGTCGTTGTAAAGCTGAATCATAAGTACTTCTCCAACATCCATTGCTTGCACTGTGTACTCATCTGTTCGTCCCTCTTCAAAATCATTCCACCAGGAGCTGAGAGGAATCTTCCCTGTTTTACCTTTCGTTCCTAATTAAAGTGTGAATGAAACAAACAAAACAAAACAAACATAACAGTATGAAACACGACAGGGCCCGCGGAGCAGTTTTTAAAGAGCGGGGCCGCACCCGCCTCTTAAATTGAGGGGAGGGACTGACTCTAAAAATGATTAAAGGAACAGTCATCAATTTGGATTTTTTTCCCGCAAAGTCGACCAGCTGTAGCCGACCGTTTTAATCCCGTGAAATTACTTTTCATTTTTGGTGCCTGATACGAACGAAATGAAAGAGTACGTATATTTGAGAAATCGATACCGAACAGAACTTGCCGTCAAAAAAACCTATTTGAACCTGTTTAGTTTCAGCTGCGCGCTGAGCATCTGTGATGAACTAAGTTCGAAGAGGCGCGCAATGAAAGTTGCGGCCAGTTGCGGCCAATCTCGTACCCAGAGTTCTCTGGCTTTCTGGTCAGCGGGGTAGTTGCCAGGATAGACTCTGGAATAATGGAATTATTTATTCTCTTTAAAAGTGAGATTCGGGTCTTAGTGCGCAAACTTAAGTTCTAAACGAAAGTAAAAATGTCATAAACTTGCAGCCATGCTTTCCGAAGATGTTACTTGATTCGCGAAAGGCAAAGGCTTTCGAAAGATGGAATGTGACTGAAAAAAGAGGAACTTTTGCTCTCGTTAGTTGTCTTTGGTCATGTTGGTGAAGTCTTGAGCGTTTCACTTGTTGCAAAACCGAAGGTGATAGTCTCCGCTCAGCGACAGATCTCTTCAGAGAGAATCTTTTTCCGATCAACTAGCTCTACAAATGTTAGAGAACGCCTCTTCTCTTTTATGATACCCCTCACTTGTGAGCAGCTTCAACAACACCTTTTCCAACGTACGCGATACGGCTTTCTCTCCTAATAATGCACTTGAAAAAATTACTCGATTGTGATTGGCTGAGAGCAGTGCAATTCAAGTGTAACAAAGTGCAGAAAGTGTAACACGAGTGTAAATTACCACGAAGATTTCCGAAGTTAAAACGAAGAGACTCGAAGACTTCTGAAGACCAACCGATGTATTTCGAAGACCACCGAAATTCGTGCGAAACCTTCCGAAGATTTCCGAAGATCGCTGAACACTTCAGAAGATCCCCCAAATGCTTCCGACGACCACCCGAACACTTCCGAAGATTACCCAAACACTTCCGGTGATCTCCGGATATTTTCGAAGCTTCTCCAAGTTTCGGAAGATCGAGAGCAATGCCTTCGCGTACCTCAGTAGTCAATGTATGGGCTAAAGCTTTATTAGTAGTCTATTTTTTCAAGTAAGTGGTGGAACAGAGATTTAACTCTGAAGTGTAAATTAAAGTGCTAATAGAAACCCATGAAAAACCCACTGGGCGTTAGCCCTAGTAAAGGGTATCAGGGAACCACACGAGGCAAAGAAAAATTCTTATGACCTCGGTGGGAGTCGAACCCACGACCTCCGGATTAGATCTACCGTTGCTCTGCTGACTAAGCTACGAGGTCGGACAGAGAAAGTCGGGGACGATTAAGATGGTGAATCGTGGCGAAGAGAAAGTAAGGATACATATATATGTTGTGCCGCGTGGCACTTCAGAGTTAATTCTCTGTTCCACCACTTGCATGTGTTTATAGTGCTACGCGGCACAACATATATACATACAAGTATATTATTAATAATTGAACGCATGATTTTTCTCGTGCAATTTGGAATAAATAAGCACTTTAATAAATAAGCATTTTTTGAAAGACCACAAATTACACTCGCCCTATGGGCTCGTGCAATTTTGTTGGTCTTTGAAAAAATTTACTCGTGCTTATTTATTCCAAATTGCACTCGGAATCATGTGATTACCTATACAAACGGTCTGATATAAGTTTTCCCTAAACTCCCTTTTTGTAACAGCGACAGTAATCAGTTTTAGCTGCTTGAATTTTGCCTTGTTCTGCCGTCCTATAACGGTACTGAAAAACCTCTAGCTGTTGCATTATGATTATTGATTAGTCGATGTGCCATAAGACGAGTAAATGAAACTGTGTTTTAGGTGTTATTCTTGGTGAAAATCTATCGTGAAAACTACACATTGCCAATGTGGCTCGAAAACTGTCAAATTCTATTGGCATAATTTAAAAAGCAAGGTTTTACCGTCCCTCCTGCTCTGATCTTTATGTACCTTGTTTACTGCATATCAGTATGGGGATCGACCTATCCTTTTTAATCTATATTGCATTTTTTTTACTTCAGAAAAAGGCTTTAAGAATCATATCAAGAAGCGCATTCGATGCTTATACTGAACCAATATTTAAGCAGTTGAAAATTCTGAACTGAACTCAGTGATATTTACCGATTTAAAATTGGCAAGTTAATCAGTTTTCTTTTAGAAAGGCCTCCTTCCTGACGCATTCAATGAATGTTTTTGCTGACTAATTAAATTCATCATTATAATACTAGAAACTCCAATGCCGTTTACTTACCTTCTTGTAAAACAAATATTGGACAGCTTGTATTACGCTTTCAAGGACCTCAACTGGTTAATTCTTTCAATAAAGAGATTCAGAATGCTGACAGGTTTGCTCAATTTAAGTCTTAATAAAAAACGTTCCTCCTGAACGGACCTCTCTTTATTTTGTTTGTTTGTTTTGTTTGTGTGTGTGGGCTCTTGCTTTTTAGCCCGAATAAGCCCTAATGGTTCCTATATGGGCATCCTCGCCTTATGTTTTCTTTTTTCTTGGTTAGTTAAACATATATTTATCTTGTAATTTTAACAACAAAGTGGTCAAAAAAAACTGAAACTGAAACTTAGTCAATCTGAAACTGTTACACATAATTCAAAACTTTTCGTTTGAAATAGAGCTTTGTTTAATGTTTGGTCTGCTAAAGGTAACAGAAAAAAAAGAACACTTAAAATCGGATTGAAAACCCGAGTTTAACATTTCAAATCTGCTTCCAGCTTCCTCAAATTACTAAGAATTGTTTCCTGTCGGACTCCATTGTTATGTAGACAACCAACCGTTTTTTTGCATTATCTCAGAGTCTCTCCTGGATGCTACCCGCTGACAAGTGGGAAGCCGTGAGTAGTATAGTGTTTCCTTGTGGATGTTCTTGGCATTTAACACCCATTCTCACGTACTAAGTTAAAAGGTGTTCCCGGACAGTATTTTACAACGGATTTTTGACTAGTATTGTCTATCACACACGTTTCAGGCCTAGTGGTTGCTATTGCCAGACCACCCACCCCCGTGCAGCCCCCCCTCTCTCCCACGCCCCGGTACAGTTGGCTGCAAATGAGAGTAAATTGTACAGATTATGCACACAAACCTCGAGCGAAATTTGACAATTTGGAGTTTTGTTATTTTAATTTACCCAAGCCGTGGATTGACCAACTCTCCCGTTAAGTGGTAAGCAACCATATTTACCTGTTAGTGACACAGAAATGTTCGCATTAGTTCCAGCTTTCGACTGACTCCCAGTCTCTACCTTGATGGTGTACGTGGCTACGTGATCTGGTGCGCGGCTTGATCCCTTGAGTAAACGAATTGTTTGAGTCCTTTGGTAGACTTCCTTTCTTACATGAGCTATGCAGTTTGGGTGGTGGATGGATCGAGGTGGTAGAAGCTCAAGGCAAGCTGCTAGATTGCCAGGGTTGAAACACATTTTGTCACATACATCCGGGCTAAGAGGCACCGATAGTGTGACGTCAGCAACATCCAACCATGGGTGAGTAACCTCGTCCCAGAATCTTATGACGTTCAAAATGTCCGGCGGGTCGTCTGATCTAGGAGCATGCAGGGTCAGCTGAAGTTTGTATTTCACAGGACCACGAGAAATCCGTTCTTTGAACTCTTCCTTTAAATAAACTTTGCTTCTAGTTTCCGATGGTAACCTCTTTTGCTCCCTGTGAGATCATAATACATGAAGAAGATGGCTTACTAAAGATAAAGTTTGATTTATTCCTATGCTAAGTAAATTAATGTGCTACATCGGAAATGATACGGCAAAATACTTTAATAGTTGGTGGAGTTGATTAGAGGCGGAAATGTCGCGGTATCGTAAGCATCAAATAGGATTTGCGGAAAGTGCGGACTATACGGAATGCCTTCGCAGTTACCTAAACAATTGGAATCCTTTCCAAATGTAAAATAAAAAGAGCGCCAAATCCTGAACATTGCCATGAAGTAAAAGCAAATACTTTGTTAACCATAATAAGGGAAAAATACTATCCGCTGGTTTTGAAATGCGTTTGCTCTGGCTTGACCATGTTAGTCTTGTGCATGATTTTCGAGTACCCGAGGACGCGTTGTATGGCGAGCTTGCCACTGGCTCAGTCCAGGCCTGCAGGGAAACCTGATCTTTGCTACAAAGACGTCTGCAAAAACGGGCTCGGAAACTGTACTTTACAGGTCGGAACAGTTTGAGGCTTGAAGTCAAAGCAGACATTCAGAGTGAGAGCAACCTCGTTCTCAGGATTCTCTTCTACTCGTTCCCCGCTCCGGTTGCAGTGGGAGGTAAGGAGAGTATGCAGACTGCAGTGCGCAAGATCAGCAACCACGGATGCAGGCGCATCGTACAAATGACACCTGAAATAACCTTAACCTGAGAGCGTGTCGCTCCAGGGTCGGGCTGCACAGCCTCATCAGGCCGGGTGCAGCCCAGACCACACTCCATCATCCTACAAGGCAGAAGGTTGCCAATATGGTATGGTACTCGTATAGTACAACACAGTGTCTGAAAAACGTTTGAGTTGTGAAAATTAGTTTGTTCGGTTCCCCACGGAATTTACCGTTATAAAGAATTTGACAATATTTGCGGGCTGCTTCGCTATGTGTTGTTTGCTTAAAATTGAAAACAGAGGCTCATACCAAACATTTCTTTGATCCTGTTCTGACAGCAAGCCTGTTTCCGGTGTTTCATCGGTTGGCATAAGTCGGAATCTGACGTAGCGTTCAATGCCATCCTTTGCTTTAAAATCGTGGACCATCTCTGAGTAATACCGCTGGCCGATAAACGAATCTGGTGCTCGACGGAGACCTTCAATATTGCTGGCAAGGCTGAAAATATATTAACATACATAAGCGTTAAAGTTTGAAAACAAGATCGAAGGGAAATATACTTAAATTTGTTAACATTACTTCAGCAATAAAAGTTGGAAGTTGAATAAACAATATCCTGCCAAATCGCACGGAATATCGCATGATACTCAGCCGACGACACCGTATGCCGCGTTGGTTAAAATCTGGCAATATTCTGCAACATTGTGCAGGTTTAATGTTTTATTATGCAACAGACTGTTAGCTACTTTCCTCTTTTTATTGTATGACTGAGTCTTCAATAAAGACAATAAAGACCACCATTTTTTGTCCGCGATTGACACACAAAATTTCGATTGCACGCTGTATGCTAGCACTCTAAACCGCAATTTTACATTTTGGGAAGAGGTAGAAAAAAAAACATACTTACTAATCGGGTCTTTTCAAATAATACGCTTTCAAGTCACCCGTCATGCTAGCTTGAACTGCATCATAGAGACTCCGCATATCGCAAAAAATAGTACTTCTTCCAGTTGACATAATAATGTCTAATGCACTTTCAGCCTCGCTATCAGCAAATCTCAATGAAGCACCCAAGAAATTCAGCCCCGCGTCATCAAAGGACTTTAAAGTTGAATGACGGAGGCAAACTGAGAAAGACCGACCAGGAGTGAAGAATTCACATTCAGGGAACTGGGGAGTAGCTACGATTGTTGCAATGCCCTGAGCACCAACGCCGTCTGGATGAGTAGGCCGCTTTCCAGATAACAATGCACTAGCACCAAAGATAAATTTGATTTTTTCTTTTTCGATGCTGAAATTGACATGATCGAAGATGCCGTTTGGTGGAATCTGAAACCATTGAAAACAACATGACCGCCACTCAGAATAATTGCTCTCACTGATATGACGTAATGATGTAATCATATGTCAAGGTGTTCTTCTCATTTAGAGGATATTTTTGGTATGGCTGACTGATTAAAACTCAATTTTCTTCCTTTTAGTAATATTTGTACAACTGTGACCGGCCAAGGTACATTGCTTTGACAACGTCGGTTCTTATTCAAGGCATAGCATTCATTCAGTCATTGTTGCGTGGACTAAAATAAATATCACGGTAAAGGAAAGGTAAGCACGCTTACCGAGAGTTGTTAGACATAGATTCAATGACAGCTTTTTCAGATCAAATGAGCATTGGAGGTTGCCTTATTTATAAGCACTTTTAAACCAATCATCATGTTCCTTGTCTTTAAGAGTCCATTCTATTCATTTGACATCGTAAACAATACCTTATCTGCTTCCTCCATCTTCCTGTTGAATTCTTCTTCCCCTTTTATCTCCTTGTAAATGTCATAACCATAGTTTTTCCCTGAGATAGAGTCGGAAAAAGTTAATTAGGAAACAGTATCATTCACAGCTGCAGGACGTCAACAAGTTCCCTCACTTTTAATAACAAGAGCAAAGTTAGCTGCATGGCGAGCATTTCCTTGTCCTTTCCACCGCTACCCTTCCGCCACCCAATAACCCCAAGACTATTAACGCAATGACAGTGAAATTTTTTAGGATGAACTGTATGTATTCTACTTCCTCGTTTGAAGTATGTAAAAGAAGCAAACAGGACGGCAATGGCAACGATAACGCCACAAAACAATAGGCTTAAGGAGACTCACGCGGCAGTTTTTTGGCTTGGGGCTCTACCTTGTGAAATCAAACTTTTTTATAGAGCTTCGATCTCCTTAAAACTACAACATATTTTCTACGTATGACCAAATATTATTTTCTCATCGGTTTACAAGCAACATCGATCACAATAGCGACGGTAATGCAAGGCTGCTCAATTAAAAGAAAGCTCAGTTGTCTCGAAATCCAGTCAGACACTTCATAACGAAACGTTGAGAATGTAAACTACTCTGGTACTGCAACTTGTGGACCATTAGCTTGATCGAAAGAGGTTTCAAAATGATGAAGAACAACGTTTATTTTATTGTAATAGCATTCTTGGTTGCCGAGTTATTCAAGATTTTGAGTTATGCAAATTAGGCAACTTGTGACGTCATAAGGTTGACACAAAATAAGTCTCTGAAGACTTTTGCTGTATAGAACTGAAACTTTTCACAGTTGTTATACTCATCACAAAGTCCCAGGATAAGCTCCACTTTGACATTTCCATGGCAACACAATGGGCTCCAGGCCCTCTCCGTCCAAAGGATAAAATAAGAGTTTCTCTCCTCAAGAAGAGCTTTTTGCTATGTATGTTCAGTCATTAGGTGTGAGTATACAAGTATAAGAAAGTCTGTTAGACTCTGGAGCAACAAATAAGGTGTTCTTCATTTTTGGAATGTAGAGGTCTGGTAACGAGTAAGTTGCCATAGTGACCTCATAACCACAATGTGCAGTTCTGGCAGCATATCAACCCTGCAAAATTTTAACCCTGTAGACTTAGTATTTGCAGAGATATTTGGTGTCATATACACTTTAACACATTTTATTCATTTCCCCATTTTTCTTCAAGCTTTTTGAAGAAATATGAAATTTTTACACCATTTTTTCTCTGTTCCGGGAATGATCCTGAAATAAAAACATTTTCAATTCATACTTAGCGTCTTAGGTGGCTGTGGTTTCAAGCTATTTGAGTTTGAAGTTATGCAAACTGAGTGTTGTGACTTAAATATCGTGCATTCGCAGTCATCTAAGACGCTCAATGTTCTCAAAGTTTCGTTATGAAGTGTCTGACAGGATTTCGAAATAATTGAGCTTTTTCTAAAATGAGCAGCCTTGCGTTACCGTTGCTATGGTAACATTTGTTGCTTGAAAACCGGCAAGAAAATAAACTTTGGTCATACGTCGAAAAGATGTCGTAGTTTAAAGGAGATCAAAGCCTGTCTTCTATAAGAAATTTTGATTTCAAGAGTGTAATGGTATCCCTATGACTGTAGATCACGTGACTAGAAAAACCATGTGCTTTTCGAGTAGATGCCGCCATTAAACTTGTTTGGTCTGTATTTACTCGTCTCATCGTTGCCTAAAGCCCCTTAACGTTACAAAGAGGTTCACCCCAAAGCCAAAAAAAACTGCTGCGAGCCTCCTTTATGAGCAACAACAATCTTTCTGCACTTGCGTTTTAAAGTTTTGTACATTTCTTTGCCGTCCCCTACAAAACAACAACGTAAAATGACCAAATTTTAGAGAACGTGAGCACATGGTGTGAATTTTTTTTCTTACTTTAACGCCGTTCATAGAAATTTAGACCGTAGACAGTTCCTCAGCATTTTCCATGTTAAAAGTGCCTATGAAGTAAAACATTGTTTGCTGATTCCAAAGGCCTTTCAGAGTAAGAATGCAACTTTTCTTTTCGAAAGAACTTCTTTTATTCCCGAAATATTAACGTTTCCTTTAAAATTAATGACGTCATTAGTGGTTCATATAACTGATAAATTCCAAAATTGATGATATCTCTCGATATTATTGAAGTGATGCCATTCAAACTTGGCACCAGTAATGTAGGTAGGTTAGATACAAAATAACACCCACTGTGCCGTTGCCATGACAACAGCTCTGCTTCCCGGTCCGTTTCATGCAGGTACAAGTGGTGGAACAGAGAATTAACTCTGGAGTGTAAATTAAAGTGCTAATAGAAGCCCATGACATGGTTTGATGCTACTCTGGTTTGAAATTTGATGAATGTAACTTAAAAAGTTACAATTCACGACCCAACGTTTCGACACTCCTGTCTAGTGTCTTCATCAGGGGTGATCTAGTGTTGCAAAAAGGAGCCTTTTATACGCTTACTAATTAACGACCTTTTGTTTTGATGAGGTGTAAATAGGTGTCAGGTAAAAGGCCGCCATCGTCACGGTTTAAAGGAGCGTGGGCGGAGTTGATGTGCCAAGCTTCCAAACAAAGCCGTTGATGGTACCGCCGGTTAGTGGTGATAATTTTGGAATTATCCCACGCTATTGTATGGTTGGTTTGGCAAGCATGTTCCGACAAAGCGGAATTTTCCTTTTTGCAAAGAAAAACTGCTTTTTGATGCTCCTTTAAACGCGTGCCAAGCTGACGCTTGGTCTGTCCGATGTACTCATGATCACAGTCATTGCATGGAATAGAATAAACAGCGTCAGTTCGTTGTTCTTTCAACACAGGATCCTTAGGTTTGGCAAAAATATGACTCAACGTCTGAAAAGGTTTTTGTGCAACTTTAACATTGTGGCTAGACAAAACTCTCTTAATGGGTTCTGTAACACCGCGGATGTACGGGATGACGGCAAAACTTGTAGCCGAAACCTCGTCCCCGGAGGTGTTAAGAGAAGGAGTAACTGGTTTTAAGCAGTTACGAAGGAAAGTGTTTGGGTAGCCATTGACCTTTAGCTGATTGTTTGTCATCTTCATGTGATTCTAGGGCCAAAGAGCGAAAATATGTTTTTGACGTCCTAAAGGTCAATGGCTACCCAAACACTTTCCTTCGTAACTGCTTAAAACCAGTTACTCCTTCTCTTAACACCTCCGGGGACGAGGTTTCGGCTACAAGTTTTGCCGTCATCCCGTACATCCGCGGTGTGATCATGAGTACATCGGACAGACCAAGCGTCAGCTTGGCACGCGTTTAAAGGAGCATCAAAAAGCAGTTTTTCTTTGCAAAAAGGAAAATTCCGCTTTGTCGGAACATGCTTGCCAAACCAACCATACAATAGCGTGGGATAATTCCAAAATTATCACCACTAACCGGCGGTACCATCAACGGCTTTGTTTGGAAGCTTGGCACATCAACTCCGCCCACGCTCCTTTAAACCGTGACGATGGCGGCCTTTTACCTGACACCTATTTACACCTCATCAAAACAAAAGGTCGTTAATTAGTAAGCGTATAAAAGGCTCCTTTTTGCAACACTAGATCACCCCTGACGAAGACACTAGACAGGAGTGTCGAAACGTTGGGTCGTGAATTGTAACTTTTTAAGTTACATTCATCAAATTTCAAACCAGAGTAGCATCAAACCATGTCTGATTGTCCACCTGGTTGCAGTGTGAACTTGAACATACCAGAAACCCATGAAAAACCCACTGGGCGTTAGCCCTAGTAAAGGGTATCAGGGAACCACACGAGGCAAAGAAAAAATTCTTATGTGGGAATCGAACCCACGACCTCCGGATTAGATCTACCGTTGCTCTGCCGACTAAGCTACGAGGTCGGACAGAGAAAGTCGGGG
>OX419341.1:14744804-14754804 GCA_948470475.1 Galaxea fascicularis | reverse complement strand
AAAATTCGCTCATGTGTTGAGTTTAGCTTGGCAGACGCCTTATGTCCGCATTAGCTAACATGTTTGCTTAAGTGTTGAGCTTAGTTTGTTAGACGCCGAATGTCGGCATAAGCTAAAATGCTAGCCCATGTTTAAAGGTTTGTCTGACAGACACGGTGTCTGCAGTTTATTTTTCTCGCCTTGGTGCGGCCACGCTTTGACTATTGCACCGTTGTATGGGGAAACTGCAATATGACTCTTTCTAATAAACTGCTGAAGCTACAAAACTGTGCTGCTCGCATTTTCACCTCTTCCAGTTTACTTAAAAAACTTGGGTGGAGAACACTAAGTACTCAGCGACAAATGCAGAAAGCTATAATGGTCTATAAATCGTTAAATGGCCTAACACCTGAGTATCTGAGCAAGCTATTTGTCAACCGTTCTGAATATATGCTGAGGGACTCCGTGAACAAGCTAGCTGTTCCGATGCCCCGAACTAACTTTTTGAAGAACAGCTTTAGCTATAGTGGTGCGGTAGTTTGGAAGAGCTTACCCTCTGATTTACGGCAGGCAGAATCACTAACTGATTGCTGTCATTAGCTCAACGTAAACTATCCTTTCTATTGACCCACGTATTTTTAGATACACCGCATTCATGAAAAGCAGTGTTTTTTAGTTTCAGATTATTTTCAAGTTTGCCCCCCCCCCCCCCCCCCCCAGCCGCGATCAGAAGGGTAATCTCAGTTACGCCCTATAATCCGTTTACGACGGGTTCCTGGTCTAGATCTAGATCACCCCTGGTGAAGACACTAGACATGAGTGCCGAAACGTTGGGTCGTGAATTGTAACTTTTTAAGTTACATTCATCAATTTTCAAACCAGAGTAGCATCAAATCATGTCTGATTGTCCACCTGGTTGCAGTGTGAACTTGAACATACCTCATCAATGTGTTTAGGTAAACATGTTAAATTAAGAGAGGCTAATTTTAAAAAGCCACGCTCCGATAGAAGGAAAGGGAAAAAATCCTCAAGGGAATCTCCCTTCTCCTCATCCTTCGTATGCAAAGTTCAACTGGTTGTGGAGGCAATTAATATGATCAGCAAAGGTCTCGAGGATTTTTTTTACCTCCTTGATCTTTGGGGCCAGAGCAGGATCATCTGATCTCCTCAATAAACTTGAGAGTGTTACCTTCGTGTCAGGTGACTCCACTTCTATCAGGTTCCCAAGGTCAACAATTCTTTCCGCCACGCTGTGACGGTTCCTGGGTTAGCGTTCCTCAAGTCGTTTGTCCCCACATGACTTATAATGTGTTCTGGATGCTGTCTGATCGTTGGTGTAATGCAGTCAAACATGTCATTGACTGAAGCTCCAGAAAAAGACTTCACCACGGTTTTAACACGTTTACCGTTCAAGACCCGCCAACCTTGGACCTTCTTCACCAAGGAGTCAACTGCAATAACAACGACAGGTCGTTTGACAGTCGTTTGATCTGAATCAGAAGTGGGGCAAGTCTCCTGTCTTCCTGTGTTGATTTCCGGTTGTCTCTCAACGGCGGTATCCACGGCTGTTTGTGGAGCTTGTCTGTTTTTCTTTCTCTTCTACGATTGATTTGACACCTTCGAACTCGGTTCCGATTGAATTCTTCCCGAAGGAACTGTCTGCCACTGATCTGTTGAGGATTGAGATTGAGAATTGTGTACATTTCCAAGTGGCGTTACGTGTTCTGTGGAGAGAATCCTTAGAGCTTCAAGGAGACTAGCTCTTTGCAATTCAAGAATTTGAATTTTCTCCTGATACAAGGAACACTTCATTTTATATTCCTCGATCTCGTGTTCTAACGTGGCTTTGGCAGTGATCCACTGGGGATTCAATTTTACGGTGAATAAAATTGATCACTGTCCATAGCTTGTGAAATTCAAGCAAAAGTAAGTCAGCATTCTCAGAACCATTCACCGGGACACGATCAGAGTCGTTGATATCCACGCTTTCATTGCCTTCCTCAAAGCCATTCACCGAGACATTGCTGTTGTCCTCAAGATGAGAATGGCTTCAGAACTATCCTTCGAATTCTTCGACTGCAGGTGACTTACGACCTCTTCAAGATGGTTTCTAACTCCGGCACAAGCGCTTCCCTGAATTTGTAGTGTCTTAGTATTAGGATAAAAATTAAAAGTCACAGTAGGCAACTTGAAAACAGCACATGCCGTGAAATAGTGCGCAATTTCGTCATTCCGCCGCCATCACAATCCCTTTCATTCGCAAACTCGACTTCAATAAACCTTGTAAGATCTTCAACAGAACCATCCCAACTGAATCTCTTCTTAGTCGGGTTAAAAGACAAAACCTGCACAAGATCCGAGGGACAGTCGCCGCGCAGAGGGCTAAGTGACATGGGAAAGCTCGAGATGCCACGTCCGTCGCGTCTGTCCGCCATTGCTGGTTACTGAGCGATTGCCAAAACGGTATGTTGCCTACGAATGCGAATACATGTTGGTTACGATTGAGAATGAGAATGCTCATCAAGTAGATCGTACAGTCTTTGATTGTAGTTTTCTAATATCCCAATCATTTTTCTTTACCTCAGATTTCAAGGTTTTTGTCTTTTGACTTATGTATTCATTGGAAAAGAAGGGAAAGGTTTCACAAACGCAAGAAATATGCAAATATGAGAAGATTGTCTCTACGTTCAATTATTCAATATATTATTTCCTAAGAAACACCCACGCGTATGATCGAAAATTAATGTTGACTGTTTCCTCAAAAAGTGTACGCTTGAGAGCTCATTGCTCCGAAATGATACCTACAAAAACAAATTCAAATAAAATGTTCCTTTTTTTGTCTGGACTGTAACTCAGCATGTAACACTGGAAGGCAATAAACTATCGTCATTAGATAAGTGCGCGTGCTACAACTTTAGCAGACTGGAAACTATAATTTTGTATCCAAGTTTGGTCAAGAATATCAAATTCTAGTGGTTAATGAACCTTGTATACAATATTGTGATATGAAGGAAGCGGCATTGCAATATGACGAACATTCTAAAAGCAAATCGAACGTTTCAATGTCTAAACTTCATATTTTTACGCTCCGAGAAACTAAGAATTTTCAGAGTGTCTACACGTGGGAAGACTTTGCCACAGGCTTCACATGCATGCCGAGATTTTTTTGGTGAGAATATTATCTGCATCATCCTACAACATTACAAAACAAGCCGTATAAATGCCTGAGCAAACTCAGTAACTACTTAAAAGTCATACTTGAATACAATGTGGACATGTTTGGGCAAGCTAATTGTTACAATTATATGGTAGTCCACGCTTGGGGTTAAGGTAATGGTATCTGCGTTGGTTATCATACGACCCTCTTTGTGTCTAAGCGTGGGTTATGACCCGATAGGCGTGGGTGTCGAGCAGTCACCGCGACGGTACACGCGTGGGGTTAAGATCCGGACCTCTTATACTCTAATCACCCAGAAACGACTATAAAATATTTTGTAACTAATCTCAATATACACAAACACAACATCAGGGGTGGGCATCTCATTTAATGATGCAGGATACAGCGAGCATTTACATCATTCATCATAAAGGAAATAGAGCAGTGAATAAACAAAAAAGCAAAGCTGAAAGAGATGCCTTAAATAGCTTTATAGCCCCTAGGAATCCATCTTACCGACAAGCACGCTTAAAGTACGTCTACAGTTAACACGAATCATACATAATGAACATACTCCGGTGTCATTAGCGAAACGTTACAATTTTTTTTTATACTCTAATCACCCATAAACGACTATAAAGTATTTTGTAACTAATCACAATAAACACAAACTCATCATCAAGGGCGGGCATCTTGTTTAATGATGCCCGGTTCGAAAATAAAGAAAGAGAACATAGAAATCTAAGTATGCAAACTTCTCGACACTGAGAGTAAAGATTCTAATTTATCTTTAATATAGCCGTCCTTGGCTCGATCAGACTTACATCGGCCGTAATGTTTAAAGAGTCGATCACCGACGCCAGCGTTAGCGGCTGCAGAAGCACCTCCTGCTCTTAGACTGTGTAAACCAAATAAGTGTTTAGGATACCCTAGTTCTACAAACGCTTGTAAAACTATTTCCCTAGTCCTGGTATAACTCATACCCGTGGAACGCAAACTATAAGAAGAAGTAACTCTATGAAAATACAAGGAGCGAAAAAACGGTAAAGACGAAGACAAGTTTAAATTAGCAGCACGGACGTGTTTGGAAAGCAAGTGAAAAGGGCAACTGAAGTCACTGAGTCTGACTTTGCCAACAGAACATGAACTCCATTCCTATAAACATCTGTTTTGCTCTTAAATATATAAATCTTAACAAAAGTATCACAAAAATTAACGGCACAAAAGCGAAGGCTACTGAGCTAACTCGTTGTAACGGAGAAACGCCGAGTAGGCAGTCATCTCAGCGAAGATCAGAAAGATTAGCATTGGGACCCGCAAACCTGTTACATATACTCAAAATAGTTTCAGGAGTAACAGGTTCTTTCTTAAAAACAGGTTTAGCAAGCTCCCTTTTTGCCGCCTCGAGCACGTTTCTTACCAATTTTGAACTGATCTCAAGGACTTGGAAAACCATACAAATTGTGTGCCCTGCTTATGCCATAACAGACAGACTCAAGTGTGGAGTAGGGGTAACTCTGTTATAGCAAAAACTCCAAGACTCCAAGTAAAGCGCAACTGAAATCTCATCAGAGGGCAAGCAAACAACCTCTTCAAAGCAAGAAGACCAGCCACTTAATTTTTGAAAGACTCTTGAATAACGCTCCGTTGTTGATGTGGCCTTTGCTTTAGCGGCACGCAAGGGAAGACCTTCCGCTAACTTACGAAGCTCTGGATCTCTTTTAAAAGTGGGCAACCTTAGAGGCAAACGCACATCTACCTTATAAACAAGGAAAAAACAACAACAAGAAGAACAAATAAAAATAATGCAAATGCTACACAAGGAAAAAACACAAGGAGGGCCCAGTGACCTGAAATTGCACTGATTCAGCACAACTATAAACGGGAAGTCCCGCACAAAAATGACATGGCCCAAACGGCCTAGAAAAATGTAATCATACATGGCCAACACATGGTGCACGGGCAGTCCCTCACAATGTGGCCAAACGGCCGCATGACATGACGTCTACTGAACACTGTACTGTATGGCCCCGTCAAACAGCAGAAAATACACTGCGGTACTAAACTTCTCTGAGCCAAAAAGAGAACTATTATTCGCCTCATGGAGATAAACATCAATAACAAATGAACGGAAAAACCCGTGACGTTCTACCAAAAAGGGCCAAAACGGAGCTGCAGGCCAATAAGGAATAACCATAATTCCCTTGCATTGACAAAAGCATACATGCCGGATGACATTTTTAACTAAGGGAACAGGTGGCACCAGCCAACAAGTTTCACCTAGCCAACTATACCCTAGGGAATCCACACCCAAAGCAACGGGATTAAAAAACTTCGAAAAGAATCGGCGAAAAAAATCTCCTGAACAGGGACCCCAATAATAGGTGACGGCATGAAAGAAGGAATCTTTAACAGTCCAATCATCACAGTTGACAATCTTGTTCAAGTAATCAGCTTTCTCGTTTAATGAGCGAGCTATCCACTCAGCCTCGATTTCGATATCAACCGCGAGTTGATGCTGTTTCATACTACCAGAATCGATAATCAAAGCAACAGCTTGGTTATCAGTAAACCACTTAACAGAGCACCTGGAAGTAAGATGTGCAAAACTCTTTAATGCGAAATTAACACAGTGGAGGTCTCTCCACGTGAAACTCTGTTTCATCTGTAAAGAATCCCAGTTTTTTTGCGAAACAAGCACGTCGTCAATGGCAATAAAAGCAGCAGATCCAACAGCATTAGCATCCGAATAAACAATACGAGTAACTTGTCAATTTTGTCCTCAGGCACAGTAAACAAGTTATCCTTTAAATCCCAGCGATAGCCCAACCAACGAAGAGACTGAACTGGAGCCCAGATGCTTTTCTGGGTGTTCACCACAAAACCAATCAGATTTAACGGCCATGGACTGGGAGCAACAGTCGGCGAATGTAAGCTAAGGCACACGCCTAAACCATCATCCAAATACACAACTATCCTGAAAGCCTGAAGGCGCCAGTAACGCATTAAGGGCCTCATGACTTTGGTGAAAATATAAGGGCCACTGGAAAGGCCGAAACGCAAACCAGTAAATGTGTAAAAATGAATAAACCCATCCTTGGACCAGGGAAAACCCAAAAACTCTTGATCTGGCGGGAAAATGTCTATATGATGATAACCAGACTTGATATCGAACGAAAAAAGCCAATTCTAGGAAATGTCGACAAAGCTAAAAAGCATGGTTTTCTCGTCTTCGAATTTTACCTTGGATTTCATAACAAAAAAATTAGGATGCCGTAAATCCAAAATAAGCCTTTTCGTACCGTTAGACTGTATAGAAACAGATAAGGGCTTAGCCACAGTAGGGGCAGATTTGAATTCATCCACTGAACCTGTGGCCAGGAGATCGGAACTGGCCTGCCCAACAAAATATCTATACTGAATGGCTGAGTGATTATTGGAAAAACGAGCTGAAAGTGGGGTGTAAATAAAAGGGATCTTATAATCGTATAAAATAGTATCGCGAACGAAACGAGACGCACCTATATGCTCCCAAAAAGCCAAATTAAGCTTAAGATTACCTTTAACTTTAACAATAGGCGTTTCGCCCTCCCCTGGCTGGTAACTGATCAGTGCTAGAGCACCTGCTAAGAGTGAATAAGATGATTCAGCAAAGTCGCCGGTCAATTCAACTAGGTCAAAATCCCCTAAACATTTAACTAAATTAAGCACATCACACTCATCTTGCCCTAGTCTCCGGAAAACGGCTTGATCATTATCGTCAGTTTGTATTTTTAATGCTTGGGACAGCTGCAGCGGTTCTTTGATAACGGCTTGGGCACGATGAAGAATTCGCCCAGTGGCCTCTCTGTACGAAGCTAAAGCACTTGTCTGACGGTTGAGGCTAACGTCCACGAAAGGACTGCATGCGAAATAAAGGCTGATTAGGAGAACACGAACTGCCAGTGGACAAACCAGTAGATGGAGCTTCGCTGGGGTGAGTAGTTGTAGAGCTAGGCCGGCTAGACGCATTTTTACGCTTTTTCTCCCGAATAGTGACGAACTCTCGTCTCTCGGCTGATCGGAGTTTTTTCTCGTCCTCAGAATCGTCGGCGAGTTCGTCCGATTCATATTTTTCAACGGCTGTCCAACCAGCGGGGCTCTTGTCCGCAAGACGAATCAACTTGTTGCTTTTTTTCTTAAATGACAAAAGTGTACTGGAACGTCGTATTTCCAAAGGAACAGTGTTCCAAAGCATTTACCATAATGCTTTGAGAGAAGATCATTTTTTCTAGCAATGTAAAGTTCTAATTTATAGGTAGATTTTAATTCAGCCATAAAAACATCAAATAATGGAAGCATTCTGTCTAATTTACAGCGTTAAATAAAACCTTTTGCAAAAAAATAAATTGTTCTAACTGATATGAAATCTTTATCAATATTAAATTTACCAAAAATGACGTCTAGAAAGGAAACCCTTTTTACTTCATTACAACAACAACAACATTTTATTAAAAACAGTTAACAATTACGTAATTGCATAACTACCCGCAAATAGCGATAGCTAATCGAGGCGGGCAGGCATGGCATAACTGATTAAGGTGTTTGTGTACCGTTACAAGGAAAGACATAGATATGCTACAGTAATAAAAAATTTACAGGTATATTATAAAAAAGAAAGGATTCCTCTACAAATTTTTTTTGATGTCAAAAATGATTGCAGACGCCGAGAGGTACGAATTCCATGATAAAACGTCTTTCCAATAGGTGTCTTACAAATTCTGATACAAATACGATGTTGCTTAGGAATAAGAAGAATCGCTTTGAATTCCTCCTCCTTCTTTATTCTATTCTTTTTCAGACCTTCAAAATAAACTGAAGATGCCAGTCTTCGCTTTGATAAAATTCACCAAAAGGATCGGCAATTTATCTGTGACCCGTGACAATTCATCCACGACCCGCGACAATTGACCCACGACTCGAGGTAATTTAGTCACGACCGGCGACCAGCGACCCTCGTAAATTAAACACGCTCGCTCAACCAATACCCTACCAAAAAACCTGTTTACAGGCTATAATTTCTGGAATAACACGGATCTAAAATGTCGTAGTTTACAGAAGAAGGACATGCAGGCGTGATATCAAAATATCACAACCATGTACATCTTCAAACAGCAGCATTACTTGTCACTTTCTTTTATTGGTCTTAAGTGAACTTAACGCGGTAATTGAATTAAAGTTGTTCACGTTACCTTACCCACATAAACCCCTTATAGTAGAACAGCTAATAGTCGCATAATCAGTTTGATATGCAACGAAAGCTTCACCAAAAGAAGAGCTTTCCGCTTCACTTTTTTTGGTACTGTTATCGAGGTAAGCTTAGATTGCGATGCTATTTGGCACTCTCTCCGGCAGCAAATGTTCGTAAGGAAACTCTACATTTGAATTGCGTAGTTTAATGTCATCAGAGATCTGCTGGAGGGAAGCCTGGAAACGGGAAATAGCACCTTCGATGGCTTCACCGCTCAGTAAACTCTGGGAATAATCACCAATGAAACGCTGTTGGACAAGATACACAGAGAAAAAAGCATTAGGAGGGAAAAAAACCATCCCGAGCTCTCAAGATGTTAAAACCTTAAAAATTACACATTTGTTAATGATATTCATTGGTTTATTCCCACCATCGATTTGTTCCCACTTTTCTTTTATGACGTGGGATGGCATACCCACGTAGAAAATTGGGCTCCGAATTCTTTTGTTTTCATCGTGTCCAGAAAAAGAATCCGCTTGGGACGTTTTGAAGTTTTGTGCGATTTTATTGGTTTCGACGTTTTTTGATTGGCACATTTTTGAAATTCCACCTACCACAAAATATACCCTCAGCTGTTTTTGCTGGTTCCCTTTGTTGGGCATTGTATTTGGGGCCTGTTATCTTCGTCTTTGAATACATGGTTGTTCAAGTTATCGCAGCTTTCAAAGTTTGTCTGACGCACGAAGGCCGAGGAAGACGTCTTGGTACTTTTGTTTTTAGCTTTTGCCAAACTGCAGAATACCTAGCCCTGGCACTTATTTGCATGTGAGTAGCGTGTGTTGTTGTCTGTTTCGTTCTTCAAACGATGCCGCTACAAGAAGACAATAATAGTCAGAAGTGGCCGGGTATTATGCAGTTACTCCCTTTTAGGTGGAAAGCAACTAATTTGTAACAGTTGTGGGCTGTATGGCTAGGATATACAAGCTGGTTGCCATTTACAAAGCCACTCTTGTTAGAATGAAGACCAATGAAAAATACTGAGATTCTGCTGAGTTGCTGAGTTTAGCGAAACGCTTGAACATTCAGATTAAGGAGACCGACAGGTAAGAATCCTCTCAAATATTGAACAGAGACTTATATGTTCCATTTATTTGCTTTGCGTAAATAAATTTCACAGAGTGTGCTTACATGCACCAATTATAACTTTCTCAAAGCGCGAGATCAAACAATTTTCCAAGCCATGGATAACTATGGGATTACGGATCTCAATCCGAACAAAAAATAGATTATATCAATCCGGTGATTTTGAGAAATGTAATTATTAAAGAAAAAAAATTGTACTCTGATTCGTTTAAGTAAAAAAAATTACTATCACGAATCTTTCAGGAACAACTTGAATGATATGAGGAAAACGAAGCAAGCGATAAATGCGCTACTAAATCGTCGGGAAAGAAGCTCTAAGCCTATCAATAAACTTAAGGATCCACAAATTAACAATAGCATTGTTAACGACCCATCGCGTATACCAAACATTATATGTAAGTACATCGGTTGGTAATAATTTAGCAACTAAAATGCCTCAAGCCAAGCATTCTTAGTTGGAATATCTCAATAACTCCAAATCACCAGATACC
>OX419341.1:14727304-14739804 GCA_948470475.1 Galaxea fascicularis | reverse complement strand
TCTCAGAAAAAACTCAAGCTATTACTGTCATCTTTTCAGAAAATAAACTTGAAAAGTCACTAATTTATTTGAAATTATTTCTGATAAAATTAAAGGAACTTCACTTTTTTCGATTTCTCGCACTCAATTGGGCACTTTAGCTGAGAATGGGTGTTAAGTGTTTGTCGTAAATCAGTGAAACTTGAAAACTTACTTTGGTTTTGTGTAGGGAATGATTGCACAATTCAGCGATTTATAACCAAGGAGTTGACTCAGCCAACCAGCGTGTTAACGAATATTTTTTAATGTAGTTTGCCTTTGTGTTCTGAACCGTTAATTCTTCCAATCTGTGTCTACCAACAGTAACAAGCCATGAACGAGACCACCCGTTTAACTGAATTTTAAATCTTAAGCTTATCGAGCGGAGTGCTCTTGGCCAGCGTGCCGATGTCAAACCGACTTTGTCTAAACACAAAATTTGAAGCGACTTTCACCCGCTATGGCACTCATTTAATTCACAAATCGAGTCAAAGTACTGCGATGTTTGTTGGTTTCCAGTCGAAAAACGTTACGAAATTAAAAGCGCTGCTGTGATTATGTTTTGTGATATCCATACTCACATGGCGTAACCAGAATAACATTTATTTAGGAAAGCCTAAACGCGGAGCTCCACAGTTCTTTCCTTATTGTATGGCATTTACAGATAAAATAATATTACTGAATGCAATGGAGCCATAACTCCAGTAAGGACTTCTGTATTGCGATTATAGATTTTTTTACTGTTTTGCTGCAGAGACAGCCACCACTAGATTCAATCAAGTACTGCAAACGTAAATTTTCGAAATATCATCGGCCTTTGTGGGTGAAGTTAAGGGACTACATGACTATGAGCATAAACGATTAATCATCATAGTTTAATTACATCTGATTACATTTCAATACAAATGGTGTAAATTACTAAACTATAAATTAACAGTCCCAGTATCCCACTTGTAAATCCAGCATCATAACCGTTATGTGCTTTGGCTGAGTTGCAGATTTTCTAACATGTATCGTGGACATTTTAAGCTCATCAAACCGAAATATTCCACAACAAAACAAAATGGTAAAACCCCAAAGTGGGTACTCTTCGATATCACCCCAAAAAGAAGAAAAGTGCTTTGTTCGCCTTCTTTTGACTATTTTATGGTGTCACGATTGTTGTGATCTATATGAATAAGGACGATAGAAAACTGCCGTTGATGTCCTTTTTACAGTGTTTTTACAATAGCACCGAAAAACAAATAAGCGAATTTGACTTAACTTTTCGTTGAGAAAAGTGACTGCGACGCGATAAGCCATGAATCAGGCAACTCAGGTGATCAACTGCAAATGGTTGAGAATGGTTTTATTCTTGACTTCGATCAATTACAAATATTGCAAACTACAACCTTGACTACAAGTCGCCGCGGGTAGTGTTATTTTTGACTGATTTTATCACTGTTAATGATAACATCTAATTGGAAATAACAACAGACAGACAAATGAATTTCAGAAAAACATATTTGTCACTAAACATCGAATTAAGACGAAGTTTTTACTGCAATTAGCCTTTCAAGTCTGCTATTTTTTTTAACTAACAACGAGAATTGCTGTGAGGAACAACATTTTGCTGGCATTTCGAGCGAAGGAGCTGTGTTTACTTTTGGCAAGGAGTTGTTGCTCTCTGTGAGAGTTTTCCAAATGTAAATCAGGCTCTTGTCCGGACTTCGCTTGGCTTTTCTTAAACCAATTTGAGAAAATATTTGGCTAGAGGTCATGGCACACGGACCTCGCTGTGCTCGGTCCATGCGCCATGACCGAGAGACAAATATTTTCCCGTCTGGCCCGACCCGTAATTCAGTCAATTAGTATTTTATCATATGGCTTCCTCAGACTCTTCATGAGCGCGTAAAAGATGAAGTTTTTACAAAAAATCGACTAATTTGCACATAAAATTGATCTAATATGTTAAATGTATTTGCTTTCGGGTTGTAAAATAAACTTACATGGTTAGACGCGACGAAATCCTCAAGAATCGTATCGCGCGGGGTCGTACGTGTTCCTAACAGGGCCGAACGGCCTTTTCCGGTCCTGCTCGCCCTAATGCGTACGGCCCCCATACGGGGATTTTCTCAATAGTTTTAGAATGAAAGCGCGCGCGGTGCCGCACGAGTCATATGATAATTGGAAGAAACACGGCGACATTTTTGAGTGCAAACCAATTTGAGATGAAAGTGTGAAAACAACACAACGTAAGAAAACAAAGATCGATGCAAATGTCTCTTCGGCGTTTCTCGCAGAAATTGGAAAAATAAGACAAGTAACAAACCAAGACAAATCGCTATTCAATTTTCTTGGCATAAATGTCCATATAAAAGACGAACGCAGAGCTTAAGAAGAAGCCGTCATTTCACAGAAAAGTAAGTCTTATTCAACTTCTCATGCCTACCAAGAAGTTTCTTCAATTAAGGATTTTTAGCGGCAAAACCGTTCAGTTTAACACACAACAACGTCCCAAGACAGCGCATGATTACTGAAACCTTGCCAAACCACACGATCTTTTCTCTCGCAGACCCGTCATCTATAAACATGCAAGCTTCTGCAGGCAAACACGAGAAAAGCTGAAACTCCGCGACACTTGGCGATGTTTTGACAGCTTGACAAGAGACGCTCTCTTTTTCGCTGTTCCTCACCGTAATTTCGTCTCTTCTCTCGAGCTTTTTGTTAGTGTTCTTTCTCCCATTGCTCGTCAGTGCGATTCAGCCTGTTTACTCGTGCTCTTCCTCCCGCTGTTCGTCACTGATACTTTGCCTGTTTACTCGTGCCCTTTCTTGCGCTTTCTCCCGCTGTCTGTCACTGATAATCCGCCAACGAATAGACAAAACTGACTTTGTTTTAAAACTGTCTTCAAAATCTGGCTATGTGATTTCCCACCGCAAAAACGCGGGTTGAGCACTGTGTGTATGGGCAAATGATCTGTCCAAAAACAGTCCAAATGGAAGCGCGCTTATATGCGAGCTTGCACACGAAAGGGCTAACTGCAGTGCCACATTTGACTTTGGCTTATATCGAGGGGATGGACGGAGGTACGTACGGTGACGTCAAGACCAAATTTTCTCGGATCGATGGCGCCCCGCGTGCGCGCGCTTCAGCGCGTGCTGAGCTAGTGATAAAAGGTTTGTAATCGACGCTCGTACGCTTTTCAGTGGTTATTTACTTTTATAGACACGGAGTAAAATATTTGCTACTGAGAATAACCTCCTGCTTCATATGAAAGCCTTAATTTTCACATAATAAATGGTAAACAGCTAGTTGGAAACTTTCATCTGGGATCATTGAAGGTTGTGGAGATTATCACGGCATGTCACTCGACGATAAAAATAAGCCTAGATCGAAACACCGAGTATTGTAACACCCACTCTCCACAACTATGCGAAATTCAAGGCACCCAAATGAATTCATTAATGCTCAAAATATGCGCTGCCAACACACACATGAATTTTGGGGCAATAACAGAATACAGGGCCACCATCAACGCGTCCTACGTGAACGCCCCTGGGCGTCTCGTTTTGAAGTAACTGGCGAGACAGGAATGACTTATATTCTAAATCTCTGCTACATCACAAAACCCAAACTTTTCTACAATTCGATCTTTTGTTTAGCTTTTACGAGAACAACCAAAAATCATTGGCGTATTCATTTACTAAAGATATAGTTGAAAACATGAAAACGTTTAACGGAAAACACTATTTTCTTTCTTTCTAACTGGTGGATGTTTGGGATATACGTTACCTCGTCCTCAGCAATTCTTGTCAGAGTGTACACGGTAGCGATATGCCAGCCTGCTTGGGACTTGTTGGGCAGGGTATCCATGATGCTTTTCAGGGTGGTTTCATTTTTTCTGGTTGGTGGAGGAAGGCGCATTACGGTTGGAATATTCGGAACGAAGGATGTTATTTCCATTTGCGGAAAGTTCACGGCAGCATGTTGACATGAGCACGTGAATACCACGCAGGTCAACAAATGAACAAGCTGTTCACGAGTTTGGATGCATTTAGGAAATTCGTGATCAACATCTCCATCTCTTACAGGAAACCCATTCTCATGGATATCCATCACCCAGGACTGTAACTCAATATCTTTGGATATCTCATCATCTGTGTGATAGAAGATCTGCATGACGTCTCCGATAAAATGAGAGATGGCATTCCACAAAAGAAGTCCGTCATCCCTGTTCAGTTAAGAGATTCATATTCAGTCTAACCGGGTATTTGAAAAGACAAGTATTTTATATGCAATTTCTTAATTGTTTTTTATTTATTTCACTATTGGTACAGACGGGACGCAAGGCTTCCCAGAGGTTTCTTTGAAATATTTCTCACCTCATCCTGATAATTTTATGCCTGAGCTGCAACTGTACCAGACTTAGCACTCAGTTTTACCTTATTGCTGTTCCAAAGCAAGGATTAACATTCCCTATACGACAAGTAGCTCTAGTGTAGCAGTCTCACGTTTGCATAATACGACTATCAAATTTTTGTTTATTATACCCAGATCTCACAAGCATTCAAAATTTTTACTGATAAAACGACCACTCTTAACCGTGCCAAACTGCTTTAGCTAAGATCTACACAAATGTTAATTGTATTATTCATTTAATCGTCGTTCTCGCATGATTACTTTCTTTCTCGCAAATTACAATGACGGGTTTAATTACCTGTAGTAATAGTTGGGTAAGTTCTTGATATCATCCACCCCTCTCTCTTTTAACATTGCAGGGAAAGAGAGCATTTCAAATTTGAAATTCTTATACGTCTTTTCCAACAGCTGAATGTGGCCTCCCCCTCCAATGCTAAGAGTCTTGTCAATAATCCCTCCTTTAGCAATCAACTCATTTCTTCCAATAGTGTTGATGGCCATAACCGATCGAAGATGAGGAAACAGAAGCTGAAAGACAGGATGGATAGAGGGCAGCTGTCTCCACGAGGCAACAGCAAATGCTTCCACTATCAGATGGGTCCTCATCAAGTGGCTTCTCATCTGTTTTTAAAAATGGAAAGAAACGTTTTTGAAATTGTGGCACCAAACTATCGTCAAGCTGCTCTGTTGAGGGCTTCTTTATCGTTGGGTAATTCGATGCATGCGAGAACAAATTGAAAGTACATACACCCAATTTGAGTCGGATCGTGTTTGATCTACACTACTTGAGTCGGAGTGACCCGACCTGTCTTGGATTACGTGGCCAGCGTGACCTGAGGTCGGCAACAACAGCGAATACGGAGGGCAGAAAATGTGGACGGATGGGGCCCAATGCGATTGACTGGAGTCGGCCCGTCGCTCCGAGACGAGTGGACTCGACCCGTTTTTGCAAAAGCTGTACCTTATCATTGGAAGTTGGTTTGCGAGAGACTTAAGAAAGTCATCCAGATCGGCTTGCAGGGATGGACAATGTCGACAGATCGACTCGGTCTGATCGACTTGTCGACCCGTCGATCCAAGGTGAGTCGACGCAACCCGTCTTTGCAAAAACCCTTTTAACAGCAGCTAAGCACGGTAGGAAAGGTCAACGCGAGCCATTAATGAAACCGTCCGTCCATTTTACGGGAAGTCTGTTTACGGGAGACTTGAAGAATTCGACAAAAAGGGCGAACAGGGAAGAGAGAAAATGTCGTCGGATCGACTGCGTCCGATCGACTCGAGTTCACCCGTCGATCCGCGTCTGATCCACTCATACCGCTTATACAAAAGCCGTTTTGTCCAACTGGAAGTAGGTTTGCGAGAGACTTAAGTAATTCATCAACAAAGGCGGCTAAGGGAGTATGATCGACTCGATCTGATCGACTTGAGTCCATCTGTCGATTCAGTCGGTAGACGTGAAGTGTCAGTGCAAAAGTCTGTCCATCTCTTTGAAAGTGCATGTTCGACAGGCGGTGGTAATTTCAGGTAGAATGGCGAATGGCACCACGGGAAGTCGGTTTTTCGAAAGGTTTATGAAAATTCAACGATAACGACAAATAGGCAGGGCAGAAAAGGTCGACGGATCGACATTAGCTCCAACCTTGATTCAGGGATGCGGTGATCCTTGATCCTGTTGTTGTTTTTTTTATTTTTTCAGAAAACCCCAGGAAACCATTGTCCCTAACTTGAATAGCACTAAATAGCAGCACTGACAGTTAACCGAGACAACAGAAAAGCTCAATTTAATCCTCGTTCTTTCCACGCCATTTTACATAGTTATTCGAAGAAATATACAAATGAGAGAAGAGCAGAGGGCGTTCGTTTTCACTTTCGTATTCCACCAGGACACTGGCCTTTTGCTGTTGCCCGTGGGCATCATCGACACGTGAGCTGGCGATTCGTGTTGTTTTGCTTTTTACCCAGTCCTTTGGGGTATTCACCAAATTCCCTTCAAAAGCGAAAAAAGTCCCGGTCTCATGAATTTTTACACAGGCTTTCATTTTAGAAGGACCTTTACGAAACCAACAAACGTTCCTAATTTCTTAGACTCTTGCGACCTGACTTCCAACAAGATGTATCAACATTCGTAAAGGCTGGTCGATTTGATGCGACTCGGATGCTACATAACCTGTCATTTTCGCGTGCATACTTTAAGAACAAAGAACGTCTATATCATTCTTTTGTCTTTGGTGCGACCTGACTTCGACGAGGACGCACGACTTGCATCAACGTGGGCCGATCGACCCGACTCACCTTTGACAGGCGGGTCGACTCGGATCAATCAGACGGTCTCAATTCGTCGACATTCTCTACCCTCTCTATTCGCGTGTCAGCTTTGTCTCTGTGACCTGCTGACTTCTGGCGAGACGGTTGACGTTCTTAAAGGCGGGTCGACCGACTGGGATGGTACAGAAACTGTCCTGTGCATGCTTTAAAGACCCATGACGGACCAATATGCTTTGCGCGCGTCTATTATTGTTTTGACAAACACCAGGAGGAGGCACCATTGTGTGATGCGGTCGCCGAAGTTTGAATATTTCGCGTGCTTGTCGGTTGATCAGAGCACAATATGAGTTCATCACTGTCTTTATTGGAAAACTCGCTGGAGGAGAGAAATTTAGGCGAAAGATGGCTCAATAGTAGCGGATAACGAGAAGGAGGAAGACGAAGCCGTCGAGATTGAAGAGGTTTGAGAAAAATTTTCGGTAACTCCAGATGTTCCCTGCCTTCCATCTCGTTCACACGGGCTGTTAAAATCAACAAAGCTGTGATACATAAGTATTGAAACAAAGCTATAAGAAATAAACAAACCATCAAATTCTAGCAAGGTCCTAAACTTGATGCTCTGTGGTCTGTTTGATGCAGTAGATACTCAGCAAAGGCAGTTCGCTGCTTCCGAGAACCCATGAGTAATTTTCCTCTCATGCCATAGTTCAAACACAGATGCTTGTACCATGATATAACGGGCACAACCAGATAAACGTGGCCTCCACTTACGCGAAGGTACGGCCATCAAAATGCCAAACGATCAGAGCTTTCTAGGAGTTCATCATACTAGTATTCACTCTACAGATATTGCAATTCCAAAAAAAACACACAAGTAAAATAGTGAAATCCTCTAGGCAACGAAACGTAAAATCAAGCACCATAAACGCTGGATGGAAGCGGATTGCTGTGGATTCAACGGTCTTCACTTGACTTTTCGACTCACAAAAAATATGGCGACTTGACTTAACGCGCGCAAAGCATATTGGTCCGTCATGAGTCTTTAAGAGCGAGGACGGTTTATATCATTATTTTGCCTTTGCTCGACCCGACTCGGACTGGGATCGACGGGTCGACTCGACCTGACTCGGATCGTCTAGGTTGTAGGAGACTCAATGACGTTGTTTGCTTACTCCGAGCATGAGAATAAACTCATTCTGAGCTCTTTTCAGCAAAATATGTTATTACCTGGTGAACTTGATGATCTGCATTACGAAACCACATCTTTGCCAACAGCCAATCATATTTTGAATCGTCAGGAGTCCATATTGGGTTGGTGTCGCTTGGTTCCTGGAACAGCTGAATAGCAATGGGCACCAGGTCACCGGAGCTCTTGACGTAAAATAAGCAAAGCGGTTCTGCTGCATAATTTCTGTACTTGGAATTACCGTCCTCTCCTCCACGTTTTATACCCTCGAGCTCCTTGTAATCCACAATGTAAACGTGTCCCGCCTGGTTGAGATACAAAAATCATTATCATACTTCGGTTTTGTGCCCACCCTGCACAGGCAAGTTACTAGTCCATTATACATTCACATTCAGTCTAACCTAGTACAGATCTATCCCATAACCACTATTTAAGCGATATTTGTCATTTGGAGTTAAGCCTTCCGTCAGGCAATTCAGTTTATTAGTCGGAAGATATTTTACATTCGATCGGTAAAAGATCAAAACGATTGTACGGGGTGTTATACTGCTTGAGAATATATACGAAAACCTCCTTTGCTCTCGCTGGGCTGAGAGCTTTTTCTCTGAATACTGGATACAGGAACTGAATACATTTCAATCTTGAACAAATTTTTGAATGGGACACTGCAATTATAAAACTGAAAAGTGCAAAAACCTCTCTTAAAAGATCCCTAAAAGGAAGGTTTTTTGATCAGTATAACCTGTAGACTCTTATATTGAAGTGGAAACGATAATTGACCAAATGAAAAACTGATCCTCCATACTCTCCTCTTTTGCTAGTATAAACTTATTCTCCTTTCCCCTCTTCATCTCTTTTCAATTGTAATATTAATGATGATAAAAATTACATGCAATTTACTTTAATTTTGTTGCATCGCTTAATTAAATCTGCGTTATGTAAAATTAAGCTTTCTGTTTCACAGCATGTTTGTAATTAAATGTGATTTGTCTTTTCCATTATGTTCTCGTGCCTGTCTTGTCCCGCCTCGATAAGCTTTGTGGCTATTTGCGTGACAAGCCCTTTATACCTTTCATTTAAATTTGTAAATTAATTGTTGTTGTTATTGTTTTTCAAAGGCTTTTCTCAACCATTTCTGCACACATATTTTATTTTCGGTCTTGTCGGTAGCCGAGCTTGTAACATGTTTATTCAAGACACGCATCAGGACATGATGCTCAACAATGCTGAAACGTTTTGCGTTCTGCTTAGGATTAAGTGACCTCTGTATTTCCATCTTGTTCAGATACCTTAATCTCTTCCTCCAACGTCATCCCTCGATCGAGGCCGTTTTTCACCATACTGTGTGTAACAGGAAAGTTACTTGGCAATTCGTTGCACTTTTCGATAACACATGGGTTGCAACCATTAAGGAATTGATTGCCAAATACTCTGTCCTCCATCCATACGTCACCATGGGAAATTTTAGGTACATCACCTGTCCAGCCAGTGAAGATCTTCTTGAAGCTGTCAAAGTTGTCCCAGCTGTCGAAGAGAGTGTAGAGATAGGACAGACCAAGGTTGACAGCTCCCTTTAGGGCGCCTCGATGAAACGAACGCGATGCCTCATCTGAGAATTGGGCATCTCGAGGAAGATCACTGTGTTTTGGGGCGTGAACAAAACCTGGCAAATCGACCACACCAGGAGGAAGTTGACCCCATTGGTATTGCTGTTTACGTTGTTGTATCTCAAGAACACGTTGGGCCCTCATGACTTCTGGTTGGTCTTTAAATGGGAGAAAAGCTAGAAAATAAAGCGCGGATTTATTGGATCTTGCCAAGCAAAATACTGTGGATCCTACCCTGCTTTGGTGTACCCAGGTGGCGTTGAAAACAATAACGAATTTAATTGTTAAACATGGTTCCCGTTTTTCTTACTGCGCATGAGTTCTGCGCAGCTAGGGATTAACTGAAACAACAGGGTTCATTAATGACAGTGCTCTCTATAAAAAAAGTAATTTTTGTGGTTTAAAGTATGGAGAAAATCAGACTTCGCAACGGCGACTGGGTTTCCAATTAAAGGAAAACTGGGGATAACAACACGTTTTTCACGCATGATTTAGCTCTAATATGGAACAAAATTGCTACACACTGTATTTAAAAGCATCTTAGTACATTTGTTTTGTATTCTGTCGGAAAAGCGTGTAGCTGCCCGCAACTGCTTTTTAATCGAATCGTACATGTTATAAAGCCCGATGTGTTTGTGTCGCACCTAGAACTAAAACGTTCGAAAATACACCTGTATAAGGAGGTAACGTCGCAGGCAACGTTTTTTTTAACGAACACCCGCAAATTGTAAATTTAACCATAACGCGTGCGTGTCATCACCTTACTGGGTGTTATTTTCAGCTGATATGCATGATTGATGTCGTCGTTTCATGGTCAACTACCCCGCCAACAAATCCCAACACGGTGCTCAAACGCTCTCAACATGACGGACTCAACAATGCTGGAGCAGTTGTGGGCGAACAATGTTGAAAGCTTTTGCACAGCCTTTAAGACTCAAACATTTGTTGCAAATGAAGATTTCCTGGTGTAAGTTGCTACGTAATTAAGGCTACATCACAGTATAATGAAACACAAAAAAAAAACAGACAACAACAATATCGATAACTGGAGAGAAGGTAACCATCGAGTTAAAACAGTCACAGAAAAGTGCCTCAAATCGGCAAAATGTTACACTTTCTCTCTGTTTGATTTTTCTGGAAATAATATATGTTACACATCGAAATAATAGAGACATTGTCAGTATATGAACAAGATGCAAAAAGGAAAAGCAAACAAACAAAATGCCGTGGCATTCCCAGTGTAATTCTTAGAGGTCGTCGATACACCAAGATCTCTTAACTACGTTTGTCATGAATGAAACTTTTAACTTCCTCCAGAAAGTTCTAGTTCTTCATAACGTAGTAAATGGGGACAGTGTAAGAGAAATAAATCCAATTGGTCCAACAGCCCGCAAATTAATTAGGACCTCGTTCATGCTGAAAATTTATATCCGTTAGGACAGGGAATTGGAGACATTCAATTTTTTTGTGTTGTCGGTATGAGGATTTCTGAAAATGCTTGGCTTGGCTTGTCTCACTTTGTCTCCTATATTAAAATGTTTTTCCGCGATTGAACCTATTGTTAAAAAATATAGAACTACCTTTTCCTTGGAAAATGACCATATCGGACACTATCCAGCGATAACACGGAAAATGGAAGGCTTTATCTTGTGTGGAACTTGTTATAACGATTTTGTTGACAAACCAGTCAGAAGTTTTCAACAGGCCACTTCCATCGTTGTAAAGCTGAATTATAAGCACTTCTCCAACATCCATTGCTTGCACTGTGTACTCATCTGTTCGTCCCTCTTCAAAATCATTGCGCCAGGAGCCGAGAGGAATCTTCCCTGTTTTACCTCTAGTTCCTGAGAGGTGATTATAAACATGAAATGACAAAAACTCGATGTAAGTGAAAGTTAGCCGGTTTGAAACTAAGGAAGCAAAACGTAAGCTTCAATTTATAGTCGCTGAAAATTAAACAAGCTAGATGACCAGAAATGCTAGCCCAACGTGACAACAAGTGGTGCGTGTTTGTGATCGGGGCCTTTGAAAGTATGGGATTGAATTTAGGACGATGATTGGTTGACTGATTGATCGATCCGTGTCTATTATTGGGAAGCAGGGAGGCGCACTGGTGAGAGCGCTCGCCTCCCACCAATGTGTCCTGGGTTCTATTCCCGCACTCGGCGTCATAAGTGGGCTGAGTTTGTTGGTTATCTACTCTAAACCGAGAGGTTTTTCCCCGGGTACTCCGGTTTTCCCCTCTCTAAAGGAACCAAAATTTGATTTAAATTGAGAATTGTAAAGAATTGACAATTGTAAATCTTGCTTTACAAGATCCTTCATCGCGACTGCAGTGATCAGTGCACTGGCACTATTACTTGACTGGTAAAAACTAACTTCTATCAGTGACGCCCTTAACCAAATAAAGCAAGCTATTTGGTAAATGTTTGTAACTGCTTCCATCGAAAGGGTTAGTGCTAATGCTTTACAACCCTACTTCAAAATTCGATGGAGCATGAGCATTTAAAATGACTAATAAGACATAACTCGTGCTAGCATTTTACCGTGGATCGTGTGGATGTAATATGTGGAGAGGGTGATAGAGATAGAGATAGTCACGCATTCAAAAAATTGAAACCAATGCAAAGTTGCAACCTACATCATCGCTATATTTTCTCCTATTTGTTCAGCTATGAGGCGTTAAGAAGCAGACGAAGAATACACCGTTAGTTATTACAACCTCAGAGTAGTCCTGTCAGACTGCTTATGACAACAGCGGCCAGACATTACGATACACCGGCGCGCAAATACAATAACCGAGAACATTTGCATGTAAATCAATGGTGCATCATTATCAGAGAATTTTTTTTAATTTCGCAGATTATGTAACATTTTACCTGTTAGTGACATAGAAATACGAGCATTCGTTCCAGCTCTCGATTGGCTCCCAGTCTCTACGTTGACGGTATAGGTGGCTACGTAATCCGGAGCATGGCTGGAATTCCCGAGTGATCGAAGTATTTGCGCTCTTTCGTAGAGTT
>OX419341.1:14704804-14719804 GCA_948470475.1 Galaxea fascicularis | reverse complement strand
TAAATACATAAAGCCATTCTCAGAGTACCAGTGTGCTATTAGAATCATCGATTCGAAACGTTTTACAGTATATATTTCCACGGAGTACACGCAATGAGGTTTAAGAACTCAAAGGATTGCATCTTCTTTAATATACATAAATTAATTAAATTGCATGCATTTGCATTCATTTCACTTGGAAGTCCGAGTGAAGGCCAATATAGCCTCCAGTCAATTATAATCGGAGTATATGTAATCTACAGACTATCATTTCACCTAGCATTTCACCCAGAATTTACCTGATTTTCTGAAGAAAGGCGTTCCCATTGTGATGCTATGAAACATTTTGCTTCTTAGAAGTGTGTTTCAGCATCTTCAATGTAGTCAGTCTACTGCTAAACTAAAATAAATGTGCCGCGCCTCTATGTCTTCGCTAAAGAGTCCGTGAAGTTTAGGTCCTATGTTTTAGCGTAACAATTAACTGTAATATACTTTCTCGAACCGGCAACTTTGTCAGACGATAACGCCCAAAGAGTAAAGATTTTTTTTGAAAAATAAGTAGTATATTTTTCTTCGTCGTTATTGATTTATTTTTAAACAATCTTTCTGCTCCCAACTTTAGTAACTGTTTCTGTTATTTAACATCCCTGATTACAAAATTTATAGTACACTCGACAAAATTACTCAATTCTGATTGGTCGAGAGCAGTATAATTAATCCCAAATAGTACTCCGTAGGAGTACCAATTAAGTTTCCGTGACAACGGCACGTAAGTATGTACTATAAATAAAAAATCGCACGGCCTTCTTGTACAATTCGGGATTAATAGATACTCGTGATTTTGAAAGTTCTCAAATTGCACTCGCCTAAAGGCTCGTGCAATTTTGAAAACTTTCAAAATCACTCGTACCTATTAATCCCGAATTGTACTCGAAGTCGTGCGATCTCCTATATGCAATCATTTCCATCTCGCCTCAAACTACTAGTACCGTATTTGCTTCCTCTATCTTCCTGTTAAATTCTTCTTCTCCTTTGATCTCCTTGTAAATGTCATAGCCAAAGTTTTTCCCTGAGAGAGAGAACAATCAGATCTTTCGCGTCTCTGTTAGAAAAACATAACATTCTTAACAACTAATGGAGCCTGTTATTAGGATCTCCCCTTCCTCCATTTCTGGCTCCATGACTCCCAAATGGATGTTTAACAATACGTCCAGAACTGTGATTTCAGGAGAGGTCTGCGAAGAATTAAGGGAGATTAGCAGTTCATGCCGGGGACCCCATTTACACACCCAAATAAAATTGATTCAAAGGTTCTTATTCAAAAACAGGAAGTTGCAGAGATCAACGCTATATCTCCGACCCTCCGATCCTCTGATCGAAAGTTCGAACAAGGTGTCACCACCTCGCCTACAAAAAGACAGGCAAACAACCATAAAAACCTTCATCAAAAATCTCTAGATAGAAAAAATTGTACGTACATTCCATTTTGTCTCCGCTTTCGTCCTTGAAGGACAATTCCTGCAAAGTTAATAATGACTTAAGTTCTATGGACAATAACAGTTCCTTTCAAGTGCATGACCCTATGAACTGAGGAAATGTGGGAAATTATGTGCCCTTCTACTTCATGGATTTTGAGGTGTATGGAAGTTGCATTGACAGTTTTTTCGGATTGCCATCTAGTTTATGGTAGCCATTTTGTTTTAGGAGCGGGGTTGGCGCAGTGGTAAGAGCGCTCGCCTTCCACCAATGTGTCCCCGGTTTGATTCCCGCACTCGGTGTCATAAGTGGCCTGAGTTTGTTGGTTCTCTACTCTGCTCCGAGAGGTTTTTCTCCGGGTACTCCGGTTTTCCCCTCTCCTCATATACCAACATTTGATTTGATTTGATTTGATTTAGAGTTTATTTGATTTTGAGGGCCACAGAGTCATCACTGTCTTAGGACTACTGTTAAGTGTCTCACCCTCTTTAAATAAAGCCTATTATTATTAATATTATTATTATTAGCCTGCGTGGCAAGCACAAAAAGGGGGAGGGTAGGGGAAAAATCGCGCGAGGGGAAAAATTGAGGGAACGCCTACCGTTTTGCATTACGTCTTCAGGTAATTCAATTATGCACCTATCGATGTTATGCTCGAGGAAGAGGGGACCACGGGATGAGGTGGGGACTGAACGTTCGTGCGCGCCCCACGTGGGGAATTTTAGGAAATTTTGAACATAAATCTTGGCCCCGGCAATGAAATGGAAGAACGAAAGGTAAGATAAATCTTTTTAGATTTGTAACGGCCTCTCAACCGTTTAGGTTTTCGTGACAAGCCTACGTCACGTGCTATGACGCTTTAGATACGGGACTTATACACAGCTCCACGAGGAGCAGAGTCGTGAAAACCTTTTGGGACCGTTTTCAGTTTTGATTTCAAGTCTGTTGATAATTAGTCTGTTTTTCACCCGTCCAGCCTAACAGCCTTTGATGGTTTGGCAGCTAAAGATGCCACCTTGCAATAAATGGCGTTGTTAGTCGCCGAATCACGTAAGACCTTGGCTTTGTAATCATCACTGAGTTAATAGGCCATATTCGTATTCTCGGTATTGAACTGGATCTAGCATGAAGTGGAGGCTCTTGAGGGGGAATACATTTACATATGAAAAGATTCCCCCGCAAGAGCCTCCACTTCATGCTAGATCCAGTTCATTACCGAGAATACGAATATGGCCTATTTCCACGCACCGCGCTTCTCGACCAACTCGGGAACACAAGCGGCGGCGACAAGATTCATTGCTGTAACAAACCATCTGTTCTTTTTATTGATGTACTTGTAAACAAATATTACTATATTTTGGGGTTTGTGAATTCATCAGCTGAGTGCAAATTATTAAAGAAAACAAAGTCAAATTGAAGCCTGTTTTCGAGGCTTTATTGGTATTTTTATTTTACATAAAGAGAGCCTCCCAACTGTCTTTCCCTGGAGCAGTACGATCAATGAAAAAGTCTTGTCAAATGCAAGCACATATTCGTTTACTTCAGATGGCTTGAAATTCTTCCACTGTATGCAAATTCCTTGGCGCGAGCAAACATTTGGTAAGTGGGGCTTTTACTGTATCCCGTGGGTAAAATCAAACAGCTGAAACATCTCTTCCCTCTAGAGGAACTCCAACTGCCACTTCTTGTTCCAACTTCAACGTAAATTCGCAATTTGCGACCAAGTTCAAAATTAATGTTATTGAAAATGTGAATCTTAAATTTTGCCTTAGCCAATCGCAATTTTGCGGCCGCCAGTGGCCGCAAAAATGAAAACCAAGGGGTTTTATGTCCCTTTTATTGCAGGCGTTCCCTCTCTTCCCAGTCCCAAGTCGCGCGTTGTTCTCCCCTTCCCAAGAACAGTTAGCTCTTTAACTCTCTTAAAAAATATATTCATAAATACTTCACCTAATCGGTATCCCACCACACGGCAAATATGAAACGCAGTGAATAAAGTATAGCGTCTCTATTTTTATTCGCTGATATTTTTACCGTCTCTAAATAAAATTTGGCATTGTATTGTTTTGTGCCAGTTAACTTTGGTCAACTTTCTATTGTTCTCTTTTCCGACAAAAAAATTCGCGCGACTTACGGGTTGCACTCGTTTCAAACTGCGTGAGCGCAACAAAGACACAAGTTCACTTTGCTGGATGTGTTATTTATATAATTTTATTACTCTAACCCATTGTTGCCCGCCCAATTTTTCAATTGTTTTGGATATTTCAACTTCTTAGCAGTCGGTAATAAACAACCTAACGCGCAACAGGATAAAACAAAAAAACAAACAAACAAACCTCCTCTCTCTAAGAATAGGATAGTGATAATTTCGGACTTTTAAATAAAATGCACCTATTGCCTATTAATAATTTCCCAAGAAAGAAACTCAACTGTAACATTTTATGAATTCGCCGAGAAATCTGTT
Organism: Galaxea fascicularis; assembly: GCA_948470475.1. Lineage (NCBI taxonomy): Eukaryota > Metazoa > Cnidaria > Anthozoa > Scleractinia > Euphylliidae > Galaxea > Galaxea fascicularis. The sequence goes on along the minus strand of OX419341.1, from coordinate 14,715,888 downwards.
GTGTTGTGATCTGGTCTGTTGCCACATGGGCAAATTGGATATACGCTCGAGAAGATCGCTTGGTTGGGAAATTTCGTGAATCAAAACACACAGAAAAGAAGACAGTAAGCGTTCCTAAACACAAAAATATATACAAAGATAATCCAGTGTTTACGCCTGAAAAAAAAAAAAACACGTTCAATTTTCGCCTTAAATAGCGAAGGTGAAGCAAATTGTGAGAGAAAATTCCTCTTCAAACCTGTAATTTTTTTGCAAGGAGGATTCGTAGATGAAGCGCTTAAACATAAAACGAAGAAAGTCTGCAGCCCTAGCGATGAATTGAAGTGATCTGCGAAGGCACATATTCCCTCTCTTTGATTCGCAAAACCACAATTTTCCCGGAAGAATGATTTCTCAGAGGCGAAAGGCTTCTTTGGCGATAAATGGGTCGCCTGGCGAGGACTCTTCTCAGTTCAAACCACCACTGGAAAACATCGAGTTTTTTCGTAGCAATGGCCGCCAACTTTCTTGAAAAAAGTCGGTCCGTCGGCCCGACGTCTTTAAAGTAGTACCCGATGTGCATGCGCGAGATTTTCGACATTATCCATTTAACATTAACATATTAATCACACTGTACTGGCCATTAAATCTGGCGAAAGCACTAATATTAAGGAGCACTTGTGTCATCTCAGCTCACTCACACACGCACAAGCTTAGCGCGCTTTGGATGTCAGTATTCGAAAGCAATTAGAACACGGTGCACTTATGTTCTTTAGCGCACTCAAGCAAAACATGCTGAGGAATTCCTGTTGCGTTCGTGAAAGCAATAGGCCATTTCCGAATTGACCTCAGGCCTTTTTTTCAAAGCGAGTCTTGGTGTTCATCCTTTCATACGCAAATCAATTTTCATTCACACGTAACTTAAATTCATTTTAATGCGAATGAAAATTGGTAACCGTATGAAAGGATGAGCACCAAGACTTGCTTTGAAAAAGGGGCCTAAGGTAGGACGGAAATGTCCTATTCTGACTTTATGATCTCGGGCGTTGTTATTAAAAGAAGATGCCTCGGATAAAGATCCAGTGAAGTTAGAAATGAAACTTCAATGCCAGCTTCTCGAAGCTGACCAATGGTTTGGTATGAACGGTATGATTACAAATCCGGATAAGTATCAAGCAATGATTTGAGGGAACACAAACTACACCTTTAGTTTTACAGTGAATGACATTAACATTCCGGTCAAAGACAACATTGACCTTTTAGGAGTGAACATTGATAAGAATTTGCAGTTCAACACTCATGTAAAAAACATTTGTACAAAGGTCAACAATCAAATTAATGTAATTTCTCGTTTTCGAAAAATAGTACCGACAGATGTAAAATGTAAACTTTATAAGGCCTTCATTGTTCCATATTTTAGATATTGCTCAGCAGTTTGGCACTTTTGCGGGGCTCGAAATAGAAATAAATTAGAAAGTCTTAACAAAAGGGCGCTCAGGATTGTTCTGGACGAGAAGTCTCTGCCCTATCAGGAGCTACTGAGCAAATTCAGTACTAGTGATCTGTACAGTATTAGGTGCCAAGACATGATGAAAACAGTTTTTAAGGCAATTCACTTTGAAACGATGCCGAAGTACGTACGTGGTCTTTTTCAAATGAGAAATACTGAACGCAACCTACGAGGATCAAGCAAACTTGTTATCCCATACGTTAATACAACCACTTATGGTCTTCACTCCTTCAGATACACTTCTGCAAACATGTGGAACAAACTAACAGAGGACCTGAGGTCATTAACGTCCTTGAATGAGTTCAGAGCTAAAATACGACAAATTTCTCTCGAACATCAATGCAATTGTTACTTATGTAAATAGTAGTTTTAATGTACTGTATATAATAAACGATTTTATTAATTATTTTTCCCTCTTTTTCTTTCTCGGAGAAATTAGCTATACAGCTACTCTTGTAAATCCGAGGTGAAATAAAGGTGAAAGGTGATGTATGGAAAAATGTCATTTAATAGATAAAAAACAAACAAAGATCGAAGCGGTTAGACGCTTTCGGACTTTATCGCAACGGCAAATATCCTTCAGTTATGTTTGTTGGCATCAGTGGATAAGCACACTTACTAATACTTCCAGCAAAGACTAAATAAGCGTAGCATTTCCAGCAGTATTTTCCGTTTCTTTGCAATGATAATTAAAAGCTAATAAAACAGGGAAACGAAGCAACTTGTTTTCTTGCGATGTAGCAGAGGGTCAAATACTAAAAAAAAAAACCGATCAGACACCAGACTGAAGTGTTTCAGACTGAAACAAGTTTGCAAGGGGAATGGAAAAGTAAAACTCTAAGATGTTCTGCATAAAAAAATTGATGCTTCTACTTGTGCCGGAGACTCATTGTTTCCCGACACTATGACCAGTTTCACTCAGTTAAGAAAATTTGACAATACCGCCTTTACACCGTGAACTTTCTAAAGGGTTTCCTTTGCGTATAGGCTTCGTTATTTAATCTTTTGTAATTTGCTTGTCTGGCTGAACATTATTTTATGCCGATCTCTGACAAAACGCCAAAATAAAAATTCTTTTTACTTCAAGAAGCACTAACACGCACTTCAAAATACCAGCCACAGATAACATAATACACCTATATAATGTGTATTGGTCCCTTCCTTAACTTCACCAACATCTTACGAGGTTTTTTTTTCGCTTCAATATCTACAATCTCGTAATGCAACATATTCGCTTTTTGGGATTTTATGTCGAACAATGTGCTTTAATATTCATTTATTGTAAGCACAATTCCCTCATAATTGCCGGCTGCGGTGTCTGATCTTAATGCGTCAATATCAAAGTGTAGATGATCGTTCAAATTCTTGCACTAACAGGAGTTGTTTCCGAGGAATTAGTCTTCCTATTTGGTGCTGTGAATTCCATAAACCTTCACAAATAACGTTTATAAAATTTAAAGAAAGAAAGAAAGATTTTATCCAGGCGGATAAACGTTTTGAAAAAGAGAGTGGACAAAATACTGCTAACCTCGAGGGCGGATACTTAGTCTAAAATATGCGACATGTCTTGTTTGTTTAATACAGAGTAGGGTCTGCCGGATTATGTTCGAAAAATAGGAGTATTATGCTTTCGGGCGTCACCTGTGAAACTAGGGTATTATTATTATTATTATAGCACTTACATGTACCTTTATCAAAAAATGTACATTAAAGAACGAGTTGCTGGCAAAATTTGCATACACCTCTCACAGTTTTCAGAAACAGAGGCATTATGCTCCAAAAATGTAAGTATTATGCCAGCATTATGCCTGATGCTCCAGATATAGTATTATGCTCAAAATTATGCCGGCATAATCCGGCAGACCCTAATACAGAGAGCAAATGAGATTGAACAGGGTGTGTTAAAAAAAATTCCTGTTGCCTAAGAAAACAATTATAATTATTATTATTATTATTATTCAAATAGAGTTGTCATGAATTAAATAACTAACTTTAGCATCTTAGTGCTAAATATGGACCTTATAAATGATTTACTAATTATAATAATATTAGGGAATCGACACAACCCCTAGTTCCAGGGAGGTTTACAGATTCTGTATTTGAAAAGTGTAATCGTTGATGCGAACAAGGGACCGAATTGAGGCACGTCCATGCAGTCAGAGGTGGGGATCTCAACCAGTAACCTCAAGTTTAGAAATCTGCGCCTTTTAGCAAGCAGCGGGAGTACGTTACCGCCTGAGAAAGGTTCAGTTCTCCAAAAATGCACTCTACTGAAACGAAACGTTGACCATACTTAAATACGGGGATTAAATCGAAGCAACTTACCTCAATCGATGATTTGCGCGCGGAGGTTTGCACAGAAAGGGAAGCAGATTTCACACAGAGTCAAGGCCCAAGAAAGTTCTTGCAGCTGAATCAAATCTCCAGTAGAGAATGAGTACCTTATCTTAGATACCTGGCATTTTTATGCTTGTTACTTAACCAATCAGAAATCTCGGAAGGGTGGTGAGGGTTCCACCTTAATTGAAATTACTCCAAACCTCTCTTCAGAATATCAAGTGCACATTTGTCAAAAGTTTCCTCACATGAACTTTCTGAGATAACTTACCGCGGGTTACCCTTTTTTGTGGGAGGCTGAAATTGATACTCATCCAAGTCACTTGGACATTGGTAAAATACAAAAACAATGTTCCTTTAGCATTTTAACAATTCTGTCTTGAGTGCAGTCTGATATTGCTTAAAAGGTCAATGGAGGGGCAATCTCTGGAACCATTATACTAAATTTTATTCATGCCGTAACTGATTCAGAAATGCCAGACAAGCAAATACGAGACCTAGCTAGTAACCAGGCATCAAAACGAGCTCCATATAAACAAAAAAAAACATAGCTTTCCCTGGAATACAAGCTATTGGTTTGGCTGCCCATGGAGCAACGTAATGGAAGCCTTCCAACGTACCGCAACGTACCGCAACAACGTAACGTGTTAACTTGGCACTCATTCGTAACGTTAAAAAGGAGTGGGCTGGGATGTTGGTCACCCAGCCTAATTTTCATCCCCGTTGACAAACGTAGATGGAAGCTTGAAAATGCTCTAGTATCGCAACGAGCCGGTGGATATTTTTCATACAGCCTCATCGACACTCTTGAGATGTGTTGCCAGACTGATTCGCAAGATCGAAATATGGGCAGGTTTCTTTTAGCTGAAAGGCAAGCAATGCACAAGCAGAATTGTTTTGATCGCACTTCGCTACTCATTGAAAATATAGGAGCAAAAATAGGTGACCGAACGAGGCGTTTACAGAGCGTTATCGATATTAAAGGCATTCCTAATATACCCGAATTCAGTGCGGCAAGCAGCACAATCCGACGAAAAAACCGACATCCAACCTGGCCCGTAGCCAGTATGAGGCGAACTGAGACACTCGCCTCGGCTGAAATTTCCTGTTTTGTTTTGTTTTCTTTTTCTTTTTTCGCCTATGTATTTAGTAGATTTAGTAGCAGGCAGCCACAACAACAAATAAAAAAGGTAAAATTCGATTCTAGCGCATCTTTTAAAATAGTGCTTCGGCCTGTAAAGAGCATAATTATCTAATATAAGTTAGAACTTGTTATGCCCAACATTGCTTTTCTGTTGTTACTCAGATATGGATATGACTTTGCTCCTTCCACAGTTCATATTGTGCCCACCTTTTTACAGGTTTGACCGAACATTCTTAAGCAATTTTTGTTTTATCATAAAATTTAATGTTATCAAGAATAATTTTACATAAACATTGCATTCTTTTCGGACCTGTCCGGACGTCTCGTATTCAGGGTGATGTCCAACGTATTTCGATCTTTATTTCGTGGTTTAAATTTGGGATATTCTTATATGTGATCACCTCTAATTCTATTCCGTCACCGCTCTGAGGGCTCACGTGAGATAGCATTGCGCCTGCGCGAACTCAGTGTATTGCCGCCTTCGAAAGCGATCAGAAGTAAGCACATAATTTGATTTCTAAAGAGTGTTGTTGTTGGCTATAAAGCGAAAATTTACAAAGAATGCCTGAAAGTTCAACTAATGTTGAGCCTAAGGGCAAGAAGGACAACTTAAAAAGGAGAAATAACGCTTCTCAAAACGAACACATCGAAGCGAATGTCGAAGTTGTTGATGGCGCCGCTGGCGCCAAAACTGAACTAGAAGAGTTGACCGCTTCGTTGAAGCAGGGATTTGCCCAGATGTCTCAGGATTTATCTAAGACTATTGCAGAGTCTTTCAAACTGTTCCAATCAGACTTGGAAATACAGTACGAAGACATGGAGGGCACCGAACAGGAGGAAACTCCTCAGACTAAAGATGACCACGAGGTCAACGCAGAGCCCGCTGCGAAGAGGAAGAAAGATACCAAAACTACATGTTTGGAGGAAGCTGTGACAAAGCTGACGGATTCAGCTGGGGCTCAAAAAACGCCTTCTAATGAAGGAAAATTTGAAGTGCTTAATAGCTGGAAGCAAGAGCTAAAGAAAGAGGAAACGGGTCCAAGTATTAATGCAGAGCTGGCCAATGTAGTTAATGCTATTGTCAAAGAGGGCCTGCCTGAAGAGAAACTTCAGGAGAAATTGAATAAGTATCACAGACCAGAGAACTGTGAATCACTGCCAAACGTCCGAGTAAATCAATCAATATGGGATCATCTTACTCCAGCCGTTCCATCCCAAGATGTTAGGCTGCAAAAGGTGCAGACATCTCTCTTCAAAGGAATTTGCGCGTTGACCACTATGATCGACAAATTTCTAGATCATATACCGTCATTTCCACGGGGAAACGACCTTTTACAACAGTCAACCGATGCGCTAGCCTTGTTTGCTAATGCAAACAGTGAACTAAACCAACGACGAAGAGAATTGATTAAACCTGGTCTGCATGACGAATATAAACACCTTTGCTCTTCATCGCTGGCAATCACCAGTCAATTATTTGGCGATGATCTCCCTAAACAGGTAAAAGAGTTGACCGAGGTCAACCGTGTTGGTAAGAAAGTCTCTACGCACAGTGGAAGATCAACGGCCAAGCCTGATTATCACAGGCACAACTATTATGCCCGTGGCCGTGGACGACCAGGACACCCGTATTACTGGAAGCCTTTTTTAGGCTCGTGGAAAAACGACCACAAACGTCCTCACACCTTCAAGCAGAAGAAGGAGGGGAAGTCAAAGTGACTCAGATTTCTAACAATGTTGATGCTGAGGTAAGAAATATGTCAGAACAATCTGTTGAAATCATAGGTGGCCGACTGAAACAATTTGCCTCTCAGTGGCAATGCATACCCTCAGATCCTTTCATACTTAATAGTGCGAAACATTATAAAATTGAGTTTGAGAGTGGAGAGCCACAACAGTGTATGCCACCGAAAGAAATAAACTTTACACAACAAGAGCAGGAGGTCATTGACATGGAAATAGACAAACTGCAGATTAAAGGTGTTATTTCAGAAACCACACATTGTCCTGGTGAATACATTTCTACTATATTTGTACGCCCTAAGAAAGATGGGGGCCATAGCTTAATTCTTAATTTGAAGAATTTGAATGAACATGTGGAGTACCACCATTTTAAGATGGATACACTACAATCAGTAATCAGGCTTATGACTCCTAACTGTTATATGGCTTCAGTAGATTTGCGTGATGCATATTATTCCGTGCCCATTCACATTGAAGATAAAAAATATCTGAGGTTTTGCTGGAAATGTAAATTGTTTCAATTCACCTGCCTACCAAATGGTCTGGCTTGTGCACCCAGACTCTTCACAAAAATTCTTAAGCCAGTATACGCTACACTGCGCCAGAAGGGGCACTTGAATGTTGGCTACATCGATGACTCCTATTTACAAGGGGAGAACATGGAAGACTGCCAAGCCAATATTAGTGGTACTTGTGATTTATTTTCAAAGTTGGGTTTTATTTTACACCCGGTAAAGTCAGTCCTAAAGCCAGTGCAAGTGCTTATCTTTCTGGGATTTGTTTTTGACTCAGTTAATATGACTGTCTCCCTAACACAGGAAAAAATCCAGGGTATTAAGGAACAGTGCAATAAAATGATGGCACTCACTGAGCTGCCACTTTGGGAACTAGCAAGCTTTATAGGACTGCTAGTATCAAGTTTCCCTGGGGCCTTATTGGGACCACTGTTTTATAGACACCTTGAATGCAATGCTCATATGAAATTATCACAAGAAAGTCTCTCTGAGATAAAGTGGTGGTATGACAACATACCAACCATTAACTACCCCATATTATTGGCTACTTCAAAGGTTGATGTAATCATTTATACTGATGCATCAACTAAAGGATGGGGGGCAGTCAAGGATGCTGAGAAAACAGGGGATAGATGGTCAGATGAAGAGGCCAAATACCATATCAATTGTTTGGAACTGATGGCTGCATTTTTTGGTCTTAAGATATTTTGCAAAAATGAGCAAGGCATCCATGTCCAGATTTACTCAGATAACTCTACAACTGTGAACTATATTAATGCTATGGGGGGTACACATTCCAGAGAATGTAATACTATTGCTACAAATATTTGGCAGTGGTGCAGAGATAAACAAATATGGTTAACAGCTGCCCATATTCCAGGCACAAAAAATGTTGAGGCCGATCGAGAATCACGTGTTTTCTCTGACAACAAAGAATGGATGATAAGACCTGACATATTCCAGAAGATTACAGATATCTGGGGGGAACCTTCCATAGATCTTTTCGCATCCAGATTAAATCATCAGGTCTCATGTTATGTATCCTGGAAACCTGACCCAGGGGCAGCTTTTATAGATGCTTTTTCTATCACATAGGATAAAAAGTTTTTCAATGCTTTTCCTCCTTTTAGTTTAATTGCCAGATGCCTACAGAAGATACAGATGGAATTTGCAGAAGGCCTCATGATAGTCCCAATATGGCCAACCCAGAGTTGGTATCCCAAACTTCTTCACATGTTAGTGGATGTTCCAAGAGTACTACCGTCGCAAAGGACTGCCCTACAAATGCCAGGGATGAAACAAGAAGTTCACCCCTTAATCAAGAAAATGGTTCTGATTGTTTGCAGATTGTCCGGAATTCCTATGAGACACAGGGATTTTCTCAAAAGGCAACCTCTATTATCCTACAGTCTTGGAGGAAAGGAACCACTGTAAGCAGTACTCCTCCTACATCAAAAGATGGACTACATATTGTCATCAAAAACAGATTGATCCAGTTTCTGCCACTATTCCCCAGGCGCTAGACTTTTTAGTGGAGCTATTTGAGACAGGCGTTGGTTACAGTGGCATTAACACTGCGAGGTCCGCTCTATCCAGTGTCTTGAAACCTGTCAACGGGATAACATTTGGAGCACAAGAAAGTGTGAAAAGGTTTTTGAAAGGAGTTTACGAAGCAAGACCCTCAAATCCAAGATATGCTGTGACATGGGATGTGAACATGGTCCTGAACTATCTCAAGCCAATCTGTACTACTGAGTGCTCTCTTAAAGATCTGACATTAAAAGTGGTCACCCTGATGTCACTGGTATCAGCTCAACGGGGGCAAACGATTCACTACTTGTCTTTGGAGGACATGGTTGTTTCAGAAACTTCAGTGACTTTTATCATTTCTAAACCTTTAAAGCAATCTAAGCCAGGGTCTAAACCCACTGTTGTTGAGTTTTCAGCGTACCCGGATAACCCCAATATTTGTGTTTTTACTACTTTGAAGGCTTATCTTGATCGCACCTCTGCCTTACGTGGAGGTGCACAACAATTGTTTGTTAGTTATTCCAAGCCGTTTAAACCTGTTTGTCGTGAAACCATCAGTAGATGTGTGAAAACAGTAATGGAAAAATCCGGGATTGATGTAAACCTGTTTAAGCCACATAGTACCAGGGCTGCTGCAACGTCTAAGGCATTTTTGAAATCTGTTCCATTAGAGCATATCCTATCAGTTGCTGGGTGGAACTCATCTGACACATTTGCCAAGTTTTATAACAAGCCTGTTATCAACAAAGATAGTTTTTCTACTGATTTGTTACAAGATTAAAGACACCAAATTACTTTGACTAAGAAATATGTTTTTTCGTGTTTATTAACTATTTTAATTAAGTAAAGTACGATCGTCCGGGTGATTGTAGTCCTGAGAAGGACTGTTTGTGATGACATTGACTGACGTTTCGACAACCTGAGCGGAAGTCATCATCAGAGTCAAGTGATTTGTGTAACGTCAGTAGATGGTATAAGTACTCTGGTCGTTGATGTGATTGGTCAACGAAGTCGTGATGTTATTGGTCGACTGTCAGTAAAGCCTAGTTGTCATTGGCTGTGAAGACTGTACACAGTGATTGGTGCGTTTCGATCCGTCTTTTGTTAGTCTAATGTGTGTACGTGTATTGTTAGTAAAATTAGTCGGTCTGTTGTTAGTCTGTTGTAAACAGTGATTGGTGCGTTTCGATCCGTCTTTGGTAGACTAATGTCTGTACGCGTGTCGTTGTCGGTCAGTCTGTTTGTCCGTTGTTTATGTCGTCGACAAGTCGTTTGTAAGGTGCGGGAAGTTGTAAGCAACGGTTTAGTGGTGTCTGTTCTAAGTTAGTAAACCAGCTTTCCAGTACGATCCGTTGGTAGTAATTAGTACTGTATGTAACGCATTCGGCAGAGTCCCAGTCGATTCTGTGGTTTGTCTGTAAATGGTGTTCAGCAATGTTATTGTTGAGGTCACCATTTCTCGTCGCTCGTTTGTGTTCAGTCAGTCTTACGTTCAAGTTTCTGCCGGTCTCACCGATATAGGTGGCCTGGCAGTCGCAGCATTTGATCTTGTAAACTGCTCCTTGTCTGTTCTTCGGCTCGTCTTTGTCCTTAACGTTCGTCAGTAGTTGCCGTAAAGTGGTGATGGGTTTGTGAGCAACACGGATGTTGTAGGGCTGTAGGATGCGTGCAATGGTTTCAGATGTGCCTTTGATGTAAGGTATCGTAGCTGTGGTTACAGGTGTCGCGTTCGTGTTCGTAACGTTAGGTTCTGCACGGTAGGTGTTGCGTCTAACGAAGTCGCGGTTGTAGTTGTTTTTACTGAAAACGTTGTCTAAGTACTCACGTTCGTCTGTTAAACTGTCGTGTGAGTCGCAAACTAGTTGCGCTCGTCTCGTTAGGGTACGTATTGTCGTTGCTTTGTGTGAAGTAGGGTTGTAAGAGCATTCGTCAAGTAGTCGGTCAGTATGTGTAGGTTTCCTGTAAACTGTAGTTCGTAGTTGTTTGTTGTCAAGGGTAACCAAGCAGTCTAGAAAAGGTATCTTACCATTCTCCTCGATCTCCTTGGTGAACTGGATGTGGTCGTTCTGTCTGTTGAGGTGTTCGTGAAACTCGTCGATTTCGTCTTTGTGTAGGGCTGTAAAAGTGTCGTCAACGTAGCGTAGCCAGAGTGGTATCGTTCGTTTGTAAGTTGGTAGGGCTTGTTCCTCGATGTTTTGCATAACGATTTCAGCAACAACAACGGAAACTGGTGAACCCATAGCCGTTCCATGTAACTGTTTGTAGTGTTTGCCGTTGTACTGGAAGTAGGTAGACGTAAGGCAGAGGTTCAGTAAGTCCATAAGGT
>OX419341.1:14694804-14699804 GCA_948470475.1 Galaxea fascicularis | reverse complement strand
GTAAGTCACGCAATCTCAACAAAAATGATATCCGTTACAGAAGGTATAAGAGCGTTTATAAAATAAAAATGAGAAAACTATCCATTGATGAAAATTTAATGATCAAAATAAAACCAAAAAAATCAATTAAAACTCGAAATGAGCAATTAACACTGTATGAACTGTTTTTCGTTCTTTCCTTAGCTGAGGATAAGGTAAGGTAATCCAGGACAGTCTTGCTGAATAATAATTTGCTGGGAAAAGGGTGCCCAGATACTTTACACCAAAATTACAAGAGTGGACAGCCCAAAAATGTTTGTTACTTTTTTAAATTTTCTAAGCAATTGAAAAAAAATCATAACATTCAAACAGCAATAAAACTGAAATAGAAACACCCAAATTTATGCTGTGAAGTTACTACAAACTATCACGAAGTTCATTCCGCTTTCCTTAGATACAACTGATTTGCATCTTTTCTTTCTTAACGTTTCACCTGAAGAAAACTGTGCATGTTCAGCAACCTCTCAACCAAGCTAAAACGTTTGTAAGATTTTCGTTTAATTCAGTGTCCAGGAATGACAAATTCTTTTGTTTTCTTTTCTAACAAAAGTTGCCAAATGTTCATCGTAACAAGAAACACGTGGTTCGGCGTCCACATGATCATATGCTCATTTCTTGCAATCTTGTAAGCGGAGTTCAATATCATTCTCTCCAACACTGTCGTCATCAAGGACTCAATTAGCAAGACTGCAGAGCCTGGTGAGACTGGTGTCGTCCTCTTTTGTTAGTGTGATGTTCGGACCTTGGCCACTGAATTCCGCGTAACTCGGGTGATAATGCATCCGCAGGAGTTTCTATTAGAGACATCAACAGGAATAGCCTGTGTTGCAAGCGTTTCCGTGGGGGTTTCAACGTTTCGAATTTTGGATGTGTGAAAAATTATAGGACAAGAGCAAAACAAAAATGCGAGTGGAGAGGGGAGGGTAGAAGAAGGAAACGCTTGCCCGCAAACCCCGGCCCACGATTCTGCGAGGCGCTCTCTTCACGCGTTCATGCTTGAGCATACATCAGCCGCGTGCTTGTCAAAGAGATGACCAATAAGAAGAAAGAGCAGGTTAACGAAAGTAAAATAAATGGTGCCTTGCTAAGGTAAAAATAATTTCCGGCTCTCCGTTCGCCGTATCAGGCTAAAGAAAAAATAAAACCTCTGGCACCCAGGATGTATCACAGCATTCGCAAGCGGTTCATAAAAATCTGGCTCATGAACAGTGTAAGACGCTGCTTAAAGAAACAATCCACTCTTTAAAGCCTGGTTCACACTTGCGACATAACGACATAACGGGAAGGTCACGCAAACAAAAAAAGTACCTCGTGTTGATGTTCTATGTCTCTAGTGTGAACAACATAACATAACGACATAGTAGGAACATAATAACATGAACATATCGACATAGGGATAAAACTGATCTTTTCTTTATGTCACTATGACTATGTTGTTATGTCGATATGTCACAAGTGTGAACCAGGCTTAAGCGACCACGTTGAAACTTTCTGGATACCTTGCAAAGTGTTGCGGAAAATGTTGTGGATTTTAATTATTTTGCTCCCTTCCATTTTTCGATCTGGGTTTAGTGAACAAGTATCATCCAGCCATCTCGATCTCAGAAGAAGGACAGGATTACAATCCGAGACAGCTGAGACCTCAGTTGACAGAGAGTGTAAACGTGATGATCATCAAAGTTTTTGATGACCATCTGCCATCGAAAGTGTAAACATTTTATTTTGCGCCGTCTAGGTAAAGAAGACAAAGAAGAGTTGCTCTTCTAGCGAACGACCACGATTGCTACGGATTGACTTAGGAAATGTTGTTTTCGAAGTTTTTATTTTGAATCCAATCATGAACTGCTTTGACAGCGATATTTCAGCATCGATCTGTTTATACATTTACAGCTTGTGAAACAGTGGTCAAAAACCGCAGTCTTGGTTTGGTTCATTTAATTGTTTTTGAAGTTTTATCAAAAAACAATTCTGATCAGCTTAACTGGTACAGCATATGAAAAAAAAAAATGTTAGCACGTTTCACAGCAACTAGAAACCAGGATGTATATGTCTTAAATAGAAGAACCGCGCCGAATATCGAAACTCGCCGGCGTTGATTTTGTTTTACACGTTGTTTAACTTTCGACCAGAGGTTTCTCCGTTGGCGTACTCGAAACCAGAAATAAAAAAAACTCTTCACGCTGAAAAAAAAGCGTGAAGAGTGTTGTTGTCGCCCTGTTGAAAAACATTTGAGATTTCATTTCTTTACAGATTGACAGCTCGCACACCAATCAGAGCTCCGCGTTTGTGGGTGAACGCTGTTCTGCAGAATCGTGGGGTTTGCAGGTAGGCGTTACCTTCGTCACTCCCCTCACTTCTTATTTTTGCTCTGGCCTCAGCTCATTTCCGGCGCAACCAGCCACCCCACGGCAACGCTTGCTACACAGGCTACGCCAGGAGTGTATCTAAGTAGATCAGGGTCGTAACGAGGTAAATTTGTTGTCAGTGATCCCATTTTTGACCCAAAATTCTGACCTCTGATCTCACTAAAATTTGCTGATACTGATCTCAGATCCCTGACCTGTAATCCCTGATTCTGGATCCCATATACCTCGTCACAACCCTGAAGTGGATCACTGGTCTTGTTCAGCCACTGAAGTGCTACGCTCTGTCTTAAAAAATTGCTATTATGTTCTTCAAAACAACTGCAAGCCGAATGGCGAAATCTCCCTTCTCTGGTTACGTCTTAGCGCATCAGCATCGCCTTTATGGTAAACGGTTTCCACCCGCACAGCGCAGGTTCTGCCCGTTAGTGCAGAATGAGCATTAACTATCTGGCAGGCTGTTGTTATGTCTTGCCATTCTTCCGATGAAACTGTGATGACAGTGGGACGCATACTAAGGGCATATGGAAGGGTGTCAGTAAGCTCTTCTGCCTTCGAGCGAACATTTTCCTGCCCTGCGGCACTTCCATATATACTCCCTACCAAATTCTCGTATCACGACTCCTCGTCTTTTGTCTTCTTTACATTCCTTTCCGTCTCCGATTGCTGACTGCTTATTTGGTTGCTTCTTAACGTTCAGAGACTCACCCTTGACGATGATCTCTATATACAATGAATTAGACCTAATGAAATACAAAAAATACTTCTCGTAAATGGACGCAACACTGGCAAGCAAAACAGGCCTGAAAGTCACTTGCCGTTTATAGCAGGCCAATCAACCCGATTTGTATTCTCAAGGAGAAGCGGTTTTGTGAAATGCTGAGTTAAACAGATCATCAAAAGAACCAAACTATGATCGGAATTAAACATTGCAACAAGAATATTCAACTTCCGGGAAATCTTCATTTCAGAGAAAGATCAGTAAATTATCTATGGGATTCATGTTATCACTCATTATGTGCAAACTACTCATGGGCATATTGTCTTTTTCTGTGCTGTTTTCCACCATAGTTGGTCCTTAAAATGTATATGACTGTCAATTTAAAAACCAAACCATCTTGCTGGCACCCGATCTTGAGACAGATGATAAGACCTGTGACGTTAAATATGTTTAATTGGACTCCTTGGACTCGTCTTGGTAGAAGCCAAGATCAAATGAAACTGGCAACGCATAAATTACACACGACTGAAAATATACACAATCGGGTACATGCCACGCAGAGTATTCGCACGCACCGAATTCTAATAAACTATGCTAATAAATATGGACACAAGACCCATAGCATTTCCTTCTCTGCGAGGAGTTTTATATGATTCACACTCAGATGACTAAAAGAGATCGAAAAATCCCGCGGATAGTAACTCCCTTGGCCGTGAAAATTAGTAAGTCTCTAAATAATGGATGCGCATTTTTAGTTGTATTTACCATTCCAAAATAGACAACTAGTCAAACCCAAATAATTTATGGGAAAAGAATACGTTCTAAAAAGTCGTCCAAAAAAAGCAATCTTGCCGATTATTAATAAGCAGAAATTCCTTTTGGGGTGGCGAATGGTGCCTTTAAAATCTTGGGGCTCGTAAACTTTTCATGAAATCTCGAAATCTAGACAGCCTTTGCGAAGAGTCTCGAAGTCTCGTTAAAAGTGCATTTATTTCGGTCTCGAAGTTTCGTATGTTTGCAGTTTTTTGCTCTTCCATGTTCTGCCCAGACTGTTGTACTGATTAGCAGCTATTTCGGGCGGTAACCACTGAGAGAATATTTATATTACTTGCCGATTTACTGTCAAAACCAGCGCGACGTTTCACCAGAAGTACACTTGAGCCTGGGTATTAGCTATGTCATGTTGATGAGGCCTAACAAGCACCTGTCAAACTTTATTTAGCAGATGAATGGGTAATGCCCACTACCACGTGGCCATAGTGTCCAGTGAGTGGCTTTCAGCTTACCTAGTCAAATTTAAATTTGTGAGGTATTCTTGCCACTGTAAGCCACATGCCAGTAGCCTACACAGAGCGAAGATTGTTTACACTGATGTAAAGTGGCAAAACCTTGAAAACTTGAAAAATAGGTGTGTGAGAGTGTGTTTCTTACGCATCATGGGTGCCCTGTGGGTCTTTGAGCCGCGCGTGCGCACTGGTGAGAAAGGAACGAGTTCGTGAATCGGAACACAATGCGAATTATTTTCTTAGTAGCTTTTTTCCTTTTTTTATTTTTGTAAGTGATCCATCATTTCATAATCGCCTCATAATCTTTCTGTTAAGTTGTTTTTCTTTTCATTAATCTAGCTTTCCCGTAGATATTTCTCGTTTCCTACCGTTTTATGTAGTTCTATTTGATTGTAAACTCGTGCCGTGATTTTGTATATTTCCTTCCAACTAGTTGTCGTTTCTTTCGTCTTTATCTCTCGGCTTATACGCTTTTTACTTTCTTTAGTTCGTAGATTATCAGCCGCCGGGGTAAGCATATTTTGTTGTTTTGTCGCTTGCTATCATTTTGGTTTAGTTGTTTACTTTCCGTCTTCATGACAATGCTAGGTC
>OX419341.1:14682304-14689804 GCA_948470475.1 Galaxea fascicularis | reverse complement strand
TTCACCGCGTTTGTCCTTCATGGATCTGACCTATCCGTTTTTGCTGTTCAAAAACGTCGATCACTATCCAGAGGTATTTGAATCCCCTTTTCCACTTGCTTAATTTCCCCATTTCAACTTGATCAGCCGCCCAGATGTTATAGATTCCGTTGCATATATAACCCTTCTCTTTGTGAATTTACGTGTCATTGGTCTGCGTACTCGTTAGCCGGACGCGGGCCCAATCGCTTTCACTCAGCGTCTTCCTCCGTTTTTTGGAACCCCGAGTCCCAGTTTCTGTCTAGCCTGGATGGTGTTCCGTACAATTGCGTGCCCCCACTGATGCTGGTTCCAGGCTCTGAACCATTTTTCGATCGGCCAGGTTCTTACCTTACACTGTTTTACATCCCTGCCTTTGTTTGTCCACATCGTGTCGCATCACGGCTGCATCGGTCGGTCCTGTTGGTTGTCGATACACTTCCAGGATTTTACCAGTTTGGGGATTGTATTTTAACTGCTGATCGAGTGGGTTGTACGGACCCGTGTAGTTGTGACCTGGTAGAGTGAAACCGTTTTCGAGTCCTTTACCGTATCCATAGATTTAATCCATGAGTTGTAACTCTGCGTTCCACTATTTCGTTTGTAATCCGCGTAGTCCCTTTTGTACTTGCAACCAATGCTTTTGCATCCTTTACGGACATCATGTTCACGGGTGCATCTTGTTCAAAGGTTGGATCGGTTAGGAGTGAACCCAGTTTTGTTTTTTAATGAACCACCCAAGGCATTGATTCAAGCCCTTTTTCCTAATTCCGAATAGGTATTGTAACCCAATTTTATGGTATCGACGAAGGTTATTACCCCTACTTTGGGTCAGCCCCGATTGTCTTAAAATTGCTTCGATGTTTGGTTTAGTTTAAATGCTTTTTGGCTTGTGTGTTTGTAGGAATAAAACGTATTTTTGTGATGCTACAGGGTGCGTATTTGACTTTAATTATTTTTCAGTTGTTTTTGGTTATACTGGTCTTTTCGGTTCCCGGTACGTTGGTAGTGTTGATTTTTTTCTCTGACGCAGAATACATTCATTTTATTATGGATAATTAAAAAAAAATACACTAATAAAATGAACCGATGAATGCGTAATGAGACTATAAAAAAAAACTCAATGAAAGCGTAAAAAATGGAGAGAAAACTACCGCAGACTACCGGGAAATTTTACACCTGATCAAAAAAAAAAATCAAAAACAAGGAAGATCCCTGGACGTTTCTTCAGGATTTTGGGACGGACTGACTAACCAAAATTTTTGGAGGGGTATTCCACGAAGCTGTTGAAGTGTTGACGAAATGGGTTTGTCGATTATGTTTGACACTGTTCTGAATGGTGGTTTAAAGTATAAAATTGATTTTTAATATGATAAAATGTCCTCGAGTACAAAATCCAAAGCGGTTGTTTCGTTTTACGCACAAAATTTATCCATGTACAAAATGTGTACCGTACCCAATACCTGTGCTCGGTTTGCCCCGTGTAAAATGTGTACTGGGACAGAGGGTTGGTGTGAATACACAAGAAAAATATGTAAAAACAGGCTATTATTAGTAGTAAAAAACTACCAGCCATTAGAGAAAAAATAGCCATTGTTGTTTCTGTGGAAATGAACGAGAATGTAATGGATATGGTTAACCCCAAATGTGGGCCTGGTTTTATTGTATCATTGTGTTTGAAACCATTTTAGGTATCTGTTTTTATCCTTTGATTGTTTGGTCCACAGCGAAAAAACAAAGCAAAAACAAATTGTCAACATTTATGTTAATCCAGATCTGTTTCTTATTTCACCCACACAATATAACATTTTCAATCGATTGGAGCCTTGTTTAGAGCCCATTGTAGATGGTGAAATATATTGCCAACAAGATATATATGGAACATTCTGGGAAGGAAACCAAACATTGTGTTGAATGGCACGGGGACAAATCAATACAGATTATGTAATGAAAAAAGAATGTGTACATTGTGTCGGGGCAAAGGGGTCTGTGAATTCTGTATGGATAAATTCCAAACTTTTTAGGTTTTTCGTTTGATGTGTCGAAGGTGGTTGATTAAATATAAAAAAAAAACAGACATTGGTTTTTATATTACTGGTAACACTCGATGATCTTTTCGGTAGGAATCTGAGTTTCGACTGTCAAAGAGACCGATGAAATCATCGTATGACATACCCACGTTCATTGCGTGGAGAAAGAGAATGCAGTAATGACCACAAAGTACACTATCGATTTACTGTATGGGCTCGATATTCCGTTTGAAGGTGTGCATCCAAGGATGATCAGTTTTGATTTTTTTCTCCCATTCGAGGGGTTGTGGCATTCCAAACGAATCAAAGTTTATGCACTGTCTTGGTTCAAACCAACAAGCCACCCAGTGGGTACCCAGGTTTGCCAAATCATCCAGATTAATGATACATTTTTTCGTTTCTCGAAAAGACACCCTGCAACAGAATCCCCAGAAAATCACACCACTTCCAGAGGTCGACATATCAGGGGATGTAACCCTTGTTCCAATTCCCCCCAAAAGGCTTAAGTAATAATCTTTTATTAAAAGCTCCGCATAAAAATAAATTTCCTTAGGTTTTACAAACTTCTGTAATGCATGAAAAATAGAGAATTTTAAATTAAGTAAGTAAGATGTTCAAGCCAGGAAGCCAAATTAACCGTCAGATTTTCTAGTTAGTTTCCCATCCTAGTCACGTCAGCATATCAGCAGGAGAAAAAACAAAAACAAACAAACAAACAAACAAACAAAGAGAACCCCCCCCGCCACCCACCCGCCCACCCACACACCAAACCAAACCCCTACCCACCCCCGCCACAAAAGGGAAGAACTTTGGTTGTATACAGCACAAGTATAATATTCAGCGATATGATCGATTTTACTTTAGTTGTTCCAACAGCAGATAATGTTTCAGTTAATTAGGAAATGCAAAAGTACTTGAGTCTTTTATTGAAGAGGGAAGGTCTTTCCAGATAACAACAGGAATAAATGAGATTGACTGTTTTCCTTCATTAGTTGGTATACCCAATGAACCCAACATACCCAGAAAGCCAACTCTCTGACCTGCCCTTTATAATTTCATTCTGGATCAGTGTGTCCTTTATGAATTAATTCGTTCTGTTCGAGTCTGAGTTGTTGGGCCATTTCCAAAGATCTTCTTTAAGGCTTTTCTACACCAAAGGAGACTGCTGCCGTTCCCAGTGCCTTTGGTGCAGTTGCGCTGAAGATGGTTGAAAAAAGATTGCCACCACTCTAGATCTAAGTGGCTTTACGAATCTGTGTTTTGGAGATATCGAGATCCAAACCGGTTCTCTTTGCAATCGATTTTTGTATCCCATTGATCTGGGTTTTTGTAAGATTGATGTCGTGGTCTCCACTCACGTTTTCGCAGGGTTACTCCCTTACTGGTTTGGTACGCTTTTTCCAGCTTTTCGAGTTGCCTCTCCGATAGAGTTGACTTTGTATGGAAAGTATTTAGTCATTTTATTATACGAAATAAGATTTTTCCTGCATATCAGAGGAAACGTGCCAGTGTTTCGAAAGATATCTATATATCTACAATCGGCGATAGAATGGGCCGACACATTGTGTTTCTATAGTTGTTTCAGTGCACCAAATAACAACGCGCAAAAAACTGTAAAAAAGACCCTGTAATGGTTTCACTCAAGTTAGAAAATGAAAGTCTCGCTCCCGAGTTGTTACACGCGCAGTCGAAAAGACCAAACCAATATAGGATTACGGTTCCTTTAATTGTTCCTTCGTATTCCTATTTCTGTGGCCTCAGGGCACTAATCGAAGCGGTCAACTGAAATATTACATTAAGAAAATCACCTAAATATCGCGTTTCCTTCATAACAAAAATGATTACTGAACTAAGCGCACGTGATATAGAAAAGAACTCAAAGGCGCTCAAAAATCTAGCGAAATCTATAACTTTAGAATAACAAACTTAGATAACATTGTAACCTTAAGCAGAGTAAATTGAGAGAATTTCGCTCTAACTTGTCTTCTAGTGTTCCAATAGATCTTGATCTCAAGGGATCTTAGGTGTAACTGAAACGCAAGCTATGAACTATGCCTATCTATAATGCGGTAATCACGGCGGTAACTTAAATCAAACCACAAAATATTTCGCGACTTAAATTCGATTCTAACGGAAGCGGTTACAGACCCCGCTCCCCGATTCAATGTTGCTTGTTTGTACCTCGAGATAACAGGGCTGAATAACGTCTGCGTATGTGCGACATCACATGTCAACAATGCAAAATTTTCGGCGCGAACGCGATCTGTGGTTCGTTTCGAGGTTCAAAAACGCATCGCCAATAACAGTGGAGTAAAGGGGTATTATTCTTGCACATTTTACCTCAACAGTTCCTGCTTTTGCTTCGCAAACAATAATATGGATCCTTACCACTTGGCTTCTTATTTTTTGGGCGAGAAATGCCAGATGAAACATGAATTACGACCTACTTTGTTTGCGGAGCTCGTCCGTTGTAACGGAAGCGTTTTCACAGGTTTTCGTCATCAAATAACCGTTCTTGGCATCGTCGTAATAAACCGTTGAAGAAAATTGTCATGATCCATTGACAAAAGTGACACAGGAGGTAAGCACTTCATCAAATTATAGGGTTTTTTTTTAAACTCAAGTTAAGCTTTTGTTTTAGCATCGCTGAAAAACTGTAAACACATTCATCAGGCACCTGGTCATGAACCTTTAAGCTTTAAGCTTAACTTTTATTACAACGCAAACAGCGTTGTGTTTTTCCTCTGTACCTTTTATGGAAATACAAGCTTTTGCTAAACTGCTGAATGCCCCGCTACTTATTTGCATGTGAATAGGTGTAATCTTTTAGAAAATCGGTGAGAACTCTTCTCAACAATGTGCAAGCTCAGGCGAAGTATTTTTGCAGCGTTTGTCGTTTGCGAGCAGTCATATTTACTAAAAGATAATGGCAATGACATAAAACTGAAATGTTTCCGAAACTTTCAAATGTGTTACGTTGTTTTCTCTTAAAGTTAACGTCTCACTAATTACTCGGGCTTCCTGTGGAAGGCCCGAGTCTAAATCTGTCGTCCGTTTTTCTTTTTTTTTTTCGTTGTTCTCTACAAACCTCATTTCCGGCGTATTTGCGCAGGCGCTAACGATGAACCTGTAAAACCCGGTAAAAACCTGTTTACGTTTTGTTTACGCTTGTCTTGTCAGTTGAAAAGCAAGGCACAAAGCAACTGTGGATTCCTCGACGGATTTTCAAAGGAAAAAGTTGATATGTCTACAGCTATGGCAAACGGTGTCGTATCCAATACGCTGAAACCACTTACAATTGCACTCGCCGTTCGCGGTAGACCCACACTAAATGATGATGGTAAGCGTACATTTCGAAACGGTTCGTTCCGCGAACTCGAAGCAAACTGTGAAAAATATTATGAGATCAAATGAGCTGAATGAGCTATCAATGAGTACAAAAAGTACACAAAGGCTTTGACTTGAGTGGAAACTTTGACACGAACAGTTTAGGTGCTGGCGAATACAAGATACCCGTTGATGATGAGATTAGAGGTACAAAGACGAACAGCAGTAGTAACAACAACAACAACAGGAAAGCGTCCATGTTGGGTGATGAACCCACGCATTGAAGCGAAGATGCAAGAAACGTTTTTACTTTTACGGCTGTTGTCACCATTTCTTTTGTATACTTTAGATTGTGGATTATCAGCTGTATCAAGTCTGTGTAGTGTGTTAGTTTTATGTGTAATCTTGTGCCTTCGCGTGTTCTACATGAATGTGTAAGTTTATCAGTTTTATCAACACAAATGTCGGATCATGTACTTGAAAAATGCGAGGTATTTGAGAAGGCAATGCAGTTATCTGTACATGATCAACGTTATGCCTTAGTGAAAATAAAATATAGAAAGGAATTCAGATCTCGTTATGCTAAGTTTGTGTATACAACGACAACTGTGAATGCCATGTGCCATCAAGACGTTGTGATCGCGAACCCAGAAGGATAGCAGTGAAAAAGCTGAAAAGTCTGTCACAGAAAAGCAGAAAACTAAGATTGTTTGTGTTCCCACGGTCCTGTCGTGTTTATTTCCGCTGGCACACACTCACACAGGCAGCCCAATGCTTTAACGAATCGAGTTTGAGTCACAAAATACATGTATAATTTTATATATTAGGCTGTGCGGAAATCATCCACAACATCCATTTGCCACTTGAAAAGCCCGAGTGAAGGCCATTACGGCCTCTAGTTGAATGTAACACATGTTACTGTACCCAAGCTGTGAGGAATGTTATTAATGGCTTTGAACCATGACAGCAACTCCCATGCTGCATCAGCTGGGGCCATGGCGAGAAATGCACCACTTGTTCCATGGTAATGGCTGTTAAACACAGTTATTTCATTTTGTGTTGGGATGAAAGCCACAGTTTTGTCATTTATAATGTAGATACAAGCTGTCTTGGTCATGTTACGTGCTTGAAGAAAGTAATATGGAAGACATGCTGACGGTATCTGCTCCCTAGTGATGCTTGCTGGCAACTCTCCAGACATGTGTATACTTCCAAGAGTTCTGGCCTGCTGCATTTTGGTAGCTGCGTCTTGGACACCAAACATCTGCCCAATGTTGCCAGCAAATTTGTCATAGAACTGGTTGCCAATCATAATAGCGGCAAGGGTGCGATACAACCAGGTGTTGCTCAGTGGCTGGCTACTGTTGAGAGTTTCAGGTGAGGAGAAATATAGTTTACTGTATGACAGAAAGTGCACGCATTGCTGCCTAATCGGCCAGTCAAAGTAGATTGAGAGTATTGGGGTGGAAAGTGCCAGCTTATGACTCTGTCAGATGTCGAAGGATTTATTAGTAGATGCTGAGTTAGGGAATGAATTTCTACTGTTGAGGACTGAGGTTGGTTGTGAGCATGAGAGGCTTGTACATTTACATGTTGTGGTTGGTCAATGTCCCCAATTCCTGTTAGAATATTGTCTACTTTCTGCTCCCAAACTCCAGATGTATAATACTGCTCTGCATTTGTATCAGTGACTTCATTGTTGCCCTCAGTTGTGTCATCATCAGTGTCTGAGCCACTTAGGTTGTCATCCGTTTCTGTATTGCCATTTTTGAGGAAACCTTCATTAAACTGAACAATTTTATCATATTGTGCAGCCCTCTGGTAATGTATGTCATAACTGCAGCACTGTCTGCTCCTCCAAGGCATAACTTCTCTTCTCCCCCGACTGTGATTGTAACTCGCCTATGGGGGCTTTCGAGGGTCCTTTTTATTGCAGCTATATGCGGGTGGATATCTACCATGGATGAGGCCATGTGGGCAACCTTTGTTTTTCGAAGGTCTGTTGGAACCTTTTTGGTATGGATGTTGTGGTAATCATCCAGAAAGGTTATGATGAAGCAGTTAAGCTGAAGAAACATAATGCATTCAATAACAATAATTTATTGTGATTCATAGTGTTTGTAGC
>OX419341.1:14672304-14677304 GCA_948470475.1 Galaxea fascicularis | reverse complement strand
GTGGTTTGCTGAGCCTGGTTTGGTTGGAAGGGTTTCGGGTTTACTCAACTTTTGCGGCCGTAATCGTCGCGCTCTCTCTATTTCTGATGTTTACTGTTTATACAAGACTTTATGCCGTTGTTAAACGCCATAAAGCTCAAATCCAGAGCCAAATTGAATCTCAGATGTACCAGAATGAACATTTACGCGCCAAAAGATTGCGGAAATCGGCCATCAACACGTTTTACGTATTTTTCACTTTCTTGCTCTGCTATCTTCCTTTCTTTATCGTAACAGCAATTAATAATATGTCAGACTCGCCAAGCAAGGTAGCGGTGACAATTTACGAGTTCATCACCACTTTAATGCTTTCTAACTCTTCGATCAATCCTTTGATGTACTGTTTTTGTTTGCGCGACTTCAGAGTTGCAGTCAGGAAAACTTACAGTAGAATGTTTTGCATGCATTCTACAGAGGAGTGAGTTGAACACGGAGATGAAGCTGCCTACAGTAACCTCTAGATACGACTGGCATTATCTTACACGTTTAAAACGTTGATGTATACCCGTTCAATATGAGGATCGTTTGGCTTTGGTGCACCTTTTATGTTTCGTTGTAAAAGAAAAGAGCGATCTTTACATTAAAACTGAGGAAATGCAGTGAAGGGGTCTCGCGCTGTTTCAGTTCTCCATGTACTCATTTATTTGAGAAAACAGTATTTTCTCTCCTGTCAGTCTAAAGTGCTAATATCGAAATATTTAGACTATGCTAATCAGAAAATTCACTTGATACGAAAACAGTTTATTTGAGTATTCTTTTCACCTACCTGTTTTCAATTGTAGTTATGGAAATGAGTTACTCCAAATCCATTTACCAAAACAAACTGAACATCGGCAGAGCTCTTTCTCATAAGAACGAGTATGTCAGGTGTCAGAAAAATAACCGTAAGGGAAAAGGATCTGGCTGTTACCCATCTTGTGTTGACCAAAGCTCTACTGAAGTAGCAAAGAGTCAAACCGAACCCATTCTCTTTGATTAGAGACGTAGGTTTGCAAATTTAGACAGGGCAAAATACATCCAGTTCGCACTTTTTTTCTGTTTAATATAGATTTTCGTTTTGTCGAGCGCTTAAGACGTACGTTCCCGTTTATTATTTAATTATTTTTTGAGCATCCATTCAATGTACGCAAGTCGTATTGCAATATGAAGTCGTATATTGTGCGCAGGTGCTAAGAGAAATCGTACGTTTTTGAGTGGCAGTAGCTTTGAATGGTCTGCGTTGAAATGCTTGGTGGCCCTTAAAATTTGTCGGTTGACATGACGGCCAAATGGGCAAAGTGAATAAATTTTGTTTCAAGGATTTCTTTTCTGAATTTTCGCCGTGACAACTATAGGTCTAGAAGCCATTCCTGTTTCAACTAACGTCAGCCTATTCTTCAATTTAGGTGTTCAAGTTTTCGCTCTATCAAAATCAATTTCGTGACACCTGCGAACGTAATTAAAAGAATCTTTAGAGCATTTAAGATAGTAAAGGTAAAGGTAAAGTCACCTTATTTAACGTCGGTAGTTCCTTCAGCTACGAGGCTGGTATCAATGGAAGCCGACGGTGCGCCCTTTACCCCCCTCCCTCTGTCAGTGCTCCGTTTTACGGGTATTTAAAGCTATAGCTACACGGATCAGAGGAAAGTCGAAACAGACGTTGAAGTCACCGAGAATCGAACCAGGGACCTCTTGCTCCGAAAGCCGCGCACTAACCAACTGAGCCACGCCTGCCCCTAGTCGCTTTGATGGGCACGATAAACAACCGACAAGCAATTATAATATAAATGTTCACTGGTGGTCATTGTATTTATAACCCTCTCACGTTTGGGTCCAAGAATAAAGCGAATCTTGTAAAAAAAAAAAATGACTACATGCGAGCTTAATTTTAAGCAGATGGCTTTCAATTCAGGACCAGTTGCCGGAAAAAAAAAGGTTTTTCTGTGTACTACACACCAAATTCAAAGATCTCCCTTACGCATTTGCTACCAATAAAGGAAATGTTTTGGCCAATCGTAACTTTTCCGAGTTAGGTTGTCTCAGTTTAGCTTAATTTTAAGCAGATGGCTTTCAATTCAGGACCAGTTGCCGGAAAAAAAAAGGTTTTTCTGTGTACTACACACCAAATTCAAAGATCTCCCTTACACATTTGCTACCAATAAAGGAAATGTTTTGGCCAATCTTAACTTTTCCGAGTTAGGTTGTCTCAGTCAGTCTACTTTAAATTAATAAATTAAAAGGTTTAGTTTCTAAAGATCTATAGAAACTGTGGTACTGCGTCGGTGGGGGTGTAGTACACGAAAATTTGGTTTATAAACGGAGTTGATAATGTAAATTGACCACCGTACAGGGATTCTGAAAGCTGACGTTTCGAGCATTAGCCCTTCGTCATAGCGAATCGAGGAATTATGGGTTGTGTGTAGTTTATAAAGAGGATATATTTTAGAAGCCCTGTACGGTGGTCAGTTTACAGTACCAACTCCGCTTGATGAAACCAAATTTTAGTCTGCTTTTACGACGACTAATGATCAAATCAAATGAAGAATGATCGTCGCAGTTGTGATCGCAATTTTTGCAATTGCGTAAAGAAGCCTGAAAATTCAGGACTCCAACGGGGCTTGAACCCGTGACCTCGCGATTCCGGTGCGATGCTCTACCAACTGAGCTATGAAGCCACTGACGTTGGGAGCAGGTCAATTTTGGGTTCATATGTTCCCGTGAAAGATATGTAAGTGAATGATGCATATGAAAGAAATCATATGTGAACTGCGGATATGAAGCAATCAAGAAGCTAGAGTCGCTCTCGGCTATCGCGTCGAGTGACTCTTACGCTTCTCTCGTGCTTAGCAACCTCCTGTGTACACCATAACTCAGTAGTGCACGCTATGCCATTTACCATTTGTTGGTGATACAGACATCTCAGCACGCTGGTGTCGTCTTCAATGCTTTACTTTAGGGGATCAATAATGGCAGTGTTTACACGAAAGCGCTACCGTACGTAAAGCTCAGTTAAGCGGTTCCACTGGGTCTTGCACCCTAGAGCACCTTTTTTCTTTAAAATCAACCTTAATGAGAAGAAACTACCATCATGCAATTCATTGCCATGAATAATGACAAACTCACTTATGGTTCTTGTTGCCATAGAAACGTAGCAAGGTAAGATCTCTTAAAAAGTGTGTCTTTTGTAACCGTAAATGAACTTCATGAAAGCAAACATATCAGGTTCAAAACAGTGCAGACTGAAATTAAATGAAAATCTTACCTCCCAAACAACCAGTCTCTACAAATCTTTTCTGGACTTGACCCTTTATTCAGAGAGTAAACTTTACGAAACAACTCCTCTGCTTCCAACTTGAATCAAACGTTTGGGAAAAGATTATTGCAAAAAAGAGCTCAATTCGTTCCCTTTATATCAGCAACTTCAACTAAGAAGCCACGCATCAAGAATTTGCCCCGTTGCATCCTGGGAAATTCTCCCTCCCTTTTTGTCAGCAACGTCAACCAAGAATCCAAGCAGCAAGAATTTGGCCCCGTTGTGTCTCCCCCGTTTTTTTTATCAGCAACTTCAACCAAACAGCCAAGCAGCAAGAATTTGGCCCCGTTGCATCCTGGGAAAGCCCCTCAACCAATTTACTATTTTCTTACAAGTTTCTGATAAGGTGAAACGAATCATATAATTATAAACTGCGGAAATGGAAGCAGCTGAAGAATGGTTTTTCAGTCTTCTTTACGCAGTTTCATATACAGGTGTGTTGCATTCACAATTGGGAGGATCATTTTTCATTTAATTTCATTTCCGTAGTTCATATATGATTTATGTGTTATTCAAAGAGTAATTCAACAACAATAACAACAACAACAACACATCTTTCATCAAAATGACGACCTGTATAAGCACATGGTCCCTTGTATGCACTGCACAAGGCTGTGATTGACAAGGGTAGAGATTAACCTAACCCTACAATTTTTTTCCAAGACTGACGAAGAAAATCATGATCTGTATGAATAACTCCGTCTGCAATTTGCTACTGATAATCCATTGTTCATAACGGTCTGGAGATCTTCTCACTGACACAGGTCTTGAATTCTGAGGATCAGACTCTGGTTCTAATCCTTCACCTCCATGTTTACTTCTCTCCTCCTCACCCCTGGCGGGTGGGACCGGAGGGCAGAAAGAGTTGGTTCACTTCTAGCATCATCACTTTGCGTATCCAGACGAACGCCACCATCCTTAGCTTTCATTGCTTCTGTTGACTCCTCACTTCCGACCTCCCTTGCTGGACTGGACATCATCTGGACTGGACATCATTCGGCTGACGACCGTTTATCTATAGCATATCACAATTACCACCCACCAGCTCACCCTCTTCTTCATTTGCATTTACTACCATTCCACCATCCACCTACTTCTCTACTGAGTGCACACCTCCTCCTTCTACACTCTCCACTGGGGTTGGATTACCAAAACCATCAGTGGCTACTTCGTAATAGCTACTTGCTAGTAGCCAGAGGCCAGATCAAGGCACGAGAACCACTGAGCACCACCCAGGACTTCATCAGTCCAAGGCAGCTGTAAGGCATGTTTTTGCGTGCACTGGCTTAGTAGGTAAGTCTCATCGTGTTTCCAGGCTAACACAACTGGGCTATTCCAAGGGCGTTGGGACTGCTGAACCCTACCCGCAGCTATGAGTTCGTCCAGTGTTTGGTCAATCATCTCTCTTTGGTGAGGAGGTGGGGGGGGGGGGGGCGTGGTGGTTGTTTAATCGGTTTACTATCACCCAAAAGGTTCCTTTATCATAGTAAATTTGGCATCCATCGTGCTGAAAAAAGTCTGAACCAAGAATACAATCATGTGCTAGGCCTTGTGCAATTGCAACAGGCCAAGAGCAATCCATGTTTCCTATGCCAAGTCTCATATGGGTTTCGCCTAGGACAGTCAGTTTGTAGTTAATGTTCCTGTCACTAGCCCAAGTCTTGAAACG
>OX419341.1:14662304-14664804 GCA_948470475.1 Galaxea fascicularis | reverse complement strand
ACAGTCTTCAATTTTGGCTTCTGGCGTTTTCTTCTGCGATTTACGACTGCATAAATTAAAATAGTGATCAGAAATGCTGAACTGCAAAATCCATGGGGAGCATCTTTAAGGTGTTAGAAGAGATAATGAGATCAATCAATGAAGTCGATGTGCCAGTGACTCTCGTGTCAATCACATTCTTAAGATGCGATCAGGTCCAATTGTACTATCCCTTTTATTAGTCCATCAGCTAGGGGGTTTGTATGGCTCACTTAAAGTGCTACTACGATCAAATTCGGGGATTTGTTTTTTATTACATCTTTCGAAAATATATGCAAAAGTGACTTACTGTGCCAAGTTTGGAGTCCAAATCTGGAAGTGTGTTTATTTGCACAGCAATTTTCGTAAATGTGTTGCCGCCATTACTCGATTCAAAAAATGGCCGGGAGTAGTATTTGAAGGAGTTGGGGCAAGATGTGACGTAGAAACATCAACGCGGCAAAACAAACCAAACAAACGTGGCTAATTTCGCATGCAGGGTGAGATATTTTTGTAAGCTTTTTGAGGTTCTTTTTTGATGAAAGTATGCCTGGTCGCCGTTGTGTTGTTCAAGACTGTGGAAACGTAAAGAACGATGAGTTGGGAATTTCGATTCATAATTCTCCTGCTTCGGGCAGCGTTAGGTTAAAGTGGAAAAGTTTCGTGTCCATGCACCGGATGAATTTCAACCCAGTGGGAAAATTTGCTGTGTGCTCTGAGCATTTCACAAGGGATTGTTTTACGCTTGCATTTCCAATGAAAGGCATGAAAAGGAATTTAAAGAAGTCGACGTTTCCAACCATTTGGAAATAATCTTCTGCAACACTATCAAAGCGGAGTCGACCATCGGTGAGTGGAATTACATAATATTTAATTCGCTGTGGCTATATGGCCGGTAACCGGCCAAGGTGTTAAAAACACTAAATGGCCGGCAGTCCGAGATTTTTCTAAAAATTGTCGAATCAAAGAATCCTGGCTAATCCAAACCATCGTATGACGATTAGGAAAAGTCAAGCGATCCTGAAATGATTTTTAAATCTCAAGTCCAGCGCTTGCTTTATGCTGGGCTTATCGGACGAACCGTATTTTCGTGACACTTCGACTGCCGGCCAAGATGTTAAACCGATTCGACAATTTTTAGAAAAATCTCGGACTGCTGGCCATTTAGTGTTTTTAACATCTTGGCCGGCAGTCGACCTGAAAAAAATTCGAAGTGTCACAAATTACGGTTCCTACGATAAGCTCAGCAAAAAGCAAGCGCTGGACTTGAGATCTAAAAATGATTTCAAGATCGCTTGACTTTTCCTAATCGACATACGATGGTTTGGTTTAGCCAGGATTCTTTGATTCGACAATTTTTAGAAAAATCTCGGACTGCCGGCCATTTAGTGTTTTTAACACCTTGGCCGGTTACCGGCCATATAGCTACAGCGTATTTAATTTCCTCATTTACCTGTGACATATTTTTTTCTGGAATAAAAAAATGAAATAGAATACGAATAATATAATTAATCAGAATAAAGATTCTAAGATTCTAAAAGCCATTGAAAAAAACAAACTAGGACTCAGTTTGCATGGTAATACAGGCGATCGGCGGCGTCAACAAAAACTAATAAGTGCAAACACAGGCTTTCATGTTTACTTTGTAATAAAGCACGACCAAACAAAAATAAAAAAAAAAAGCAGATTATTGCTCAGAAACTTAAACAAAAACCGTTCAACGGTCACACCATGTATTAACATCCACTTCACGGTCAAATCCTGTCTGATAGCGGAGTTCCTCTTCAAGTTCTTCAGCCATCCTTGCATCTAGCTCGGCTGCTTCCTCCTCTGTTGGCAGCGGTTCTAAATCTTCTTCGTAAGGAACGAAGTTAGACAAATCTGCTTCCATGTTAAAAACTTCTTCTGTGTCGCTTCCAGAAGAACTGGAGGAAGACGATTCGGATTGAGACAACATTGTATTGACGGATCGATCTAAACTCACAAACTCTTCCCAAATGCAAATCTTTTGGTTGATGTTTCTACGTCACAGTGCATAACTCACGTGGTCAAACGCAACACCGCTTTGCGGAAATCTCGCGGGCTATTATTTGCGAACTGTGTAATGGCGGACAGTATTTACGCACTTTTTGGAAGGAAATTTCCAGCCCGCGGACGCAAGTAAGGTTCAAATTTTTCGCTAATTGTATAATTTTGAACCTATAGAAAAGATTTATGTGAAAAAAACTCGGAAACAAAGACACAAATTTTCGTCGTAGTAGCACTTTAAGGGGAACAAACAAAACTTGTATAATCTTAATCTTTAACTGTTCAGCATCATAAAAATGTATGATAGCAAGGATGGAACGGTAGCTTTCACTTTGTAAATTGAATTTTAAATTTGCCTCTCATACCCTCCTTTTCGTCGCCATCTTAGATTTCTAAAAAACACTTTAAAATGTTATTCTTTCTGAAATGCACACCATGTTTACCCTAGACGTAT
>OX419341.1:14654804-14657304 GCA_948470475.1 Galaxea fascicularis | reverse complement strand
TCAGTTCTACCTTAAGCTGTTCCAAGTGCAAGGCAGGCAAAGGCTGGAGTGAAGACTTAAAACTTTTCAAGAACAATCTCAGAAGGCTTCATAAGCTTATTTATGAAGACGCACAGCTCGGTTGTACTGTTTTCCATTTAGAGCCTTACCCACTTATTTTAGGGTAGGCTATTAACTCTTCCCACAAACCGTACATAGATTCATAAACAGGTTTTAATTGGCAATCTGTTTCATTCGACCTTTGACCTTCGTTTGGATTGGAATAAATTATCCTCACGAAACTTTTGCAGCAGGAAGCGTGGTTCTTCCTTTCGCTAGCTAGAAATCACATCTTTGGCACATATTCCAATCACGTCCCGAGCTACCTCACTCATAGCAGTGCTTTGTTGTACACGAAAAGAAGCACATGCTCTTACCGTCTTATCGGCGTGAAATTCCTGCAAACTGTGGAGCTTCTCCTTGGTCTTTGTGTTTGGCTTGTACTTTGACTTTTTACAAAACAAACATTGGTCTGGCAGAATAGCTGAGCTTGACTGATTTCCGGCTCTGGAGCCTCTCTTGGACACACTTCTGGTTGCCGCGTCGTCAGATGGTTTGTTATACATGGCACACAATTTCATACAGTCAGCGGCTCAGTGTGAGGGCTCACGTAATTTTTCCCTCACTAAAACTGGTAAAAAACGGTATAATTCCGCTTTTAAGCGGTGAAATTATAATATCTAACACATATTTAAACAAAGTGGAGGCTTAAAACGAGGATAACCCGTTGGCAAGCGACTAGCATATCATCATTCTCACGGGAATATTACACCTTTACCATCATTAATAATCATTACCAAGTCGAAGCCACAGTAAGAGAGGTTAGGTTTCTTCAATAAAACCGAACAGCGGACTTCTAGGGGAAAGATAATCCTGTTATGTAAGTTGAACATAAAACCGAAAGCTTTCAAAGTGGCAGCCGATGTTTACAACCGGCCCGTGGGAAGGATTGCAAACCCTTCTGAGAGGAAGGCAATTTCAGAATCTTTTACTCACCCTGAGGCCCTGGCCACTTCAGACAAGAAGCGAAAAATGGCGAATTTGGCGGAATTTACCGTGAATGATAAAGTTGTTTGGGAAGCGCAAGAAAATATCAAAAGGATTAACTACACGGTTGAACTGTTACTATACATAATTGTCTTTATGTTAAGAGTTTTGGACCGTGGAGATCTTTGATTGTTGTGACTTGGGAAGGACCAATAAATCAAGGTAGAGCAAAATTCCACTTATTTCTTTGTTGAGAATTTTATCGCTGTTTGAATTCTAAGACCGAATATAGCACATGTGCGCTTGCGAAGGGCCCATGATGTATGGAATTGTACGCCATGAGCGACTTGCAAATCTCTCTTGTTGGTGAACTCAGCTCCGAAGTTGCGATGATATTTGATGAGATTTTCGGGGAATTCGATTTCAGTCGAAGCCTCCAAAATTGGTATGTGATTCCGCATCACGGCTGAACACGGTATAAGGTTGTCCATGAAGAAATATCTCTGCACTGGGCTAGTTTTGAATCCGAACAACTGCATATAATAATGCATTTGTCCGCCATTGACCATTGTGCAGAGGAAACACATTCACGCCGGTGTGAAAACCTATTGAATGTTTATGCGACAACGTGTTTGGGAAGGAAATAGGCAGTTGTTTTTGAGGGGGCTTTATTCAACGCAATTGCAATGTATACATAGAGGATATTACATGGCCGCTTGGGGATACGAATTTTATCTTCGAGTGCTGAGTTTGAAAGGCAATTCGTTCACTTTAATAGAATACAAACAACTTTGCAGTCTTCCCCAAAAATACAAGATCGATGGTGGCCAAAAGGAAGATATGAGGATCAAATTTAAAATTCGATTTACAAAGTGGAAGCTACCGTGACCCTTGCTATCATCCATGTTTATGATGCTCCATAGTCAAAGATTAAGGTGAGACATGTTTCGGCTGTTTCCCTCAAGTGAGCCATAAACCCGAATTTTCGGCGCTCAGCTGATGGACTATTTGTCTTCCGTCCTCCGTCTCAATATAATTGAGGAATATTGAACAATCACAACAACAGGCCAGAACGCAGCAAATGCGGCTGAAAATGCGCTCTAATGCCAGAGTCAGCGAGGGTGGCCAGCAATCCATTACAAGTGACTACTGCGAAGGTCGGCACTCGACTGATGTTTGTTCCTGATGTACTCTCTTATATATCTGTTCTTACATTTGGGTAACAGTACGAAAGAGAAAATCAAACAGATGTTCCCTTTCCTCTTTAGACAGTCCTAGTTGCTCGACAAAATTTAACAAAAACTAGTAATCTCTCCCTGTGAACTTATGTGAAGACCTCTGAATGAAGACGTTTTAACTTGTCAAGCGTAGATCCTGGTAAATTGCAAAATTTCTCCGCAATTGAAGCTCCCTCTCTTGTAAGGACTCGGGTTGTGTTACACGGACAAGCGTGGTCGGAGAAACGAAGGGCTCT
>OX419341.1:14644804-14649804 GCA_948470475.1 Galaxea fascicularis | reverse complement strand
GAGATGATCTTCAAAACATTTCAGTTTAAAAAAAGTCTGTAGGGCAGATTAAGAATAAAACTACTTTTTGATTATTGCTTTCTTAATTTTTCCTAACTGCAGAATTTTTAAAAGTCGGACTATATACACAGCCAATTGATCTTAGTGGTTACCTAAAAAATGAAAACAAATCTACCAAGCGAAAGCGGAAATATAAGCGACTGAAGTTATGAAACTTCAAATTTCGAGATTGGCATTTGAGCATGTGCGACACGCGCCTGCTCTTACTTTTTACAGATATGGCGTGTGTTGTTTACGCGCGCGCGTGCGCGCTTAGCTAAAAATCCCTTTCGAGCCTCCTTAAGGTACAAACAGTGTACATTAAAGCCTGTGAATAAGGGAGCGTGCATTGTGACCATGCGTGAAAGTTGTCGTGTGCATCGCAGGTTGTTTAAGTTCAACATTTTAATTAGGCCATATTATAATCTTCGACCAACCTGACTCCTTTCAGAAATGTCATTTGGTACTATTTACGATGTGCATGAACGTAAGGAGAGCTCTCACCGCGTTTTCTGATTCTTGGTATTATTGAGACCAAATTCGTAAAACTGAGTTCATTCCAAATAAATTCCATCCAAACACTCATTTCGAATTTATTACAACTTTGAACTTACGTTCTTAGTGGGAGAGGGGGGGGGGAGGGCAGTACCACATTTACTCATCACGACCACTAATCACTCAGTATTTTGTACTCGTTAGTTTTTATTATTTAAGGTACACTTGAATGCCGAGGAGAAACCCTTAAAGCGAGGTAAAAATGGAAATGCAGCAATACGTTTGTCCTAATGTATGTAAGGACAGGTTTTAGTTACTTGATGGACTGGATGTCTATTACTCCCTTATCCCAATTCTTCTGGGCCTCAAGATCATTCTGTATGCCCTTTTCCTTCCCATAGGCGAACCTAGAGGCAGCAGGGGTCTGTGACATCGCCTGTCCCAGCTGGTATGATTCAATCTTCAAGCCCTCCTGGATTGGAGTCTCCACAGCTGATAACACGCTCTTCTTACATGCTGCAATGGAACCAGCCGGGAATTTGGCTATACGGTTAGCCAGTTCCTCCACGAACGGTCTGATCTCATCAGGATCCAGCGCACGGTTGATGCTTCCATAACGTTCTGCGAGATCAGCATCAAAGTCGTGAGCACCAAGGATGATTTCCAAAGCTCGCCCCATGCCAATCTGTCGTGGGAGACGCTGGGTTCCTCCACCACAAGGTACAATACCCATACCGACTTCCATCTGCATGAACACCGCTTTCCCGCGAGCAGCGAAACGCATGTCACAGGCCATCATGAACTCGTGACCGCCTCCACGAGCCATTCCCTCTACCTTGGCAATGGTGGCTTGAGGAAGTTCGCTGATTCGCTGAAGGACTTGCTGTAAATATAACAAAGGCTCAGACTTGCTGCGCTCAGCGGCTGGTATTTCGCACAGCATGTCGATGTCAGCGTGACAAACAAATATGTCCGGATTAGCGGACTGGAAAACCACGACCTTGATGGAGCGATCTGGTTCCAGGGCTTCAGCAAAACGGTCAAGGTCATTCAACATTGGTTTCCCTTGTACATTCACTGGAGGAAAGTCAAAGGTGACCCAGGCGACACTCTCCTTTATTTCCACTTTGAACGTCGTATATCCTTCATAAGACATAGTTTTTCAGTTGCGCAATCCTGGTAAAGGAAAAAATCAGTTGACGCACGTCATACTGTCAGTATTCAGTTAGTGTAGGTCGAAAGGCTCTTAGAGGTAGGCAGAAACTATAGTATAAAGGTAGTTTATATATAAAGATTTATGTTCGTGCCGTGCATATTGGAACCTTATCGGCGGCCGTCGTCTGATTCAGAATTCATTGACAGTTTATTTACGGTTCAGTTATTTCAGTAAACCTCGGCGGCCGACAAAACCGCGGGTAAATCTTTTTAAATTCGTTTAGTGAGTCAAAGAATCGAATTAAACCTGCCTTATTCTCAACTCATTCGACCATCCTTCTAAACATCGTTCCCTGGCAGCAAAACTACAAACGCACGTACACATTAAACATTTCATGCTGCTGTGAACATTCAGCAAATAAACGTTAAGAAAGATGTGGGATAGGAACATGAAGCAAATGGTTTTAAATTTCAATTCACAACTTGTTTGTGAACGCATGGTGAGGACGGCTCCAAGGATTCGAGACTTGCATGATACGCCCAGTTTCATCGGTATGGCTGCCCCAACAAACTACAATAAATTACAGCAATGAATCATTGAATACGTTACCTAAGCGGGGCCGAAACTAAGCTATATTCAGGGCAATTATTTAGCAAGGCACACAGTTCCCCCTACCTTTAGGTGAAGTATAGCTTGAAGAAAGTCTTACAGTGCTCCCTTTAATCCGGAAACTGGTATAGGCTGAACTAAATGGGTGTAGCCGCCGGTTGTAGTCTCTCTATAAATATTTTCAACATTCCGTGCATGCAAATAAAGAAAAACAAACAAAGAAGGAAGGGTTATTATTCTCGACACAAAGATTAATTAGAAAGCTCCCTTTTGTTTAGACTCGGCGAAGTTCTCGAGAGATCTAGAATTCGCCAGTTTCTTTCAAGTTTGTTTCAGTTGTTTCTTTTTCAGTTTTCTTTGCCTTTATTTTTCTTTATTCTCAGCCTATGGGATTTTCTCCAGAGAATCAACCGATTGATTGCGAGGCTTGTCTCGCCCTCTTAGGGTTTGTTCGATCCTTCGCTCTATTGGTTCCGCTACAACTTACAAATGAATGACATGGCCATTTTGCAAATTAAAAATGATATGATGAATGAGAATACAATGTGAAACCAAACCAATACAACAGCCAAGTTCCTCACTAACGTTTCCTAACAAAGGAATCAAAACCAATCCCCGCGAGTGGTTTATTACTCATTTTCCGAGTTCACTGATTCAGTCGGTTCTTTACGGATATTGCTGCAGAAGTTCGTGACCGAGTAAGTGATTTTCGTGATCGCCAGTGCATAAAGTGTACATTGCAGTGCTGATGCTAAGATGGAGGAAAGGCCATATGGCCACCCCAAATGATCCCACACTTGTGGTATCATCTAAATCATGCCAGATGAGTGCTCAAACTGGTAAAACTAGTGAGCGATGCGTAAAGCGATAGCAATGACTCATCCTAGTAGAGTGCTCAATTTGGACATAAAGGCAAAGCTTGTAATGCCAAAGAGCAATATCTAACGGCAGACAGTACTGTTTCGGCCTTTTGGGCCTCATCAGTGCAGTACTGAGAGTAGGATGGCGGAAAGGCCATATGGCCACCCCAAATGATCCCACACTTCTGGTATCATCAAAGTCATGCCAGAGTGCTCAAACTAGTAAAACTAGTGAGCGATATATATATCAGTATATATAGACGGTTAAGAGTGCCTCCTGAGCCAACAAAGATGCCAACCAAAAGGATCACGAGGATTCACAGTCCTGATTCAGTGAATGATAAGAAACTGGTTAAAATGAGACCAAAAATGGACAACTTTTAGTTGAAAAATTAAAAAAATTAAAAAACTTTATAAAACGTTTCGGTCTCTCGACCTTCTTCAGTTACTAAAGAAGAAGGTCGAGAGACCGAAACGCCCATCCTGCTCATGTGACCAGAGCCATTCCCTATGGAGTAGCTACCAGAATTCGAAGAAATTGTTCCACTAATGAAGTGTTTTGTAAACGCTCCTCCGAGTATCAGGGCTATTTACAACTGTACATAACCGCGGTAATAACCCTAGTATGGTTTCACAAAAGTTTGAGAAAGCCCAGTCTATTCCAAGAGAAACGCTGCTTCAACCTCGGCCTAAGGAGTCCAAACAAATTTTTCCACTTGTGCTTGATTTCAACCCTCGCTTACCCAGCATTGGAAAAACTATTAGAAAGTACAAGCACTTAATTTATGATTCACCATCTCTTAAAGAAATTTCTCCGGTAGGGTCTGTCATTCCTGCTTTTCGTAGAACTAAAAACATCAAAGAAATCTTAAGCAGTAAGCCTCATCAACAACATCGAAGCGCCCGATAATCAGCGAGGTTGCTTTAAGTGCACAGCCAAATATGATTTATGTCGCAATTATTTAAAGGAAACTAATTGTTTTACTAGCACTAGGACTAACAAAGAACATCATGCTTTAGCAGATTTTGAATTTCTTATCATTGAACAGTTAAGTAACCTTAGTGTCAACAATAATAGTCTTGATGATCGTCTTCTCACAAGGAAGGCTTTTTGGTGTGCTCAATATGCACCCTCAAACCTCATGGACTTAACAAAAGGTGCGAATTTAATTCCAGGAACAGGATTCGCTATAATTAACATAATCTTGCTGCTGTATTTTATTGTATTTTATTTCTTTTTTAGCAGGTGTTTTTACTATTTGTTTCTACTATTTATTATTATTACGTAATTCTTATGGGATCTTTTGTAAATATTTTAATCTATTTGTTCCTTTCTTAGCTATAAATATTGTTTTGCAAGTTATTTAAGGCTTCTTCACTTTTTGCAAGTTTTATTCCAAGTATTTTAATGTTTTAGTGCTGAAGAAGTCCGAATGGGTGAAACGTCCACGCATTAAAGACCATCTACAAGAAAAGTTCGCTTCTTCTTATGTTTATTGGACCTAAGATTATTCAACGAAGAAGCGTGCTGTATCCACTGCCGGATCCTCCAAGGAATCATCGTTGGCTAACCAACAACGTTCACACACATTCACATACATATATGTGTGACTAATGGCATTGTTAAACGAGAAGAATACAAAAAAAAAATGTTTTACATGTGACTAATCAGTGACTAATGGCATTGTTAAACGAGAAGAATACAAAAAAAAAGTTTTACAATGGCTAGGCTTCAAAAAATAGCGACTAGTGGAGGTTATCTGACGAACGCTGATATAATCATTAAACACGCATCTTCTCAAAAAATCACTCGTTTAAAATGTATTGCTTTAATCCACCCT
>OX419341.1:14614804-14642304 GCA_948470475.1 Galaxea fascicularis | reverse complement strand
CAGACTCCAAAAACTTGGGAAGATCGGTTTCTAAGTCAAAAGCACCAACGTCCGCCATTTTCAAGTTATGGTTTCTATTCCAAGTCCCCTGCAAGTCAGGTTCGGCTGCGCTCGCCCCAGGAAGATTGAATGAATTTCTCGAGGATTGCATTGGATATGTTTTTGAGTGGATTGAATAACTATGAGAATGGAATGGATTGAAACTCAATTGATATTTTAGCAAATGGATTGAATAAATATTTTTTATGATTGGATTGAATAAATAGTTATCGCGATTGAAGTGAATAAATATTTCCGTGATTGGATTGAATGAATATTCACTCTGATTAAATTGAACTGAGAAACATGGGTTTGAATTGAATGCTTTTTCGGATTGTTTGAATATGTTTGGAAGCTTAAATTAAATTGCATCACACCAAAATGATTGGATTGAATAAATATTTGACTTGATTGAATTTTGCTACAAACGGCGTGCCATAGCAGAGGTCTTATGGGTACTATTGCGCAATTTGTTTATTTTCTAGCGGAGGAAAAATAATACAAAAAAAAACCGACGCATATTATGACTCGTGCCTACGGCCTGGGCACGAGTAATTATTTCTCATCTGTCCCCTGGGTATCCCATAATTTTCTCGGAATTCAAGATGGCCGCCGTATCGGTAAAAAGGTCCATTGTGCTTGGCAGCTGTAGAGTGCTATGGCGGTAATGCAGACGATTCATACTTTTCGTTGAAATCGCAAAAACGTAAATCAGTGTGTTGTAAATGACAGCCGCGCATAGAAAATCTATGCCCTCTCAGAACAACCCAGACAACCCATAGATTTTCCTTTTTACGCCCATTTCAAACAAGTGCTTATTACAGTCTTCCATGGCAGTCGTCGTTTTACAGAATGGAAGAAAAGTGACTGATTAAAAATGTGACAGACGTGAAGCACGTGAAAGATTAATTAATTTTCATAGAATGTTCATTTCTTTGTTTGCAGAATAACCCCTTCAGGTGCCTTTCTTAAAAGGCAAAAAAAAAATTGTTTAATCTAGAAGACAAAGTGACAAGAGGTCCCACGTATCTTAACTAAGCAATTCAAAGAAATATTTCGAACATCAGTCAAAAAATGCAAGAAAGGCCCGCCTTTGATTACTATGAGACTTCTTACAAGGCATGTGTATTGTAGTTCTCGATCAAGACCAGGAGACGTCGGTTATACACATACGTTTATTGGC
Source organism: Galaxea fascicularis (assembly GCA_948470475.1). Classification (NCBI taxonomy): domain Eukaryota; kingdom Metazoa; phylum Cnidaria; class Anthozoa; order Scleractinia; family Euphylliidae; genus Galaxea; species Galaxea fascicularis. Next base: position 14,641,082 of record OX419341.1, on the reverse strand, counting down.
GAGGCAAGGCGAAGCGAAGCGAAGCAACGTACAGTTCAAGACTACTAAACACGACGAATAATCAACCTTATATCTACTTGATATGCAGTGGCCTGGGCACTACTAATAGCATAACCGCAGGCCGGAAACGAAAACTAAGCGATATCACGACAATGTGCATCTTGAGTTCTTATTATTTGCTTCTTTGTGGGTGTCGAGAATGTCTTACAGAAACACGTGCTGAAAACAGAAAATTGCGATTCCACCACGAAGCAGACAATTCTTTAAGGTTACCAATCAGCGGAAATGTCAAGGCTTCATACATTGACCTGAGCTAAATGAAAAATACTTTTCTAGGTTCACTTTTTAGCACTTTTTCTTACGAAGGGGGGGGGAGGGGTTCATATGTTCCCATGGAACACTTTCTTCACTTCCACGGGAACATATGAACCTACATTTTACCTGCTCCCAACGTCAGTGGCTTCATAGCTCAGTTGGTTAGAGCGTTGCACCGCCATCGCGAGGGTCACGGGTTCAAACCCCTTTGAAGTCCTGAATTTTTTCAGGCTTCTTTCGCAATTGCGTATAATTGCGTACATAACTGCGAGGACCAGTCTTCATTTGATCTCATATCAGCAGTTCATATGATTCATTTCATATCACTCACATTCTTTACTTCCACGGGAACATACGAACGTACAATTGACCTGCTCCCAATGTCAGTGGCTTCATAGTTCAGTTGTTAAGAGCGTCGCACCGGTATCGCGAAGTCACGGGTTCAAACACCGTTGAAGAACAACTCGGTCATTACCAAGATGAACAAAGGATCACTTCTTTTTCTTAATTGTAAATTTTAATGTAACACACAGTTTTAAGAACTTCATTAACGGATTTACCTAAATGATTCCTGGTTTTAGATAAACCCTTCATAACTTCAGAACTTTCCGCTGTCCCAAAAAGGAAGCAGTTCAGTCTTTACGTCTTTACGTGTTTTCAGCACTTGGCTTATTGACTTATGGCTGTTATGCGTGTGGCCTCATACACCATAAGCCTTTTAGAGACAACACGGCCAAGCCGGCCACTTTTACTGAATAGAACAGATCAGCACTAGGGGTGGTCACAGCCAGGGTTCGTTACGTCCCTAGTGGTTCTTTAACGTCCCACAGAATTAATTGTGAAGAGTTGTGAGACGGGACCTCCGGCTTATCGTCCTTATTCAGTGTTTAAAGAAGCAAATTTTTGACCGTGTAGTCAATTAAATAACTAGATAGATTTTTCAACCGTTTAGCACAACACATGAAACGTTTCATAGTATCAATTAATAAGCCCTGCTAAGGGAAATTGGTCACACTCAGGAATTCAAAGTCTATTGTTTCGAGTTTTATGCAATAATGTTCTTGACCATCAAAACCTCAGCCAGGGAGGGCGCAGAGGTGGGCTGAAAGGCTTTTTAGCCCCCTACCACACCCCTCCCCCCTTCCTTATCCACTTATTTTCTTCCAGGTTTGACGTGATTGAAAAGGGGGAGTGAGGTGATGACCCCAAAGAATTTTTTTATTTTGAGCCTTACCGAAAATGCTATTTCCTAACTTTTAAGGGAACACATTGTCACAAATCAAGGTTTAGAAAAAACATCGAGAGGTATCTATTTGTGTGGAAATACCAATCGTTGGAATAGAGAAATGTGATATACTAAAAACTTTTCATAAGCAAAGGTCTGTAGGGGTAAAGCGGGACCTTGTAATTGAGTTTCACGATTCGAGTCTTACTCGGATACAAAATTACATCATTCAGTTATTCCTTTCTGTCTTTGATTATTCCAAAAAGTTATCCTTCTACCTTTCCACTTCCAAGAGTATATGTTCTTCCCCTTCGTCTGCCACCCCACAACATTGTTGTGTGACACAGTTGGTCACGGTGTGACAGAAATTACTATGAATAACCGCTGCTCTGTCGTCTGTATCGCGGGCATGGCCTGGAAGCTGTTCGTTCTCCTGGGTATTTTGAGCAGCTTCGGTGCGCTCATGATTTTCCGCATTAGCTCGCTCTGTGGTCGATATCCTCTCTTCTTTCGGTCCTTCTGCACAGCTAGAACAACAATGAAGTATTTAAGGCAAGACGAAGCCCAAAAAATCGATCAAGAACTCTTCAATGAGTATTCGTTTAGCGTTGACCAGCTGATGGAGTTGGCCGGACTGAGTGTGGCGGTAGCACTCACAAAGGCGTATCCTAGAGGAGAAACTCACCCGAACGTTCTTGTCTGTAGTGGTCCTGGTAACAATGGAGGGGATGGATTAGTAGCGGCAAGACACCTCAAGATGTTTGTAAGTGTTTGCAACAGTAAGTACCACCTGTCTTAGAATACTCAAGATTTGGCACAGCATAGCTGCAGACAGGGTGATCTTTACCTGTTCTGCCCCTTTATGAGCTTATTTTGTTCAGCAGCTAAAGGGGTAACATGATTATTTATCGGAAGGCGACCCTTCGAGTTTTGGTGGCGGGCAGTGTTGTAGAATAATGTCCTGCCAGGTACCAAGGATGGGGTACATGTACCATTTTGGGGAAAAGAAAAACCATTGGGGATATAACCACACATTTTTCAAGGGTAATTAGCTTCAGATTTGAGAACAAATGCCAAACATTGTTAACTTTCAACTTTCAACTTAATTTTAAATCCAAAATCCATCTGGAGAAAATGGACTAGCTGCAGGTAGCAATTGCTAATGTAGGAGTTGCAACAACTAAAGGATAAGTTATTATTACAAAGAAGCATGCTTGTTACAATAAAGATGGTATTATTAAGGGGTAAAGGAATTAAGAGGAAACAGTAACTCAGAAGTTAAAGAAAAGATGGTTGAAATTGAAAGACCTGAAACTATCTAGCTAAACCTACTATATTTTTGTTATTACTGGCATTTCATTATAGTCATTTTCATTTACCAGAGAGAGCCCAGCAGCACAGTATCTCATTGTTGCTTAATAATAATGTCTCTGGAAATTTTGGTATTCTAAAATTGTTTATTTTGCAAGGGATACAATCCAAGGATATATTACCCCAAGATGTCAGACAAACAGCTGTTTAAAAACCTTGTAACACAGTGTAAAAAGATGGACATACCCTTTATGAGTGAGATGCCATCATCAGAGCAGATTAGTAAAGAGTACAAACTGGTGGTGGATGCAATCTTTGGTTTCAGTTTTAAGGGAAATGCTAGACCACCATTTGGAGATGCACTGTCAATACTAGCTCAAGTCACAGTTCCTGTCTGCTCAGTGGACATCCCATCAGGTCAGGTGGACTTATATAAGGGCCAGTGAAGTTGCACATTAACCAACCTGAGACAAGAGGATATTTTCTGCAGCTGTTCCCATTGTCCTGTAGGATTTTTGTGCATGCTGTCTTTGATAACTCAGCCAAGGGATGGTCAATGGACATGTTGAATGCAAAAAGAGAGTGAGAGAATCACTCACAGTGCAGGAAACAGATAACTTCCTTTCATTTTGTAATGTCACATCTAGTAAAGCCCAGGAGATTAGTTACAATATCTTGAAATGTATTTCTGATTGGAACTTGCTAGCGATACACTGCAGCTACAGTGTAACTGCTCGTGACAGTAACACTGTTTTCTAAATCAGTTTTGCCACTTTCTGCATTTTGACTTTATTTTCAATGTAGACCTTTTTTCTGTTAGTAAGTAGTCATGTACAAAACTGTTTGATTTGTAGAGCTGAGGTTACCTTTCAGTTTTGTCATGGTAATTTTACTAACTACAGTAAGCATGAAAGAACTATTAGCTCATGAGAGTTTGCAGTCCAGAGGTTGACAATGTAAATCCTTGATCAAGTCTGCCCTTCCTAATATCACTACCGTAACCCCCTAGCCCACCCCCACCCCCACCCCCGTTCTTTTTAGAGGAAGGAAGTTATTACACCCCTCCCCTCCCCTACCATCTTTTCCTACCAAATTTTTTTCTACCAAATTCTTAATGGAATGTTGACAGCTGAATTACTATTTTCCCGTGATTATCTTTTTCTCATTTCCAGGATGGCATGTAGAAGATGGAAATCCTGATGGCATTAGACCAGACTTTTTGATTTCTTTGACTGCCCCAAAACTCTGTGCAAAACACTTCAAGGGCAGATTTCATTTTTTAGGGGGCAGATTTGTGCCTGACTCACTGGCTCAAAAGTACAACTTGTCTCTTCCTGATTATCCAGAAACAGAACCATGTCTGCAGCTGGACAAGTGACTACCACAGCCTCGTGTCCTTAAAAACTGTCATTTGTAAACTTAAGTTGAGAACTGTCAACCAAAATAGCTGTAAATAATATCAGTAAACCAAGGCTCTCCGTGGAGTGTGTCCTAGCAGAGAGGGAAAAAAATAGATTAAACGCCAGTATTTTTACTTGGATGTACAATATTGCTAAGTACATATACAGGTACTTTTAACATGTCTTAGCATAAAGCTTCAAACTCTTCATAGGTTTGGTTTGTAATGCCAACCAACCAAATCCAAACAATTGCCTGTAGAATTCAGGGCTATCTTTCGTAAACCTTACACAACAGGAACTGGACAAAAATGGGATACAAGTAACAGTAGCCTGCATGGCTAACTCCTGTCTCATTTTTCTTCACATTGTCATTAATTTGAATTGATGAATGTACATCTCCCATCTTGAACAAGGAAGTTGGAACTCATTGTCAAATTGTATGTGAATTAAGTCTTTCACCAGGGCTTCAATCAGAGGTGCAAAGCAAATAAATAATTTTGCCCTGGGTTAGTGTGGACACTGATTTTGCTTTAAAATGAAAATTTTAAATTTTTCTGTCAAAATTAGTTTTTTCAGCATTTTCAACTAAAATAGCGTGAGGGCATGCAGGCTGACCACAATAATTGTAGTCATTGATTTATTATTCACTGATAATAAGTTTATTATCACAATTCTCAACCATTTGTGAGTTTTAGAAAGACAGAGTAGGCTCTTTTATTCATCAGTTATAGCTCCACACTGAAAGTCCTCAGTTCACACACCCAGTTCAAAGGTTGTTTTCAATAATTATTATTAACTGATGAATAAAAGTGGTTTGGAACTGTGAAAATAAACTTGAAGTACTTCAGTTTGTAGTGGATCTCTCTTTTGTCTCAGAGAAACCAAACTTAAGAAGATATAGTCATGTACATGTACTCTTCAATAGTAGTGATGGGAAAATTGTATGGGAACAAAATTGATGCTTGGAGCCAGGCTTAGGGATCACAGGAACCAGCCACCCCTTGCTATTACTATACATCACACATTGATATTCACTCAAATGAATTCCAGTAAATATTTAATACTTGAGTTCAGCATAATTAATAGGCCTCTGGCATTCAGGGTCAGAGCAGGTTAGTTTTGAACCAGATGTTACACCAAGCTAGCTTGTTCCTTTGTGAGTAAAATACATTTTTTGCATACAATAATTTATTGAGGTTCCTCTAAATAAGTCTTTTTAGTGAGTAATGACAAAATTACACTAAAACAGGAAATTAATCACTCACAAACTAAGGTAAATTGAAGATACCTTCTAAGGTGTATATACTTGCTCTCTGCTACTTTTAATGGCAGCTCTATCTTTTGGATTACTTCCGGGTCACTCACGCCTGTGAAAGTGATGTTACATTAATGCCAAGTATAACTCTAGTGCAGTGTGGTACACTGCAGTACACTGGTGCTTGTTAAAAATTCAAACATGAGTCATGAGTACTCGCAAATTTAGCACAAAACTGCTCTCTGCCTCCAAATTTACTTATATCCAATCATATTTTGTGTTTTGTCTTTCAAGTATTTTAAAAAGTCTCCAACATACGAGTTGTTATTCCAGAAGGTTTTAAAGAAGCCAACAGCATCCCACTTCGGCGTCTGGCTCGGTCCGGCTATACTTGTTAGCACATAGTAGCTTTCTGTAATCGGACTTGAATGTAATCTGGAAACGTTGAGTTTCCTGACTTCAAGTTTTGCAAGAATTTTGCTCACTTCCACGTATGTGTAGTACGTGAAGCTGATGAAGAGACTCCAGAAGACAAAAGAAAGAAATATTCCTTGTGGAGAAACTATTCCTAGTCTTTTTAATGTTCTCCATACTCGTAGAGCTGTAGGACTGTAACGTGGGGCACGACGTGGCATTTCGTGAACTTCGCGGACGGTCAATGTGAATGAAGTGGCCTGGTATTCCAGAATCACTGTTACTGGCAATTTTTAAATACGAGTTGAACGAGTTAAGCTCAGCTTAAGTTTGTTTACAGTTAACGCCATTGCGTTGGCAACTCCGGTGGAGCTGAATCTGCACGAGTTCGTAATCAAACCGTCTCATGCCTCAGATGTTGTGTCGACTATCTTTTTCCTATCTATTTGTTCCGAGCGATAAGTTGGCCTTAGAAGGAAATCACTACTGAAAAGTGCAACAGTTTTAGCTACTGTACATATACCGTAGTTTTCAACGAAGCAAAACTGTTTGAACGTTTTGACAACAAAAAGTGCAAGGCGCGGTACATGTTAAACCCCAGACTCCCAACCTCGTCCCCAGGGTCCTCTGGAGGTTCAAAATGGTGTAACCGAGAAGACCGACCCTCTTCTCTCGAAAATACCCTCTTGATCGGCGAAGCCCTGGGAGTAATGATTATGTATTTACAACAAGACGCCCAGGGGCGTTCACTACACGTGCGATGCTTTGATGGAAAGATTATATGAAGTCACCTCATGTCACGCGTGAAAAATTGTGAAAGAGGCCAGAAGGCACTAAGGGACGGACCATAAGAAAAGTAATGGGGGGGGGGGGGGTGGGGAAAAAACCCAAAAAAAAATTCATGCAAGGAAAAATGCCAAGAAAAAAAATTCACGCAAAGAAGAAGAAGGTAAAGAAAAAAAATTCATGTAGAAGGAAGGTCCAATTGATTAATATTTGCCAGTGTCTATTAAAAATAATTCTTATTCAAAATATTCTTGGATTGACATTTTGGAGTGGAGGGCACTAAAGAGGGGCTGTGTTGGTGAATGGAGTATGGCATCATTATGATGGGCTGTGGGAGAGGAATTCCAGAGGGAAGGGACTGCAAAAATGTACAGGGAAGCCGTCCACTCCAAGTGGCTTCCTCCTCTCTCACTGTGCAGGGGCGTAGCCAGGGGAGGGTTCCAGGGGTTCTGGAACCCCCCTTTCGGGTTATGAAAATGAGTATTATCTCAAGAGGAAAAACGTATCAGAACCCCCTTTAGAAATTCCGCGAGACGAGATTTTCGTCTTTCAAGAAGAACAAAAGAAAATCAATTTAAAAATGTATCGCACGCTATATCACAATTTTATACAGCATTTGATGAAGTTTGTAATATGTTAACTAACTATTATTTTATCCATTTTTAATTCTATGACGGTCCATCTCTCCAGGAAGCGATATTTACAATCCCCTTATAGAAATGCTAACTACGTTAAGCGCTGAAGTTATTGGAAATTTGTGCTCAAAATCAAGGAAACGCCATTTCTGAAATTTTTTTGGGTGGTCGTTTGGGTGTCTTGCATTTCGCATAGTATCCTATTTACACCAGTCCTACCTACACTCCTATGAGTTGCGGAGGTCTGGCGGCTACTTCTAAAGAACAGATGCGGAAAATAGAACAAGGGAGGGATGGGAGCTCAAGAAAAGTGGCCAGGGGAAAGGGGCACAGATAAAACGGGTTTAAAAGGAAAGAGGAAGAGCCGTGAAGGAGAGTGCTGTAACCTTGAGCGGAGTGACTGAATAATGCATTCAAGGTTAGCCTCTTATAGTCGCTTGGGTAAGACCTCTGTAAACAGTTGTGGAGAGTGAATGTTAAAGTACTTTGTGTTAGATGGAGGCTTATCTTGTTTATCACTCTTTCATCGTCGAGTGACAAGTCGTAATAATCTTCACAACCTTTAGTCGGCCGAGAAGAACAGTTTACAATGCTACTGATTATAAAAAGAAGTGACGTTTCCAATTAGCTGAGTGTTTACCACTGATTATGTGTGCTTCTTTGTTGTCATAGTGTTACTACAGCCGTACTGTAGTAAGCCAATATTGTAAGGTCAATGGATGCCACCTAGTTTGCCGGGTGACCGCGCAGCCACTAGGGCGGCCATGTTTTCTTCTCATCACAAGTGTGATCCGTAGTTTCACCATCCTTGCAATCCGTGGCCATCTGCATTTGTAAAGAAAACTTAAGTTGTTATCTGAGGATTAAAATGTTAATCTTTAGAACAACAACGGTAGTATTTTTGAATGATGCATGTGAAGGAAACTATATATGAACTGCGGATATGAAATCAAATGAGGAATGATCGTCTCAGTCGTGATCGCAATTTTTACAGTTGCGTAAAGAAGCCTGAAAAAAATTCAGGACTTCATTGGGGTTGAAGTCCTCAATTTTTTACAGGCTTGTTTACGCAATTGTAAAAATTGCGATCACGACTAAGACGATCATTCCTCATTTGATTTAGTAGTATTTTTATCGTCTAAGTTCCTTTGGACCCAGCAAGTGCGACGTTCGGGGCTCGGAGAGGGCAATTTTTTTTAACGCCCACTTCAAGGTAGCTGCCACTTACCGTTGTCGACTGGTAACTACAACCAGTTGCAAAATTGTTGAGACATTCGCAATCGAAAACGTCTCTTCTTTCTCTAAAACGCTGCTGCTAACAAATCTGTGAGATACAATACACACCCCCTCCCTCCCCCCATTTCAAAGTTGTTTCTCAAAGTTTCGAGCATGGTGTTGCACTGTTAACAACTTTGATAAGAGGGGGAGGGGAAGGGAACGCGGAAGATCATGGAAACGTCATTCAAGGCCAAATGGTGCACAGTCTCAAGTATTTTTGCAACTCGTTGTAGTTTCCAAGCACGATTTAGTACTGGGATCTACTAAAAGAATTTGCTTTTGCTTCCGGTAACAATGTCTTACACTGTACAAGTATTGAAACTGTAGGCTAAAACTCGTTCAAATTGGCCTCTTTTTGCCTCAGTCTTGACTCTGAGATTCGATATACATATATGTGTCGATATTTTACGCGTTTACATTAAAAGTCTAAATTTTATGGCAGATGGCTATGTGCAGAAGTCGAACGGTCAGCTGTTCTTTCGAGGAATAGCTTGACTTCGAGATTTTGTCTCAGCTCGCTCGAAATGTGGGCGTAAAAAAGAAATCGCTCGAAAATTTACGCCCACTTCACGTCCCTTTCGAAATCTCTGGGGGCAAGGCAAAAATAACATCCTGTATATTGTTGATAAGTTAATAAATACGCTGTGGCTATATGGCCGGTAACCGGCCAAGGTTTTAAAAATACTAAATGGCCGGCTGTCCGAGATTTTTCTAAAAATTGTCAAATCAAAGAATCCTGGCTAAACCAAACCATCGTATGTCGATTAGGAAAAAGTCAAGCGATCCTGAAATGATTTTAGACCTCAATTCCAGCGCTTGCTTTATGCTGGGCTTACTGCATGGACGAACCGTATTTCGTAACACTTAAAATTTTTTTCAGGTCGACTGCCGACCAAGGTGTTAAAAACATGACCGGCGGTCCGATAAAAATTGTAGAAATGGTGGATAAATCCTACAAAACCGGTTACATAGATGGTTGATCTTTGACAGTTTAAATTGACTGGAAGTCTTCGATCTTGCAATTTTTATCGTACTGCCGGTCATTTAGTGTTTTTAACACCTTGGCCGGCAGTCGACCTGAAAAAAAGTGATTTTAACTGATAGCCATGTCTATGTATGCGCGTTAAAATACAGAAAAATCTAGATTGTCACGACAATGTCAAAATCAAACCAGTTAGTCATTGTTACTTAACCCGCTCCAAAGAGTTCGCTTAAATACACCCGATTGCCACGAGGGATTGTTAGAGGTACTCATTCAGGATAATTATGGATTGGAATCAACTCCCAAAGGAAACGGCGCTATGTACTTCACTGACTGCATTTTTATTTCCAATATTTTTAAGAGCAATCTAAAATGCTTAGTATCGTGAGTATTGAGCCGCGACAGAGGTAATTCGTAAATAAATAAACTCAAATCTTCTTGAACATTGCATTGCAGACTGAGAAATGCGTCTCTAAACAATAAAATAGTCGTGTTGTACGCCCAAAGTGTTGTCAGTTTGCAATAGACCGTTTTACAGTTGTGGCTGAGTTACCTGGCCTGTGAATGGAGGCGAGGCTGAGGGTGACCTTGTTTTGATACAAACCTCTCTGTTTTTCTTATGTAAATGAAGACTAGTTAGCATTATAACAACATGATTTACATGATAAAAGCAGTGAGGTCTCTATCAAAACAAGGTCACCGGCAACCTCGCTGCCATTCATAGGCCAGGTCACTGAGCGAACAACTGTAAAATGGCCTATTGCTTTTATCCAAAGCTTAAGGTAGCTGCAGTAGGGACAGTTGCCATGGAAGCATTTTCATTTATAACAACTTTATTTGCATACCTGTATACAACTGGAAGAAAAAAGTATAAATGCAAATAGGGTGCCAACAGGGAAGAACTTAATCTTCATATAGAAGATTGTGTTTAATGTATAACGTATTGTTCGAAAAATAACGACGAATTAAGTAAAACATAATAATGTTGTAACTAAAATATGCGTTTCTTGGAACTGAAGATGATACTGTCAGTCTAATTGAAATACAAACCGCACTTTTAGCATCTTGCAGCATCAATGCCATTTATGTCAACTCAATTTTAAAGAGCAAATGGGATAATCTCTTGCTAGAGGGTGAGTTCTGCGTGGGGACGCATTAGTTTGCTAAGGAGCTTCTACATTTAGATTGATACCAAGACGAAATCTGGTTGGAATAAATTTGGCCAACTAGGTGACACGTTTTATTACACAAATAACAAAAAGAATAAACAGAGAAGCCTTCAGTGAAGGTGGTTCGGAAAAAAACCATCATATGAGTAGCTGAGCGTGAGATAACTCAAGCAAGAATTGTCCACAAGGCCAGTGGATGGAGAGGTGGTAAAATAGAATCTCGGCTTCAACCCAGTACTGATGTCAAAGTATGACAGTGGACAAATGAAAATGGGAAGAGCAAACAGCAAAATACTAATGGCTGGCACGCCTTGCTTCTTGATTGGTCGCAACAAATAATGAACGAAAACAACAGCCATGCAGAAAGCCAATTAGAATCAAATAAATAAAGATCAGTTGGTAAACTGCTTAGCTACCTTTAGAAACATAACAATGTGTTTTATTGTGTGCTATCAGTATCTAAGATGACTAATAATGCCGGACCGGCATTGTCTTAGTCTATCATCAGATGATGTTCGGTTTTTGTGCCAGGGCAATCTATTAAATTTTAAAGTGGATGAATGCATGGTTATCATATAGCATCCAAATAAAATATCGGAGTAGAAAAAAACGATTTGATTATTATAGTCGTGATGATATTAATTTTGTTGTTGGTTCGGTTGGAGTTAAGACTTAGTTGCAAAGATTGCAAGTTTTCTTGCAGAAACTCCTGACAATGCCACTGAACCGACATGACACAGCAACAAGGCTGCAAAACCCAAGAGCACTGTCCTGGCAAATTGCTGAAGCGAAAGGAGAAAATAAAATGACTAAACCACATCAAACTTAAGTTCTTTTGCATGTTTACAAAGACTAGTGGATTTGATGTTAACAGAAAACCATTATTTATGCCTTTCCTCTTTCAACCTCATGAAAGCTACCAAGTTTGCTGGCTGGCCTGAGTCTTGTTTACTGGGTACACGACCAGCTTTGGAGGAAAATGGCTAAAGAAAAGAAATAGCCCGTATATAGCCGCTTTATTCAAAACCTACTGTTTCGATGATAAATATTGATAGATGCATAATCTAGCCCAGTAAAGGGGAGGGCACCAAAAACGAAGCACCATGGTATACTAGAAAGAAAAGCAGTCGGCCATGGGTAGGAGGCGGGAGAACAAATAAAAGAATGTAGTAAATAAATCCGCGTCTGGCGTGTGTTTCTCAAAACTCCGCAAAGTATTTCGGGCCCGTGGATTCCTGTCAATTGATACTAGCTTTTTCCTCAAACTAGCCAATGTAACTGAGGGACATGTACAACGGTCTTATCGCTTGAAAAAAAAGTTCTGTTAACATTCTTTCTAGTAACCCGCTTCCCGGCTTCATTGTCATAAGTTTAGGCTTGAAGTTTTCAAATGGCCTTCAACAACATTAGGTCATCTTTCGATTTTGTTTTATCCACCGTGGCTTAGAATTAACCATTATCTGATCGATGATCTAGCTAGTTGACCCGCTCAATTTATCACGGGCAACGAAAACGATTGATACCCTCAGGAAATTCCCCTTGTCTTTGTGTGCGGCATTAGGTTAACTGTTCAATCAAATACTTCCACGCTATTTTCAGGAATTTTCCCTCGTGATGTTAAAAATGGCGTGGGTGTTTAATACATTTCATGGATTTTCTGGATTAACTTATTTGTGAAGTTGGTGATAAAAATCAGTCTTAGGTAGTCCTACTTACCCTCAAGAGTGCATTCATTTCCGTACAAAAGGTTCGCTTGCTTTGCATCTAAAGCGGTTAAGCCGTCTCGCTGACCAATAACCGCCTGGAAATTTAATAATATGGTTTCAGTAACTAAAGGAAACGTAACTAAAACAGTAGCTGAAAGTATGCTCAAAGGCTTCAGTGCAATGAGGTATGTTAATAACTCAAATGGTTCTTTACTCTCATTATCGTTTGGCCTTAAATAAGCCTGTACAATGCCAAAGAAATTCTCATATTTTCACGCCAATAGGTCTGTCTTCTTTTAGTCCTAGTGGCCACTCAAATAAAAATACGGGCATGCTGGCTCAAAGAAAAAAATTAACGCCAACAACTGAACACTTTCGACATTAATTTGCTAAGAAGGGTTCTATGTTTTTTTTCTTTTTATACATGGTTTTTGACATGCGCCTATACTGACGCATATAGTTCCAGATGTTGGAAGACTGTGTCTTCTAGAACCTGAGCTAATTAAAATGAAAATAAAAAATAAAGGAACTAATCTCATGCCATAGTAACATACCCCTGATTGCTTAACCAGTATTGTAGGCTGTCCGTTTTTGCTAAATGCCTTGCTTCCATAATGCATCAAACTCGCGTAATCGTATGGGATTCCAAGAGAATCAATGTATGATGTTCCATACTTGCGAAAGTTATTCCTTTTATCTGAAAGCAAATGTTTCAATCTCTTAAGCGTGTCATCAAAAATGAAGCCTTTTACACGGTAAGGAAAACAATAGGCCAATTTGATCGTCAGAATGCAAAGTTCTATCCAGTTTTGTTAGAAGTAAGAGGTCTGAGGTGATGACGTGCAATCCTTAGCCTCCTCTCAGATCAAGAAAGAGAGTATTTCGGCTTAAACCTGCTTTAATTCTCCGTCTAGTGGATTTATCAGAAACATTTAATGCTCATAGCAAACAAGAATAAGTATTATTCACATGATTTCTGAGCACAGACCAAGTCCAAGTGCACATTTAGCCTGCCACTCTGAATAGCCAGGCGTTCAAATTTACCTGAAGGTATATTATTCCAAACTATTGTAACAAAGTTATTTCTGTCAGGGCGAGATTGCTCATGGAAGAAACCAACAGCATGACCTGAAGAGAAACAGCGGATTAATTTCAGTAAACATTTGATTTGATTTGATTTGATTTGATTTAGAGTTTATTTGATTTTGAGGGCCACAGAGTCATCAGTGTCTTAGGACTACTGTTAAGTGTTTCACCCTCTTTAAATAAAGCCTATTAAATAAAGCCTATCATCTGGGCAACCGCGCATCTACCCCTCCCCTAACCCAAGAAGTTATAATAAGTTAATAAGTTAGCGTCAATGTTGGCATAGGAGAGGGGTAGGAACGTAGTCGCCCAGATACTGGCAATGATCCGACACACCTTATCCAAGTAAGTCCTGCATTTAGATAGTTACTCCCTTCCCGGCGCCTCCCTCTTCTGCGGGGGAACGGATAGTCGGGACTGCGGGGAGTGATGTGGTTGAGTTTGTTGCTGCCGCATTTCGCGAACATTTTTTCTTGCCTTTGTTTTTTATAATCACTTTCTGTCACGCTTATATGTCGTTTTCGTAATCATTATTCTGTTAGTTTTTCCTGCATAATTTTGCCTTTGTCTAGTTCATTAGTATAAAATTCGCTGTTTTGCTTAAAAATTCATTCTCGTTTTGTGCTTCTCGGAGAATCGTCGTCATTTTGAAGTTTATGCTTGTTTTAGTTTGTTCCGTTTAAAGTCATACAACGTTTGCAAGTATTCTTTCGTCGTTTCGTCGTTTGTAATTCTCTTGTCGATTTCTGCTCACTTAGTTCTTTGTAGTAACGTATTTCTTTGTTTCTTTTAGCAACCGTTTCAAGTCAGTAATAAACGTTTTGTTGTGAAAGTACTAGCGCGTTGGAGCTTCGGCTTTTTGGCCCCGACAGAGTTAGTGATCCTCCGCTGAAAGTGTCAAATCATCTGCTAAACGTTCGAACTTTGGACAATCATACAACACTTTTACAACTATTTACACCTTGTTTAAAAAAGGTCGTTAATTAAGGCCCGTTCAAACGGTAAATTATTTAAAACGTGTTTTACGGTCGATGTTTTACAGAGTGGCCAAACAGCATAAAACATCATCAAACATGTTTTATCGAGACAACTATTAATTTCCAGAAGCCAGGAACGTGTCCAGTTCCTCGTTGAATTTTCTCATAAGCTTTGCCACGCGTTTCTTTCATGTGATAATCTTAAATATGTCCCATAGGGCAGGCTCTTTTGTCAAACAGATCGATAACAATTTCCGTCTCTTCGTCTGTCCATCTCGCCGTCCTTAAGCTTTATTTCCAGTTCGCTTCTAAAATTTTTGAAAGGTCAATTAAAAGATATTCTCTTCGTTCGCCATCTTAGAAGAAATGAGCGCGTGACGCGATACTGTATCCGAACAAGCTAGAAGACTTAGCACGCATGTGCGCGTCAAACATGTTTGAGGTATTTCCCTAAACGCGACAAACATCGCTCACCAAACAAAGAACAAAATAAATGTTTTATGGCGTTTTATATGTAATGTTTGACGGAGTTCAAATATTACCTAACGCGTTAAAACATGTTTAAGCAGCACTAAACAAGGTGGCCAAACGGAAATTTGCAACAATGTTTTGCAACAATGCACCCAACAATGTTTTAGCATGTTTTACCGTAAAACATTTACCGTCTGGACAGGCATCTAGTGAGTGTATAAATTGTGGCAGGTCTCTTTTACAGGTCATAGGTACAGGTGATTGTTTTATCGATTGGTAACTAAGTGAAACCGTTTCACCTCGATCTAAATGAAAATTTTGGATAGTGATTAGGGCTACGAGACAATTTTGGGCTTGTTTGTTTATCTAAAGCACGGTGACCTGCACTTTGCCCTGTGGAATGTGACCTGCAACTTGAGAGACCTGCTGTGTAACAGGATCTTCGTTTCAGCATTAGATCACCCCTGATAAAGACACGAAGTAGGATCTAGGAGGATCGAAGCGTTGGGTCGTGAATTACCAATTTCGTGTGCAACAACTCCCCTGGTCCAGCACCCTTTACCCAGGGTGATGTGCTGAAGCTTTCCAGTCCTCCCTATGTATGACGAGCAGCTGATAAAGAAAGAATATAGCTATGCCAAAGTGAACATAAACGGTGACTTCAAGTGCCTTTATTTATCTTCGTATTTGATAACGAACAGTAATAAGTAATTAAAAAGCCCAACCCTTATAAATACTCCCTGCCCTCCACGATGTCTTCCAAATTAAAATATTTGTTGACATATGTATCCATATCCAATGCGAAATCCGATGAGGTGCAACTTACTTACATCAAAACTTGACAAACTGGTCAAAAGTGGTAACAACAGAAGCAACAATGAAATAACTAATTTTTCCAATAGAATAAGATTTAGTAGATTTCGTTGTTCTTACCCATATCCAAACTTAAAGATGACATAAGACGCTTCATTTGATCTTTGTCTAAAGCGAATGCAAGTTTTTGTGATCCATTCATTCATCCCTGCTCTCACGGCGGCCATTGCTCGAGGATTTCGAGCTGAAAAAATGCAATTTAAAAACCAATCAATCCAATAGCGATATCATATAAAAGAAAGGAAAGTTCAATTCCAGCACCTTGAAGTGGGTAAAATTAGTTGTTTGATACCAGTTAGAAATGTCACAGTATGTCTAGCGTGACAAGCCATATATGGGCATGCCCTTCCCGCGTGTTTTGTAATCTTTTTGCTCGCTTGAACTCGTAGCAATAAAAGGTGATTTTCGAAGAAACTTACACTTGTTTCTGGACTCCATTCTTTGACATGGTGTCAGAATGGGATCCTGAGAAGACACCGGATCCTCCAGGTAAATATTTCAAGCGCTAAGACAACTTACTCAAGCATTAGCAGCAAATTCAAGCATTCAACTACAACATGGCGGATCGATTCAAACCACCGTCGATGGACTGGACCACTCCAGGAGATCTTCACAAGCGTTTTAAACTCTTCAAACAGAAATGCGAACTTATCTTCGCAGGACCGCTTGATAAAGTGGAAGAGCCGAAAAAGGCGAGATTACTGCTATTATGGATTGGCGATAAAGGCCTTGAAATCTACAATAGAAGCACGTGGGCCAACGAAGGCGACAACCTCAAGATCGCTCCAGTTATGGCGGCGCTGGAGGCTTATACCAAGCCGCAGAGTAATCAAATCCTCGCCAGATACCAACTTCGATGCCTAAAGCAGGGAGATAGACCACTGGAAGAATTCGTTACCGAAGAGCGGCTATTAGTAGAAGATGATGTGTAATCACTACCACAGACCTCCAGCATTTCCCCTTTCCAGTTACCATCCTTCCATGCAGTCATGTCTTGAGAGGATACGGAGGCTCTGAGATAGAAAATATTGGTGCAACCATCTTAAAGGTCTCCTTTAAGGACAAGTCAGCCAGTGTCAAATTTAACATAGTGGAAGCCCCAGGAAGCCCATCCATGCTGGGTTGCCAACAGTCCCAAGACCTAGGAATAATATCAGCGAATTTATGTGAAGTTAGCACCACTCCCCCAGCCAAGACAATGGCTGAGGCACACCAAGGTCAGCTATCCATGCCCACTGTTTTAGAAGAGTACCACGATTGTTTTGACAAGTTAGGTTGTTTCCCAGGAGAGAAATACCACATCCAACTAATTGACGACCCTGTTCCAGTCATTCACCCACCACGCACTGTTCCAGTACACATACTACCCTTATACAAGGAGGAACTTGACAAAATGATCGCAGATGACGTCATCACTGCCGTGCACGAGCCAACCGACTGGGTAAACTCAATCGTATGCAACATCAGAGAAACCCAAGAAGGTAAAAAGAAGACAAGACTTTGCCTTGACCCTAAAGACCTCAACAAGAATATACGTCGAGAGCATTATTACACCCGTACCATTGACGAACTCCTGCCTCAGCTACATGGAAAGAAGTTTTTCTCTGTCGTCGACACCAAAAAAGGTTACTGGCATGTAGCCCTGGACCACGAATCAAGCTTGCTATGCACCTTCAATACCCCCTTTGGGCGGTACCGTTTTAAACGATTACCCTTTGGGGTCAAGCTCTCCCAGGACATATTCCAACGTAAACTTGACGAGGTGTACAAGGACATCCCCAATGTAATGGGTATTGCTGATGACATCGTGGTGTGTGGGTCAACCGAATTAGAGCACGACCAAGCCTTCTGCGAAATGCTCGAAGCCACTCGCAAACACAATGTCAGCCTAAACTCTGAAAAGTTGCAATTCAAGCAAACAGAAGTTGACTTCTTTGGACATATTCTGACTGAGAATGGGATCCAGCCTGTAAGGGAGAAACTTGAAGCAATTCGCAATATGAAGACCCCGTCAAACATGAGAGAGCTCCAGACCATCCTGGGCATGGGGACCTACCTCAACCGCTTTTCGACAAAGCTAGCCGACCTGACATCACCATTAAGAGAGCTCACTAAGAAGCATATCCACTTTAGCTGGGAGCCCCACCATCAGCAGGCACTCGATAGAATTAAGCAAGAACTCTGCATGTCCAAGCTCATCTCCTACTATGACCCAGACCCAACTACGCCCACGATTCTTCAGTGTGACGCGAGCCAAACAGGCATCGGAGCCTGGCTGAGACAGTTAGACTCTCAAGGAAATGAACACATCGTTGCCATGGCATCTCGGTCACTCACAGAGGCCGAATCCAGATATTCCAATATTGAGCGTGAGTGTTTGGCTGTGACATACGGCTTAGAGAAGTTTGAATACTACCTGCTTGGTCGAAACGTGACAGTCGAAACCGACCACTCTCCTTTGGAACAAATTGTCAAGAAAAACATCAATGAAGCCCCAAGCAGGTTGCAGAGGCTACTCCTAAGATGCCTGCGATTTGATGTCTGTGTCCAGTACAAACAGGGGAGATCAATCCCCATTGCTGACGCCCTGTCGCGAGTGTGCCACAGGAACGCAGGACACAACCCTGAACATGTGACAGAAGACTCGGCATCACAGCGTAACATCCACTTCCTGTCCACCCCCATTGACCTAACAGCGGTGAAGTCCTCTACAGCACAGGACTATACCATGAGTCTATTGAAGAATACTGTCTTCAACGGCTGGCCTTCGCACAGAAAGCTATGCCCCCAAGAACTATGGGAGTTTTGGAACTTTCGATGCGACCTCACATTCGAGGATGGTCTAGTGCTAAAAGGCAGCAGAATCATCATACCAGCTTCCATGAGAGACGAAGTTCTACAAGCAATCCATGTGGGACACCAGGGGGAGAACAAATGTGTCCTCCGAGCTAGGGAATCAGTGTTCTGGCCCGGCATCTCCGCTGATATTAGGCAGATGGTGAAGAACTGTGGCCTGTGCAACAAGCATCAGCTAGCTCAACCCAAACTTCCTATCACGCAACCAGACCTTCCGACCCGGCCATGGGAGAAGCTTGGCACTGACATCTTTGAACTCAATGGAAAGAAATATTTGATGGTTGTCGACTGCTACTCACGATTTCCTGTGATAAGACTCCTCAACGACATGACTAGCCATACAGTGTGCAACCATTTCACAAGCATCATGGCAGAGTACGGCCTACCAGCCACTATCATCGCCGATTTTGGATCTCAGTACATCAGCGAAAGGTTCAAAACAAAATGTGAACAAAGCGGCATCACACTGCACTGCAGCTCCCCATATCACCATCAAGCAAATAGCGTAGCAGAAAGAGCAATTGGGACCTGCAAATCACTCTTGAGGAAGGCACTAGAGAAGAATGAATGCCCTTACACAGCCTTGTGGGTGTATCGCACTACTCCACTTGGTGACCAGATCCCATCACCCCATGAATTAATGTTTGGACGTACATTGTAAACCCCAAACAACACTTCCAAGTAGCAGAAGCACACTAAAGTCCAAGTCCACCAAGTCCACCAAGTCCACCAAGAAGCCAACCAGAGGCGTCAAGAAAATCAGGCAGTATTTTACAACAGAAAAGCTGGTAGTGACCAGAGGCCCCTTAACAACCGGGAGCCAGTGTTTGTCTGGAATGCCTTAAAGAGGATCTGGCAGCCAGCACCTGTGCTAAACAGGCCACAGCCAACAGAGCGCCCGCGAACTTACATGGTGGACATTCAAGGAAAAATCTACCAGAGAACCGGGGAGCACCTGAGACCAAGAAGCCAGAGTGAACTCGCTCCTCCATCCGGCAATACCTCTCTGCCTACAAGTGCTGTGACTTCAGTGCACAATCCCAAAGCTGCACACACAACCAATAATGAGGCAGCCAGACTTCCCCCGTCGACAGAAGGTAGCCCTAACGACAGCACACCAACACCCGAACAGCCACCCTCAAAGCTACCTTGCAATGAGAAGCAAGTTGATCTTGAACCAGCTAGTACCTTTACAGCCGGCGAAAGGACCTGCTACCAACCAAGAAGCCAGGTTACGAGGACAGGGCGTGTAACTCAGGTCCCAGCCAAGTTCAAAGACTGAATAGGGACCAACACAGACTTGTGGATGAAACTTTTTTTCGCTTACTGACATTGGGTTCATGCTTACACCCATGAAACTGTTTTTTGTTTTGGTTCTCGTTGTCATTTGATGGACATTTGCTTGATTGATTAGCAGTGATTATCATGCTCCCCCTGCCGATTTATTGCATGTAACCAAGCCCTTTTTGTCAACAAAAAGAGGGGGATGTCACAGTATGTCTAGCGTGACAAGCCATATATGGGCATGCCCTTCCCGCGTGTTTTGTAATCTTTTTGCTCGCTTGAACTCGTAGCAATAAAAGGTGATTTTCGAAGAAACTTACACTTGTCTCTGGACTCCATTCTTTGACAAGAAAGTTCATCATTGTTAGTGTGTCCAAGGTCCCATTTTAGCAGGGAGAGCTAAAACGACGCTGGCAAAGTGTAGCTGGCTCACTTGGTAGAGCACTGGACATTTTATGTCGATACTGTTCAAGCCCTGGGAGGCCTGACAAACACCCAGGGCCTGTTGCTGACGAGAAGGTGCTGCCTTTCATTGGTGGCAGATTTAAATTGTTAAACTTTCTAGTCTTGTCAGATAAGGACGACAAACTGTATTTCCCGTCTCATCACACATTCACGAAATTTAAACTCCGTGGGACGTACGGTAAAGAACGCAATCCCATACCTGACTGATCGCACAGAGTAGGGAAAGTATGTTCCCGGTGTTGTGATCCGCTCTATGAGATCTACTAATGAGGTGACGGGAAGGGGTGCGGGGAGGGGGTCGTTGAAGGCAGGTCTGGCTATGATATCTACTAATGAGGTGAGGAGGGGGCCATTGAAGGGAGGTCTCGGCAGGTCTGACTCTATGAAAGCCCAAAACCCAAAGGAAACCCCTCTGTCCCTGAAAACCCTCTTTGCTGGGCTTCAAAGTCTATGCAAGATCCTCATAATTGCTGGTATATGGAAACAACAACAACAGCCGAAACCTTTATTTGCACCAACAATAATTACAAGAAGAACCACAAATAGTGAAATCCGAAGTAGGGAAGTTACCTAAGACTCGTTCCACTTGATAGGCTACAACACCACGCGGCCATAAAGAAAATCTGCTCGAACCTCTCTTTCTCCCAGAACTATTTAAGTCCAATCCCTTGTCAGCCCTCCAACGTTGATGAGGTGTAAGAACAATGTCTCCCTCGAATAAATTAGGGTCATTAATGCCCACATTCTCTGCAAATAAAGTACCCTGTATGATTACTATAGATAGCAATATAACATGACATAACATGGTCAGCATTTTAAGATCAGTCATTTAGAGAGCAAGTAAGAAGTTCTACCTGGTCCAGTTAGGAGAAAGCTAAATGATGATGAAAACATATTCTTGCAAGACCAAAGAGTTAGGGGCTCGCCTCTTCTTTTCCTTCTTTCTGAACCCCATGTCATCACAGCTAAAAAATCAGATTGCAGTACCAAACTAACAAATGCAACTGGGGTGACAACTGTAAGTCCTCCCGGAAATTTAGAAGATCCTCCCGATTGTGTCGGTTACATACACCCCAGAATACCCCTGCTATACCCCAGAACGATGTCATATTTCACCCGATTGCAGGCAAAATATCTAAATTCACGGAAGAATTTTTTTTTTCCGAAACAGGCCTTCAGTGCTGAGACTCATCCCCTGCACTTTAAGAAATCAAAGGGCATAAAGATGACTCACGCAAGTCAAGAGCCATAATGGGACAGAGAGGGAGTCTTGTAATGGGGTATGGCCATAAGTCCGACTAGCTCCCAAGCCTCGCGCACACGGAAACGAGTCTACCGGAAGACCGGAAGTTGCTTGCTTGTTTCTAAAAATAGATTTTTTGAAATTAAGATATCCCATACCCCATTACAAGACTCCCTCTCTGTCCTACTATGGCTCTTGGTGAAATGTAATCAAAGCTCTCGTTTGGACCACAGAAGATTGTAGCGAGTTCTGTGAGTTGGAATACTTTTCGCCGAATCAGGTTAACTTCGATTTGCAGTGTATTCAGGCTTTAATAAAGGTTGAGATATGGCAAAACGTCGTGGAGTTGGAATTCTTGTGTTGACTCCTTATCTCAGTTAAATGGAGTGTTCAAGTGTGTTCAAGTGTGCGGCGACGGGGAGTGGTATTTGCATTCGTTGAAAAGGTAGCAACCACGTGCTAGGTTGGGACAAAAAAAGTACTACATTGTTCCTTTTCTGCCTAGATTGTCCTGATCAGGCTCTTGTAAAAGGGAAGACGTCAGATTAGAAGAAATGATGAAACTTTCTAGGCCCTGCAGCAAAATGTTTTCCACTGTCTGTAATGGAAGACAGGACTGTAATGTATCAGCAATAATACACCACAAAATATTGTTTTTTATGATGCAAACATCAATATCATGATATTAGTATCTTTCTCTTAAACCTGTAATAAATCTTCACAGACATCCTGCATTTTATTACTTATGTGACTATTTCTGACAAAAATAGAGGAGCATCAGTAGCATGTATGAAACATATGCCTTGTACTTTCTTGGTATATGCCAAGTGGTTGTTAGTCTTATGTACAAGTGAGCAAAACAAGAACACATTTGCTACTTGAATCTTGTATTCTATCATGGTCAAGGTATAAAATAATTACTGATAAAGTTTAATCTATATAACTTGGATTTTTCAATAAAAATATTCATTTTTCCACTACCTCACAAAAGTCATTGTTTTCTTTAATTTGATGGTTAAATGCTCCGGCTGTTTTGACTGCAGTAGTTATTTATGCACTGTTACCTTTTTTGGAAATATTATATATGAATGAAAATCAGTTAGCATTGGAAATTTACTGTAGCAACCCCAAACTGACTCTGTATACATGAAAATGCACTGGTACCAATTGGCCACACATATTATTGTGATATATCTGTTTATTTTATGACTTTCTGTGTGAAATTTAAGGGCGAGCCTTGCTGTGGTTTCGCATAATTATGTATAGACTTTGGCACACTGTAAATCTGTAAGGTTTTTGGAGGTTTATCTTGAAAAGATACTTTAAATGTGGTGTTACGTTGACTTGGCACACTTGACTTTGCACACTTTTACCTGTTTTCTACCAGCTTCTATTGTGAGGATTAATGTGTTTGAAAACACAAACGGTGTGTTTTTCTATCTTGAGTAATTTTAAGTTTTTGCCCTGTT
This sequence comes from Galaxea fascicularis, assembly GCA_948470475.1. NCBI lineage: Eukaryota > Metazoa > Cnidaria > Anthozoa > Scleractinia > Euphylliidae > Galaxea > Galaxea fascicularis. The sequence goes on along the minus strand of OX419341.1, from coordinate 14,617,882 downwards.
ATGGGTACCCAGAATAATCTATCGCTTTTGTTAACTCTCAGGCACTCTGTCGTCATTCTATTGCATAGCTTGTGTATCGGCACGTCCACTGTTGAACTGTAGCTTTCTTAATATGCCATGTAGTAAGAACTTAAGAGAAAAATGAAGTCTCTCTCTATAGTACTGCGGCCGTAAGCTATTTAAACATCAAGGGTTTCTTTTTCGCAATGTTTAAATACAGCTTTTAATACTCTAGAAAACTTCATAAACGTTAATCGTAAAACAACCGGTAAGACTAAATCACCAGCAAACCACACGAATCAGTGAACCCAAAACGACTAAAATATGGATGAAACAACCGAGCAAACTAACGGCTAGAGAACCGACGACTACAACAATGAAGGACCGAACAACCAAGCGATTAGGTGGCCGAACAAATGAAAAACCGAAAAGGATAATGTACCGACAGTGAATGACAGCCAAACAATTGTCCACATCCCGTCCGCCATGTTTTTTTTTGTTTTTTCTCGCAGGAAGGTCTACGGAAATTTGTTACCTGTTGCGTCTGCTCTAGTTTCTAAAAATAGATTTTTTGAAATTAAGATATCCCAATGGCTACACCGGGATATTCTCTCTCTGTCCCATTATGGTTCCTGCGCAAGTACAATACTTATGTAATCATATATTGTCATCATTTAAGACAATCAATATAAGCCATAATACCTATATTGCCAATGTGACTTGTTTTGTCCGCGAGAGTTCGATGATAATGGCCGTGTCTTAGCAACGGCAACGGCAACGGCAACGAGAACGCCACAAAACAATGAGTTTAACGATCAAAAACAATTGCTCTGCACGTGCGTTTTCTAGTTTTGTACATTTCTTTGCCGTCATCTGCAAAACAACAAACGTGAAGTGACCAAATTTTATGTTTTCTCGAGAACGTGAGCGTACGGCGGCAAAGTTTTCTTTTTTTTTCATAGTAATTTAGTTCCTGGACAGTTCGTCAGCATTTTCCAAGTTAAACAAATGTCAATATTCGTGAAAGCATCACAGAAACGAGTAGCTATATTTTGAAATGACGTTTTCTTTGCCGTCGCCGTCGTCGTTGCTAAAACTCCCTATTAGGGAGCTTAAGAAACGACGACAGGGACAGCAACGAAAACGTCATTTCAAAGTACAACTTCCCGTTTCTGTAAGTCTTTCGCGATTATTCCAATTTGTTTAACCCATTGACTACCAGCCGTTTTTACGTTTTCGGAGTGATTTTCCACCCATAAACAATCCATAGCATCTCGTGACTCTTTATTTGAAACTACCATGGAAAGTGGTGCTGTCCTAAGGCACTGGAGGCTCAAGGTTTCTGAAAACGTCATTATGACGTAGCTATTTTTCATCCGTGGAGCTACAAGAACGGCCCAAGTTGGGTTTGCTTGCGATTTTTGCTAAGTTTACAGAATTTTGTTATGATGGTTGAATTTTTGGTTTTCGACAATGCTTTCTTTAAAAAACGTAAACATTAAGGCAAAAAGGGGCATTTTCGTCGTTTCTCTTTGACGTTAAAAACGGTCATTTTCGTTCTTGTCCAAACTCAAAAGGCCATATTTGGTGAAAATCGCTACATTTCTTGCGTTTATTGGATATCCAAATTTAAACGACATTCCATTTCGTGCTCACAACTTACAGTTAAGGCAATATTCGTGCGATTGAGAAAGCTGCAATGTTTTGAAGCATGGTAGTCTGTTGCGGCCGGTTTTGGCCGGCACGGTAGTCAATGGGTTAACATGAAAAATGCTGGCGATCTGTTCAGGGTCTAATCCACTGTGAACGGGTTGTATTTATTTCTGTAATTAATATCTGTACATTTGTAATTATTGTTTATCTTTTGTCGTTAGAATAATATTTAATTAATACGTAATTGACACGTTCTTTCATACTACCTGCCTCGACTAGCTATGCTATTTTGCAGGTAGTCTTCATTTATATGTTAAATTGTGAATGTAAATAAAGTTGTTGTTGTTGTTGTTGTTGTTAAAGGAAAGAAAAAAAGGAAAAGCCGAACTTGTCATACGCTCACGTTCTCGAAATTTGGTCGTTTGGTAGAGGACGGTAAAGAAATGTGCCAAAATGTAAAACACACGTGCAGAGCGATAGCTCTTTGAGCCTATTATTTAGTCGTCGTTTCTTAAGCTTCCTATTAGCTCCATGTAACTTCAATCTCAAGAAGTACTTACGATTTACACAACCAATTGCTGGTTTAAACTCGTCTTTATTCCTCATTCTTGACAATATTCCTGAGTCGACGTATTTGGCATCGTACAGACATGATTTTAAAAACTTGGAAGATACATTGCAACTTGGCATCGCTGGTAGACTGCAAGCAGTCCCACAGTGGCGTGGCGTTCGAAAAATCCGGAACGCAAAGCCAGTGTTGTTGTTGTTGTCAAAATGGTGCAAATTCCGGCATAATCTAGTGATTTTACTTCATTTTAGCTAGTTTCAAATATTTTTACTGTATTTTTTCAATACTATTTAAAAAAAGGTCGTGTTGTTCTCCTGCAATAAACAAAATTGCCCTCTTTACTCCAGAGAAAATTGAAAGGTATTATGAAAAAGCTGTCTGTAAGTGCTCGACTGATGACACTGAATTAATTTCGTCTGCAGTTTGAAGATCCATATATTTTATTCCTCAGTAAGATTTATTTGAACGATAGAGCTTGCCTCGTGAGAAAGTACTTTCTTTTTAATCTGCTTTTGAAATCCACCTTTTAAAAGTTAATTTTTTGTTGGGGAAATGTAAGCTTTGTATAAAATATCACGGGAAGACCATAATTCAAATAATGAATTGTATTTGTCGACCAAACACAATATTAAAGATACATTCTCATGATGGTCGCCGAAAATAATACACATAAAGCAGACTTCCTCGTCTCTTTTTCCCTTTTTTTCCCTGCTTTTTGTTTGTTTGTTTTTTTTTCCACAATGGTTCAGGTTTTTGTTGAGCGGTTAACATTTGGCAAAAGGAACTGAAAGGTTAAATTGCAGTGGGTATCATCAACTTGTTTTGAACATTTAAAAGAGAGTTCTTCCAGGGTACAA
>OX419341.1:14592304-14609804 GCA_948470475.1 Galaxea fascicularis | reverse complement strand
TCTCCCAGGACCATTTAAGTCCAATCCGTTTTGAAACCTCCAACGCTGAAGTGGTGTAAAAATGTCTCCCTTGACAAAGCACCGTCAAAGGAGTAACAAGGAACTCGCCTCATTAATATTTTTTCCCCTCTCTCAATCCCATAACCATTCCATCACAGCTACATAATCCTACTGCAGTGTTAAACCTAAAAATGCAGTTGCTGAAATCTTAACTACACAGTAATGATACATGAAGATGATACAAGCAAGTACAAGACTTCTTCTGTAATCATATATTGTCATCAATAAATACAATTCGTTAAACTTGTTCTGATCGCGAGAGTCTGATGACTATCACCGTGTGCTGGTCGGTTACCAATTTTAAGAACCTTCGTTTTCACAACAAATTCCGCGATTAATCTAATCTGACCGTGGTATTCCAAAGTCAACATAGTTGGTACTACAAAAGACTTCATTTTCGAAAATTGGAAGATAGAAAGTATCTTTTATTTTACTTGAAGAATGTATCTGCAAGCAGTCCCATTAGAAACGCAAAGTTGCCTCCTTCGCCGCAGAATCGCCGCGCTGTTGATAACTTCCGCTCTCGGTCCGTACGTACGAACGTACGACCGTCCACCCCCTCGATATAAGCCAAAGTCAAATGTGACACTCCAGTTAACCCTTTCGTGTGCAAGCTGGCATATAAGCGCGCTTCCATATGGACTGTTTTTGGACAGACCAGTTGCCCATACACGCAATTTTCAACCAGTCCTACGTTTTTGTGGTGGGAAATTGCATAGCCTAATTTTGAAGACAGTATTAAAACAAAGTCAGTTTTGTCTATTCGTTGGCGGAGTATCAGTGACAAACAGCGGGAGAAAGAACAAGAAGGGGCATGAGAAAACAGGCAGAGTATCAGTGACAAACAATGGGAGAAAAAGCAGGAGCAAACCGGCTGAATTGCAATTGTACTGTCGAGCAACGGGAGAAAGAACAAGAAAGGGCTCAAGTAAACAGGCTGAATCGTACTGACGAGCCACGGGAGAAAGAACAACAAAAAGCTGGAGAAAAGAGACGAAATTATAATAAATAATAAAATAATAAATACTTAGTTGACCACTCCCCTAGAGGGGCTTTTCAGGGACAATGAAACAAATAATACAGATGAACACAACACAGAGTTAAGAGTCCCAACTGGCGGAAGGCAGACCACTTGGCTATTCACAAGGATGACCGAGGAGTTGATCCAGGCCCGAACCAAGAACAACACGAGCTAGTGGCTAGAGCGGGATTTGAACCTGGGTCACCGCATTGAATTCCAGCGGCCAAATTATAGTGAGGAACAGCGAAAAAGAGAGCGTCTCTTGTGAAGTGGTAAAAACATTACCAAGTGTCAGGGAGTTTCAGCTTTTCCTCGTGTTTGCCTGCCGAAGGCTTGCATGAAGAGAAAAGATCGTGTGGTCTGGCAAGGTTTCAGTAATTACGCGCTGTCTTTGGACCTTGCTAAAATCCTTTATTAAAGAAGCTTCCTTGATAGGCATGAGAAGTAATAAGACTTACTTTTGTGTGAAATGACCGCTTCTGCTTACGCTCTGCGTTCGGAGTGATTGTTGACTGACTTAACCTGTGCACTGTTTTGTCTTTTATATAGACATTTATGCCAAGAAAATTGAATAGCGATTTGTTTCGGTTTGTTACTTGTCTTATTTTTTTCGTTTTCTACGAGAAACGTCGAAGAGACATTTGCATCGATTTCTTTTTCTAACGTTTTGTTGTTGTCATCTCAAATATTGGTTTGGACTCTTGTTTTTTCGAAATGTTTTCTATCCAATGTTTCGTCTTGGATCCTAAAACTTTTCGTTTTTTCCTGCTGTCGCTCGTTTTAGTGCACAAAATTTGTTGAAGAAAAGTACGGTTTATAACCTCGCCTCCCTCGCTCCCCTTCCCCTTTCCCGATTACGCCGGCCACGCAGGCTAGCAATATGTTGTCCGGCCCTGGCAGCAATTCTTAGCAAAGCAATGATTTTGTGTGAAATGAAGGCTATTATGTCAGCTCTGCGTTCGGAGTGATAAACTGTCCGCATCCGCAGGTTAGTATTCCTGTTTTGTCTTTTATACGGACACTTATGTGAAGAACATTCGGACTAGCGATTTGCCTAGGTTACTCACGAGTTATGTTTGTTACTTGTCTTATTTTTCCAATTTCTACGAGAAACGCCGAAGAAACATTCGTATCGTTTTTAGTTTTCTTACGTTTCGTTGTTTTCACGCTTTTATCTCAAATTGGTTTGGACTAAAAAATGCTCGTGTTTTTTCCAAATGTTTTCTATCCAATATTGCATTTTGGATCCTAAAACTCTTCGTTTTCCCTGCTGTCAATCATTTTAGGGCACAAAATTGGTTGAGGAAAAGCCAAGCGAAGTTCGGACGGTTTATATCCTCGGCTCCGCTTTGTTAGGAACAAGAGCCGGATTGACATTAACTCTCGCAAAGAGCGACAACTCCTAGTCAAAAGTAAACACGATTTTTAACAGCTGCAGCATTCGAAATGCCATCAATATGTTGTCCCTCACAGCAATTCTCGTTGTTAGTTAAGAAATCGCTGACTTAAAAGGCTAGTTGCAGTAAAAACTTCGTCTTTAATTCAATGTTTATTGACAAATGTTTTTCTGAAACCCATTTGTTTGTCGGTTGTCATTGCCAATCGGATGTTATGATTAACAGTGATGTAAAAAATAATATCGCCCACGACTTGTAGTCGAGGTTTATAGTTTGCAATATTTGTAATTGATCGAAGTCAAGAATAAAACCATTCTTAACCATTTACAGTTGATCACCTAGGTTGATTCATGGCTTATCGTGCCGCAGTCACTTTTCACAACGAAAAGTTAGTCATTTTCGCTTAATGTCTTTCGGTGTTATTGTAAACTAGGAGAACACCGACGGCAGTTTTTTTATCGTCTTTACTCTTATAGATCACAAAAATGACGCCATAAAATAGTCTAAACAAGGCGAACAAAGTACTCTTCTTCTTTATTGGGTGATGTCGAATAGTACCAACTTTGAGGTTTTACCATTTTGTTTTCTTGTGGAATATTTCGGTTTGTTGAGGTTAAAGGAACTGTGTCATGAGAGTGACGCATGCGCAATAACGCTCGAAAATTTTGATTTAACTGGCAAGTTTTTTCAAATCTGTCGACGAGCGAAATCATCGATTTATATCGTACTATATCATTGCCATCCGTGCAGAAATCTCTCAAGAAGGAATTGCTTTCTTGGAGCTGGATCTATAGTTTACAGTTGTTAACTTATTTCTAACATCCTGCTTCCTGGAGACCGATTTGAGAAGTCTGTTTACCTGCTAATGTCTGGTCGTGCCGGCCATCCTCCTGGGAGCGCAATAAGGCGAATCTTGTCAAAAAAAGGAGTGTGATAGGGTTTGGCAAATAGGACAGCGACGAATTAACTTAGGCAACATTGTTTTCTCGTCGTGGGTCTCTTCGAAGCTCAAGAGCGGCTACTCGAGTGACTCCGAGTTCGAAAGACATCTATCATTCGAATGGCGATGAAGGTCAGCTTTGCAACAACCCCGATTAGTTCCTCTTGTCGTTTTCGTAGAGCATGTACTCTTGCACGAGCACGAGGCTCAGCTTTCCTACGAGGTGTATTATGTTTGGTGTAAGTTATAATTGTCTTTCACATCAAAACAAAAAAATTCATAATTCAATTTTGTCACGTTCATACGAGGCTCGAAAGAAACTTACCGTCGTGGAATCTTCTCTGACTTCACCGCCCATATTGTTGAGAAACACACAACCACAGTTAAGTATGTTCGAGAACAAACAAAAGAAAAACCATAAAGTAAAAAATCTTGGTTATTCCAGTGCGTATTCTTGAGTATATTGCAATGAATCTAACCTTGTGCAAAATTCAAGATGGTGGACTGCTCAAAAAATCTCTCAAAAGTAATACGAATTAGTACGCATGCCCAGCCGTGACACTGTTCCTTTAACATGTCAACGATACATGTTAGAAAATTGTGACTCAGCAAAGGAAAGAAGCGGTTGTGATGTTGGATTTAAAAGTGAAACACTGGGACTGTTAATCTATAGTTTAGAGATTTACACCATTTGTACTGAATTGTAATCGGATGTAATTACTGTGATGAAGCAAAATCGTTTATGCTCATAGTCATAGAGTCCCTTGATCCAACGTGGCAAAGGCCGATGATAAATCGAAAACGTACGTCAGCACATGTTTGAATGGTGGCTGTGGCTCTGCAGCAAAACAGTAAAAAAAACAATATATAATCACAGTACAGAAGTCCTTACTAGAGTCCTGGCATTGATTTTATTTTATCGGTAAATGCCATATATACAAATAAATAAGGAAAGAACTGTGGAGCTCCGCTTTTAGGCTTGCCTAAATATATAAAAATAGTACTGGTTTGATTCTGAATTGTTTTAGGATTAATGCAGTACAGCAGGCCGCAAAAAAGTAGACTCAACGAGACATTTTCATGCAAACACATATTTCATATTTGTGACGATATGCATCTTTAATCTTACTCTTCAACTGATCTTACTCTGGAATGGTCAACTTTTGCATTTGCATATAAAGTTGCAATGCAATTTAAACCAAGGTTAAAAACGTACTTGGAGCCGTGTCAGGTTATCTTTTACGTCATGAAAAGTCATCATGTATGCAACATCTTAATATTCTGTACTATCTAAATCCGAGCGACCTCCCGCACCTAAACCTTGTTATGCTCGAAGTAACACCACCATAGACGACTTTATGTCAGTCTCTTTTACTGGCCATTTCACCCTTCAATATTACAAGACAATTTTAATTACGGCATCTCTTCACATTTCGATCAAGTTGGTTAGATTGAAACATCTTTAGGAAATGAAGCCTTTTCATGTGAAGTTAATTCCTTCTTTTTTTCCAAGAGTTTGGATTTTGTTGTCATCACCCTAAGTAACAAATAAAATTAGGTATGGTTAATGAAATATTATTTGGTGGAGCTAATTACACGTTACCATTATAAACATTATTGTTATAAAAGTAGTTAAAACGTCTCTATGCTATATACAAATAAGTAGCATCACGAGGCGCTGCCGCAGCGTAACCCGTGGGCTATAAAGTGAACAAAAACTAAACAAATTACAAAGAAGAGACCTAGCAAAACTTAAAATATTTCTATTACATACACGTTACAAAACCACTCTACATATACATTTACAGTACTTTTTATTCTACCTACATATACAAACTATTATACTCGTGTGCTTTACTGAAAAAGATCAGATTGTAGCAGCTTTTGCAGGGATTTTCTGTTAGACAAGGTGAGAGAAATTCCATTAGATTGGTCAGATATATATCGCAAAAGGTACTTAGACTAAAGTGTTCAGAAGTACCCCATTTTTAGGAAACTAGTGCCATTAGTTTTCACCTCCATTTGGTAAATCGATTTCAGGTATAGTAAAGAGCCTTCCATTTTCGGTGTGGTTTTCTTGTTTTTACATATCCAGAAATAAGAACTTGCTTAAACACAACAAAATTACTCTGGTGATGTTTTTTTTTTTAAGAATCCATCATTATTCCTATGCTACTGTCCATTGCATAACTTTAAGATAAGTTGTTTATCTTTTTCCTTACTTTGATGCCATTCATTGCAATTTAGTCCCTGGATAGTTCACCAGCATTTTCCAAGTTAAAGAAATTGGAATAATCGCCAAAAAGATAGAAAAACGTAACATTAACATTTTCTAACGACGTTTTCATCGCCGGCGCCGTAGTCGTTGCTCAAGCTCCCATTATCATCTTTTGGTCGCTCTTTTGTTGGCAACCAATTACAGATACGTTTATACTAGAGAGTCTTCAGGAGCCAATCAGCAATCTAGTCTAAAATATGGACTAGATCTATTTAACCAAGGCTTTTCGCGCGGGACAACGGTAACTGAGATGTTGACTAAGTATATAACCGCAAAAAAGCCTCTTAAAACCGATTTTTTTTTTAAAGGAATCACCAATTGGATTTCTCTGTCGCACAAGCACTACCAGATAACATTCCTACGGTTCTTGACAGGTGTTTGCAATTAGAAATTGCCTCTCTTCATATAAGTTTCAAGAGTCAGCTCTTTTTACAAAAATAGTCAGTGGTACCAGTCAATGGCACATAGTCCATCAACAAGTTTTCCATCCACGAGTCGTAATCTCAAGAAAGGAAAAACAGGCGAAGAAACACCGCGAAGCGTCTAAATGGTCTCTTTACTCGATCGCTCCTTTGATTCCTTCTTTCAGTTACTCTCAGACGACGCTCCGGCTTTGTAGCCTTAAGAATTTCACACTATTTGTTTTTGATCAGGAGGTCTGGCTTCCCCAATCTTTCCAAGCCGTAGTTCACGGCGAAATGAACCAAGTCCGCAGCTGGTTTGTCCGAACCATGTTCTCCCCTATGATTGTGTACCGTGTAACCGAAAGTCTTAGAATTTAGGACTGAGAATTCGAATCTCACCTGGCCAGAGATCCCGATCCCTCACGCGTGTCAAAAAGGATCGCCACCTCTGGGGACGAGATCATTGCTGTGTGGCCTGTCAACGATCTTTCGCGCGATCAGAATCGGTCAAGTTTGTGTATATTAGACACTTTACAAAGAAATCAACTCACGTCCTGGATTGCGTTATAGAGCCATCATATCCATATGGCTTGATTTTGGCCAAAAAATGTTTGAAATATCTCACTCTGCGATAAATTATAACAAGACGATTGGCTGTTCTAATGTTAAATCTCTCACGTGTAAATTTGTTATATAAGCCTCTCCGGCATGCGCAACAATAGTTTTGTTTTGATATGTTTCATTGACCTGAGATTTCGTTTGCGGATCAGAACAAGTAAAATGTGTCCTACATGGAGATGTCACATCAATGATATGGATAGCCTGCTGATGACAACAGTGGAACTGAGTATCCAACCGATGTTGACACTGTCAGCGATACCGATGAAGAAAATAAGCATAGCGCGTATTCAAGCTGCTGTCAGGCTTTTGCAATAGACAAGGTACGAAAGCCGGTAGGGGGATTTGGGGGCATGCCCTCAAAAAAAAGGTTCAAATTTAACCGCTCTGAAACGCTGTTATCCACAATTTCTTTTTAAAGTCCATTAAGTATTTCCTCAAAAAATCAGTTTCGATCGACGAGGCAAGTTCTTTGTCCTGCCTTATGCTAGCCACGGGGCATGTACTAAAACCCGAAACACCGAAACGAAACCGCCGGAACGAAACCACCGGAACAACCGAAACGAAACCACCGAAACAACCAAACCATCCGCAAAACAAGACGACAAGAAGACAGAAAGTACCGAAAGTGATAAAACAGACTGTTTCGATTACTGAAACATATGTTTCGTCTACAAATAACGGCAGATCAACTGAGATGGATAATCTAGGTCCACAGCGTTCGCCTGAGTAATAAGGTGAGTTTATTAAGCATGTTTGTATTCATTCTGGATACGTATTTGGATAGCTTTGCAAAGATTGGTTTTTACGTAACGGTACTCGAACTGAAAACGTTTTCTTTTTTCCAATTTACTAACCTAAGTAAAATTATTTAACATCGGAAGAGGGTTAATCGGAACAACTTCTGAATAATGCTCCTCCCGTTCTCAGTTTCATCGGCTGCCAGTATTAATTTCAATGCTCGTTTCCTACAGCAAGTAACAGTTGAATAGAATGTATTCCAACTGATTTTCTGCATTTAACTAGTAAACCATGCCATGAAAGGGATCGCAAACCACAACTTCCTTTTATTATTATTATTTTTTAAGGTTTTGTACACTTTTAACTGTATTTCCGATAATTTCGTTTCGTTTCGGTTGTTCCGGTGGTTTCGTTCCGGCGGTTTCGTTTCGGTGTTTCGGGTTTTAGTACATGCCTAGCCACGGTCCTGATATTTTAGGTTAATAACTTTATTTATTTCTTTAATCAGGGTAGCACGTAATAGCCATGGGCTAATAAACTCGTGGCCCAGAAATCAAATCAAATCAATTTTTTTTGTTTGGATGAGAGGGGGAAACCTAGCCTACGTTGCAAGCGCAAAACGGGGAGGGAGGCGGAGTACCCGAAGAAAAATCTCTCGAAACAGAGTAGAGAACCAACAAACTCAACCCACATATGACGCTGAGTCTGGGAATCGAAGCCGAGTGCTCTCACTACTGCGCCAACCCTGCTCCCGTCCGATTGAATAAAAGGAGTGTATTGATATACAGCAAACCAGTTTATCTTCTAAATTAAAAGCTTACCTTGGAGTTGACTGGTTGGTGCTGAAAGAGAAAAATGAAAGCTAAGCTTACTTGAATTATACAAGAGTTTCATTCTGATACGGTTAGCTGCTTTAAAGACACACAAATTGTAACCCAAACAGCTACTTAAGTCTGACTTTCCCAGTTTTTGAAAAATATTAAAGTGAATGAAAAGTCTAAAAATAATGTGAAAATAGAGACAGGCTAGGCTAGCCTATATTACTGCGGAACTCTGGAGAATATAATCCAACTCCACTTTACCGATTCCCTTTCACTCGTTTTCCAAATCAGATCTCATTTCTCTACATTTCAAAGAATGTTTCGGAATGAGCAAAGGTCATTAAGTAGCATTTTTGTGTAGGTTTTCGCTTAAAAATGGTAAAACTCCCATGACATGCACAGAGCCCCGTTAATTTAAAGTTTTCCTGGCACCAAGAAATAAGAAAATTTGAAAGGCTTGTTAACTTGTCAGGCTTAGAAAAGTAAAGCCTGTGGGAAGGAAGCATTTAATCGACAGTAATGGTGATTGATTGAGTTGTAATTTTATGTTTGATTTTTTGTTACTTTTTGCTAAGGTTCCTTATTTGTTTATTGGTCCATACAGTTCGCATGAAAGAGTGTCTGTTGTAAAGCGTTATTGAAATGCCTTTAAGCAGATCTCTGAAGGTATTTTTTTGTCATTTGTCGTGGTCATCCCTACGACGGTCAGGAGTCTATCAGCCGTTGTCAGTCCTGTATCAATGAACTTCCTTTCAACCCAAACCCATAATCCTCAAAAATGATCGTCATCATCATCAGTTATTAAGACTTTGATTTGCATATTGCATATCGTTATGGTGCAAGTCTATCTGTCTTCTAATCAAAAAACTACCTGATGGTGGACTTGTTGGAACTGTAAAACACAAAATAAATGAATTATCAGTTTTTTGGCGTAATATTTAAAAAATATACATTATTGTATAACGTGCACCTAGTTTATAGTTCAACAAAGAAAACTTTGTAATTTTTTTAGCACATTACCCAAAACCAAGTTGTAAGTTCTGAAGTCTGATCTAAACATGGACATATATTGCTTCTTTGTGGGGACGACAGCTATATTGGGTCGATATCCAGTACTAATACGAGCACTACAACAATCACGTACTTCCTTTTTTCCGATATATTAATAACCAAACACTATATGTATTTTTAAAAAGTTGCCGTGAAGTCGTGGCAATACAATCTCTTCCAAAAGCCAAACAAATAAAGATTCTACAATTTTCTTTCCCACCACGTTTTTGACGTTTACAACTAGAAATAGCTAGTAACGAGTGACGGTACTTAAGCTTCATTTCATTTCGAAAGATAGAGTTTTAGTGATTATTAATGATGGTAATGGTGTATAGTGTTCGTGAGTGGTGTTAGTGTTCGTGAGTGGCGCAGAAGTAATTATATGCATAAAACAACTATTTGTTTCGCAGGGCCATAAAAAAATAGAACGCGTCTCGTTACTTAGTCCACAGTAATAGAGGCAAGTATTTACATACCAACTGTGCACAGTCCACTGTACAGAAGGTTCGCCTGCAGTGCATCAGTTGGACTTAAACCTTTTCTCTGACCAATGGTAACCTAAAATAAAAATTGTGTGGATTAATCAGCCAGAACTTGGGAATTAAGGTATAGATCGTTTTCACATGACGTCATCACTTTCTAAAATCCAAAAGTAAAGAACAACGAAAGTTTTTATCTTCATCAGGCATAAGAGGCAATAAATTTATATCTGTTTACAATTTTACAGTTCAATGGTTTACTTCGTTTGGAAACTAGAGCATTTTGAATTTCGGGGTTATGGCGGTGCGTGACACAAGGCTACGATCGAGTTTTTTGAAAAATGTATACTTATCTCACGATTTTGAGCTTTTTTAGAAGTTAAAGCATTAGGGAAAGTGCTTGTGGAAATACCTGTTTGTTCAGTATATATACGTACTGATGATAAGTCGCCCAGATAGCCAAAGTAAATTCCACTTGTTGACACTATTTTCATACCGGGCTCTGTAAATTTCTGCGAAACATTTCGACGAATATCTGACGTTTGGTGAAGGGCAAAGGCCTAAACCTTGGAGAAGTTTCTTCTTTATTTATCGTCTATAACATCACAAATTCTTGACTTTTTCCACTGGCTGGTTTTCGATTTATTTATTTATTGCGTAACAGAGAAAACGATCTATAGCCACCCTCGACTGAGGATCGGCCGATACTATCGGTCGACATATCTACCGACACTCGGTCGCCATATTGACGGACAGTTAATCGATATATCGATTGAGTGTTGGTCGATAGCGTAGGACGATATGTCGACCGGTAAGTCACCGATTGACATCCAGGCGCTACTGTACCGACACTCGGCGGCTTCTCTACCGTCTATCTTGCTACCGAGTTATCTACTTTTTACTCACTTTTTTCTTGTTTTAGTTGTCGCTGTACTGATTGGTGGCAAGTTTTACGTTGTTAGTACATTTTTGGACAAAATATAGGATAATTTCCATGATAATGCCCTTTTAAGGTTAGTTGTTACTGATTTGGCTCCATTGTAGGGAAAATGACTATTCTATAAAAATGTCAATTAAATAACAATTTTGTAATTGGCATGGGGAGAGGAGGAAAGATAGGAGCGACCGAGTTAGATACTGTTTATGTTTTTATATAGTTAGACGTTCACAATGTTTGCTTGCGCCATGTTACAGTCCTGTTGTTAGTGTTACGGAAAGGTCGAGTTTTTAGTAACATTTTTGAGCTCATCTTTTCCTTTTTTAGAGGTTATATAGGGTCTATTCGTGGGATGATAAATGAAATGTAATCTATGGTTTGAAGAAAAAAATGAAATAGAGAAATTGAACATATTTCAATCTGTTAAGTAAATTAAAATTAGCAATAAATTAAAATTAAAATTATTAACGTTAATCGGGCTGAGAGGAAATCCATTTATAGAAAGTAATGGTAGATACCAAAATATAAGAAAAAAGATTTAGGACTTCAAAGTGCGAAAAACTTGCGAGTTTCTTCTTGAAAGAGACTAATCGTTTCGTCTCAAGCCCACTGCACACCATTATCAATGTATCCAGGTGGCGCCAACTACAGATGTAGTGCGAATATTTGGTTATACTTCTCATAGTTCGTAGGGACGGACCAATAGAAAGTTGATGGGGGAGACCAAAAAAGTTCGAAAAACATCATTGAACGAAAATTGGCCCGATACACGGCTTACATCAAAATAAAGAATGTTCACAAAACAGCATACCACATATAGTGCACCGATATACGACTAGTCGAGCTGGCGATAGAGTATCGACCGACATACTCTCTCAAGTGTCGACCAAATATCAGCAGACATGTCCACCGAGTCGATGTTGACGGTCACATCGGCTGAGACATCGGCGACATGTCGGTTGACGTATCGACTGACACGCGACCGATATATCGACTACACTCGACCGTGTATCGGCCGACACTCGGTCGACATATCGGTCGATATGACAGTCATAGTACTCGGGCGATAGTATCGGCGGATACTCGGTCGACGGGTGCATAAGTAAGTAAGTAAGTAATTAAGTAAAATCTTCATTTAAACTCGGTTAAAAATCTTTAGTTATGCTAAGTATTTTAATTACAACCATTTTGTAAAAATTAAAATGACTGACAAAAACTAGCCTGCAGTGCAGGCGGTTTTTGGTTGGGGCGCCATCTTGAATTAGGAAAACAGTGGAGAGTTGGGGCGAGGTAAAAAGTTTCCCAAGCCAGTGGGAGGGAGAAAGAAAAATTAGGGAGGGGGGAGGGGGAGGGGAGAGAAAAAACCGCCTGCCCGCATTCATTGTTCGTTTGAGAAACTCCGTTCGTGGGCGAACGGAGTCTCTGATTGGTGCGGTAGAGCTCAAACAGATTGATACCTGCCAATTAAAGGTAGTTTTTTTACCGCTCATTCCGTGGGAGAAATGTGGCGGACTAGCGAAGCTTTGATGCTGCTCTCGAAGAAGCTCTTTTATTTCTCTCTGAGCTGGGTATGACATATGAATTACGTCACGAGCAAAAAGAAGCCATTTCGATACTTGTACACGGAAAGGATTTGGTAGCAGTTCTTCCGACCGGGTTTTGGTAAAAACCTCATCTTTCAGTTGTTGATTCGTGTAAAAGAAATATTATCGTCGAAAGCTGCGTGTGTGGTTGTCGTCTGTCCTCTGAAAAGCATCGTACAAGATCAGTTCACTGAAGCATCTTCAATGGGTTTGACGGCGACATCACTTGCAAGTGCTAGATTGGAAGATGTGGTAAAATGGGGTTGGAAGGCCTACACGACTCCTGTTTGCGTGTTTGCCGCTTCTATCTCGGTTCTATTGACCGATTTAGCTTCTTGCTTGTTTTCAGCGGGGCAAGACAGTGGTTTAGGGGATAACATGATAATGACAGTGACTGAAACAGCCATGTCCTTAAATGTCGCATGTTATGTATTTTGATACCAAAGGTCATTTCTGGGTTTAAATTCTGCATTTATCGCCTTTTTGTTTTGACCCTTGTTGTTTCTGTTTAGCGACTGTGGCCCTTTATATGCTCTCTGAAGCATTTTGTGTAGCTTTGGTTTGGCTCGTTTCAGTGTGTTCAGTGACAGTACAGCCTCTCTCATGTTATCAAGGATAGGAATTTAAGCCGCGTAATATAATAATCTTCATTGTAGCAAGATGTTGTGTTTCTTTTGCGACTATTCGTCTCTTTATCCTTTCTTTAGTAGTGTAGCTTCTTAGAGAGCTGTACAACACTTGAAATCGAGCGCTAAAATCCGTTCTAATTACGGTTGTGTCTTTGTCATCGTTTCGCTCCGCTCTGTAACTGCGGTTATAGTATTTTCCTCCTTTTGTTCTATCTTTGTTTTTGTCGGAAGCAGATTTTATGAAATCATTTTCATTGGCTAACGATCGACTTCCGGAAAAGCGGTCAAGCTAAACTAATTAGGGGCGTTTTTGCATTTTATAGCCTCTGCGGGCAGGCGGTTTATTTTTCCTTCCCCGCCCTCCACCCCCTCCGTCATTCTCGCATCGCTTTCTCGCCCCAATTCTCCCAGTCTGCAACGAAACCAAAATGGCGGCTAAACACTGGAAAGATGAAAACCACCAAAACCGCCTGCACTGCAGGCTAGACAAAAACTGATTTACAAGATTGCCGAGTGGGAATTGAATGTTTCAAGTGCGCGGTTAATTTCCTTCTTAAACTGCCCAATTGATCTAATCGCCCTAATATTTTCAGGAAGAGAATTCCACAGTAGGGCACCGCTATAGCCAAAGCTACGTTTCAAATAGTCAGTACGCGGCTTGGGTAAGTTTAACTTACGGAAAGAATCACGCAAGTCATAGTCTGTGTGCCGCTCACTGAATAAATCGCGCAAGTACACTGGGGCTAGCCCGTTGAGGGACTTAAACATCATTGTAGCTTTCTGCTTTCTTCTTCTTAATGATAGCCGGTCCCACTTCAAAGCTTCAAGAAGCAGGCTTGAGTTTGCCTCATATTTGGCTTGCAGAATAACCCTAGCCGCTCGGTTTTGCAATTTTTGCAGTTTTTCTCTTTTTATTCAGCTAGCCTGTGTTTATATTAATTGGCTTATATTCTCAGTCAGTCAGTAAGTCAGTCATTCAGTCACTAAAATTTGGTTTTATCAATGAAGTTGATAATGTACATTGACCACCGTACACGGATTCCACAAGCTGACGTTTCGAGTGTTAGCCCTCCGTCAGAGCGAATCGAGGAATTATGGGTTGTGTCGACTTTATATAGTGGAGGAGGTACTACGCTATTGTTGGCAACATGGGCAAGTGAAAAAAAGGAGTACATTAGTTAGGGGTGCTGATTTGGAAGGTGAATTTTTGTTCTAGATTCTTGTGGCTTTCCGTCGTACCTTGATTTAGGGAAAGGCCGCAGATCGCCATGTGTTGTTTGGAGTGGTTATGGCTTAGATGCATCCTTGTCGTTCCTCTCAACATCGCGAAGGTGTCCGCTGCGGAATCGGTCACCTAGTTGTCTTCCTGTCTCGCCAATGTATAACTTGTTGCATAACGTAAAGGTTATACAATAAATGGCATCTGCGGGGGTACATGTGAAACGAGAATTTGTAGGTTTGCAGTGCACACTGATAAATAAACCATTGCCGCTGATCTTTACAGATCGCTTAGGCCCCGATCTTTTGTTAGTATTTCCAGTGAAAGGACAAGTTTCAACAAATAACTGTGAGAATGTGTAGGTTTGCAGTGCACACTGATAAATAAACCGTTGCCGGTGATCTTAACAGATGGCTTAGGCCCCGATCTTTTGTTAGTGTTTCCAGTGAAAGGACAAGTTTTGCATCGTGAGCGCGCGCATTTGAAATTGCCTGATTTCTCATTAATTTTGAGAGGGGAGAGGAACGGACAGAGAAATATCTCGCTACTTTTTCTCTCATTTTTCTCCCTCCTCCCTAATTTTTTTGGATGTTTCTCTCCCCCCCCCTGATTTTTGCCTTCCTCCCTGGTTGGTGCTTTATCGGGTTTATTGTGTGGTTTACACGAAGTCTTTAGGCAGTCGGGAGTCGAACGCCTGTCACGTGGTTTAGTAAGTCACACATGTACGCATTGCCGACCTTTTTTGTTATAAAACACTTCACTGCGGTCTTTAGTCCTTTCAACATTTTCACTTTACTAAAGCCTTTTGCACTCTTTGGATACCTACAGACTTCTAGATCCACATGTATTACCGGCTTACCCATGAATAATGGACGCTATCTTTGTGGGTTTGCCAAAAATAACAGGCTCTTTTTCCAAATCTCAAGCGACAATACCTCCTTGTGATATCCCTTACGAGTTCCTTTCATATCTTCTTGTATCTCTATTGTATGGCATTTGATGCCTTGCCTTAGACTGTGTGCAATAGGCATTTTTCTGAATTCTGAGTTGATATCTATGTTAACACAGCCCACATGAACACAGGAAAGCCAACGTGCCCGTTGATGAAACTATCAAGATACTCGCTGGGAGAGTCTTCATGGATAGCTTGTTTAACCCCACATACGATCTAAACATCTCTGGAGAGGACCTCATTGATCTCTTGAGCATGGCCACCAAGGGACAGATGTTCCAGTTTAATGGTACCTTGTATGAGCAAATCGACGGAGTCGATTTTGCTAGCTAACGTTTTATTTCGTCATTGGAAGAAACAACTGGGACTGGAAGGAAAGCTGCCTGCTTATTACCGCAGATACGATGACGATACTCTCACCGTTATGCCTGAAATAACTACAGCTACGGGCTTCCAAAACACCTTCAACCACGCCCACCCTGCTGTCAGTTTTACCACCTTCTAAACCGATTGCCCCAAATCGAGACTAAAAATGCTTACGTGAAGCCTACTAGTACTGGTTTACTTCTCCACTACCACAGTCATATTGACAACTGATCCAGTACAAACGAAGTGTTACGAGTTCGTTGTGTTGATGAGTGAGAAGTGGGTTGTTTGCAGTCTAAACAGAACGCAGGGTTGTCGGAACAGCAACAAGGTTATTTATTCCAAACGAAAGTAGTAAACTCTGCACAAGGCTTCACAATAAGCTCACACTAGGCTTGTAAAATTTCACTCGACCTCCGTCACACTTAAATACTCACGGCCTCCGCCAAATGTATAAACGACTTCTGTCACACTTCAATAAACACGGCCTCCGCCAACTGCTCTCAGCTCTCAGCTCTCTCCGACTTACTTCTTTTACTTTTAGACACTAAGAGAAACTCTAAAGCTACACCGATCGGCTTATATACTTTACAACAAAAGATTCTAGAACTTTCCGACTCGGCTAAATAAAGAAACATTACAATAAGAAACTATTTACAGCAACATATGCAAACGGCTTAAAATAGAATTACCGAATCACGATGATTCAGCACTAATTAAAGACCCATGACGGACCAATATGCTTTGCGCGCGTCTATTATTGTTTTGACAAACACAAGGAGGAGGCGCCATTGTGTGATGCGGTCGCCGAAGTTTGAATATTTCGCGTGTTTGTCGGTTGATCAGAGCAAAATATGAGTTCATCACTGTCTTTATTGGAAAACTCTCTGGAGGAGAGAAATTTAAGCGAAAGATGGCTCAATAGTAGCGGATAACGAGAAGGAGGAAGACGAAGCCGTCGAGATTGAAGAGGTTTGAGAAAAATTTTCGGTAACTCCAAATGTTCCCTGCCTTCCATCTCGTTCACACGGGCTGTTAAAATGAACAAAGCTGTGATACATAAGCATTGTAACAAAGCTATAAGAAATAAACAAACCATCGAATTCTAGCAAGGTCCTAAACTTGATGCTCTGTGGTCTGTTTAATGCAGTAGATACTCAGCAAAGGCAGTTTGTTGCTTCCGAGAACCCAAGAGTAATTTTCCTCTCATGCCATAGTTCAAACATAGATGATCGTACCATGATATAACGGGACAACCAGATAAACGTGGCCTCCACTTACGCGAAGGTACGGCCATCAAAATGCCAAACGATCAGAGCTTTCCAGGAGTTCATCATATTCACTCTACAGATATTGCAATTCCAAAAAAATCATCAAAATCAACATACTAGTGAAATAGTGAAATCCTTTGGGCAAAGAAACGTAAAATCAAGCTCCATAAACGCCGGATGGAATCGGATTGCTGTGGATTCAACGGTCTTCACTTGACTTTTCGACTCACAAAAAATATGGCAACTTGACTTAACGCGCGCAAAGCATATTGGTCCGTCATGGGTCTTTAAATATGCAGAAGATTCTAGACACTTCCAGACAGTAACGCGAGTCACGCAATAATTTTTCGTAACACGAAGCTTATTAACAACCATGCTTGATCGCGCGTACTGTTTGTCCTCATCTTGGTTCTATGTTTCGGAGGGGTGTGAACGCCTCAAGGCTCTGTTTTCACGTTTGAAGTACCCCCAGCTCCTTATCAACTCTACCGTTAATACCTTTTTCAACTCAAGAGTCACTGACCAGCATCTTTTTTCATGTTTCGGTGGAAATGACGTGACTCGGGTTCTTATACCATTTAAGGACCAGGATTCTGCTCACTTAAGATTCAGTTGAAAGTCTCAAGCTCCAAAGCACAGTCCAACCCCTCTTTGTCAGCCCAAAAATTGACCAAGACCAAGAATGCGAGACTAAACCACAGCTAGTTGCTCAACAGTGCGTTGTGTACCGATTT
>OX419341.1:14519804-14584804 GCA_948470475.1 Galaxea fascicularis | reverse complement strand
TCCCACAAGGATCGGTTTTAGGACCCCTGCTCTTCCTTATTTTTGTAAATGATATTTGCATCAGCTGAAACCAATTGAAGTTTTGTTCATTTGCAGACGACATGAATCTTTTATATGCAGATAAAAACCTCAAATCGCTTGAGTCCACAGTGAACAACGAGCTTTCTAAGGTTTATGCTTGACTAATAGCAAACAAGCTATCTCTAAATATTAAAAAATCTGATTTCGTAACTTTTCGACCTAGACAGAAAAAGCTACCTTACCAAGTCAATTTGAGTGTTTTTGACCACCTCAGCAATTCCTACGTTTCTTTGGAGTGCAAAAACATTGTTAAATATCTGGGCGAGCTTATTGACGAGAAACTCTCTTGGAAACATCACATCTCTTACATTACATCGAAAACAAACATTTCAATTGGTATTATATATTGCTAGATTAAGACACTTCGTACCGTCCTTTGCACACTTTAGATCATATCTATAGATCACTTAGCCAACCTTATTGTAGCATAGGGCCGTGCATGGAAAATCTACAGAACCAAACTCTTACGCCTGCAGAAACGGGCCCTCCGCCTTATGTTTTTCGGTGACTATAAATCTCACGCAGTACCTTTCTTCATCTCCTCTAATCTATTACCTCTGGAGCTTCTTTACTTCAAATCAGTTGCTATCTTAATGCATGATGTCTTCAATAATTCATCGCCACCCCAAATAACTGATATATTTAATTTCCAATCGAATATTCACCCATATAACACAAGATCATCGTCAAGAGGTAACTTCTTCGTGCAATACTCTAGATCAGAAAAACAAAATAAGTCCTTCTCACGGGTTGGTGAGTCTGGAATAGCCTACCTGTTGATATACGTCGCACGCCCAAAACGAATTTTAAACGCAAAATTCATAATTTGCTTCTTCAAAAATTCTCGGAGGCAGACGATTACATTGACGTACCTGATTTGATCAAAAACTGAAAATGTCTTGAAAACTCAGTGTATTATATTTGCATAATCCATCCTGCTCTTGTCAACATTATCTAACTTACTTGTACATTATATTTCGTTCTATGGCCATGTTCGCTTAACTTAAGTACTCAAAGTAATATAACATAACCTTCCTTTTTACTCTAAATATTGTTAAGTAATCGGCTATGTATCTTCCTGTTATCGTAAATCTCGTCTCTTTAACTGTACATATCTAGTCCTAGTTCTTTGTCATTGTACTTTCGTTTCTCTTGTTTTACCTGTTACTTTATTGTAAGTTACTTTTTTTTCACTTGGTAAGTTTGAATTGTTGTAAATTATTTGCTATGCGTCAAATCCACTGCTTGCCTCGAATAGCTGTTGCTAACTGCGAGCAGTGCATATTTTAAGTAAGTGAGTCTTTAATAAACTTGAAACTTGAAACTTGAACTTGCAGCCGAGCAAAAGCATCGCACGGTGAAAGGAGTCGTGTCTGTTATTGACGTAGTGATTGCATTAAGACAGAGGGCCATTTAATTAAGAGGCAATTGGGATCCCTCCAAAAGAAACGAAGATAGGAATTTATCCTTCTTTGTTGACTGGAAATCCAAATATGGTCCAGAACTCAAAGACCATTGGATCAGGCTTCCGGTAATGCTAAGTACACGTCTTCAAGGATTCAGACGAAATAATCAATTTGTGCGACAGTTTCATTAGAAACCGTGTCCGAGTATCAATACCAAAGTATAGGAGTGTAATGGCCGACGAAACGCAAGACTGTTCCACAACTGAATAACTCAGTACGGTCTGCGATATCTCAGCACTGAAAATGAAGGCTGTGAAGAATTTATTGGATTTGTAAAGTTTGAAAAATGGGATGTCCAGACCATTGCGGATACCTTGTTACGCGTACTACAAGAATGGGGCTTTAATATGTCCGGCCTAGTTAGCCAGCAAGCGTCATGAGTTCAAATAGGAATGGGGTGCAAGCTAAAGTTTCAAAGAAGTACCCTAATGCCACGTACGTTCGCTGCAGGTCCCACGTTTTGAACCTTGCAATCTCGAGTGGTTGCAAAGTTGTGCGATCCTTTCCGAATCTGTTTGATAACGTCAGCAAACTTCCATGGTTTCTTAGTGGCAACGCCAAAAGGAAACAAATATTTATTCAGACTGCCGCGGCCACCGATGACAGTGAACTATTGAGGCTCTAGTTTCATGTGCTGATGAAGACGAAGAAGATGAATCTGCCAAAACATTGGAAGAGGGAAGCAAGCGACACACTGTACTGAGATTCTGTGCTACTCGTTGGAGAGCAAACGTTACTACCCTCTTTGTGTAACTCTCCCCAAATAATGCATTACTGAATCAGCAAGAGGAGATGAATCCTGGCAGAAGATGTGGAATCGAATCAGCCAGGTAGCTGACTCTATCAACGTCACCCTGATAAAGCTTCGTACAACGACGGTTCAACGCCAGCCATCAAACTACTACAGAATTA
The DNA here is from genome assembly GCA_948470475.1 of Galaxea fascicularis. Taxonomy (NCBI): domain Eukaryota; kingdom Metazoa; phylum Cnidaria; class Anthozoa; order Scleractinia; family Euphylliidae; genus Galaxea; species Galaxea fascicularis. The sequence continues at coordinate 14,582,345 of OX419341.1, read as the reverse complement.
ATGTGTTCTATCCATTTATAGATCATGTTGTCGGTGAACTTGAGACGGGATCTTCAATCCAGCACGAAGGCCTGATTACCACTCAAAACCTGTTCCCTTTGTACTTGCCCAAGTTAACTGACAGGCATATCGAGAAGATCAAGAACTACTTCAGCAAGCATCAAGATTTCTCTGAGAAGACTAATTTTGACGCAAATCGAGCTGCCAATGTGGAGGATGAAACACGCGATGAAGCCAGAGTCAGAACAAGAGAGAGCAATGCCTGATTGCAGTCCGCAATAATTTCCCGCCATTCACAAGGTTTGGCAAGGCGGAGTAACGTTTCAGAGCTTGGTGCTTTCACAATGCGTTCATCGAAAAAGTTTTTAAGTGTTTGAAGACCTTCGCCATTGGGAATGACTATGTATGGAGATCAAATCAAAATCAAATCTAATTTACTTATTTAAAGCACATTTACCCAAAAAGTAACGTCCATAGTGAAAATGAATTTGTCTTGGCCGGGGAAATTTAAATCGCGGAAAATTTCCAGTGCGTGTGTACTGGCTTTAATATATGATGGCAAAGATTTGAGGATAGGTGTCAGGCTATGTTCACACGGGATCGGTCCCAAATGGATCCGACCCGATCCTGGAATGGACCACTTCCGTTCACACAGGACCAGTATGCCGGTTATGGTCCGGAATTGGATCGAAGTGAGCAAAGGAGCTGTTTCTAGCAGTTAATGAGTAGATGAAGCTTTCAAAATGGGGCCGGCCAAGCTTAATATACGCTGCTAGTACCGAATGGAACCGGTCCAGGCGTGCGTTTCTCGAAACCCCCGAAACTTTTCGGGCCTATTTCGGGAGCCATAATTTCCTTCGTATCGTGAAAACGAAAACATTTCTAGGCATGGAATTTTGCAAAAAATTTCCCCTTTCGTATCTCGAAATCACAGTAAAAAAAATCAGCTTTCAAGAATAAGCGAATCGCATTTTTAGAAATGGCTTTTTGGCCCGAAAAGTTTTCTGGACTTTTGAGAATTTACACGATGACCGATTTATTTGGGACCGAAACAGTTCGAAAACTGGACCTGCTTTTTTGGAGGTCCAGAAATCGGAAATTATTGGGAACGGATTGACAGTACGGTTAGCAGGTTCCGTGTGAACAAAACGGCTATCCGACACGATTTTTAGATCGGAACCATTCGGAACCGGTCCTGTGTGAACATAGCCTCAGTGAGTACTACAAACGTCACAAAAGGATAATAATGACTGAATTCCATTCACCGTCACTTTCCATCCTCATAAGTATCATTCTCAATAACTTTAAATTACTCCAAAATGATCCCGAGACTGGTATAATCTTATCACAACCTCCACTAATTGCATTCAAACGCGACAAAAACGTAGGACTGGTAACTTTTTAGTTTGAAGCGCACTCAAAACTAATGAGCAATCTGGCACTTTCAAATGTGCGCGCTCACCTTGTCCCGTTCATTCTAAACACTAACAAAGTACCGGGACAGTACCTAAACGATCTGTTAAGATCACCGATCGTTTCACATGTATCTCTGCAAATGTCATTTATTGCATAACCTGTACGTTATGCAACTCGTAATACTTTGGTGAGACAGGAAGACGACTAGGCGACCGATTCCGCGAACACATTCGCGATGTCGAGAAAAATGTCGCGTTGGGCCATTTCACTGCTTTTATTTCTGAACTGCACTTACGACAACATCACACAAAAAATGACAATATGGCGGCTAGTTATCTCTCGCACGTGTTCGCGGAAAACCCGCGGGTCCAAATTTCATGGAGCGAGTTTCTCCATGACAAGAAACGACAAGGATACATCTAAGCCGGTCGCTCGTCATTTTAATTTCCATAACCACTCAAGGCAACACATGGCGATCCTGCATCAAGATACGACGGAAAGCCACAAGAATTTAGGACAAAAATTTATCTTCCAAATCGGCACTCTTGATTTCACGTTGCCATGTTACTACCGACGTTACCACCGACGTTACCACCGACGTTACCACCGACGTTACCACCTCCTCCCCCACTATATAAACTCCACACAACCCATAATTCCTCAATTTGCTTTGACGAAGGGGTAACGCTCGAAACGTCAGCTTTCAGAATCTCTATACGGTAGTCAATTTATATTATCAACTCCATTGATAAAACCAATTTTTGTGTACAACTCCCCCACCTACGCAGCACTACAGTTTCTTTATAAACTACCCCCTTTAGTCATTCAATCACTTAATCAGTCTGTCAATCAGTCAGTCAATCAATGAGTCAGTCAGTCGGTCAGTTAATCAGACAGTCAGCTGGTCAGTCAGTTAGTCAGTCAGTTTATCATTCAATCAATCAGTCAGTCAGATAGTCAGTCAATCAGTCAGTCAGTCAGTCGGTCAGTCAGTCGGTCATTTAGTCAGTTAATCAGTCAGTCAGTTCAGTCGAATTATTGTAGCTCTTTTTTTTTTCACACATACCCCTGTCTTCTTAACCCTTATAGTGGGGCGTCCGTTTCTACTGAATGCTTTGCTTCCATAGTGCATCACGCTTCCGTAATCATATGGGGTTCCAAGAGAGTCAATTGTTGATCTAGAATACTTGCGAAAATTATGCCTCAAATCTGCAACAAATTGATCAGTGTACATCCTTAACCCCTGGCTATAAAGTTAATTAGTGCTGGGAACTGAATATGATGGCTATTAGGTTGGCCCAGGCGAGTTTCATTCATTCTTTATCCTACAGGTTCAAATACATACCATAGAGGGATGCACAAACCGCGTTTAGCAAAGCTAATCGAGGCGGGCTGTGCAACTTATAATTATATTTAGCAAAATAAGTAAATAAAGTAAATAAATAAGTAGAAACACACATCCGCTAATAGTTGGGAAAGAAAATTTTACATGCACAGAGTATACACGCGTATAGCTGGGCTATAAAACCTATAAGGAGACACCCGGAAGAATAATAGCTTAAGTCTGGTTAATGATAATAAGCAATTTTTAAGATTAACGACGAGGCATTAGCATAATCATCCTCATCACCGAGCTCTGCGAGTAAAAAGATGTTTAATTTTTTTTTTTGAAAGGTTTTTTCTTAGGCTTACGCAGGTCAGACTCCAGGCAATTCTCCAACTTTCGGTGACCTAGCGATTTACTTAGAAAAATAACGGCAGTGCTGTCTAGAGATACTATGTAAGTCTACTGATTTATGTAAGTCTGAGAGATCCGTTAGTGTTTTGGACTTGTTCAAAGTTATCCAGAGCACGTCGAAGCCAATTGATTCTCGTGGGAATTTGCCCCAATTTGTAGAATGTTCTATAGGTTAGCTTTACACGACTGCAAATAATGCCTCCCCTAAATCACATGCTGAGCACTAAGGCTCGAATTGTTAAATAATCTCTTTGTTAGATCGTTTTCCCGTTGCCGTTTGAACATTATTTGAATTTTTTTCTCTACAAGAATTCGCCCTTGGCACCGTATAACGTATTTATTTATATTAAATAACTAAGTTACTGGCTTGAATTTTGTATAGGCGCCAAAACAGTTCCATATTTTATTTGTGTTGTGTGGACTGTGGGCATCGTTGTCACCCAAGAGAGAAATGTGGCATTTCTTTCTCGTTTAAACAGTATTTAAGAAGTCTAGTCAAATTAATTGACCGTTTTCTCCTTTATTCTGCGTAAGGTTGGAACATTTTCCTAAATTTTGCACCTTAAACAACGGTGAAATGGAACATAGTAAAGGTGATGCCGATGGTGGTAAAATAATACATATAACAACTGGAAATACCCATAAACCAGAGTACAAACGTTGCATATCCACTGAACATACAGAGGAAGATGAACAGCCCACGTGTCGGCCTGGATCTTCATCTTTTTTTTCTCCAGCCGGATAAAGGAGGTGAAATAATAAAGTCCATATGTACAATTATTGTCTTGGAAATATGTGAAAATTGCTTAAAAACATAATTCAACCGTGATTACATTTTCTAAAACCGGTCAGAAGTACATCTATACGCGATAAACCGTAGCAGGAGCTGAAATAATAGAAATGTCATATCGAGCAGCAAAACGGCATATTTTTTATACTAGCCTTGAGAATCTCACTTTGATCACAACCGGGGAAGACCTGTTCTAGAGATCTTTAACTTATCCGAGAGCACAAACAGACAAATTCGACGCTATCGTATGTTTAACGGGAAACTTTCGGGTCCTACCACTATTTAAAACCTACTACAATATTAGATTTGAAGACGTGACGTTGGTTTGACTATTCAAATCCAAACAGTGAACATAATAATGGCGGCGATGAGAAGGGCATGAATGCGTCATCTTCAAGCAATCTAAGGCGAATGAAGAGATACTTACTTCTGGGAATATTTGCCATTACCACAGTAATGTAGTTATCCCGGTCAGGTCGAGACTGTTCATGATAAAAACCCAGAGCATGTCCTGCAGAGAGGAGTAATTTCTTAATTTCAGTTAAAAGTTAAAACTATACAAACGTCGAATTCTCCTCTAATTATTTCAATGTCCTTTTTAGATCAGTTATGAACTAGTTATCAATGCTTTTCGAGGGCTATACCTTGGAATATTCCACTAGTCACTTGTACGTTCTTGGTACACAAACGAACCGCAAGTGGGATATTCCGTGATATATCACGCCTGCACTAATGATTCTCACTGATCTAATTCTAGCGATGATCTCCTGCACGAAAGATTTTGGCGCGACGGAACTACAGAGCCCACCAAAACACACCTTCGAAGGAAACCTAAGGCAGAGTTTGGAAGTTTAATATAGTTTGAGGACCTGCTTGTGTTGGGGACAATTTGCATAGATATTTTTCACGCGTAGTTTGTAGAACACAACGCTTTACTGATGCAGGTCATCTCATGATTGTTTACAACCTTTAAGTACAGACAATTCCACCATTTGTGACATGTGTTGTTTCGAATCGATTTACGTCTTCCACGCCTACGGTAAAAACTGAACAACAGAACCTAAATTAACAACTCACTGGGTAAGAGCAAATTGCAAACCTGATACTTACATATTCTGTGCGTTAAAATGGTAGGGAAAGTGCAAAACTTCAACGAACGAGCGTAACATTCACAGTCCCCGGCACGAAAGTGCTTAGACCAAAAACATGTGCTTCCCAAAACACGTGGCCTAATCAATATCAGTTCGCGATTCGTTCATTCGGCCGCTAGTCGGCCCAAACAGCTTGCAACAACAGAGTATTCGTCATCTCTGAGAATTTTTCACGACTTCGGTCGGCAAAAGAAATGATGCTATTAAAGTAACAGCAGTGTAAATGCCAAGCATCAATTAACAACAGATGCCATCTAGCGTGTTACTGTAGAACTTCGGATAGCCGTACGTTGTATTGAAAGCGACATGCTGTGGCCCCCCTGAGCTTGAACAGCTTACTGAAGAAGGCATAACTCTACCCAATGAAGTTAGAGTGTTACTAGCTACCCTGCTAAGTCATCCCGAAGAACCCCGCTCATCAAACGTCCAGCGCCTTATCCACTCCCTTGGGCAGGCCATGGCCTTTCGGAGTGACTTGCGGCCGAAAGAAGCCCCAAAAACACAAATTAATTTCCTACGCTTTTACGACTTTGACAAATAACGTAGACGTAATTCAGATCTTAAATCGATGTCGGCATGGGATAGCCTACTCACAAATCGAGAAATTGAACACAGCGCTGTGTCTTCAGCAAATGGCGTTGAAAACGTCGTCCCGCTGCCTGGCAACATCAACATTACATAAGAACATCGCCTGCCTGGGATGATATTGACAGATTAGAGGAAACTCTATCGGGCGGGGGCACATCATATAGAGCAAATGGCGTCGCAATACACGCCCAACATTTTGGCCCCAATCTTCCGCTAACCCAGGTGATCCCTTTAATAACCGCGTCTTGAAGTAGCAAGCGAATTTGAGCTACAGTGCTGGAGAGCGCTGTGATCATCCTCCGGGATGCTATGTTGAAGTATCCTCATCAGAGGAATCCTCGGTAAAAGAATCTACTGTGGATTCTTGTTCGGTTGTATGCTGCTGAAAAGCAAAAGGTTTGTAGGTGGACCCGGTTTAATAGCCAAGTGCAAGATGAGATTGACGTGAATAAAGATAACGTGGAAAGTTTGCCGACTAACGACGTACCCCCAATGAACATGTCAACCGTATTTGAGGTGTTAGTCAATCATTACAGACCAAGAATATCCTGAAGCGTCATGCCTCAGTTGTCGTGTTCCACCAAGCGTTATATGCAAAGGTCACCGAGATAAAATGGAAGCACAGTGAGCGGTTTGAGAGTATTGTCTTAAGAAAGGGGCATCTCACACGATATTTACTCTACTCGAAATCATCGGCAAGGACTTTCAAGATGTCGGACTGAAGGATGATTTGTATATAATGAGGAGTTTATGAAAGAGGGTTCCGTATCTGGAATGTTAGAAGGAAGAAGATATAATAGAGCTGTGACATTCCACAAACTCATGTACGAAGCTTTGATGCAAGCAGCATGGTCAGCATGGCCCTAAATTGACTTAAGAGTCTGTATTACAATATCTGTCAGGCAGAGTTTCAAGACAAGTTGAGGCAACAATCGTTTTGCGAGTTAACTGAGCTTTTGGCCCAGTCCATGAGCTATCTTCGGCACGAGAACACAAAATTGTCGGAGTTCTGAGTTTCCTATCTGGAAGTGGTCGAGATACTGCTGGTATTGCTGCGAGCCTCAAGAGAGGGTGATTAGAAGCTTTATCTGTCATGCATGCCGCCTTGGTGCTTGCGCCAGGTCATTCTCTGCACATTCATGTGTGTACCAAAGCCGCAGAGAATATCCGTAAGTTTGAAAATCTCTCAGTGTAAGAATTTCAGATTGCAACACTTCGAAAATTTCAAAGTTTAAAGACTGCTAATAATAATAATAAGAAGAAGAAGAAGAAGAAGAAGAATGCATGTAAATAATAAGCAGAGTTGATACTATTTCTGAATCATTTTCCTGCAGGTGTCTATCGTCATATCTATCAGACATGGCTCATCTCGATGATGGATCGGACGTCCTGATGTTCCTGTGTATTTGGAGTCAAGTGAATTTGCGGTCATGCGATCAAGGAAAGGAACCATTTGGAAAATACCTGTAGATCAACCATGCAAGGAGACCGTCAACACAGCTACGAAAACTCCAGGGGCCACTAAAGCAGTCAGTCTAAAACTTAAGGCTGTCAGCAAGTACTACTTAGAAGCTGAATATGGAAGCATTTTTATGCGAAATTTGAAGGACATGCTTTACCTCAATACATCAAGCTGTCTGCACAATGATCTCCAGAAAAGCAAGGTCTGCAGAGGCGAAAGTGATATAAATCCATTAGAAATCGAACAGCAAGATCTTGTTTGTTTATCGACCGGCAAGATTACAACCAAACAGATTGAAAACGATGTTCTTCAGGCTCAAGATATTGGCGAAAGAGCTCACTGTTGTCTTCGAGAGGAAAGGCTAGAGTCAAATCCCGCAAACGGATGGAGTTTTTCGACACAAAAGAGGCAAATCTCTTTGCTCACCTCCAAAGGGGAACTCCCAACGAAATCCTAGTGAGAGCTGACAGAAGATTGATTGCACAGAGTATCCGGCCTGATAGCTGAGACTAGGAAGCTTACTATGAGTTCGGTGCTGCTCACCTGCTGAGGTCTCTTCCCTGGGCGTTGGCCTCTCCTGGTGGTTCTTCAAGGCAGACAAACAAGTGTTGCACGGGCGAAACAACTCCAGAGAGATGTATTACGAGCGGCATGACCATGGTTCATAGGATCAAAGGAGACCATTGGACAGTTTCAGAAACAGCGGATTCATTCATGGCTGTGATCTTGCGAGAAGGTGCAACAAGTACGCGTATCGACAAAAAATCGATAAAGAACACGGAGAGCCGAGTACAGAAATATACAACCAGACCCCAAAATACAACAATAGAGAGAGTTTCAAGGACACTCGAAAAATGACTCAATAGGTCAGGCACCGAAGAATGGCAGAAAAAGGGGCTCAGGAAAAGACTACTAGGGAAACACTTTCCACCACGACCGAGGAAACTTAAGGTGGGTTGACATTTCAAAATATCATGTCAGGCTACAAGGAGATCTCTTATCAATTCAAGAGGAAGCTACTCCCTGCATCTCGGGCCGCAAGGAATGGCTACAGGGCAGATATCATCAGAGGATACCTATGTTCAGACTTGGTTTGATGCTACTCTGGTTTGAAAATTGATTAATTGTCCACCTGGTTGCAGTGTGAACCTGAACATACCAGATACCTTTGTTTTTATAATTTGTCTTGCATTCGAGGGCTTTGTTCCGGCTATTATGTATTTCAAATGTCGAACACATAATTGCATAAAGCACAGTATATCTGCATCGTGGTCATGGTTTCGAGATAAGTAAATGTCTTCCTGGACTGCATGCTTTTACTGTGTGTGTGAAACTGTGCCTTTTCTGTTAAAGGAAACTGAATGCGTTAAAGCTAGCAAAGCGAAGTCCTGTATTCCAACAATTATTCCAACAGCTCGGCATGAAATGCAAATTATCACATGACCTCTTTCTGAGTCCTCAAGAGTTCACTTCTCTGATTAATCCTCAAACCCTGGAACTAATAGCGATGTTAATGTGTTGCCTTATCGCCTCTGCTGTGCCAGGAAAGGAGAATTAGAACCGAGTCAGCTTCAGCCGTGCCAGGACGGCCTACTGTTGGCGAGCAAACTATCTGTCGGCCATATGGAGCAGTAGTCTTCAAAGCTGTCCTCCAATCCCCTCGCCAGTTGGTTCAGGATGGTGTATAGAGAATGGCAATGGCTGGATGAGCTGGGAACCGGTCCTCAAGGATGTGCTTGAGCACCTGTTCTACCAGTGTAAGAGAGTCTGCCGGTTGCCAAGATGTACCTGACTCGCTAACGGGTTACGGTGTACTGACATGTGTCAGTTACAACAGTGTACAAACCAAGCCGGGGAAGGAGTAGAGGATTTACCTCCAGACGATTCTAATCTGCTGCCAGACGTCTCTCATGACGAGAAATAACCGTGAGGAGAGAGACCTCTGCCGGTGCCCGAGGAGTTCCTGTTATGTAACCGCCGACCGCATTTCTGGACGAAACCAACCCGTTTTTGACATCGTATTTTTGATAAACGCGATACATTTGTGCAGCCGCCGAGTTTACACTTTTACTCTCCCAAGCCACTTGGTTTGGTTGTTTTTCCGTTGAATTCCCTCATAAAGAACCAGTTATTACCGTGTGAAAGACTGGATTAAAGCTATCAAGACCGAAGGTGACTTGCCTCCCCTTGAAAGCATAGAAATCGCATTTCGTGACCGGAGCATTTAGAGCGTGTGGCCAACTGTCGAGTAATTCGAGTGACCGGTTTGTCCAGTCAGGTCCCATGTGTCCTAAGCGCCATTTGTTGTTAAGGAACGCTGACGCGCCCTTTTGAACTCCTCTCGTTTATCAAACGTTCTCAGTGCTTTGATATAGTCGTCATAGTGTTGTAGAGTAATGGACATAGTTATTTGGAAAATACTAAGCTAGGCATAAGAAAATGGTGATGTTCTATGTGTTTAGCTTAGTTACTGGTTTATTTTTGCCGCTTATTGTCAATGATGATACGGCTAGAGCTTTGATTATATCGTTAGGGAAAAGCTTAAAAAATAAAAATGTTACACTGAAAAAAAGTGGTGCAATTCATGAATGCTGAAAACACTGTGCTAAGGACCTAAAGATAAAATTAAACTGAGAAATCAGTGGTATCCTTAGACAAAAATGCCCAAGCAAGAACGATTTTCAGTACCGATTTCATGAGCAACAACTCCCCTTGTCCAACATCGTCTAGCAAGAGTGATAGGTTGAGCTTTTCCTATTCTTCCCAGATATGATGAACAACTAAGAAAGAAATAATCTATTATGACCAGAACCTTCATAGACTTTAAATCGAAGACGTGCATTTTTATTGAAAATATATAATGCATGCATCTGGTTTCGTTCGACTCAATTGAGTAGCCCAAATTAGGGGTATCGAATGGTCTCTGCGAGCATTTACGAGCATGCGAGCACTACGTTTTATTTTGCGAGCGCGAGCGCGAGCAGTGACCAATTTCTCTCGCAAGCACCGAGCTTTTTAGAAAAATGCAACCGGCGAGCAGCGAGCTCTTGTAAATTTTCCGCTAGGTTTCGCTGGCAGCAATCCCTTCTGTATGAACTTTTTTGAATTGTATGTTTGGTGGTATTTGACTATATATGATGCCCAATTTCAATAGTTTGCCTTTTCCCGGCAATGCGTCTGTCAGGTGCATTTTTGGTTTCAATCTTCATACGAGATGTATTCACATTGTCTTGATAATAACATATAGGTTAACTTACAGTTTATGTTATTGTCGTTTGGCTTTCAACTGAGCTTGACTACCATATTGAAAGGAGTTCAGTGCCACGTAGAAAAGCCTTTATTTCCGTACCAAAAAAAACTACGAGCAAACGAGAATCAGAGCATGTGAGCATTTGCAAAACATTTCCGAGCAAGAGCATGCGAGCACTCGTCTAACTTTTTGCCAGCAAATCGAGCAAAGGCCAAATTTTGCGAGCACTTGAAAATTTTAAGGGACCATTCAATACCCTTCAAATTGCCTTTAATCCTCAGAGAAGTAACACACAATACAAACATACCAACAAAAACAATGCAATGCCTATACAACAGAAAATGTGACATAAATATGATGGTTCAGTGCTATCTGGAAGCTGATAATCCAAGTTCTCTCCTTGAACAGCGGTCAAAACCTTTTTCTACTTTGGGGATAAGTGCCACTGAGCTATTGGAGCTGATTCGGGCATTAAATTAGTTTATGCGAGAAACGTTTTGTATACTGCCTGCTTCTGAATTGAACGTTAATGTTTTTTTTTTTCTAATATGCCTGTGTGACACACAGAAGCTGCATTTGGTTTAGTCTCAAGTGTTTCTCTTGAGGTTATAAAAATCATCATGATGGCTATAGAACATAGACACTTTTAGGCATTTTGGCATCGGTTTTTAGCGTTAGTATAAGTGTATTAGCATAAACATTAGCATTAGCACCGAGACCAAACAACTATCCAACTGAGAGCAGCTTATAATCATTGAACGTTTGTTAGACTGCATACTTACGTACCCGGCACCAGATCGGAAGTAGACATAAGATCTTTCATTTGTCCTCGCTTTAAAGCGAATACAGGTTTTGTTTGTCCATTCGTCCATTCCTGCCTTAATAGCAGCCGATGCTCTGGAATTTCTAGCTAGAAAACACACTGGACTTTACAGAACAAAGTGATTGACTAATGAATCAGTTGACCGACCGTTTGTCATGTTATACTCAATCGATCCCTACATCGATCGATGAAAGGTCAGTTGGTCATTCGTTTGTCATGTTATACTCAATCGATCCCTTCATCGATCGATGAAAGGTCACTTGGTCATTCGGTTGGAAATGGACGACTAAAGGGTTGTTTGATCATTTGGTTCTTTGATTGCCAAGTTTGGTGGGCGGATTGCCTGGTCATTTGGTTATTTCCCTTTCTGGCCATGGCCGGTTGGTTGGCTGGTAGGTGAGTTGTTTAATCTGGATCATTCGATGGTTTATTCCTTGGTTAATGGTTCTATATTATAATATATTTTATATTATGCATTGCATATTATAAGGTTCTACATATGTTATGAAGTGATTGACAATCACTAGATGCAACTACTTCGATTTCGATTCCTTTTCTGCCCGCTTGGCCCAGCCACTTAGCGCGACTAACAACGACTATTTCTAAGGGCCCGATTACATGGCGAATTTCAGCCCGCGCTGAAATTTCAGCCCGGTTAACCGTGCTGAAATTTCATCCCGGCTTCTGAAACAAATCCTCTGAAAATCAAATTGTCGATTACATGGAGATTTTTCCAGCCCGGGGCGAAATTCAGCCCGGGCTGAAAATCCTAGCCCGGTTTGACCAAACCGGGCTAGGATTTTCAGCCCGGGCTGAACTGCGCCCCGGGCTGAAAAAATCTCATGTAATCGAAAAGAAATTTCAGCCCTGGCTGAAAAGCAGGAAATAACATGGCTGCCTGATTTTCCCGAGACTCTTCGCGCCAAATTTCATATTTGGTGCCGAGACTAATATTTCAGCCCGGGCTGAAGTTCATCATGTAATCGCAACAAAATTTCAGCCCGGTTAACCGAGCTGAAATTTCAGCCCGGGCTGAAATTCGCCATGTAATCGGGCCCTAAGTGACTGGGCTCTTTTTTAACTTATTTGCAAGCATACAACTTTAAAATTTCTTTGTTTTTTCAAGAGCACAAAAGATTGTTGTTGTTGTTGTTGTTGTTGTTGTTGTTGTTGCTCGTATTGTAACCTATAATTTTCATCAATTTGCATTTGACAAAACATACCAAGTTTTGATTGGATTGCGTAGACTATAATTCCACCTGGCCACAGTCGCCGTCTGCTTGAACCTCTCTTCCGACGGGAACTGTCCACATCCAATTCGTCTTCAGCCATCCATTTCTGTCCTGGTGCAAGTTTTATGTCCCCTTCGAACAGATTCTTGTCATTGACGCCCAGATTTTCTGCAACACACGTACTCAAATGTAACTTACTTTGTGTCGTTACATTAAAAATCGTAGTTTACCGGCGTCCAATGCTTAATACAACTTTTAGTGTTGGTTTCTCGCCTTAGCTTAGCCTTTGCTATTGTCAACAATAAAAAAGAAAACCTGCCCATGTCAGTTTAGTTTAGGAGACTGATCACTGGCATTCAGTTCCACAGACTAGCATCCCGCTTAGAAATTATCAGACGATGTGTTGGTAGTATATAACACAGACAAAGGCCTTGATAATTCTATCTATCATGCACAAACCGAATTCAATGACTGTTTTGTACAAGTTAGAACTGAGATGGCATCAGAACGGTCACTAAAATGGCATGGGGTGAATGGGCAACACTCATTGTGCCGGCTACTTGAATAAACAACAATACCCAATGAGTTGCGTTCAGCTTACCAAGACAAATTAATTTGTGAGGTATTCTTGCCACTCCAAAGCACATCCCACAAGTTGCACATTTTCATTGCTTCAGTGTTTTATACATGTGGGTACTTGACCCCGGGTAGTTATTAGCTATGCCGGCCATGTTGATTAGTCCTAATGAGGCCGAAACAGATCTCTATGGCTGCTAATGCTCGGGCTCAAACTTTATTTGGTACATTTATATTAAGGGGTAATGCCTGCGACCACGCGGCTACGGCGCCCTGTGACTGGCTTTCTTTGTGAGGCATGGTTGTTACTCTAAGCCATATCCCACACTTTCGCAAGTCCAGATTTTCGTGTTATTCTGGCTATCTGACCCTAGGTCTCCGGGGATGACTGACACTCGGACAGTGCTTATTATTCTCAGGACGGCCTCGGTTAATGTTATGCACTACCTCAAATACAGACCAGACGTCTTGGGACAATTCCACTTAACTCCTTCCTGGGGAACCCGAACGTACAGCAGATGCAGATGGTCATTGGCGAACAGAGTGAACAGGGTCGGACCCAGTCGGACATCGAGATTGAGAGAGCTCACAACGAAAACACAGACAAGGAAAAGAGTCAGGCCAGCCACGCACCATCGTCTGTAAATTGCGCGATTGGAGGCAGAGAGAGCAAGTGCTACGCAAAGCCCGCAAAGAAAAACCAAACCTTCTATTGTGTACTTTCTACAGAAATTTTAGCCTGTGCAAAGATCGAGTTCTTGATTCTAATTTTTACTCTCAATCCGACTATTTCCCTTCCCCTACATCAAGTAATACAGCGTGGAAGTAAGGTTAGGTAATTTTTATTAATAATTTGACAGTAATTTTACTTCCTCAGACCGAGCGTAAATACTCCCATGCAAACTCCTATAATTTTGCCATCTGACTAACATCACGCAAGACGATCATCACACAGCGAGAGCTTGGGCTTCCTGTGTATCAAGAAGAGCTTTCGATGCTTATACTGAACCAATATTTAGGCAGTTGAAAATTCTGAAACTCGGTGAAATTTATCGATTTCAAATTGGCAAGTTTATGTTTTCTTTTAAGAAAGGTCTCTTTCCTAATGCATCCAAAGCATTTTTTCTAATGATTAATCAAATTCATCATTATAATACTAGAGACTATAATGCCTTTTACTTATTTTGGTGAAGAACAAATATTAGACAATTTGCATTACGCTTTCAAAGGCCTAAACTGGTTAATTTGTGGTTGTTTTGTGGTTAATACAGAGATTCAGAATGCTGACAGTTTTTCTCAATTTAATTCTAAATTAAAAACTTTTCTCCTGAGCGGACTTCCCCTTCTTTCTGTTGTTGTCGTTGTTGTTGTTTTTTTTTTTCAAAATGTTCTTATAAATTACATAAGACACGCCTACAATTTGTAATTACTTGAGGTGCCGGCTGTAGCCCGAATAAGCCCTAATGGTTTCTGTATGGGCATCCTAGTCCCATGTTTTCTCTTTTATTGGTTATTTAATATCTCTCGTAGTTTAATACATACTTATCTTGTAATTTTAATAACAAAGTGGCAAAAAAAAATAAACTGAAACTGAACTGAAGCTACATGTGTATCATACATGGCACAAAATCAAATCTCAAGAGGTTTTATTTCCAATATGTATAAGAAATTTTGTAGACTTTTGCTACATTTCGGCAACCATAAAAAAACTGGATGTTATTTTAATTACTCTTGTTTTTATTCCCTCAATCCACTTAAAATGGTTTGTTTAAACTCTCAAACTGTGCGGTGGAGAAAAATCGACTTTCACCCATAAAATGCCTAAACGCTCAGAAATTCAGAAAGGTTGCAAAAATTACTTTGCGACACTGCTTTAGGGTTGTCCACATTATGGCGGCATGATAGTGAGGCAAAGTAATCAAACATTATGCAGGAATAATAGTCCAAAATTCTTCGACTCTTTGAGTTTTATAAAAACTTCGCCAAAACATCGGATACCGGTCCAGGTTACGGCCAGGTACCACACTTTAAGAGTAAGGCCTGGTTACAAATTAACAAAAACAAAACTTTTAGCAATTCCAGTTCTACTGACACAATTGTCAGTTGAAGTTTCGGTTTACTCTCGTAGTCAGCATACACCTGCCCAATGTGGTCCACTCATTTATTTTATGTGAATTGCAATGGAGCATAATAGTGACTCTTAGTGTTGCTTTTTGAGCATAATGGTGACATCTACTAAGCATAATAATGTAAAATATCGAGCATGATATGGACAACCTTTTACACGGCTTTCTTTTTCGCGACGAATTGGAATGGTGTGTGCCCTTTGGAATTTTTTTGGAGCAAACAAGGTTGCAAAGCAATGTGTGACGTAACAGCGTTGTTCGGGGAAAAAACGAAACGTTTTCCTCAAATATACAATGATAGTGTTGGTTCAAGCAATTTACTATTTTCTCGCAGGGCTTTTTACGCCGCCTCGGCATAACAATGTAACACAAATAACATATGAATTCATTTCTGGAAGGGATGAAAGAGCAATATTGAACAATATTGAGCTATCTTTAACACACGGTAGCTTGTGTTTTTAAAACCTTAATGCAACTTTCCATACACGTTTCACGGATGATGATAATAACTTTTCTGTCAATATCATGCAGATTTCGGGATAGGCGACCAAAATACAGCAGAGCCCCTTTCTTGAAATAACCTGAAAAGCATGAGCAGACGGAATCTCCGATGTCCATTCACCGAGCACTTTGTTTCAACAAAACAGACTTTGGAAACACAGTTTTTCCATGTTCATGGAGAATACTTTTAGTAATTAGGGTCGAGTAATGTCGTTTGTTGGTCTCAACCCAACAGTTCCAAAGAGTTATGTCTTGAAAAACTTGAAAGTCTTTGACCAAAGAGGGTTCAAATCCAAAAAACGCATAGTTTTCAAGGACTATATACAGTATATTACGGAAATATACATGACACCATCATTCACAAAGGTGTTTATCATTTCATTGATAATTTTACCTAGCCTCGGGAGAAAGGCTGTAAAACAATTGCAAGAAGTGTTTGAGGCTGTGTTGTTACCAATATATAATTAAGAGAGCAATTCAGTGCGATATAGGCACTGCAAAAAAATCACTAACTACAACAATATTTTTTTCGCCGACTACTTGTATAGAGTACACAGAGACACGTTATATTTATTAAAAGAATCTTTACCCTGCAACATGTTGATTCATCAATGGTGACGCACAAAGTAAAGTAATAATAATAACCGGATAATCATTTCAGTTATAAAAACAGCTATCAATACGGGCCGTCTAGTGCACAATAAATAAGATGATGACTGCTACTGGGATTGAATTATATACATTCATTAAATAAGGTAGCCCCCTTATTAATAACGGCTATCTTAGTTGGCTCTCTAGTTTGGTTTTATCGATAGATAACGTATCCTTATTCCTAGTGTCATAGTAATGGCAAAAGGATATGGTTAAGATATTTTGACAAAGAAATGGTGATTCACCATCAAGATCTATATTTGCGCGGCGATAAAAAACACAAAACAACAAACTAAAATGGCCCAATTTCTTTTAAAGCTTTGATCTGTTTTGCTGCTCGGTAGTCCCGCTATTACGCAATCAAAGAGACAATTCACTATAGCATGAAAAAGTGATTAAACGTTTAAATCCGAGCCACTTATATCAGTCTCACTCGTTACTGCACCGTAGGTTTAGGAAAGGAAAGACACTTACCATCGGGGTTACTATCTGCACCAAGCACAGTTCTAACTACCACTAGGAGAACAGCGGCCAATGTCACATGCATGTTCCTTCCTTTGCACTGTACGAACTGGTACACTTCTTTATCTCGTTGCCTCTAAACGCTACTGATTTTAAGTGGTATTAATTTAGCGGAAACCTCGAGTCCTGCGTCCTCACCGAATATTAACCAACTGCGCCCGGAATGCACATGAAAGGAAGTGAGTAGTTATTGAACAGCTTGTGAGGCAAAGAGACATTACAGGGAATTACAAGGGTGAAAAGGCACCAAGTTGTTATGAGAGCCTTAACTAACGCTCCCGTAAGGTTTTTCGACTACGAATAGCTGAATTAACGGTAATGCAAAACCAATGCCTCCATGAATAAGAATGGCGTATAAAAAAAAAAGAAATTTGCATGCCACTTCTTTGCCTTTGCCCAATACCATAACCTTGTTTGTTGTCACTGTGCTGTTCTTCAAATTACTATTATCCTTACCAGAAAAACCTGTGTACGTTTTTCTCTACCACGGCAGCGTCAATGAAAACAGCATTTCAAAATAAGGCTTATCGTTATGGCACCTCTTTCGAAATTATTCCAACTTGTAAGATAGAGTGGGTTTACTTTATTAGGAGCTAAATTACTTAAAATGGCATTGAGGCGAAGAAAACACAGAAGTGTATATTTTCTTTCTCCATCTGCCTATAACTGTGTTAAAGTGGACGGTAACAAGATGCAATGAAATATAACATGTATACTATGTACAGTTGACGTTTTTGGTAACTCGAACCTCTCGCTAACTCGAAGTGCTCTATTTTTTATTTTCAAGTCATTTTCTCTATAATTTTACCCTTGATAACTCGAACTCCTGCTAACTTAGCGCTCGAACCTCTTCTCGTTTGGCCCTTGAAGATTCGAGTTATCGGGAATCAATTGTACCTGATAAGTAAGAAGAGGGAGTGAATAGGTTCGCGGATCGGATTTTGAGGATATATTTTACGGATTGGCGGATTTTAAAAGCTTATTGGATCACGGATTTCTTCAATATTTCACCATGGATTATGAGGTTTGTCTGTTTTGAAGTACAGATCGTAGAACTAAGACATTTTCTTACTTTTATTATAAATGTGTTTTTGGAGGCGATGGCGTGCGACTCGGTCAGTACGTTTCTGATCGTGAGAAGTTTATTCGACAGTGTCATGCTGCAAACAATATGTTGTTGTCATCAAGACTGAATTATTGCTCTAGATTAATTACTGAAAACCGATATGATTTAAGCAAGCTGTTTTCAACTTTTCTGAAACTACTTCACCAGTGCCCAGAAACCAGATTTCTGCAACATGACAGCATCACGTCGTTAGCACATGATTTTATTGTGTTCTTTAGCAATAAAAGTAGGAACATTCGTGAGGATCTTGATCCATTTACACCGGATAATGTTCTTGAGTTCAGGGATGCTGCTGCTGGATGTCAATTTACTACCTTTGCAAATGTCTCATTGACTGAACTGGTGACAATTGTTGAATCTATGTAATCAGCAAAGTCTTGCCATTTAGACCCTATTCCTGGTTGTATCATGAAGGACTGCTTTGCTACTGTTAGTTGAGTTATAACTAGGATCGTCAACCTTTCAATAGAGTCTGGAATACTTCCTACTGACCTCAAAGTGGCTAGTGTTTAACCGCTGCTCAAGAAGCAATATATTGGCCCGCATTACAATGTAATTCAAGAATTTTAGGCCAATTTCGAACTTAAGTTTTCTGTCCAAAGTGGTGGAGAAGTGTGTCGCCAATCAGCTTATTGATTATTTAGATGCTAATAATCTCGATGTCATCTGTTAATCAGCGTACAGAAAACTTCACAGTACTGAAACGGCTTTAATCCGTGCCCATAATGATGTCGCAATTGCCTTGGATCAGAAAAGATCAGTGATTTTGCTGCTAGTAGTTATATAGTTGGGGGTACCAAACCATTTTTATGATTTATTACCTACCCAACTTATAACCAAATTTTGGCAATCTATATATTTTAAAAATTAATGGAATATTGGCCGGCACAGCTGTGCCGTGACGTACTAGTTTGGTAATAACCGTACGGTACTGTGTTGATACCAACCCAACTTATAACCGGCGGGGGTACCAAACCATTTTTCCATTTAATGGCTAACAAATTTTTTATGTTCGATACCAACCCAACTTATAACCAAATTTTGGCAATCTATATATTTTTTCACATTATTATTCCTTACATAAAATGATTTCATATAATTATTACATCAAATGATTTTATATTATAATTTTATATAATTATCACAAATCGTGATTTCACTGTTTCCCCTCCTATCCCCTCTTTTCTCTCAAAATGATTAAACTATATATTATAAAAAATGGAAATGCGTTTGACCCCTATGCGTGATTTTCTCGGAAAAATCACCAAGCGTGACATTCTCGGAAAAATAGGGAAACCCCCTGTAAAATGAGTCATCACCTATAGCTATTGTATTCAAGGTCATATGATTGTCATATGACCATCAGGTGAACTTGTTTTTGAAGTAAAGTTTGTTAGTAAAGTTTACCAGTAAAGTTTGTCGTCGAGATTTAAGGTTATGGTTTGAATGATGTTAGCGACAAAACACCACAGCTGTGGCGTGACGTCAGCAGCCAATAGGGCTTTTAGATTTTATAGTGGCCGTAAGCATAACTTGTCACACCATTATCATGAATATACCGCTTGTCATCGAAACAGCTGAGTGATACTTTATTGATTTTATAACTTCCTAATTCATGGTTTTGACTTCTTATGGTTTTCATAGTGTGATACATTTGTTTATTTCGTAATAAAGTCTCTTTATAGTTTTCATGTTTAATGTTTTTCTTAACAATACTCTTCTTCATTCCTTAAGCAGCGTTTCCTCCTTTTTGGTTGTCTTTCATATAACTATACATTTCCGATCTCAATCCGACGAATTCAGTTATTGGAATACCAGCCGCCTCATCTTTGAATTTACCGATTACTTTTTTGTTTGTCTTATCGAAATACGGTGAGTTCTCGGGGTAATCACTGTTATCGAATCTATTTTTATTCCCCAGAAGTCATTATAAATATCTTTTGTTCTGATCTCATAGGTCAAGCTGTCTGTGTCTGTGAATAATAATTTCGCTTCTCTACCGTATTTTTGTTTGATGTAATTATAATGGAAATCGTACATTAACGTCTTGCTTAAATCCAAGATGCACATACCCACCATTGGTAAGAAAATATGGTAACCCATCCATCCGAGAAATTTTGGTTATGACGTCATCGTACGACCGACCGACCGACCGTCCGACCGCCCGACCGTCCGACCGACCGTCCGACCGTACGTACGTCCACCCCATCATGTAAGCCAAAGTCAAATGTGATACTCCAGTTTACCCTTTCGTGTGCAAGCTCGCATGTAGGCGCGCTTCCATATGAACTGTTTATGGAAAGATCATTTGCCCATACACGCAGTTCTCAACCCGCGTTTTTGTGGCGGGAAATTGCATGGCCAAATTTTGAAGACAGTTTTAAAAGAAACCCAGTTTTGTCTATTCGTTGGCGGAATATCTGTGACAAACAGCGGGAGAAAGAACAAGAAAGGGCACGAGTAAACAGGCAGAGTATCAGTGAGAAACAGCGGGAGAAAAAGCACGAGCAAACCGGCTGAATTGTATTGTCGAGCAACGGGAGAAAGAACAAGAAAGGGCTCGAGTAAACAGACTGAATCGTACTGACGAACAACGGGAGAAAAAACAACAAAAAGCTCGAGAAAAGAGACGAAATTATAGTGAGGAACAGCGAAAAAAAGAGAGCGTCTCTTGTCAAGCTGTAAAAACATTACCAAGTGTCAGGAAGTTTCAGCTTTTCCCCGTGTTTGCCTGCATAAGCTTGCACGAAGAGAAAAGATCGTGTGGTCTGGCAAGGTTTCAGTAATTATACGCTGTCTTCGGACCTTGTTGTTTATTAAAGTGGACGGTTTTGCCGCTAAAATCCTTTATTGAACAAGCTTCCTTGATAGGCATGAGACGTAATAAGACTTACTTTTGTGTGAAATGACCGCTTCTGCTTAAGAGCTCTGCGTTCGGAGTGATTGTTGGTTGACTTAAACTGTGCGCAGGTTAGTACTCCTGTTTTGTCTTTTATATGGACATTTATGCCAAGAAAATTGAATAGCAATTTGTCTCGGTTTGTTACTTGTCTTATTTTTCCGATTTCTACGAGAAACGTCGAAGAGACATTCGCATCGGTTCCTTTTTTCTTACGTTTTGTTGTTTTCACGCTTCCATCTCAAATTGGTTTGGACTAAAAAATGCTCGTGTTTTTTCCAAATGTTTTCTATCCAATATTTCATTAGTAGATCCTAAAACTCTTCGTTTTCCCTGCTGTCGCTCATTTTTGGGCACAAAATTGGTTGAAGAAAAGCCAAACGAAGTTCGGACGGTTTAAATCCTCGGCTCCGCTTTGTTAGGAACAAGAGCCGAATTGACATTTGGAAAACTCTCGCAAAGAGCGACAACTCCTTGCCAAAAGTAAACACGATTTTTAACAGCTTTAGCAGTCGAAATGCCAGCAATAAGATGTCCCTCACAGCAATTCTCGTTGTTAGTTAAAAAATCGTATACTTAACGGGCTAATTGCACTAAAAACTTTGTCTTTAATTCAATGTTTATTGACAAACCGATTTGTTTGTCTGTTGTCATTGCCAATCAGATGTTATCATTAACAGTGATGTAAAAAATAATACCGCCCACGACTCGTAGTCAACGTTTGTAGTTCGCAATATTTGTAGTTGATCGAAGTCAAGAATAAAACCATTCTCAACCATTTGTAGTTGATCACCTGAGTTGATTCATGGCTTATCGTGCCGCAGCCACTTTTCACAACGAAAAGTTAAAGTCATTTTCGCTTAATGTTTTTCGGTGCTATTGTACAAAGGACACAGACGGCACTTTTCTATTATCTTTACTCTTATAGATCACAAAAATGACGCCATAAAATAGTTAAAACAAGGCCGACAAAGTACTTTTCTTCTTTTTTGGGTGGTGTCGAAGAGTACCCACTTTGGGGTTTAACCATTTTGTTTTGTTGTGGAATATTTCGGTTGGTTGAGGTTAAAATGTCAACGATACATGTTAGAAAATTTGTGACTTAGCCAAAGCACATAACCGGTTGTGATGTTAGATTTAAAAGTGAGACACTGGGACTGTTAATCTATAGTTTAGAGATTTACACCATTTGTATTGAAATGTAATCGGATGTAATTAAACTGTGATGAAGTAAAATCGTTTATGCTCTGGTCATGTAGTCCCTTGATCCAACGTGGCAAAGGCCGATGATAAATCGAAAATGTACGTTAGCACATATCTGAATGGTGGCTGTGGCTCTGCAGCAAAACAGTAAAAACTATAATCACAATGCAGAAGTCCTTACTAGAGTCCTGGCTCGAGTCCTGGCATTGATTTTACTTTATCGGTAAATGCCATACAATAAAAAAAGAACTGTGGAGCTCCGCTTTTAGGTTTGCCTAAATATATATATTAGTTTCTTTTCATCAGTTACCAATCTGACATCTACTCGCTTTCTGATATTTTCCATCGTTTTGCCGAATACACTGTTATTTATAAGTTTGAAGAAGTCTTTCTCGAAAGCATTTTTGGTATTAGTTCTTTTGTGAGTATTGAAGTCAATGTATTTCTTTAACCACGCAGACTGATTGAATTCTAATACTCGATGGACTTTCGTTAATTTTAAACCGAGATCAATATACAATTGTAGGTTCCTGTAATTAAGCACGTATTTTTCCTTATTACTCAATGTTGGAATGAGTTTGTGTACCAGACCAGTTGATATTTTATATTTTTCTGCTGTTTTTTTACAATAGCCTGATAGCATATCTTCAGTTACTTTAACATTATGGAGGTCATGCAACTCTTCAGGATATTCCAGATGGACTTCAAGTATCAAAGCCTTATTGGCTGAGGTCCCACTAGCACATTTGACAACGCTGTTACAACGGTGTCACACTGTTTCAAGTGTGACCGACTATTTATCCAATGTCAGTGTCAGCGTCTGTTGCTCAGGTTACGCGGCCCAATCAAAGGACTTTAACAACGCTGTTTACAACTCTAAAAGTACGATCTATCTGGTGTCTATCTAAATTCACTTGAGACGGACCAATCGCGACTTGCTGAACAGGAAGTCCATTTCGCGATAAGAAATTTTAGCGCCAAAGCGATTTAGTTTCATCTGAAAGGTCAACTTAACATTTAGTTTTCAAGGTTGTCGCTTGTTCAGTTAAACGCACGAAGGAAACAATGAAGATTTTTTGAGTAACATGGATCTTAACAACGACTGGACTGCTTTTCGGCCCTCTGCCAGCTGGGAAAGGTAAATTATATTCGATTGATTCATTAGTAGTTCATTCCTTTATGATGTTTAACCTTTAAAAGTGAGCTGGGTAGACGGATCCGTAATGGCGGGAATTTGACATGTATTCTTCACTGATTCTTTCAGAAGCAGTCACAGTCAGTATGGCTTCATTCCCCATGTCGACCTTCTAAATATGCCCTTTCCCTCAATCTCCATGCCTTATCCGTCATCCAGCCAAGTTCCTGCCCTAAGTCCACCGCTAGAAACCTCCGCTTCTTCTAACAGCCACGCAGAACCACCGAAAACCTCGACTACAAAGCGCTCCCCATCATGGAGCACTCTAGAAGAAGAGACCCTTATAAGAATTTACAAAGAGGAAGTTGAAGGCCTTCGGAAAAAGGAGAAAAAGGGGCAGACAATGTGGGCTATTATAGCCGAGAAATTGGAGAAAGAAATGAAGGCACTGGAGGTCAACAGCTCTAGAACGCCTCAGAGGGTGAAAGAGAAATTTTTTAACCTCACTCGCCGCTACAAACAAGCAAAAGACAAAATTAAATGTTCGGGAGCGGGAAGTGACGACATGGAGACCTGCCCCCATTTCGACATTTTAGATGAGTTCATGGGCTCAAGAGACATCGTTAACCCACCCTATCTCGTGGAAACAACAAGCAAGAGCTCCTCAGAAAGCCCGCGGTCGACTCCATCACCAGTTCCTTCGACCTCTTCAGCTAGTGAGGAACTAGAAGGCAACGCCGCATCTGAAGAAAATCCCAGAAAAGCTAAGAAGCACCCTCGTGAAGATATCAACAAGGTAGACTGTGAGGATGGCAGTGGGGATGGCAAGAAGGGTGGCAAGGTGACTAAGAAGAGAAAGCGTCCACCTAAAGGGCCTGGACAGAGCGATGACGACCCATGGTTGGCCATTTTTAGAGAGAGCCAGGAACGAGAGGAACGGATGATGACAGCTCTTGAGAGAAGCGAAAACAACTTTAAAGATCTTTTTCTTACCGCCATAACAGAATTTGGAAAAATGGTTAAGAAAGATTGAAAATATTAGGTCAATGTTTTGTTTCTGTTTTTTGCATGGAATATAATGCGCAAGTCTGATGTTGATATTCGCTATACATTTCCCTGTTTTAGCTACAAGTTAGTGATAAAAACACATTTGATACTTGAACTTGAATACACTTTGACTGTAATCATTTAAGATTTTGAAAATAAAATTCTATGAATACGTAGATTTTGCAGAGTGGTGATCAGTTTATAAACTGAAGTTGAAGAATGTAACTTGCAGAGGTTTAAAGGTAGTCTGCGATAGCTTGCCTTATCCTTCGGGCCGCATTATCCGGCCTTAAATAACCATCCCCACCATCATCATCACTGTCATCATCATCATCATCGGTGTCATCGTCATTTTCATCCAACTGGTCATCCATGATGTCATCTTCATGAATTGGTAAAGAAATGAAATCGTTCTTCCTCCGGTTTATTTTAATTGCAGAGGACTTTCCAATGCCGAACGTTATCGCAGTAGATCGATAAGAATTTCCTGACCCTAGTCTCCACAGAGCTATCGCTACTCGCTTCTGTACAGGAATCGCCTGTCGAAAACGTGTGTTTTGGCGTTGGATGTCTAGAGTAACTATCCCACAGATATAATCAAATGTTCCTCTAGAAACTCTAAAATGCCTTTTCCAAAGGCTGTTAAGAGCTCTGTTATTGAGTATTTCCTCTAGCCAATGTTGTGGGCGAGGGTAAACCCAAACGCGACGAATCCTTCTTACTCTTCGAGTTCTCAACAACCGTGCCAGAAACATCCTTCGGCGATGTAGAAATTGGCTCAAGACCATATGACGATGTAGATTGATCCTCCTTGTAACAAGTATTAAAGTAATGATAAAAAACAATCCAGCAAGAACGCGATGATCAGGCATCTTGCTGCGAGATTGCTTTTGCCGCGAAATTGCAAGTTGAGATGTCTGACAAGTTGACAGCTATAAATTTCAAACCGCTGTTTAAAACTCCTAGTGGGACCGCAGGTTATGTGACACCGTTGTTACACTGTTGTTGACCTGAGAGGTCAAAACAGCATTGTAACAGCGCAGTCAAGTGCTAGTGGGACCCCAACCACTGTCTTCTTCGTATTTAGCAGGGTTTAGATTATTGGTTTGTTTTTCAGTCAACCATTTGAAACCACCTGTTGGTAGATACTGACTCAGATTGTTAGCATCTTAATACATTATATACTTTGAGGGCGCCTTCTCATCATATTTTTTCATGTATTTATTATTTGCTTTACCATGTCGGTTGGCTATATTACTGATACCTCCACGCATACCATTCTCAATGAATTGAAACATATCTACATCAGTCATAAGCTCTAGTTTGATATCAGTCATTTTCAGCATAGCATCCCAGGAAAGTCCAGGGCTTGTGAAATAATGACAGGGGTCTAGTTTATAATATTCTAAACAAGTTTCCTGAAGTTTTCAAAAACATCAGCTAACAGAAGGATGTCAGATTTGAGATATAAATCATGGTACTCACCCATATTTTTGAGAGAGAATGTATTCCACACATTTTGAGCATGTTTATAATTTTCATCTGTTATATACTCATTATTCAGGATGCTGTAAAATTTTCTTTTGGTGGTAGCTTTTCATTAAATCGATCAAAGCTATCCATGAAGTCATATGGATAAACTCCTTTTTGAGACATTAAATCAAGCTTTTTATTTTTGAATTTTTGGGAGGTGTATTTTAATAATTCGTTTGGCAGACTACTCACTAGTTTTTCTAAACTTGAGCTCATAAACTGGAAACTGTCAATGAAAGTCAGATGATTACCAAGCATGAATGCCATGTATTTCTCCATGTTATTAGGAATTGCATTAATGTTCATTTGACACTTTTCACCTTTTCTGTTTGTGTATGTATGCCTTTTGACTATTTCACCGATCTCTTGCATTATGAAATGACTGTCATATCCTCGGAGATTATGAAATATTACAGGAATTTTATCAGTTATTTCGGAGTTGAGATTGCAACCTTGATGAGCTGAACCACGATACACACCAGTGATATGACAATGGTCTCTGACTCTTACATCGGTTTTATTGTATTTTTTATTACAGATATGACATTCATCGGCTTTTTGGAATTTCTCTTCATCCTCTTTTGTCATTTTCGGTGGTTTGTTGAATTCTTTTTTCATAACTTTTTACAATATTTAATTTCATCTAACAAAGCTTCCATAAATTTGTAAACAGCTTTTTCACCTCTATAAATTTGTTCTGGTTTACTGTATTTATCATCATAACAACAAACGACTTTATATCCATAACCACAGTCTATATACTTCTGATATGCTTCTGTATATGATTTATCATCATTGGGTTGACAACCATGTATTTTTTCTGTGATAGCTTCAAAGTCTGCATATATTACAAATGGCACTGGTAGTTGTTTGTGAAAATTGTTGAATTTTAATATATGGTTGTCTTTAGTTGGCATTTTTATCGCTTGTGTGCCATTAAATTGGATGCAGTTTTCTTTATGATTGGCTAATACTTTTTCAGAGCTGAAGCATTGCAAACAATGCATACAGAAATGTTTCCTCTCTTTGTGTTTCGTTTGATTGTACATGAATTTATTGAAATCTTTTATTAATACGTAATGTTTGTTTTCATTTTCTGTAATCAACAATAGATTCAAAAAGTCTTCATTCTTTTCTTTTGAAATATAAATTGGGTATGGTTGTTTGTCTTCATAACCGAAAACATTAATGTTAATCTCATTTTGCTTTTCTATTTTGTTATACTGTTTCGTGGTGACTGGAAATTCAATTCCTGAATAATTGAGATTTTCAATGAAAGCCTTGTCAACGTTTTTGATTCTCTGTGGGTATTTAGCTTGGGGGTTTAAATGTCTGATATGACACCATCTGAATCATTCATTGTCCTCATTTTTCATGTTTATCAAACCTTTTGCACTGTTTCTTAGTTTTTGCGGTAATTTGATGTATGAAGAACCTTTCATCGGTTTGTATTTTACCACATTGAGATAATGATTATCAACTGATTGAATTGTCCAACCTGATCCTTCAGAAATCCAAACTGCAATTTTATTTAGTATATTTTGTTTGGATACTTCAAGTGATTCAGCAATCTCTGGATTGTTTGTAATAGTCTGAGTTTGACTGTTAAAATAGGCGGTCTTATAAATTGTTTCTCCATCTGATATTTTTGTGAATGTTACTTTCAATGTTTGAACAAATTTTAGTCCTTTTATTGATTTTAGTGTATTTATAATATGGTATGCAACAGCTTTTCTTGTGTTTTGTAGTTGAACTAGTGGATCCTTTTTGTTTTTGATGTTGATTTTATAAGAATTGGTATAACCTTTTAGAGCTTTATCTGTTTGCTCTATCTTGGTTCTTGGTAGTGGTACCGGTTTTTTAGTCCTTGGCATTGGAACCGGTTTATCCCTAAATTCTAATGGTGGAAGAATTATGTTGTTTTCATAATCATGCACTATCTGTTTGACACTCTTTCTTGGAGTTGGAATTGGCTTCCTTAGTTTTGGTACTGATTTAGTTTCAGGCTTCTTCTTATCATTCTGTTTTAATAACAGATTAATTAATTCAGATTTTCTCAATTTTTTGAGATCTCTTTTATTCATACTATATGGTGAGATAATATTTTTCATCATAAAGAAAGTGCCTTTTGTAGGTAATGAGAATCATTCTGGTTATATGCAATGCATTGTAAGAAATTATGGTGGTAAACAAAAAATATATCAAGTTCATAGGTTTGTTTGGGAATGCTTTAATGGTAATATACCAGAAGGAAAAGTGATTGATCATATTAATAATGATAAGAAAGATAATCGCTTGTGTAATTTACAACTCATGACACAACAAGAAAATTGTAAAAAATCAGTAAAAAATAGAGATTATTCTTTTGTTATTAATAATCATGAAAATAAAAAGTGTGTCAAAGCAACAAATATTAATACAAATGAAGTATTATATTTTAATAGCATGTATGCAATTCAACAACATCTTAAAATTAATGCTGGTATTGTTAAAATGGTTTGTGAAAATATTAATAAATGTAAATCAGGAAGATCAAAATTAAATAATAATTATTATAAATTCGATTATATTAATAAAGATGAATTTCCTGATCATTATATAAAATCTGCTAATATAAAACCTGTTAGATCAGATAAATCAAAACCTAGATCTCCTTATAAAAGATATAAACTAGTATTATCAGATGAAGAAAAAAACATACATCATAAAGAAGCATGAAAAAAATGGCGACAGAAGAAATTTACATGTTTAAAATGTAATAAAACTCTTAAAAATAGCTCTAAATGTGTTCATAACAATATTTGTAAATAAATTACTCTATAATATAATTCTTTCTGTTTTTCAGATAGGTATAGAAATATAACAGTTTTCACAAATACGGTCTCTTCCATAAATGTTGATATAAAAATCAAACAAAATAGGAAAAAATCGTAATAATGATTCTTTCTCGATAAAAATATTTTTACCTTCTTGGATATACGAGCCAAATAATTTTAGCTTGTACGAGTATCTTCTTTGAAATGTATCAGACATCATAATGATTTCTACTGAGTTATTGAACTTGCTCTCAATCTCGTTGATATTGAAATAGAGTTTGTCGCTGTTATTTGAGTAGCAGTGAGTATGAAGATACAGATTCTTATAGTAAAATTCAAACACTCTTTTTTCATTATACTAATAGTTTTCATTAATTTCGAGAATAGGATTGAAACCTTCTAATATTTTGAGATCCTCAGGAGTATAATTTATTTCATCGAGATTACCATCAGCATCATCAAGCTTATCTAATGTCATATTTTTGAAATCATAAAATGTATTGCTAAATGCTCTATAATGATTTCTAAGAGGTATCATAATTATTTTTCTCTGGTATTCTTTTGTTAAATTATACGTTTGATGTATAAGCTGTCATCTGTAACGTTTGTAAAATTGAGCTACTTATATTGATATATTTATTTTGTTTCTATTTTTGCTTTCATCAATTAGTCTTAATAAATTAAGTGCTTCAATAGCCATACATCTCATGCTACAAAGCTTCTTTCTTATAAGTAATCTGATATTATTAGGAATACTCATCTTTTCAAAATCAAGAGATATATTCAGCGATTGGATTATGATTGTTATTACATCTAATTTCATATAAAAGATATTTAGATAAATACAACCAGAAATAAAAATTTTTTTGGTCATATATATGACAAAGAAATTCGGATGATCCAATAGGTACTACTATATATACATTACATAAAAATATTCTTTAATCATCATCTAAATAAAATGCACTATCTTGTGAGATATTATAAGTAGGATCTTTATCTAAATCATCAGGAGTGCTCCATTGAGATGAAGATTCACTATCGTCATAATAAGACAACTCACATGAGGATTCATCATCAGAAATATAAAACATTTTTTCTGTTTGGTCAGTCATATATATAGGTTACATAATTTACCATAACAGATTATAAGCCCAAAAGTAAGGTGATTCTTTGTTTTGATATGTTAAATTACCATATTTGTCTCTTATTTGAGATGCTCTTCTGTATCTGTTTCTACGTTCCTTATCTTTATTAATCAAAAAGTCTTCATATCTATTATCACCTAAATGAATTCTTTTACCGTTTTTAAGAGTTACAAAGTATTTTTTATTCTTTATGTTACTATATTCCAGATCTCTTGCTCCATATAGATTCTTTGCTCTATGTTTCAATAAATTAAAATCTTTACCAGTTTCTATCATATAATATATTACTAGATTGTTTGTAAGTCCTTAAATGATATCCAACTGTTGAAGTCATAACTATAGCCCTTCCATTTGACCAAAGCTTGTTTCTTTTCATAATCTCTTCGAATGACTTTATCAATTCTGAATACATCTTGCTTTGCTTTCAGTAATTCGGGTTCATAAAATGATCCTTTTATTTCTCCATTATTTAAATCTTTTAGTTTGTATGTGATTGGATTAGTGTATTGGATCTCATCTACTATGAATAATTCTTCTGCCCAATTTGGTGTATAACCCTTGTCGAATATATTCCGTTTATACTTGGATGTTCGAACCTTGTCTCCAACCTTGAATTTCGGTTTGGATGTTGCTTGCTCCATATCACTGGGTAGATTAAAGTAGACAGTTCCTTCATTGCTCTTTTTGCTTGCTTCTGTTGGCGTCATCTTTATGCTTGAATGTTTTGCGTTATTGTACTGTTTTAATATTTGGGGTAATATATCTAAATACTGTGTATTACCTTGAACAGTGAACTGCTTCCACATTTTGGACTTGCTTGTTCGATTCCATCGTTCAACCACTGAGGATTTTTCGTCATTTTCTGTGGAGTATATCTGTATATTATATTTCTCCAACAAGTCCTTCAAATGTTTGTTATAGAATTCCTTTCCTTTATCAACCCATAGATATTGTGGTTTTCTGCCTTCATTGAAGATATTTGTAACCGCTATTCCATTTGCTGAATTTTTGCATATCAACAAGATCAGCAGCCCAAATCTCATCAATATGGTTGACAATCACATGCCGCCGAGTAAATTTCCTTTTTATGGGCGTATGTAATTCATCTGCTAGTTCTTCTTTCCAGTTTTCTTTACTCGACGGCTTCTTCCGTTTTTTGGAACACCAAGACCAAGTTTTTGCTTCTTATTTATTGTATTTCGAGCCAACCAGTGACCCCATTGTCTTTTATCATAGGGTACAGCATCAAGAGCTTTTACCATTTTCCTGTCTGCTTTATTTTTACCCTTTTTATCATCTTTGCAAATGGAATAATCAACATCATGTTGCATTGCTATTGCACCAGTCATTCCAGTCGGTTGTTGATATATCTCCAATATTTCTCCTGTTTTCGGATCATATCTAACCTGTTCTTCAAGCGGATTATATGGACCGGTATAATTATGTCCAGGTAGTGTAAATCCTTTTTTTGGTTTTGGAAGTTTACCAATCGCTTTGTGGATGTCAACAGAACCACCTGATATTTTTTTTTATATATCTCATGTAAAACTATCAAGAGCTTCATCAAGATATCTATTTGCAGTCTGTTTTATTTTTCTCTTAGCATAATCAGATTTAATAGCTCTTGATAAACCGAGTCTACCCAATTTTTGTTAATCCTGATATGATCTCATTACTCAGATTTCCTCCTTTTAATCCTCTACCATAACCTTTCCATTTAATCCAAGAACCGTAACTACGAGTACCGCCTTTTTTTATATAATCAGAATACTGTCTTTTGTATTGAGCTATTAGTTCTCGTCCTTCTTTTGCAGAAACTTCAGGTCCTTTAAATAGAGTTGGATCAGAGACTACATCCCACATTTTCTTGAAGCTAACAAGAGGAAATGGAATAGAAATTCCACTGCCAGTTTTATTATTATTGCCCGTAGCTTGTACGGGCTCATTTAGTTTAATTTATTCTGTTTCACAAATTTAGTTTTAGTAATACTGCATTCCGAGAATTTACATTTCATCATTAAACGACTATTTTTTGCTTTAACATATTTTTCGCTGCCTGGAACGCATTCAGTCTGTTTCTTCTGTTTCACACAATATGATTTCATTATAAATATGACTTACATATTTTTGAAATAGTCGATTATAAATTTATGGTTCACTGATTTCTCTGTTTGACTAAATGCTGTTTTATGTATTATGTCAAGTATTGATTTACCTTTTTGTCTTTCTAATAGATAATACAAACACCAATAACCACATAAAACAGAATCTCTTTCTTGTATTTCATCTGTTGAATATATAATCTTTTCACCACTTGTTTGTAAATATTTTTGTATTTCATTTGGCATTATTAAACCGAATGAATCAAAATATTCACATACGTTTTTGTCATCATTTATGTAACATACCCAATGAGTACCAGGCCCAATATGATTATTAAGATTTATAATCCCAACTTCAGGTTCATTTATTTGATTCGGTAAATTATCTCGACTGAATACACCTCTGAAATGTTTTATACCTAATTTGTTTACCCAATTGATTAAATCAAAGTTACTAAGCGGTTTATCTATGAATTTTTTATTATTTGACCTAATAGAGGGATTTTGGACTTTAGATTTCTGTTTATTGCTGTGTGTTGAGGAATACCAAGAGCTCCAGTTAGTAATCCTTCTCCCTTTTTTTGTCGTTTTTTTTTTGGTCTTTTGTTTTGGCTTTCCATAATCAAGCATAGGATTTTTCATTTGATCCCAAGTACCAAAAAATGTGTCGCTTCTATAATTTACAGGTAATACAAGACCTCCATCTTCTTTTACATTTGATTTTGGAACATGAACTGGTAATGATCTCCTTAATCTTGTTTTATTTGAATCAACTTGCAGACCTTTACCCCTTATAGCATTTAATAGCATTGGAGTACCGATAGATGCCAAAATCGTTCCTATACCTGACACTAGAACCGGTTTGTAAAGCATTTAGAATGTCTTGTTTTTGTTTAGCTGTCAGGTATTCTTTATATTGAATTAATTGTTTTACTTTTTAGTCTGGAATTAGAAATCCACCCTGTTGCAAATTCCAAATAATTTATTAATACCAAGAGAAGCTAAACCGGAAAGAGCTCCTGTAAATAGAGGAGCTGCTGCTTTTTTGACAAGAGGCATTGCCATTGGTAATAATTTTGATGACATACCTGCTAATGAACTCCATAAGCTACCTCCATGTCTTGCAACTTTGCGTATCTGACTTTTTGAAATTTTAATGTCAACACCTTTATTCATTTTCATTGCCTTTTGAATTCGTTTCATTTGTGTTTTTGTCAACATAAGTTCATCATTGCCTTTCAAATCAGATTTTTCTAATCTGAGCGTGATGGCTGAATTATTGGAATAAGCTCTTGAAAGTTTTTCCAATTGATTTTTACTTAATTTAACACCATAAGGAAAATATTGCGTCATATATTGTATATAATATATGTTACATTAAATTAAAATTTGATATGTTATATTATATTTTGATGATGTTATATTATGTTTTTTATATTCCTTAACGGAACATTAATTTACCATCCTTCTGAACAAGTTCGGCTTCCTGCTCATGTAAAATCAAAGCATAGATACTATAATTAGCATTTGTTCCATTACTTAGTTCATATCTAAAAGTCAGTTTAGTTGTTCCATCTCGAATATCTAGTTTTTGTTTAGTAAGATCAAAATACAAAAAAGGAAATATTGTACTGAAATTACTTCTGTTAAGCAAAGTGCCTTCACCATATTCGTTATTTTTATGCACATATTTTAAAACATCTCTATATACTCTTGTTATATCAGTACTAGGTGTATAATGAACTTCTGGATATTCGTTTCCGTTAGCAACTACTAAATGACAATTTGATAAAGTTTGTGCGTTAGCTACTGGAAAAGTATTATACAAAAATGGATTGGATGTTTGAGAACTAATATTAGCATCACTGATTATAAATACAAATACAAGCCTCGGTTTGGATATTCCACTAGTGATATTAAAATGACCGCTTCGTTGCTGTGATGAATTTGAACGCATGATTTCTTCTCTCAAATATGTCCATTTTTTATTTGTGATATATTTACTGGCATATACCGATTGACCTTCTGAGTTAAAAGTAATTCTGGGTACAACTAGTTGCATTTTTTTTACTGCATATTTGCAATTTTCACCTGCTTGCCAAATAACATTTGCATCAGATTCGAGTTCTAAATATATTTTGAGTCTTGTTTTTGGTAGAAGTTCGTCTCGGAGAGCACTAAAAATGAATATCTATTAAGAGGTATTTCAGTCCTGACCGTAGCTGATGTCCCCAATAAAGCTTTTCTCGTAGCAAAACCTTTATTATAATTGTCTTCTGTAGTTCTTTCTTCAGCATGTCGATTAGTATCTAGATAGAAGAATTCGTTAGTAGCCGTTGTTTCTGCATAAATCTGACTATACTCTAAGAGATTCTTGATATTAATACAATGATTGGCATCATTTATATCGTATACTTTTTACCGTTTAAATTGAAATTAAAATTATTAATCAGACTATTTGATCCATTAACTATGTCATTATGATCTTTTGCTGCAATATTATTGTTGTTTAAAATTTACTGAGATACGACTATTAAACCAATCGAATGGTGTCACTTCAGCTGTATTATCAGCAACAAATCGATAGCCATCTTTCTTTTGATATGCATTTTGAGCAGGTGCTGTATTTAAAGGCGTTTCTAATTCAAGAATGACATCCTCGTGTCGTTCTACATATTTTGAGTTTCTAAACATATAATATTAGATTACATAATTTTTCTCAGTTTACCTCCCGAAATTATCCTGTTAATTCTCTCATTAATCTCATATTGTGATAGAGGTTTTGTTTTTGGCATTTGATTCATTACAGGTGAATTTTTATTTTTCATGCTTAATAGTTGAATTATTTTATCACCGGCTTTTTTACCTGCAAACTCTCCTGTTTTTATGACTGCTGTTTGAAGAGCCTTTTTAGATGCTGTTTTTGCAGCCTCTTTCATTGTTTTACCAAATAAATTACTGGCAACAGATTGGAAAATATCCGTCAATGCTCCGCCATGGATTTCTCCGCTATGAACATGTTTCTTGACAGACATCCCTAAATCAGGATCATATCGTTTTTTATATTCAAATTGATTCATATACAAGTAGATTAGATAGATTTAGAACGTAAAATTAATGTCATAAACCAATCTATTCCATTTAAATCGATAGCTCTACCTAATGCATCTGCTACATAGAATCTCATCTCATCAATGTTTTGAAACATCATTGAATAATAATCTTCGAGGCTCGAATTTGAAACTATAACTTCTGGTCAAATTATCAGTTGGTATTACAGCTAGTAGATTATTTTAATATCCACTAAAAATCGAATTGGTCACTATATCTGAATGTATATTGATTTTATCAACGCTGTTGGTTATATTTGGTAATCTAGCACTATATTCAGTCGATGTTACTATTTTTTGTCAAAACCAAGTAATGTACCGAATTCTGTCCCTCTAAGATCAACCTGATAATTATTATCCAATTCAATGATGACTCTATATGAAGATAGAATGGATAATGTATTGATGGGATATTTATCTTTTGTTGCATGTGTTTGTTCTACCACATAATCGTGACTATAATCATTAATATCTTCATATGAATACATACCATCAACAAAAGTAATTGTTTCCCAATTTGAGCCTCCATCATGACTATATTTAATCTTATTATTATTGTATGTTTCATATATAGTATGCCATGAATAAGTCATCATAATTGTATCAACAGCTATTTCATGCTTCATATTCTGATCAAGTTTTAAAATTGTCTGTAATTTAATCTTGAAATCATGCGTTACAGATTTACCAACTTTCTCTCTATCGACAGATGAAATATAAATACTTCTTTCTTCCATTATAATATGATATTACATATTCTCTCAATAAATTATTTAATTGATTATTGTCAATAACACCGAGATGGTTTAATGTATGAACTATTTGTCCAAATTCTTGTTTAACACCGTCGTTACCAGCACCGATGCTTCCTGCTAATAATTCCATTCTGTCAAGTAAATCATCCGGATTATTATAATATAAAACACCAGCTCCTATTTTCTTATACTTTTTACTAGTACGATGAATTGGAATTTCAGATAATGTATTTAATTCATTGAAAATCATTCTCGACAGATCACTGTATTTCTTTTTACTGTTGAATCTTTTAGTTAGCAGATCAATTGTATCGAAATCTGCTTTTTTATCATATACCTTTTTACCATCCCTATATGCAATCATTCTCAATTGGCAGATCAATAATCAAATTTCCATAATTACCATTTTGTGGATTTACTTTGTATGCATTCCTTTTTTTCTGTGTATATATTCCAGATCCAAGTGTCTTTAACCCTTCGGGAATTACACTTACTCTTTTTCTATATTTTTATGATGACTTTATTTCTTTGTCTAATTCATCAATTTTCGCGATATTTTCCGGTTTATTTTTTTATTTTTCTTCGAAAATGGGGCTTTTGCGGCTCCTAATTTTTGTATTAATTGACCTAAATTCTTATCATAAAATTTGAAATTAGGTTCTCCACTCTGCACATCCTTCAATACATTAGATGATGTATAGAGTCCATATTTAGTCAATGTTTGAATATCAGCAGGATTGAATCCTTTATCTAAATCCGACATATGTTTGGGTAGTGATTCAGTCATCATTGCTGGTTTATAATCAATTGGTAAAGGTTTATAATCAATCGGTAACTTTATATCTTTTTCAGGTAATTGGTTATAAAGAATAACATCTTCTAAACCACTTGTAATAGCTTTTTGATTTTTTTGAAGTTGTTCAATTAATTCATCTTGTTTTTTATCAATACTCTGTTAAACACTTTTTTCAACATCAATTATGGTTTGTATATTTCTGATACTCCCTCATATTCATCTTGTTTAGCTTGTTTATATTCTTTCAACTCTTTTCTTACAGCTCTGGTTTTTCTTCCTGCTTCAATTTTGGAATTACTGAGCTTTTTAAATTGTTCAATATCCATTATATATAATAGTTATATAAACTTATCTAAACTTATCTTAACTTATCTTTATTTATCTAAATATTATATATAATGGAAATACCAAATTCCGATTTCAATGCATAACGAGCCAGAGCCTCTTAGCAACCAAAAAAATAGCTTGGCATCCAGCTGAGATTGGGGACTTTTAGTCCTCTATCTCAGCTGGATACCCAGCGACGCGCAACATTCTTATTCCTTCAATCTATCATCGTATGTCGTTTCTTATCTGATAAAGGAGTCATCTTTCTGACAATCGTGTCATCACAATTAGGTGTAAAAGTCAATTAAATGTGCAGTTATGTTCAATCTACAATTAAAGCATGCAGTGTCTTTTTTCAAATACACTTCAGCGACAGGATTTTAGTTACCGCAAAGCGGCGTGAGCTCGCAGTTTACTCATTATCATACACATGTCGTTGGGATTTTCGAGGAGATAATAGCATCGGGTTTTTCATCGAGTGATGATGATGTTACAGCGGTTGACGAATTCTCAGAGACACGAAATCCAATGTGGTAAGTTCCAGCAGCATCCTAACGCACGGGTCAAAGTTTTACGTCGAGCTTCTCGTGAGATGAACGGCTAAACTGAGCGAATTGAGTTCATTATAACTTCTTCGTCTGACTCGACGGTTCGTAGATTGAATTTGGATCAACCAAGACGCTTTATCTGTTTGATTCAGACAGATAGAACGTGTTCCATCGAGGAACAAACATCGATTAAAATTTGCATGAAAATATTTGCCGTTCTGAACTTGGTTCCACGAATTAAGGTGGACGCTTGACCTGACTGTTGAGCTTTACCTATTTGAGTTGACCGAAATTTTTACATTTAGTTCATCTCATTTGAAGTTCGACCTTGAACCCGGGCCTAAGAGCAGGAAAATTGCTTTCCGACAGTTTCTGATAGAGCGACGTACGTTCAGGAGATGCGAGACGACGCGACCACCTATTGCATTTGTTCAGGTATGTTGCAGTTGTAGGAATCGCCCGTGAAATTCTCATGACACCGATGCTTTAACTCTCATGTAAATTCTACAGTGGTATTTGAATTAGTCGTTATATTGTATTCGCTTTTGCACCACAATTATTTCGGAACCTAATTGCATATTTTGGCGGGAAACATGAAGCCGCGAAATACACGCGTACTCGCCATCGATCCAGAAAAAAATGGAAATGCACTGGCGTGGGTGAGGCCGCGGGAGGGTGGCTGTCTTAACAATAAGCATGGATACCTATAGCTTTTGAATAACCAAACAATTTAGTCCACAGTCTTTGCTGTGTTAGAAAAACCGCAAACTTTGTAAAATTTAATAAAAATTTTCCTGGTAGGATTTTATGCCTGAGTGCTTCTGGGATACATAACATGAACAGATTTTTTCAATTGCACATGGTAAGCTAGGTAAATGTTGTGTATCCTTTCTGGTTCATCCAGGTTGAAGTCCTGGCATTATTTTATGCCTGAGTGCTTCTGGGATACATAACATGAACAGGTTTTTTCACAATTGCACATGGTAAGCTAAGCAAATGTTGTGTATTCTTTCTGGTTCATCCAGGTTGAAGTCCTGGCATTATTTTATGCCTGAGTGCTTCTGGGATACATAACATGAATAGTTTTTTTTCAATTGCACATGGTAAGCTAGGCAAATGTTGTGTATCCTTTCCCTGAGTTTACCCAGTTTGAAGTCGTGGCATTATAGTTTGCTTGAATGCCTCTGGATTATGTAACATGACTGAACAGTGCTTTACAAATGCTCATTAAAATCTAAACTGTTGTATGTCCTGTCTGGTTGAAGTCCTAGGATCCTTGTATGAGGTTGTATGAGTGGCTTATGGAATAAATAATATGAACTATTTTTTAAATGCACTTGAAGGTCTCGGCAAATATTTTATATCCAAGTTCCTCGTTTGTTGTGTTTTGTGTTGGAATGGTATAGTGCTGTCCAAACTTCCGAACAGTTAATCTTCCCTTCTTCGATTCCGTACGTTTCGGAAAGAAATCCTAAACAATATTTTTACACATTACAACGTGTTGACATTTTGGCGGACACCAGCATCACGAAACTAGTTGTGTATTTTGTTCCATAGCTGTTACATGTACATTTACCCAAAACTCGTGATGGTTATTCTTTTACTGGAGGCCTGTTTAGTAAAGGAAAACGTTTAAAAACCCATTCCAGTCGAATAGTATTGGATTTCTCCTAGTAGAGCGCTAGTGATTCTTATAACAATCCGCTCTTTCGGTAAAGCCAGAATGGATGTCACATTTTTTTACGTGCGGCACGCTCCGGTTTTCCGTCAATTTCAGCGGGATCTCAATGTCTTTTTCTGGTTGCGTAGAGCCTCTAGCTCGTTATTGAACATCTCCTGATTGCGATCGCGAATATTCCACTAAATTTGATTAATTAGTGGCTTTACATGAAACACTTTTTGCAATAATACACAGCCGCTAAAACTGTTTCTTCTACGTGTGTATTGTTTCGAGATAACATTTAATTAATATCGAAAGTGTGTTAAGCCGCTCCTGCAGTGAAACCGCAAATCGACTACGTTGACGGCTCCAATGCAGACCCAAGACGTAACTCCTTAGCAACTAGACTTGTAAGATTTTTAAACTTCCGGTTATCTCTGGCTCGTGATGAAGATGAAAATACTTATTTCACACAACTATATCGTTATATGCCTGATAAACCATTCAGAATGCTAATATGTGGAAATTCGGGATCAGGAAAAACTAACCTTCTCTATCACATGCTTATGAAACCATTAGTTTATTTTGATCAGGTTCATCTATACGGTAAAAATCTTGAACAAGAAAAATATAAACATATGATTGAAACAATGGATGATATCAGTAGACAGGTCGGTTATGATATTATACATTACAATAACGATGAAATAAAACCCGTTGATAGTCTGGATAGTGATTCTCAAAAAATAGTAATATTTGACGATTTCATTTGTGACAAAAATCAGAAACCATTAATTGATTATTTCATTCAGGGAAGACATAAAAACTGCTCTGCTATATATCTTAGTCAGAGCTTCTATAAAACACCAAAAGATATAAGATTGAATTGCAGCCATTATGTTGTTTATGAGTTTCCAAGCAATAATGAGAGAAATTTGATTTCAAGAAAATTGAATGTTACAAAAGATCAATATGAAAAAGCAACTAAAAAAACCATATTCATTTATATATATATATTGACAAACCCAAGAAATTGGTTGAAAGAAACTTTTATGGAAATATATAATCCAATAGTATATGGGAATATTTAACGATAATGCTCATAATCCACATACTACAAATCCTGGTGCTACTCCAGGAGCAAGAGGAGCTCCTGGTATTGGATTTAAACTGACTAAAGATGGTAATTATGATATTGATAATAAAAAATTGACTAACGTGAAAGAGGGTACTGATGGCAGTGATTGTGTGAGAAAGGATCAAATAGATACTGGATTAGCTGAAAAATTAAGTTTAACAGCTCAAAGTGATTTAGACGTGAAAATGAAACATATATAATAATAATAATAATAATAATAATAATAATAATAATAATAATAATATTTGTTTATTTCCACCATTCGCAGATTTCTCTGAATTACAGGTAGGGTCAGGCAAAGCACTTACAAACATACAATTATAAATATAAATATATAAATATAAAAACATAAATATAATAAAGTAGTAATATAGTAGAAATAGCATACGCATTATTACACACAATCGATAAACGGCGCATATTTAACTGACACGAATTCTGAGAACCGGTCAGTTCGGCCGGGTAACACATGG
This sequence comes from Galaxea fascicularis, assembly GCA_948470475.1. NCBI lineage: Eukaryota > Metazoa > Cnidaria > Anthozoa > Scleractinia > Euphylliidae > Galaxea > Galaxea fascicularis. The sequence goes on along the minus strand of OX419341.1, from coordinate 14,541,703 downwards.
CATGATGGTCCTGACCTCAGTGAATACGAGGTTTGCGACGAAATGGCCCTGCTGGATATTAGGCGGTAAAGCGGGCTAGTGTGCATAGTTTCCGACACAAATTTCTTGCACGCCAGGTGGCGTCTGGCCTCTAGAGACAGAAGCCCGGCACGCGCGAGGGTATCCTCGTAGCTCAAGTCAGGACCAAAGATGAAAATTACCAGGAGCGTGATATGGAAAACAAAAGCATTGTCAATTTAGGAGATATTTCATCTTCCAGCTCTAATCCTTTCAGACCGCAAGAGGCTGTGAATGTTCGATCAAAGGGACAATATATCAGAAACGGTGATTTGGATATACAAGGAACCATAAATCTTAGACGTGGTGCTATCTCCATTGATGGAACAAACAGTAATATATCAGCTGCTGATTTGAATAAACTATTGGGATCTAATGCTAATAATATGTCAGGTGGTAAAATTCCGATTTACAGCAATTCGGGCGAATTATACTGCGATAAGGTCAGATTTAGATATAGTAATCGATTTATTATACTTAAGCCTCAACAACAAGCATCAAATCAAACAATTAATTTTCCAAATTTAAATGGAGCTGACCGCACTTTGATGTTTACAAGCCTGAATCGGACAGTACGAGATACTCAAACATTTCAAGAACAAATCATTTGTAATAAACAACCGACTCAAAATTCTCATCTTACACGAAAATACTATGTTGACACACAAATTAGTACAAAAGCTGATTTGACGACTAATTCAACACAAACATTTAGCGGTAGGATACAAGTACCAGATTTCAATCAAGCCTCACATTCTGGTAGTGATATTGTAAATCTCAATTACATTAATGACATCTTTCTTTCAAAAAAAAAACCGGTGGTATAATGCAAAATCCAATACAATTTAATTCTGATTTAGATAACAATAAACGTCAGCTTCATAATCTAGGTACTCCTCAGTTCAATAGCAGCGCTGCTAACAAATCATATGTAGACACTCATAATACAAACACCAATTATTTAAAAACAGATGGATCAAACGGAAGGAATGCAAACTTGAACATGAATAACTATAAGATCACAAATCTTAAGAATTATAGTCCTATTGGTTCAAGTGACAGCGATGTTGTTAAAATCAAATACATAAAGGATTATTATATGAATCGAAGAACTGGTATTTTACTTGGGAACTTCAATGCTAACAATAACAAAATAACCAATTTAATAGCTCCCAGCGACATTGAAGATGCAGTCAATAAAAATTATACGGATATGACCTTTATAAAACGTGACGGATCTAATACTATTCTTCATACTCTAGATATGGATAATAATCAACTAAATAACCTGTCTGAACCAATAAATGATACAAATTGCGCAACAAAAAAATATGTTGACAATAAAACAAAAGCTGGACCTTCGCATCATCTTGAAAATACATTCAAATATGTTATGAATGATGTCGATCAAATAACAACTGAATACGGTTTGATTGTAGAATATATTGTAAATTATGAACAAAGTTTTCACAATAACAAAAAGGTCATTTCTTTCAAAGCTCAGAATGAGGGATCGAATAATTATAGATACAGATTTGGTATTCAATTAGATCTTGCAAGCAACAAGGATCATACTATTGCAATAGAGCAGCTTTTTACAAATCAATCATACTCGAATAAGTCTCAGATAAATATTACAGGGACTGGAATTTCCATTCCATACCATCATTCAGTTAAATCAGAAGCATATAACCTCGAAGCGTCTAAGTTGCCCTATAATGTTTTGAAACAAGCTGGGGTTTATTAGCCGACCAATCAGAAGCACGGATGCATTTTTGACCAAATTTGGAATAAAGAAAATGGCGGCCGCTCGCAAAGAGCACGTCAAAAAGCTCTCCAGAGTAAAAATAAACTCGATTAGCCAAGCAGGGAAACAGCTCTCGGAAGAGATTGTGGTTGAAAAGGTATTCAGAGAGGCTAGAGCAAACTTCAATTTTTTCTTTAATTCGAGCACGGCAGCCGATGTGGATGTGCTGGAGGCGAGTGGACCGTTTCGTGCTTTGGTGAAGCATTGTTATGATCATTTCTTTGATTTATTTTCTGAACGGGTTAAGGGTTCGTTTGACAGGCATGCTTTGATACAGGTGAGATGGTACGAGTTTGTTAGGCAGGTGCTAGCTGGCGGAGATGTGGAGGAAATTGTGAGGGCGGTTCCATTGCGGGGTAAGGAGATAGTGACGTGTATTTTGGAGTGTGTTTTGATCGCTGGTTTTAAGTTTGTTAGGGAGAGTCAGGAAGCTAGTTCACGCACAGTTATGGTAGCTACAGAGAGTATTAACATTTCCGAGGACGATGTTTCGCTTTTAAAGCTAGGTTCTGCGGCGGCGCTGAAACTGAAAAAGCGTTTGCGACAAATTGTCCTACCACTTTCGAGGTCTAAACAGAGTCTCAAGAATATGATATTGAAGGAAATAGACGCTCTTGAGAAAATGGAGGATCACGAGAAGACAAACATCCCCAATTTTCTGTACAATCTAGACGAAGGAAACTTGCTTGTTTTAAAAATGGAACTTATATCTTTCCTGCGGAAGTTTACGCAAGTGTTCGGAAGAGTCGTAAATCAAAATGGGTATCACTCGTTTGGTAGAAGACTCTTCAAGGTTAGTTTAGAACCAAGCAAGATATCACCTCTAGGCGTTTGAGGTATCAATAGCATTATTTTCGTGTTTTGCATCATTTGACCGTTCTCTCTTCTACATTATTGCCCTGTGAGATATATAACTCCTTTGCGTATTCACGAATTGGAAATCATTTGGCACCTGAATGACCATGGGTTAGCACAGCATATGCTTCTCATTGCCATCAAACATGGTTTCTCACACTCACCTTTTTATAGCTGTAGTAAATGTAACTCTCTTCTGAGACGCATTGATACATTGACACATTTGCAGGTGCAAGACATTTGTGTGATCTTGGTTCTTTCAACGTGCCTTGCTTGTAAGGATGTTACCACTGCTTCCTTAATTTTTTTTTCTAACTTATAATATTATTAAATTGGCTGATACAGGTTGCCGAACAACAGGTGATGAGAGACAGTGGCATAAAGCGGAAATTTTATGAAGCAATGATATGCCTTGGTATTACAATTTCCCCAAGCATCAAATCAGATCTTTATAATAGACTATTGCGCAAAATATTCAACATCAGCGGCAATGAATTTGTCAGAGCGCAGAAATGTCTGGAGGAGCATCACGAGAGACAAACACAGGACAGACAAGTTATGCTGAGGAATAAGCTGAAGGTTGCCAACTAATCACCAGTTGCCCAAAAACACGCCATATAATCTTTTTTTTTTCCTTGAAAATATTTTCTGTTGTGAGACAAGAGAAGAAGTGTTTGGGGTTACATTTTGTGTAATTTGAACAGCCAAGCTATTCTCATCGTGTCTCTCATCCATAACAACAGCTCACTTCTGCCAAGAATGTGTGTCAGTGTACAAGTATGAAATGCAGCTGTAATTATTTTGTGAAAGGGAGTGTTCCAAACCTCTAGACAATTGTAGGTGTGGTCAAACAGCTTACAAATAACCCCCAAGAAATAACACCTAGACATAAAGTTAGTGCAGTTACAGGTGTATGAGTGGAGTGGTAGACAGACTGTGATAGACAGAGTACTTTATTAGACTATGTAATGATGTTGAGATGTTGAGACCATTGTGATTGTGTATTCATGAATTACAACATGCCCTTGGGGAAAATAACTCTATTGATCTTAATATCTTCAATAATAAATTCTTGCTTTTTTATATTGTAGCAAGAAGCATGTCAGATATTAGAATACTTGTGACTGGTTTATTCAAAATTTTTCTTACTCGAGTTCTTGTAACTGCATGTTTGTACCTCATACCTCGGTTATACAGAACATTTAAATTACAAATGATTTGCTTAGATTTACATCACTTCGTGCATGTGGCCTAAAAATAATATGAATTGCACAACATTGCTGGCTGTGGTGCTTTCTGTATATACAAAAGATGCATGTAGCATGTGTTTTTCTGGATGAAAATAATAAGAAACCACAGGGGCACCTCTTGCAGACAACTTTTGTTATCACCCAGTGTTCATAACAGTGATTATGTACATGTATCAAAGATATCTTTTGCTAAACTTATTTTCTTTTGAGAGAAATTTCTCTTACATATAATGGCGTCTTTCTGTAGACAAACTTTCCCCTCCACCCATGAATCCGACGTTTTAACTTTAGTGTTGTAAGGGCTGCTGAGTAGTTGACACTGGACAACTGGCCATTCATGTTGAATTTCAGCTGACTGAATATTGTTTCAAGTGCGCTTCCATTTAAGCGGAGAGGCCATATGTAGTAGCCTGGGAAGATACTGGTGAAGTGCTTGCAGAACTCAGTGAAGCCATAGTACATCAGTCTTGTTAAATCCCATGTCTATAGGGAACAAAGGAAAGGGTTTGTTTGATAGCTTCTAATTTTGGAACAAAATAAAGCCATGACATGAAAATTATTTTCATTGTACTTTCTAATTCTTCATGTAACTTGGATTACCTAGAAAGTGTGTGTTGTAGCAGTGAAGCAACTTCACTGCTACAATGAAATATCAATTTCTTTGACATTCATTTAGTCAGCATACACAATATTATTAAGATTGAGTAATTTGATTGAAGAAATGTTACACTTACTTGCCATGCAAGAAACCCTTTTTGGTTGGAAGCAGTCAAGTTTGGTTCTGTAAATTGTCAAAGTGATTTGAATTAAAACAAGTCTGAAGTACACTATACATACATTGCACACATCACTTTTCTTTCCTTTTTCTCTGATTTGTGCAATAGAATTTAGCTGGGAATGCAAATAAGTACTTGTTGTTGTTGTTGTTGGATTAAATGTTTGTCTTGTACAGTATAGCAATCATGTATATCATGTGTACTATACTGCCAATTTTTATGGTATTCCATATGGAGCAGAAAGAGCAAACAGAAGCTGTAAATATTACTATACAGGATTACAGAATAGATTCAAAATGCAAACCAGACCTTGTTCCCAAGCATAGTCAGCCCAGCCAACCATCCGACATGTTTTGCAAAACATTGGAATGCTCATCTGTGATCTTTTCATGACTCAATATACCCTTCTCAAATAACTGACGGCAAGCATCTAGGTATTCAATGGTCTTTCCAACATTTTCAGCATCTGGTGGATTATTTTCCTTGTATTCAGAGAGTTCAGCAATAACTTCATTTTGCTGCAATTAAAAGAAATACTAAATTTTTCAAATAGTAGTAATTATATCTACATGGTAATTGTTACTTTTTTTTTATTTATGAGCTACATTACCATGTCCAATTTGTTTAAATGTTAAAATTTGGCTGAGTTCTTCACAACAAAATTAGCACAGGCCAAGGTGTTATGTTTAAGCTACATGTAAGTTTTATATGACCTGATCTGTTGATATTCAGTTACGTGAATGAAGTGCATGACATTGCTTAACATACAGTATAATTCTTGCACCAATACATAATTAAATTATTTGCATGGTTTCTGCAAGTCATGTTCATCAACAAATATTATCAATCACTTTTTCATTTGCATAATTTTCAAATTCAGATATGAACCTGCATGATTTTTGCTGGTTTGACATTAAGCCTTGTCCAGCAGTCTCTGTAGATATGTCTGTAACACAGCTGTGGGACACGTCGCATTCTACCATTTGTTGCTCTAGTCATTTCTCTCTTCCACAGATCTTTAATGACTTGCCATCCAAACTTTACTCCATATAGATCAAAATCCTTCCTTTGGCTACCATTTGCTTGACGAGAGGAGTGAAGTGCTGCAATCAGGCTTTTCAACTACATGTAAACAGGAAATTATTTGAAACAAAGAGATAAATTAGTGAAATAAAACACAATCAGATGATACCAAAGCAAGAAATAATTTGTCTACTGTTTAGCTTATCATGTAAGAGGCCTGGGTGCTGGTTGGGTTGTCAAGTGGAAGGATGTGATAATCCTGTCCCCCCTCTTAGCAATCTGTAACGCCTTAGTTATACTTAGGCCAAGAGTTATATAACACCCTCCGAGACTTCCAACACTCCATGTAAATACCTGGAGAACATGATGTTTAGTCCAGAGCAGTGAAACTTCAAATCACAAGCATATATATGGTAATTGGTGAAGATTAGTATGACAGAATTGACAATAATATTAGAAATAACCTGATGTGATGGACAAGGAATGAAAAACAGTTTCTGATTGGTCCAAGGATTTAGCATCCATGCCTTCACATGATGAGGATCGTCCACTTGGGGATTTTCATTGATTCCATATGCCCCACTTCCTTCTGTGGTTAGGTATTTGATGGCCTTTAGATTTGCACTGGCACCATCACAAACCACAGCCATGGTTTTAAAACCATAAATGTGGAATGAATGCATTGTAGTCATCATGCAGGAGATGACATATTTGCATTCCATTCCTCTGCCACTACTGAAATATGGCCCGATTACATCAAAATCACTTGTCAGGTCGCGCCATAAGAATTGCATGATAAACGATGCTTTGACTGATTTGGGTGAACTGAGCTCCTCGTAAACATCTTGAAGTGATGACATGTCATCAGCTGTCATAGCATGTCCCACAAACTTTGTTCATTGAAAATTTTGAAAAGAACAGTGAGAAATACATGTACATGTATTTTCAATTAAGAACCAATAAGAGGCCCAGGGCCACTAGTAATTGTTGTTAGATGACAATGGATTCTCTTGAAAGTTCATTTCTGTCCATTAATTAATAATCAAAATGCTTTGTATAACCTGGCATGACACAGGACAAGCTAATATATATATATGTTATTAAGAGCCAGTAGGAGATATACAGTACCCTGAACACCTTTATGGACCTTCAGAATTATTTTGTCGTCACAAACTAATAAACGGGTCAGATATTACAGTGCAGTTAGCTTACCCATTGTTTGCACTATTCCAGTGGACTTTCATTACCACCTTCACTTCATCAAAGATGAGTACACCTGTGTCCTTTGGCTCAGGTAAACCCTGGTCTTTCCTCTCCACTTTGTATGCAGCATATGTTAGTTTAGCATCATGCAGATGTGGGAGGTTTAAACCAGCAGCTTGGTTGTTTGCAGAAGTAAACTGCTTTAATGAGGACACTGATGGCAGGTTCAAAATTTGATAGCTTTTTAGTGCTTCATATGCTGCTGGGCTGCGAGTGAACACTGCAAGTGCAATCCTGTATGTTATTGCAGACCATCTGTTCCCAGTTCTTCCCTTTGCTTAATTGCAATGAGGAAAAAGTAAAATCGCTTAGAGTGAGAAAAAGCTTAAAAAGTGATTCAGGGGATGCTACATATAAAAGCTTTTTTTCGTGTACAACAATTTAAATTTTCATTTCGTAAAACGACTCGTGTTTTAATTTTTGTTTACTTGCGTGACCGAAACATTCAAGCTTTAGTTCAAGCGGTCAGAAATAGAACAACAATAACTTATCTTAAACTCTGAGCAGAGCAAGATTGACTTAGAAATTCAGGAAAGCATTAAATGTTTTATACATTTAAATGCGTTATAAATTTTATAACACTTGTCACGCAAAAGGAAGTAACCATTTCTGATTTTAAAGTAAATATGTAAATATAGATTAAGAAAAGAACAAGATAAAACATTCCCAAAAACAAAATACCATAATTTTGATAGAGGTTCATTTTAAACATCTTTATCTTAAAGGAAACAATCTACCTTAGTTTTAAAACCTACCGTTTCGACATTGATCTTTCCAAAAGGCTTTTCTTTCGTCCACATCCTGCTGCCACATTTCTTTCATGAGTTTTCCCTTTCCCTTCGTTTGCTTGTCCGCTTCCTCGAAAATATCCTCCAAAAATTCGTTATACTGGGAATTTATTGTTGATGTTATATGCCTCATCTCATCAGACAACTGCGGAGAGAGAGAAACGTCGAGTTTTTTCCTCAATCTTTCCACCTCCTTCGTAAGTCGTCGAGAATCCGCGGTCAAGTTACGCAATGTCTTCTTCGCACTTTTCGGGCTTAAAAACTTCCAATTACACGTCGAAGACTTCAGCTCACGATTTCTTCCGTTACTTCGACGTTTCTTCACGATATCACTCAGTTTCCTGGAAAGCTTTTTGCAATTTGTACATACATCAAAGAGAGCAGATCCAGGTACTTGCTTTTTGTTGCCAGGTGGGTGTAACAGTAAACATTTATGGCTGTCGACTCTTTGGAAGGGAAAACCCCATGTCCTTTTCAAAGCCGAGTCGACCTCTGGTGGCGATTTCAGGCCAGGACAAATTTTGTAGCTGTTCATAACATCAAGGAGAGAAGTAACATCATCTTCATCCTTAAGTGTGCCTTTAAATGCATCACACAAGAGTACTTTCAAGGCGTAGTTCCCATCCGAGGAAACATGTAAACACAATGGAGAACAACCATTCGCTAACATGAAGTCAGAATCGTACCCGGACAAGTCAGTTTTTGACACCATACACACTTCACCGTGGCTAGCCTTCCACAATGTGAACTGAAATCCTGGAACTTTGGGAAGGATAACCTTTATAACTCGCTGAACCCAATCGTCGGAGACATCGGAATGGATCGGCGTACTGGATGTTGTGAAACTCGACTTAGTTGGCGTTTCGTTCCCCGATACATTTGAGGTCTCCGATTCAATATCATTTACAGGGTTATTAGCCGTCATGAGGTAGTTTTCTGCATACAGCTGGGCTGGTCGCGGAGCGATAAAACGGTATCCTCGCTGCCGGAATGACAAATTTCCTTGAGCATTTGAGCTCGGATCGTTAGGTAAACTTACAGCGCCTTCAATTTCACATTCCCTTCGCTGTTCTTTCCCTAATTTCGCGGATTTGCCTTTACGATGTTCGTTGGCAGTCACTTTAGGGCGTTTACATGGAATAAGGGTCCCATTTTGGCCAAACTTAACCTCAACAAACTGCAACTTTCTTTTACAGCGCATTGTTGACATTGCGATGCTGCTTTTCCCTGAGCTCACGCGATCGTCTCGAGTATCCATATTAGGAAATGAATTCTGATTGGCTAATCGCGCGCTAATAAACCCCAGCTTTGCGACAGACCTAATCGCTTCGAGGTTATATGCTTCTGGTTAAATATAATTATGATATAGGAAATACTGAATATTATTATACTAAAACAATCGTACAATTCAAAAAATTAACTGCTCCACAACATCGTTCATATTGTACAACCCATATTGATGGTGTCACTAATGCACCAAATGAAATATCATTAAATCCTGTGGTTTATGGTGTCGATGCTTACAAAACAACGTGGACAGCTCCGTTTATAATATTTCACTTTATGAAACAAAAAATGATAGAATGATCATGACATATATGATTCTTATTCAAATAAAGTTCTAATGTTAGGTGATGCAGAAGGAAATGTTATTTTTAGACAAGGTATCCTTGCTGAAAATCGATTTTCTGCAACCGATAAAATCAATTGTTTCTTGAATGTTGACATAAGAGATAATTTTATAGTCAGCTATTCTAAAAATCTTCTTAATTATATTACTGAACATGGTGAGATCATATTCAACCAACCTGTGAATGTGTGTAATAAATTCAAAGTTGTAGATCGAATTTATTGTGATGAAGATTTATATATTTCAAGTGGCATTTATAGGGGTAATAAAAAATACATGGATTTCGAAAATGATAAACTTAATTTTTATCAACCAATAGATTTCAATCATAACAATATAATCGGATTACCTATTTTGTTAAATGCAGAATATTCCGGTAATATTGTGTACAATGAATATCATTTATTGAATCTAGGTACGATTGAAAACAAACATTTATTACCATTCAATGCCGCATTAAAATCAATTTCAGTTTATTATGAAAGTAATAAAACCAACCAATTTATCATTCTACGTACACAACAACAAACCAGTCGAGTTGGAAGAAGAACCACAAACGATGAATACAGAAATGAAATTAGACCATACACGCTTACAAAAATTGATACGAATAAAAATCTGAATAGTGGTGTTTATTATTTCAGCTTGAGTTTCGAACAGGAAGAAAAAGAAACTTGTTATATAACTTTTTTATTCTCAAAAACTAATTAATATAATACACTAATATATATGAGAATTCATAATGATAACAGTAAAAACTTACATTTATCATCTTATATCACTCATTCTAATGTGATAAGAGTACCTGGTATAGGTTTTAAACTCACTTCTGATGGTAATTATGATATTGATAATAAAAAACTGACTAATGTTGCAGAAGGAATATCTGGTAATCATGCAATCAATGTCAACCAAATGGTGAATTACATATCAGCAGTTGCTCTCGATATTCAAAATACAATAAACTTCAAACGCGGTTCGATATCTATTGACAATATAAATAGCCAGATATCAGTAGCGGATCTGAATAAACTATTTGGATCCAATTCTAATAGCATATAGAACGGAAAAATACCTATTTATGGAGACTTTGGATCACTTTATTGCAATCGCATAAAATTCATATATTCAAATAGAACTATTTATTTTAAACCGAATCAACAATCAGGAAATGCAACGCTTCAAATCCCCGATTTGAACGGACAAAATGAAACCATCGCATTACAAAGTTATGTCAACAAAAAAGAAGAAAAAGTAAGAGGTTTCATCGAAAAAGGTGAAAAAAATGTGATATTTGGAAGTAATTCAACAATATATTTTCACAAAAACATTAATATTAAAAAAGTCATATTTTATAAAAAGGATGAAAAAGACTCTTATAATTCAATCATTTATAAACATCTTTAAAGTAATAACTATAGTAGAACACGAACATTAAATAATGGCGCAAAAACAATGAATGATACCATTAACGGAAATTTCGGTCCTGCTCCACTTAATTTACAGTTTTTACAAAATTCAACTGAGAATATACTCGTCACAATTACATATGTTGAAACTGGTTAAATAATACAATGATATATTATATGAAAAAAGATATAAAAAAGTATATTGAAAGATTCTTTCTTGAAACAAAAGATAAACACCAAAATATCGATAATGTCCTCTTAAAATCTGCTTTGGTATATCAATACTTGTATCATAAGCATTTTAATGAACTGTTGACAATTGATGAAATACTTGAAATGAATAACTATGACATTGGTCTTATTGGACCTGATAGTGGATGGTTAACATGGCTTCTTGAATCAACTCTTGGAAGATTCCAAGTATTTCATACTCATAGTATATTACATGATGCATTTGGACGATTCTTTTATAATCATTCGCTTGATAGAGGGTATTTATATTCTATCCCTGAGCATAAAACAAATAACTTTATGAAAAGCAATCCTCTATGTGGACAAATTTCAGGTCTGATATATTGTATCCATAAAAAATTGATAATCTAACCTAATATATATGAGTATAAAAAGATCTCTTTCATTTAAAAAATCTATCGAAAAGAAAGACATATTTGTTTTCAATCATATTGATCAAAAATTATATAAAGCTTATCACAAAAAATATACATGTTACAAATGGAAATACAAAAAACTAAACCGTATTAAACTAACACTTAATATGGTTTCTTTAGGATTGGTAAGTTCCGGGCCAATAGCCGGTTCTATAACTTTGAATCCCATAATCCTATCATCAATATCCGCTCCTGGAATCATAATTCAAGGCTATATGACAAAAAGCAATCTCAATTCAAAAGTCAACATGTGTAAATTTGCATTTCAAAATCATGAAAAGGTCTTAATAAAGTTGAAATCATTTTTAGGAGGTCTCGAATACAATGACGTATCATTCATGAATTATCTACAACAACTGGATGAAATGATAACAGATCTATGCCCAACAATTAACAAAGCTTCTGAAAAATATGATAAAATATTCACAGATTAATCAACTTTTAAATATCATTCCAATAATCATCATAAAATTTCAATGTCATTGCACTTTTTGTGATTTCGATATTATTATAATTAATTTTGTATTTGATTGAAATTATTCCTTTTCGATTGTGACCTAATTTTGGAATGACTATTAATTTTATCAAATATTTTCAATTTGTCTGAATTTTGAAGCCGTATATTATTTTGTTTGCAAATATTAATCAGAATATTATTTAGATGATATTTTCTGATATAAACTGATTTTTTCCTTATTTTGTATTTATTTTCATTGAAATCAATACAATCTTTATGAAAATTATAATATTGTACGATTCCACAATTTTTACAAACATTCATACCATTATCATTTATAATGTCCTGTTCATTACAACATGAGACATTTTTTACCGTTCTATCACTTATCTGTTTATAACAAAATGGACAATTAACATATTCACTTGATATTTCATCATGGATTATCTTATTACAGATCATTCTTATAATATAACTATATATTTTATTTTTATATATTTTCATATTTTTTTAAAGTATATAGTCAGAACTAATTTAATGTGTTTTTCCGAGAAAGTCACGCATTTTAATTTGGTTATTTGGTTATAAGTTGGGTTGGTATCGAACATAAAAAATTTGTTAGCCATTAAATGGAAAAATGGTTTGGTACCCCCGCCGGTTATAAGTTGGGTTGGTATCAACACAGTACCGTACGGTTATTACCAAACTAAAGTCATTACGTCACGGCACAGCTGTGCCGGCCAATATTCCATTAATTTTTAAAATATATAGATTGCCAAAATTTGGTTATAAGTTGGGTAGGTAATAAATCATAAAAATGGTTTGGTACCCCCAACTATATAACTACTGCTGCTTCTTGATCTTTCCGCAGCATTTGACACTGTGGATCACTGTATCCTACTTTCACGCTTTTCTCATCGATTTGGAATTGGAGGTACGGCACTGGAATGGTTTCGATCATTTGAGCAATTGCACTCAATTTGTAAATGTCAATGGATCAACCTCTGAGCATCATGTTCTGCAGTTTCGCGGTGTACCCCAAGGGTCGGTCCTTGGGGCTCTGTTACGTGACAGATTTTAGTCAACAGGCACACCGCAGGATTTGGTAGTTAACGGCTTTATTCTTGAGCACTGGCTTTGTCGAGAGTGATTTCACAATTGCGACTAGTCTCACTAGAGAGCGACTAGAGTGTCTAAGCTTACAGCCAACTCTAAACCAACTCTAAAACAATTCTCAACCAACTCACTCAAGCTTACAGAACATGGTTTATTTATGCTAAGCAATTAAGTTAATTGGTTTTTACAAAGGTAAATATCATTCATATACAGAAAGTAGGTGTTTCCAGGTGATCAAAGTCGGAAAATTAAAAGAATTGAAATTGAGCTGAGTTCAACTATCCGTGCAAAAATTTGCAAAATTTAAAATATCGTGAAGGCTGAATTCTTATACCACAATTGAAATCGCTAGTCTGAAAGTAATCAAATTTTACTAGGATTCTGTCGAAACAGATTTTAGTTTAAAGTTGAAAAGGTAAGTAAAATTTAGCTGTAAATGGTTTAGCTGGGAACAAAGAACTTAAAAGGTGTTAGGATACGTGGCTAAGCTAGATTTTAATGAGGCAAGCAGAACCGATTAGTATGCGAGTTCTGCTGCGAAGGTGTGAGCGGTAGTGCGCCCTGAATAAACAAGGTTCGTTTTGGAAATTACTTATTTTCTAATTGACGGCGGAAACACTTTTGAAAGAGTAATGAGTTTTCCGGCAAACTGAGATCCCTAAGGCAACCATTTCTTCAAGCTACAGAACCTGTTTTAAAACTCTATTTTTCTTCGCCATCGGCGGTCCTATTGCCTTTCGCCTCAGTACCTTATTGTTATTTTTTCCCTTTTATTTTATTTTATTTCTTTTTTTTAATTTATTTTTCGTTTGCGCAAAATCTGCGAATATCCCAAGCGACCAAATGAATGAAAACCATCAATGAAAACAATTGTAAGAATGTGTGTTTACACCTCTTTTATACTCATTGTACACCTCTAGATATCTCTACCAAGTGATATCGCTAGTTAGCACGAACTAAGTTTTCATTTTTATGCGGATGATACGCAGCTGTATGTAACATTTGACACGTCATCCCTTAATGATATGGAACTGAGTAAATGCAGGTTGTAAGCCTGTGTACGAGAACTTGATATCCGGATGCTTCTAAACAGATTAAAACCGTGCTCGAACTCCCTTGCCACATGTTCATGTCTGTGATGGTAGAGTACTGGCTTCGCCAAAAGAAAGTAACATTGGAATTCTTTTTGACGAATCCTCAGGTGACCGCAATTTGCAAATCGGCATTCCATCATCTCCGTAAAATTAGCCTCATTTGTAAATATCTCACCTTTGATGCAGCCCAGCTTCTTGTTCATCCCCTCGTGATATCAAAACTTGACCACTGTAAGTCGCTACTATATGGTCTACCTAAGCACGTGATTAAACAGCTCTAACGTGAACAGAATGCAGTTGCTCGTGTTGTTATTGTTTCGCCCAAGTTCTGCCATATTACACCTGTTCTTGTGAATCTTCATTCGCTTCCGATTGAACTACGACTTGAATTTAAAATACTTACCATTACCTACAAGACTCTCCATTGTCTGGCTCCTACTTACTTTAAAGATCTTCTTTTAAGTTACCATCTGCCACGACTTAGGTCTTCAAAGAAAAATGTACTTGTCGTCCCCTGCTTTTGACATAAATAGTTATGGCCGTCGTGCTTTTTCTGTTGTTGTGCCGCTTCTCTAGCTCTGGGAAAGACTTCCTCAGAATATTAGGGATGCTGAATCACTGGACATTTTTAAGTGAAGGCTGAAACTGTTCTTTTTATACGCGCCTTTTTAAATTCATGATCATGATGGGATTTTGCTGTTTTATAACTTTACTTTTTTGTCTTAGCTTTTGTAGTTTTAACTGTAATGTTTTAACTTTCATTCTGTAAATAGCGCCTTTGGACCCTCGGGAAAGAGCGCTTCATAAATGCCTTATTATTATGAGCCACACAATGTTTTTGAAGTTCATTATTTAATGAAAATGTGTTTCCAATGAGACATCATCCATCGTCAGTTGTACAGTGAGGAATAAAATGAATTTTCTATTTTTATTTCTTTTTTTATAAAAAATTAAAAACTATAAAAAACTTCAAAATTTAAATTTAAAAAATATTTCAGTCACTTATGTGAATGTTCTATGGTGCTTACATCTCTAAAAGTACAGCAAGAGAAAAAAACCTTGCGGATTCGGATTTACGAAAAAAAATACCTGCGGGTTGGGGGTTTAAAAATTAGCACGGATCGACGGATTTACTGACCCCCATTCACTCCCCTCTATGAACTGCTCTTTTTGGATTGAAATCATTCTGTTCCTTTGTGAGAAATAGTCGTCTTAGCATTTCTTATTATATACAAACGCACAGATCAACGGATTTACTGACCCCCATTCACTCCCCTCTATGAACTGCTCTTTCTGGATTGAAATCATTCTGTCCCTTTATGAGAAATAGTCGTCTTAGCATTTTTATTATATACGACCGCACAGATCAACGGATTTGCTGACCCCTATTCACCTCCCTCTATGAACTGCTCTTTTTGGATTCAAATCATCTGTTCCTTTATGAGAAATACTTATCTCAGCATTTCGTATTATATACGACCGCAGTAGCTTGCATTGAATAGATGAAGCACATTTGGGATGCAATAAGATTGCACGTGTTATTTGAACCTGATCCCAAGAACCGTATGAGTGACAGCCATTCATTACCAGGTAATCTTAATCATTGATGCATCAGTCAATTTCAGCAGTGCCCAACCGCGGGGCATTTGCTCACGTTGTCCGTCCCGGTGGTGGGGCATTCGCAATTTTATCGCAGCTCGGTGGCCGGGCATTTGCGTTTCCCGGGGCGACCCCTGGGCATTTGACACGCGGCGTGTTTTCAAAAGTGCCATGGAGGAATTAATCGGCAAAAACCAGGCGTTTTTTTGGAGATTGCATGTTTTTAAAGGTATGTTTTCTCAATTTTAGATATTTCTTTATTATTTGTAAGCACATAAATAAAAGCAACAACTTGAACTATATTTTGTTTGTCACATATCGAAAGATCGGAAACAATCAACGTGAACACGACTATTTCGCATTCAAAACTGGCCTAGCAGTTTTTAAATTCATGAAAGTCAACCTGGATTAAAATACTTAAGACTTGCGAATCAATTGATGCGATCTTCAAGACAGATCCGGCTTGCATCATCACTTAATCAACTAGCATGTACTGTTGTCCTTGAGGTCTTACCATTGCAATAAAATACTGAAGAGTGGAACGTTTTATTCACTGATTAAGAAAAATTAAAAACTGCAGAGGTGTTGGAAGGCGACGATCCCGGAAGCGGGGCATTTGCCCTCTTCCTTCGTCCCCACCCTGGGGGCATTTAGACAGCTTATGTCTCCCCACCCTGGGGAATTTACCCATTTCCTTCAAAACATGCCAATGCCCGGGGGTTAGCCCGGGGGAGGGGGTGGGGGTGGGGATGGGCACTGCTGGAATTGACTGATGCATAATGTCAGCATACGGTTCCTTTACTTCGGCTGCTTTGATAGACATGGCATGATTAAAGGTGTGATAACAAATTCTTTACCTGAGCCATTTCAATCATTAAAATAACAAAGCGACTCATCATTGATTCACAACTCGGTTTTGATTTTATTACATTTTATTTTAATCTTAAAACATATTGAATAGCCGTGACCAACGTGATTTAAATAAAGCGGTTTTGATCTTGATGGGATTAAAAAAAGGGCTGCAGTATAACTGAATAAGCAAGAGATAAAATCTTTTGATATTACTATTGTTACCAACTTTTGTACGTAACTGTACTGAGCCTAATCATGCCCAACACTCACACACCACAATTGTTGCACAATTTCTTGCAATTTTCCTTTACGACGTTAAATCTGCAGACTGAATTGTTGCTGCCGAACAGGAGGCAGACAGAGCTTTTGTTCTCACACACTGCTGAAAAAGAAAATTTCAAACAAAAATATAATGTTTCGTGATAAGCACTTCAGCAGAGGACTTTCAACTCATTTGCTTTTCTTCAAGATTGTTTCTTTTTCTCGTTCTTATTGAAAGTATTCAAACCCTCAGATAAGAGAAAACAAGTCCAATTGATGTTTAGTTGGAAGGGCAACATTTCTAATTGGACCCCGCGAAAAGTGGCTGCACTCAGAAATACAAATAGAAATTATGAAAAAACCGTGCCTGTAATAATAGCCGCGCCTCGATTAAGGCTGTCCCCTTAAATGGTGGCCTCCTTTTAGTGGAAATAATTTTTATTTGAAATAGTCGCTCCACTCGAATGGTCGATCCCCTTTTTTACTCCTCCCCTATTCCACGCCTTTTTTATCTCCTCCCTGTGAAGTTTTAACAAATGTTTACTATCTGTTCTCATTATGTTTATCAATCGAGTTACTATAACATCTCTGTTCTCCGCTCTTCAGATGCCAATTTAAATAATAAGTTTTATGTGCGGGTGTCTAAAAATGCCACTTGATGCTCACAGAGTTCTAATTCAATCCACCTCGAAAGGATCCATGCATCGGTGGGTGTGGGTGGGGGCTTTTCAAACAATATCTATGAAGTGCAATTCTAAGAATCAACTCAAAACCATTTGTAACATTATCTCTGGCATAAGGCTTCAAAATTGATTGAATGGACTCCGCTGTTGGTGTAGGAGCTAGCCTGCATGGCAGATGTTCAAAAAGACGAGAGAGGACTGGAAGTCTGATGTGCAAGAACCGCGCGGCCTTGACGTTCTCGCGTCGTATTCCTCCTCTTCCGTTCTTTTGAACTCCTGCTACGTAAGCTACGTACGAACTAACCCGGACCTTACAGCTCACAATTTCTGACAACGTGGAAAATTGTTTTGCAGATTGCGATGAAGGTAGTTGTTTTATATTTACCTGGAGGACGAGGAGGAGGAGGACGAGGACGAGAAGGGGAACTGTTACATTTGTATAGAAGATTTGCCTGCTGGGCATCTATGCGGCTCAGACCATTCCTCTGACCAATTCTCACCTACAGTAACAAGTTAAATAATAATGAGTTTACTTGATAAATTCAGATGGTCGAGGTTATTTTAGTCCACAAAAAAGGTCTGCTTAGGAAGGATGACTTCAACGGTCGTTTTGATAACCTGAAGGGAAGTCATCACCAAGTCAAAGGGGTTATCTTGGCGACATTTACTTTTGATCTTTCAAACTTTGTTTAGTCTACCTAAAGCAAAAATATCACTATGGCTGGTTTTCATGGCATCAAATTTTTAAAACTAAGGGCACCTTAAAGCCCTCTCCCATTTTTTTCTTCCCACCCTCCAGTGAAATAAATCTTCAAGGAAATTGTTTTGCTGATTCAGACCTTTCCTTTACAACCAGATCCCTTTGAAATTTGATCCAATTCGTAGCACGCCAAACTACTAGTGTTCTTAAAATATTTTAACACCTGTATTCTCACAATACTTTCAACTTCCAAGTATGATTAATGACAAGTGACACATCAACAACTCTAAAGCAAAATTAGAAATACTGATTGCATGATCTGGTTGAAGTCATATTAGTGTGCCTCAGAGGGACAACCACTTGGCGGAATCATGCTCAATCTGATCTTATGATTTTCTTAAAATTAGTTTCGCTGTAACGTGGCTCTTACTAGTTCTACAGAGTCAAACAGTTTCTTTTTACCCACACTTCCGCTCCTTCGTTTTTTTAAAGCATGCACACATACGTAATTTGTGTTATTAATAGAAACCAAGAACTATAGTTAAATTACACGAATTGTAGCGGGCTTTGAAATCTTGGAAACAGTGAAAATTCATCAAGTTTAGATTTTCGATCAAAAATATAACAATAACACACAGGCTTTCGTGCATTATAACTTTATATATTCTCGGCAGTTAATATCACAGGACGAAATCACATGTTTCAGTATTTCTGAAACGTGGCGGAAACATGCAACTCCACGTTTCCGTTGCGTTTATGTCTTGCGGAAACGTGAAAATTCAAGTCGACGTGATTCCGTCACGTTTCCGGAACGGAAATGCCAAGTCACGTTTCCGTTATATTTAAGCCAGCAGATTTCCGCCGGTTTTCGTTTCCGTCATGTTTCTGCAAGCGGATTTGCAGTTGTTTTCATACATCTACCAAAACACAAACGCGCGATGGTTGTTTGAACAACAATGAATCTTAACATTTTAACCAGTAGGAGACGAACTTCAACAACAACAACAACAACACCTTAATTCTCCCTGTACTCAACTTCAGACATACACAATAGAAAAAAGACTATTTGTCTGTACCCAACAAAGCCTGGAGCTGAAACAATCCTAAGGTTTTCGAGCCAGTTCTCCAGATTTTAAAGTTGTAAAGAAGTGAGATAGAATCTTTTTTCAAAGAAGAAGTTTTAAAATTTTGACACAATACCCCAGACCGCAATGGACGGATTGTAAGTCCTCCGTTCGTGCTGAAAAACCTTTCTCCATAGTGCATCACACTTTCGTAATCATATGGAGTTCCAAGAGAATCAATCGTCGATCTTGGGTACTTGTTAAAATTACGGCGAAATCCTGAAAGAAATAAACTGATATGTATGTGGCTTGGAGAGTTCAACTGATAACTAAGTTTGCTATTTAACCAAACTATCGAATGAGCGACTATTTGGCCTAATCTAAGACTCCCAAAACTTGAAGTCTCAGCTATTGACTGTAACAGATCCTTGCAGCCTTTTATTTGTTTGTTCTGTTTGTTATTCGACTATTCGTACTGACAACAGGCATCTCTTGGATGCTTTTGTGTCGCCGTTTAAATTATCTAGGCTATTTTGATGGTAAGTAATGAGGTACTGATCTAAAACCGTGTTAAGCTATTACCTCATTGTTCCTAACACGTTGTTTCCGCTTGTGGAAAGATAATGGGCCCGTCAGATCACTTTGAGTCTAATAACAGTTGCCCATCTACTTGATTGACAGGAGGTGGAAAATATACTTACTTTGTTCGATGTTCGCCCAAATTATTTGAACATAATTATCCCTGTCCGGCCGAGACTGTTCATGAAAAAAACCCAGGGCATGCGCTGCGGAAAAGAAACGTTTTAACATTCCAGTCAAGTCTCTGATATTGTCGTATAATTTAGATATTTTAGGAATTGAGAGATGTCATTTGCATATTATATCATAAAAAAATTAAGAGGCACGCTGATAATTCCAGGTTCTATGCTGACACCCATTTTACTTTGTTAAAAAGAAGAAGCACTCAATCGCCAACCTTTAGACTAACCGCATGTTGCATGAATCTTATAAGAATTAGAAAAATATATATTTGTTTACCAATTTCATGAACAGCTGTTCCTCTTCTCCAACATCCAGAAGAAAGATTAATGGGCTGTTTACCACCCCGCCTTCCAACATATGAATAGCAGCTAAAAAGTACATAGAAACAGAGTAAAGTTATATGACGCACCCTCTCATTTATGCCACCAGATTACCTCTAAACCTGCTAAAATCGACTCGATAAGTGGGCCATAAATCATCGCATATTGACATCCACTAAATTCTGATTTTTTGATTTTCTTTTTATGGAATACACGCCTGTCCATGCTAGTCCCAATGTGTGGCTTTCGTGATATTTTGTATTCAACATAACGGAAGCATCGAGAACGTGTTTGCATCAAACTCAGTGTAAAATCTCGTCATTTAAAGGATAACTGCCTTGATGTTTCAGAATATCGTATTCCAGAACACAACACTTCAGGCTAACAAAACATGGCTTCCTCCAACACACACACACACACACACACACACACCTACCAGCCCCACTAGGTATCATGGGAAACACCAAAATGATTTCCGGTAAACTTCCGGTCTAATACACTACACTCGGTAAATTATACGTCTAATTAAATGCGAGTGACCAGAGGAGTCCGCAATCCTAATCTCAACGTTGCTATTAAGCATACGCAGCATGTATGTAGGATTTGTGTAGACTTCCACTGAGAATCAATGGAATGAATTGTTGGTTTTCAGTGTCACGCCATTCAAAATAGATCAAATAAAAAATCAAAACCGTTTAATAGATTAAGTCCAGAATCTGGAAATAGAAAGAAGGTAGATATGCAAAAGACTCTCGCCAAGATTCAGGTCACAGCAATTTTTCTTATGGAATATATGCGGAAAAACGTTTTCCCCAAATTTATAGAGATTTGTATGGAGACGCCATGCTGGTGCTCACCTAGATGGGCACCAGCATGGCGGCCGGAAACCAGCAGAAACATCTGTCACTGAGTTTTGCTACAAAAGGGTGATTTTATCTCTCGAAGAACTAAAAAACGTAACAATAGTACTTTATTCTAATACAAGAACTGTTCAGATATCTGAATTCCCCGAAATAAGTCACCATTTAAATCAACATCACAGCTCTCTCGCCCGTCATGTAAATGCCACGTCACGCAAAAGCTTAGAAATCCAAGCGCAGTCTATCACTAAACCATGAACCCATTCGGAGTGAAAATGTATATGAATATTAGTATTTAGCTGCTCTTATACATAATGAAAGTAAAATCTCAGGAGGATCAATAGTTCTGAAGTTTGAAATTTAGTGACGTCAAGTGAGAACCAGCAATAGCACCAGGGCTCTTGATAGCACGCAATTTGATCACGAGTATTTGAACCTTCGATTACGTGAACGTCTTTCACGTACAATCCGACGTTTTTCACTTAATATTAAATTTCGTCTTGCGTGTGCGGTAATTTCAAACCAGACTCACTTCGGTCAAATAAAGCACTAGTTTGTCTGTGAAATATCGGCACAGTTTTGTCACAATTATACCACTGAATCAC
>OX419341.1:14502304-14514804 GCA_948470475.1 Galaxea fascicularis | reverse complement strand
AGATAAGCAGCAGATAAGCACTATCAAAAGCAATTGAGTTATCCACTGGACAGTGGATAGCACTATCCATCCTTAGAACAACTGGGACCAGGAGTTATAGAATACTGTTTTTGTTTTTTGTTTTGGTTTCTCTTTTTGGCGCTATCATGTACGATATCGACGTTAAGAAGCTGTTCCTAGATTGATTTATTATTGCGTTTAGTGTTTTCAAAAATCATACAAACAAATCAGTGCATGTAAGCATTACCTATTTATAGGGACGTGAACGCGGTACCTAAATTTCTGGAAAAGGATGGTCAAACTAGTTAGGCACTAAATTGATGACCGTTGTTGACAATTCCCATTGTAAAGGGGGCTCAAAGATGCTGACAATACAGACAAAGGACTTAATTTACCTTCAGGGTTGCTACCAAGCACTGCTTTAGCCAACAAAATGACAAGCAGCCACTTCATGATGCTTCCTTGGCTTGGTTCAAACAAGGACAAAATCACTTCTACAAAAACAACATAATGAATTTGGTAACTGATTCCTAGCCGTTTTATATGGTTAGATTACCAGTTATCAATATTGATGAAGCAACAGTTTTTTTCGGCATCGAATATTTAGCGAAACCAGTCAATATTGTTACGTTCTACAGGGCACGTAGGCATTTGCATGTGAAGAGAATAAAGAATTCGTGAGGTTAACATATAAAGGCGGCAAATTAACGCCATTTCGATGCTACTGATTCGTTTAAAACAATCAGTTTGCGAAACCAATTAAAGTGATGTTAGCCACCCTTGGGGTTTTCCGTTTCTTAGCGGTTTCACAACTTAAAGACTTGCGCATCCTAAGTTATTTTTGAGAACAGTTTCGGAGCTGAAACGGCCACTATCGAACTTTCTAATAATTCCAAACATGAGATCTTTTTTCACTTGGCCATTACTGCAAAGAAACAACATTTATTTGTATCGAAATATATCGTTGTAAGCAATGAAAATAGCTATGTTTGATTCCGAACCAGATATTTTTAGAATTGAATTGTTATCTTGGTCTTGATATTTTCTTGCACGGTAACGCTGCCAAATCATTGATCATGTCTTCATTCAGGTTCCAAGAAACACTCAGTAGAAGGTTATCCTTGATTTGACTAACTACTTTTAACCAAAGACTTTACAGCTGTATTTCTTTCGAAGTACATCTCTGTTTCTAAAATATCATTTGTCACTACCACGACGCCAATTAGAGATGTCAACTGCCAGTGGGCGACGTTTGTTGTATCAGGAAGTAGAAGGCATTTTCTATGAGGTTAACTATTGCGGGAAACATTCTTTTAAAAGACCTCGTAGGGATTACTCTTCAGCGGTAATCTTACATCTTTATATTACCATTAATGGTGGTATTGCCTGCTCCCACTGTGTTGCTGACCTTGACTGAAGAAAGTATGTCATGAACGACAACCGCAATAATACTTATTATAAAAGGAAATTATAATTAGCATAAAAAAATTCCCAGAATCCCTTGAGGCTAAAAACGTTTCAAGCTTTATAATTTTATACATAGAAGTGCGTCACACCAAAGAGAGATATTATTTGCCATAAAATATCTGTTAACTGAACCCTAGGTTAATGATGTCATCAGTCACGTGACTATTCCTGAATTAGCATTTTAGGTTTCTGTGACAAGACGTCTTAATCAATTTAAGAACAAATAGGATATTTGAGGTTGGATATGGGTGGGACATTTGAAAATAACCACTTTACTTCTGACATTTGAAATTTAAGGTGGCAATGCAGATTAGCGAAATTTGGAAGACTAGGTCGATGTTGCATTGCATGAGATCAAAACTTTGAGTGAAAGTAAGGTTCCACCTGACAATTTTGTGCATAATGAAAAGAAGGAGGTGACGTCTCAGTCACGTGGTCAGAGCGTTTGCAATATTTTAGTTTGCATTTAAAGTACAATTGTCTTCATAAAAGGGCAAGTTTTAGTTGTGTAACTTATGAAATCTTTATATTTTATTATGTCTGCGTAATTACACCTCCGTTTTGTATAGGTAATCACATGATTTTTCTCGTGCAATTTGGAATAAATAAGCACGAGTAAATTTTTTCAAAGACCAACAAAATTAATAATTAATAGTACACTTGAAAAAATAGACTACTTATAAAGCTTCAAGCCCATACATTGACTACTGAGGTACGCAGAAGGCATTGCCCTCGATCTTCCGAAACTTGGAGGTGTTCGGTAATCTTCGGAAATCTTCGGTAATCTTCGGATAATCTTCGGAAATTCTTCGGTAATGTTCGGGTAATCTTCGAAAATATTCGGAAGTGTTCGGGTGATCGTTGGAATTCGTCAGAAGCATTCGGGTGATCTTCGGAAGTGGTCGACGATCTTCGGAAATCTTCGTGTGGTCTTCGGAAATCTTTGGAAGGTTTCGCACGATATTCGGCGGTCTTCGAAATACATCGGTTGGTCTTCGGAAGTCTTCGAGTCTTCGTTTTAACTTCGGAAATCTTCGTTGTAATTTGCACTCGTGTTACACTTTTGCACTGGTGTTACACTTTTTTGCACTGGTGTTACACTTTCTGCACTTTGTTACTCTTGAACTGCACTGCTCTCAGCCAATCACAATCGAGTAATTTTTTCAAGTGTATTATTAGAATGCTAATCTTGTCGTGTTTCGTAACCGTCAGTCGCTTATATTTCCGTTTCCAGCCGGTAACTTTTTCACGTTCACTTTTAAAGATTAGAAAAAATTCTGTGGGTAGGAAAAAAGTTTCCGAAGTGGAAATTCCTTTTGTAGGGCGTCACTTGTTCTTCAGTCTTTACGTTATCACTTCATTTCTGACATTGGCCGAAGAAAAATGTTACGAATGGCCAAAGCAAACTCAGATATCTTGCAAATGTTGCGCATGAAAGAAGACGTGCAGCGTCTGGTCCTCTTTGTCTTGAAAGAAACGTTTGCAGACGGCATTTTTAATTTTCGAGGCCGTAAAGCACGGGGTAAGCAGCCGTAGGATTATGAAGATATGCATTTTGTTGTTTTTGTTTTATTATTATTATTATTATTATTATTATTATTATTATTATTATTATTATTAACAGGGTGTAGGATGCAACTAAGGATAACACGGTATTTGATGATTTTATGAAACCTGATTTTGGAATAAAGATTTATGCTGATCAATGCATGTATTTTTAACACCTTTAACCATGAACCAAATTTAGGTTGGATGTCGTTTAACACAACGAAGAAAGAGGAATCAAATTTAATCCATCTAACGTTGATTAATCTACTAATCGGAATGGGCTAATGGTTACCCAAGCAAACAAAACCACGTACTCCAACAGCGCAATATTTCTAATCAAGTTGCTTCCGATATTAGAAGGACTTATATAACGCACTTC
Organism: Galaxea fascicularis; assembly: GCA_948470475.1. NCBI lineage: Eukaryota > Metazoa > Cnidaria > Anthozoa > Scleractinia > Euphylliidae > Galaxea > Galaxea fascicularis. Next base: position 14,511,410 of record OX419341.1, on the reverse strand, counting down.
CTGAAGGGTATTGTATAGTTAGTCGGGTTGTTTTTCACCGGTGATACCATCAGCGGTAATATTGCTCTTAAACTTTCTGTTCTCACGTTAAGGACAACTTTGGTGGAGACGGAAAACGTTAAAAACAACCCTTTAAAATTTTACTTACCCCGAAAATTAGTCTGCCTTTATCAGTTCAGAGATTAAACTCTGGGTACTCTAGGCAGCCCTAGATTTAATTCAGGTGTCAAAAGTTTGACCGTAGGATTGTAGACCGTTATAGGAAAAATGATTGCAAGGCGATTTGTGATACTAGTTAAGGGCTTGCAAGTGTCGTCATGTCATGCTCTAGGCATTGAAAGGACTTGTTCTTTACCAGAAAAATCTACTTGGCGAGGATTAATTTAATACAGTTAATCTCACTAGGTAATGGCTCCGATTTTCAACGAATTGCGTTCAGGCTGTCAAAAAAAAAGAAGGCTGATTCCACTGAACTCGCTCTAAGTGTATATATGTATATGGATGCCTACTTGAAAACAAAAGGTATTTCGATTCTAGTCATTTTCTGATGCCTAAGGCTCCTAATTGCCTATGGGTTTTTCTATAACCGTCTAGCTCCACTATGAAATAAAGGAATTCCAACCCTCAAATCCAGACTTGCAAACGCTGACGAAAACAAGGCCAATGTAAAGAATATCTTAAGAGGTCTTGAATGACCGTGTATTGTTAATCTCAGCTGCACTTCATTGAAATCAAAATACACGCCGAGCATTCTTCTGTCCTGGCTCTCGGCAGTATTCGCTAAGCCCTCGATAGCGATTTTAATGGAGCCTGAATTGGTTTCAGGTTTTAGTTGTCGCTTCTGATCTGTCCACCTTCAAGAGTTACCTCACCAGCACTATGTATGTTCCGACAAAAACACAGAACATACTCAGGGCGCAACTTCGAGTTGAGCGCACAATGAAAGCAAGATCATGAAAACAGAATGAACGCTTATTTCTACTTTTATGAAATGAGCTGATAATGTTGGTTCAAACAGCGAACGTTTCTTCGTCAGAGCGAATCGAGGACTTATGGGTTGCGCATGGTTTACAGAGGAAAAGGTGCAGCTACGCTATTGGTGGGAACATGGTAACGTGAAAAAGCGAGAATGAATGAAAAGCGTTTGTTGGTGCCGTGGGGATTAAGGGTGCCGATTCAAAAGATAAATTTGTGTTAAAGGTTTTTGCGACTTTCTGTGTTTCTTTGATGTATAGAAACGCCGCAGATGGCCATATTCTGCTGGTTTAGATGCGTCTTTGTCATCTTTCTAAATTAACATTGCGAAGGTGTTCGTGGAATTGCCGCTTAATTGTATTCATTTTTTTCCAATGTTTAACTTTTTGCGTAAGGTACAGGTTATACAATGGATAACATTCGTGGAAGAACACGTGAAACGATCAGTGATCTTAAATTAACAGATCGCTTAGGTTCCGATGTTTTGTCAACGTTTTGAATGAAAGGCCAACTTTTGCATCGTGGTGCGTCCATTTAAAGGTTGATCATTTATTTTCAGTGCGCTTCCAGCCAGAAAGTTGCCTGCATTTTTGCGCGTTTGAATGTAATTAGTTGAGGTTATGAAAAGATTCGGAATCAAGGATGATTCACATTTACTGTATGATAACGAGGTTGAAATGTGAGGGATAAAAACATTTTTTGGTATTGTTGTATACCGGTAATCGGTGTTGATCAGGCGCATTACAAAGGTGCCACTAAGTTTCAGGACCAAAAGTAGGACCCGCTTGCGTATAGATGTCTCGAGACTCTAAACACACATCATATTCAAGTTAATGTTAAGGACGTCAGCCGAATTTCGGGCTATATCGAATAGCATTTTTTTTGTTTAATTTTGGTCATCGCTAATTCTAACATTTGTTTAAAGACCTCTTTTTTACAAAGTCTGGCCACTTCTGGCGATTCGCTGGCAATACTGAATTCTTCAACATGGTTATAGCGTTTGTAGACTAGTAACGTCAAAACCAATTGATGAAAAGGTTCGTTTAAATTTTCCGCGATTTACTGGCTCTGGAATTTCCTTAATTACTATTATCAGAGTTTCTTTTTGTCCTTCAAACCACTGCCCACGAAATTAATTCAGTGTAGCTGAACGTCGTTTTGGCTGGAAACATCAAACAGTTGAACTTGTATTGAATTGATTAAACACCCCTTGAACTAAAAGGATAATGGGGACTGCATCCCATCTACCTGCTGGTCTTACTCCAAGTGTTTTCAGTTCTGCCCATTATATTGTACACTGGTTGGGTCGTTAGACTAGAGGGGACCAAGCAATAAGTTGTAACTTGAGTGGTCTTGCCAAATGGTTAGTGCGCCGGTCATATAAATAATATTATGTACAGTTAAATGTTCGGATCTACTTTTCTATTCTGTAGTAGTCGTTTTAAAATGCTAGTAGTTAAATTGAAAGATATAATAATCGTACTTTTAGTTTTTCATTTTTTTGCTGACCAAAGCCAATCCAGATTTATAGTTTATAATGGTTGAGTTTCAACAGTAAAATGAAAGGAAGCGAATAAAAACAAATCACTTAATCGTCTTTGATCCTTGTTGGGGTAAATTGAACCGTATCAGGGTCCCTGGAGAAATTACACCGGAAACGGCGGGAAACTCACCGCTTGCAGAGCAAATTGACCTGTAGTGGAGCAGATATGTGCAGATTTTTAGGCGAATTGCTCACTTCCTGTTAAAAGCACCAATTTTTCAGTGGTTCAAGTATTCACCATGACTAACAATTTGTGATATGGAGACATCGCCTATTTTCATGTTTTGGTGCACTTAAGGGCAATTTTCAAATGGTTGCCATTTTGACCGGAAGTGAAAATGCACATCAGCGTATATACATCATACATGCTATAAACAGGTGTCTGATGGGCGGACATGACAATTGTATGTTAGTAACTCTAATTTCACCAAGAAAAAGTAGTTAATATGCAAAATAGGGCTTCTACAAAGAAACCGGAAGTGAATGTCGATTGAACCTGAAGTGGCCGTTCAAAGCCTTGATGTTAATACTAAAATTCATAAAACAAAGCATTGATCAGTTCAATCTCCCTGGTTCTAAAAAATGTGATATTTTGAAGACGGGAAATCCCTTTTATTGCTAGCTATTTGGAAAAATGTGATATACCCACAATACTTTGCGGTCAAACTAATTTGCATATCAGTTCCGCCATTTTGTTTTTGGTGACTGTGCTTAGTTTTTGAACCCGTAAAAAGTTAGGAAAGGCTTTGCTTTTACAACATTTAAGTTCTTTTTCATGTTTGCACTCAATAATGATGGATGAATGCTCAAAAGACATGCCTGGAGAAAGATCAATATGTCGTCTCTGCACGAACTGTAAGTATTCGAAAAGGAGAAATGAGTTCTTCGGTTTATCGTAACAGAACCCTGTCATTCTAAATTTATTTTAATTGCAATTAATCCAAGGACGCAAAAAGATAAAAGATAAAAGAACGTCTCTGTGCTACACGAAACAAACAACTGGCAAATGTAAGTATAACACTGTTATGTGAAGTCATACAACGACCTTCCTCCAAGAACAAGTATGCAGCCTAATATTGGTATGAGATTGTTATTATAATTATTGTGCGCTTAAACATGACCCACGACTGCGATCTTACGACTTTTCTATTTCACTGGTTCTCTATAAAAGTCGCTCTTTTCCTTTTTACTATTCTTTCAAAGCTAAAGAACATTTATACTCTTCTTAAATTCATGTTGACAGCTCAGATGGATAACCCAGGCAGTGCTGACAAAACGGATTGGAAATTGTGTGTTACCTGCCAGCAATTGATTAAGGAAAAGCTGCGATGCCCTGCACAATCCAAACGGCAGGATGAAGAAGCCGGTTATAAGACACTCGGAGAACATTTAAAACAGTTTGCCGAAATAGATTGCTTACCCGACATAAGTCTGTCTCGTTTAGATGAAGGTGATGGCATCTTCGCCACTTTGTTCAGACACAAAGCCAGTTTTCACAAAACCTGTTACGATAGGTTCAATTCCACCTAACTAAAACGAGCTCAGAAAAGACGATCTGAAGCCCAAGAACATCTTGGAGCAGATGGGAAGTTTACCCGATCAAATGCTGCTTCTTATACGGAAGATTCCTCGGCATCTTGTTTTATATGCAAGTCTGAAAAAGGGCCATTTCACGAAGTCTCAACTATGGAACTGGATGCTCGAGTTCGAGAATGCGCTACTTTACTTACTGATGAGAAGCTTTTAGCTAAACTTGGTGGGGGGGATCTTATCGCACTAGAGGCACGTTATCATGGAACGTGCTTAACGATGCTTTATAGAAGAGCTGAGTACGCAAGACAAGAAAACATCCCAGAGGAGAAGCCTCAACGGCTAGAGGGGATTGCCATGGCAGACGTAGTTACATTTATTGAAGAATCTCGAAAGACTGGAGCCGAACTTACCACCTTCAGGTTAGCAGACCTTGCCCAGATTTACACCTCTGCCCTGGAACAGCTCGGTATGAAGACGGCTCTTCAGTTACTTACCACTCAGCAGAAGAAGGTCCCAGCGAACTCAGAAGTAATCGTGATGGATGGAGCTGCCCTGGTGAACATGATAAAGCCTTCTGTTGAAGACAAAACGTTTGCCGCGTACGCATCTAACACGTTTGCCCCGTACGTTTCTGCACAACTCCAGCATGTTAAGCGCATCGATATTGTCTGGGACGAGTATGTGGAGGCAAACTTGAAAGCAACCACTCAGCACAAACGTGGACAGGGTGTGCGGCAACGAGTTACCTGGAAACAAGCTTCCAAGAAACTAAAAGGAATTCCTGCGAGATGGGCGCAACAAGCAAGAATTATTCAGGCTCCTTGCTCAAGTGTGCCGCGTCTATCCACTCCGGTGAGAAGCAGGTAGTCTCATCCCATGGCCAAGGCGTGCTCAGCACTCTCCCTCTCGAAGATGTCTCCCGACTGGCACCATGCACACAGGAAGAAGCTGATACAAGGATGTTTCTCCATGTAGCAGATGCAGTCAAGTCAGGCTTTGTCAGAATCGTTATCCGCTCCGTTGACACTGGCGTTCTCGTACTGGCTGTCGCTCTGGTGCAGAAGCTGCAGGAGCAAACACAAGAGAGCATCCAACTATGGGTAGCATTTGGCACTGGTGCCAATCTGCGCTACGTTCCAGCTCATGAGATTGCCAGTTCCCTTGGTGTGAACAATGCACTTGCTTTGCCAGCCTTTCACGCGTTCAGTGGACGTGACACTGTGTCGTGCTTCTGTGGAAAGTCCACGAAAAGAGCACTCGAAACCTGGAACAGTTTCCCTCAGATTACACCCATTTTCATCGCCTTGTCCAGCTCCCCAACATCGATACATGATGACTGGATGCAAGTCCTTGAGCGATATGTCGTTCTGTTGCATGATAGAACGAGTAGCTGCTTGACTGTTGACGAAGCCCGAAAGCAACTGTTAACTCGGAAGTCCCGTAGGTTTGACTCCATCCCACCGACACGCGATGCTTTGCTTCAGCACGTTAAGCACACAGCCTATCAGGCTGGCCACATCTGGGGAGAAGCGCTCATCGCAAGTCCTCTTGTTCCAGTCCACGACATTGGGGCTGGATAACTGACAGTGGAGAGTGGAGGCCACTATGGACAACACTACCGGAAATAGCCAAGTCGTGTCAAGAGCTAGTCAAGCGTGGCTACAAAAAGGGATGCCGTGGAGGATGTGGTTGTCGCAGAGTTAGCCTGCGCTGTACAGCTTTGTGTGCATGTCAAGAGGAATGCGAAAACCAGTGAATCACCTCTACTTGCCAAAACATTTGTTCATACATCATTGTTACATGAACATAACAGATGTCGCACCAGCATACACTTTGAACATTTATGCAACAAACATCTGAAAGTGTAGTAACGAGAAAGAGTAAAAAGAAACTCCACTGAAACTGAATTTCGTTTCTTTAGTTGTCATAATGAATGTTTAGTTTTTCCATTTCCGGTCAAGAATGGGTAGGTTATACTTTCTCGTTTTATTTTTTCTGTATCACTACTTGGAAAACAAATAACCAAATTATGTATCCTTAAGCTCTTTTCTGTTCGTCCCAGCTGTTTTTATACCATTAAGGGAATTTAAATTTGGCTTTTATTTATTTTATTTCTCACCTCCGGTATAATAACAGCCATTTTGAATTTTTTCTTTATTTCGTTTACTTGTCAGGTTTTTTTTCTTGCAAGAGAACGATCAACTTTAGCATTTATTGCTCTTTAGGCCGTTTTTTGTTCATTTTACTTGTTTTCGGTCTTTTTTAGAGCTCCCTAGTTAAAATGGAATTAACTTCCGGTTCAAAGTGGCGGCCATTTTTAATTTATGCATAAACAACCCTTAAGTACAACTTGCGCCCGTGTCTCCATATCTCATTTTGATCAGCTCATTAAATACCATATTTGTGCCAATTTTGGCGCTTTTAACAGAAAGTGAGCAATTCAAGCACATATCGGCTCAACTACTGTGCCTCCCTGCGGTTGAGGGCGACTTTGTCGTGATGGAGCGGTCGCTAAGCAAACGATTTTGAAATCCGTGGCCAAGATAACTCGTTACGGATCGAGACGAAGCAAAAATGGACAGCCAGCGCTCGAAAAGGAGCGTTTTTCGGGCGGATAAGATAAACCTTGGAATCCGAGGCGAAGCAACTAGAAAGAAGAATTATCGACGGCTGCCGCGAGGCAATTTTGGCGAGCTCCGAGCATTTTAGTGGAATTTATGGAGCTTCGAGTGCGAACCGTCGGCCGACCAGGTCGCCAACCTTTCGTTTCTCTTTATTAGGAAGCAAACCTGGAAAAGTTTAAATCGTCAAAATGGCTTTAGAACGACTTAAGAACGACTCAGCTGCCATAAAGACTTCAAAATAACACAAGCGCAGACTGAGGTAAACTTCTTTTAGTTAAATCCTTGACTACAAGTTGAATTTAGGGCGATTTTTGAATAATTTTCATACATTCTCTTAAATGACTCAAAACGTAACGCAATACTGTCACGTACGTAAATCACAAACAACGTCTGGGCCGCCTGTGGTTTTCCTGAAACCGATTTGTTTGTCTGTTGTCATTGCCAATCACTGAGATGTTATCATTAACAGTGATGTCAAGAATAATACCGCCCACGACTTTTGTAGTTAAGGTTTGTAGTTTGCAATATTTGTAGTTGATCGAACCTGAGTCAAGAATACAACCTTTCTCAACGATTTGCAGTTGATCACCTGAGTTGATTCATGGCTTATCGTGCAGCAGTCACTTTTCACTACGAAGTCATTTTCGCTTTTTGTTTTTTGGTGCTATTGTACAAAGGACACCGATGACAGTTTTCTATCGTCTTATAGATCACAAAAATGACGCCTTAAAATAGTCAAAACAAGGTGAACAAAGTACTGCTCTTCTTTTTTGGGTAATGTCAAAGAGTACCCACTTTGGGGTTTTATCATTTTGTTTTGTTGTGGAATATTTCGGTTTGTTGAGGTTAAAATGTCAACGATTCTTGTTAGAAAATTTGTGACTCAGCCAAAGCACATAACCGGTTGTGATGTTGGCTTTAAAAGTGAGACACTGGGACTGTTAATTTATAGTTTAGAGATTTACACCATTTGTATTGAGATGTAATCGGATGTAATTAAACTGTGATGAAGCAAAATCGTTTATGCTCATAGTCATGTAGTCCCTTGATCCAACGTGGCAAAGACCGATGATAAATCAAAAATGTACGTTAGCACGTGTTTGAATGGTGGCTGTGGCTCTACAGCAAAACAGTAAAAAAAAAAACTATAATCACAATACAGAAGTCCTTACTAGAGTCACGGCTCGAGTCCTGGTATTGATTTTATTTTATCAGTAAATGCCATACAATAAGGAAAGAACTGTGGATCCTGCTTTTAGGCTTGCCTAAATATATATATATTAAAATAGGCAGGTACAAAAGTCGGACCGGATCAACTCGGACCGCCAGTCCGGGTCGGATCAACTCGGATCGACTCGGATCGTCACAGATCGTCTCGGATCATGAAAAAAAACAAAATTAAAGAAAACTGAAACTTTTATCCTTTTGAAGGCTAAAATTCCTGTCAACAATGGGCCAAATTAAGAAAGACTCGCAACGTTTCTCCGTGTCGTGCTGTGTAGTCAAGGCGCCATTTTGTATTCTAAGTACCAGTTCCTCTCGGACTCGTCGCGTGTTCGTCCATGCATCCATTCCGTTGATCTCTTTGATCTCCATGATCATGGACCCAGATGAAGGTAAATCTTTCTTTTAACTTGTGTCACGCATCCACTTCTTCATTACAATGTGCACAACACTCACCTCGCCCTCTTTGCTTTATCACAAAAGAAAACATCGCCTGCCGTGAAAAATAAGCAAATATACATACTCTTAATTGCTGAAACTATTATTTTGGTGAACTGATGCACATTCAGTGACAAAGATGGCCTAGATTTTACCTTCTTCCTCTTGGTCCATGATCGATCGACGCGGTTCCACACGGCGGGATGAACACGCAACGAGGCCGAGAGGAACTGGTACTAAGAATACAAAATGGCGCCTTGATTACACAGCACGACACGGAGAAACGTTGCGAGTCTTTTTTAATTTGGCCCATTGTTGACAGGAATTTTAGCCTTCAAATGGGTACATCCGAGACGATCCGAGTCGATCCGAGTTGATCCGACCCAGACTGGCGGTCCGAGTTGATCCGGTCCGACTTTTGTACCTCCCTTATTAAAATGGTTATTTAGCTGCTCACATATACTTGCTTTGTCCGTGTAAAATGTATTGTTACAGAATAGTCTGTTAACTGTTTTTAAGGAATTGGTCTTTTTCCTATTAATTATTGTTTCAATGAGTTTCCATGTGACCCTCATATTTTCTTTGTTCATCTCAAATTGATTTGTTAAGTAATTCTTTTTAGCGGCTTTTATAACTCCATATAACTTATTTTTGTATACCTTATATTCTTTAATTTTACGTTGGTCATAGCTTATAGTGCGATTTGAAAAGCCTTTGTTTTGTTTTTTTTGTTTTTTTTTTTATTGATTTAAGAATAGCTTCTGAGATC
>OX419341.1:14459804-14497304 GCA_948470475.1 Galaxea fascicularis | reverse complement strand
GGAGCAGGTTAATTGTAGGTTCATAAGTCCCCGTGAAAGAGATAAATGACGATGATATTATTACTTAAGGATAATGCTTACACTGTCCAATTAAACTAAATCGGCATAGCTTGCAATGGCCAAACAGATTCGAGAATTTGTTATAGTTATGTCGTACATCAGGGGGGAAATTAAGTGGAGAACATGAAAACAACGTTATTCCACAGAGTTGTATCTGAGAGGATATTTTTTAATTAAATGACCCAATAAGTAGTGTCTTAGTTTTTTCAATGCTTTTTATTTGTGCCCATTCTACTCAGAATAATACGATAGTAACATCAGTCTTTGTTCTTCATACTCTACTGTCCTGAAAAAAAATGCAGCAATATGTCAGCAAAACGATATGTTTATGATAGCAATGATCAAGATGACAATGATGATGATGATGATGATGATGATGATGAAGTTTACACAAAACTTGTCAAATTTCGCAGGCCAATTGAAGGCCAACCTGTTAAAATTCTTTTGTCATTGCCCTTAAACTTAAATCTGATGCCGTTAAGTGGATAATCGTCTTTCAATGATTACCTAATTAAACAAGGAGACACTTGTAATTTACGACTGGCAGTTACAACGCGGTAAATGAGACCACAGAAAGGGATCGTCACCTGAGCACTAGTACTTGCGGTGGCTGGAAGAGGAGGGATAGTCATGAAAACATCCACTATCCGTGAGAGGAGATCATTAAAGGGCAATATACTTTATGGCGGAATCAGATGAATGTTATGGTGTCGAAACGAAATTCATTCGCTTTCCCCCTCTACACCCCTTGATAAATAATGACCGGTACCTAAACATGACGCGTGACAAAGACAGTGGGCGTATAGCACCAAGTATAATGAGCGCAAAGATACTAATAACAAAAAATGTAACTTCTGACGGTTGATTGACATGGGAACGAATTACTCAGAAGTTTATATTCTGACGGCCCGTTGCAGAGCGTGGCATCATGTAATAACCAGAAGTATTTGAGGTCTTCGCGGGAAAATGAAGTCATTCTAGATCGGTCAATCTCGACACCTCGACACCTCTTTTTTGTTTTTAGAGACCTTTGTAAAGTATTGTAACTTGATTAGTTGTGCCCTTTCCTCGAGATATTAGGAAGCTTACGAATCGACGACGTTCCCACGACGGCTTCGTTGGGTGAGGTCATAGGTCCGCGTCGTCGTCCTGTAGAAATTTGAATTTACGATTCTCAGTAAAGACGACGACGTTTGTGCGCGCGCGACAAATTTTCCCGCCGTTTCTGAAGTTTGTTTTTATCTTTTCACAAGGCAAGTTGTTCAAACCAAAATGCCTGTCGTTAAAGAAATGAGAGCTTGTATTACATGATGTTTTTCGAAACAGCTTTACAAACGAATAAGAAGTTTTACGTTTATACGATGCTCGTAAGTGAACAAATCCAGAGTTTCCGTGATGGAACAACGAAAGTTTGAAAAAAACAAAAGACGAATTGCAAAGCCGAATTCCTTTCTACAGGGAGAACATTTGTAAGTTTAATCACGTTAGGTTTGTTAGAATTCTTTGATTCATGAATTTGCTCGACCTCACTAACATTTGTGTGCTATGAATACTGCCGAGGGTAAATAAAAGTTTGTTATTTAGATTTATTTTACAAACTTGCTGAACAGCTGCAGCTACCTGACGGGATAACCACTTAAGTTCAAGTTCAAGTTCAAGTTTATTAAAGACTTAAAAAACATACAGAGAACAAAGATACGCACTGCTCGCAGTTAGCAACAGCTATTCGAGGCGAGCAGTGGATTTGACGCATAACAAATAATTTACAAAGATTCAAACTTACAAAGTGAAAGGGAAAAAATAACTTACAATAAAGTAACAGGTAAAACAAGAGAAACGAAAGTACAATGACAAAGAACTAGGACTAGATGTGTACAGTTAATTAAAGAGACGAGATTTACGATAACAGGAAGATACATAGCCGATTACTTAACAATATTTAGAGTAAAAAGGAAGGTTATATTATATTACTTTGAGTACTTAAGTTAAGCGAACATAGCCATAGAACGAAATATAATGTACAAGCAAGTTAGATAATGTTGACAAGAGCAGGATGGATTATGCAAATATAATACACTGAGTTTTCAAGATATTTTCAGTTTTTGATCAAATCAGGTAGGTCAATGTAATCGTCTACCTCCGAGAATTTTTGAAGAAGCAAATTATGAATTTTGCGTTTAAAATTCGTTTTGGGCGTGCGACGTATATCAACAGGTAGGCTATTCCAGACTTTAACACCAACCCGTGAGAAGGACTTTTTTTGTTTTTCTATTCTAGAGTATTGCACGAAGAAGTTACCTCTTGACGATGATCTTGTGTTATAGGGGTGAATATTCGATTGAAAATTAAATATATCAGTTATTTAGGGTGGCGTTAAATTATTGAAGACATCATGCATTAAGATAGCAACTGATTTGAAGTAAAGAAGTGCAAAACTTATCGCTTTCATTGTTAGCTGGACTATTCGCCATGCACGGCGCTGTGACAGGCCGTATTAAACTTGCATGAAAACAGACAACAAAATCAAAACCATATATCAAGAGCATGCCCCTACTGTGACACTTGAATTGTTTGGCAAAAAAATCTGAAGTATCGCCGGGGAAAACTTTGAGAAATGAATCTCACTTCCTGCTATTCCAAGACGCCAGCAAATTGCTCAAATTAACATCGTCGACTTTGGTGCGACGCCGGCAAATGCCCAGTTAGGCATGCGCAGTGGGCATGTCACGCAATCTAACGGCGCCGTCGTGCAAAAGTCGTCGATTCGTAAGCTATCAGTACGCCCCTTGTATCAGAAGTCTGATTGTCTCCTCCAAGCTAAATAAACGTTTCACTTTGAATGTCTCGTGTGAGTGAAGTCAGAATATTTGGTAGGAATTATCAGCAGACAATTCCTGACTTACTATTTAACCTGCTCTTGATTAACACAGCCTGCAGGTTTTCTTGCAATTTGCTTTCACATAGCGGTTGTTACTGCAGTATTTTGTCCAATGTCTACAGTTACGGTCTTTGTCCTCGCAACTGGCTCCTATCAAGAGAATATTACAGAACTGAGTTCGCAGTAGATCTGTCACGAAGTACCATTACCATTTACGGTCTAGCCCCAATGTGATGAAGAGCTAACGCTCGAAAGGTGAGTTTACGGCAAGTAATTTACCTCTTCAACTCAGTTACTAACGCCGAAAATTCGCCCACACGAGATTAAATCGCGTGCGATCGGTCTATTCTTAGATTACACCAACCCAAAGCGATATCCGAAAAGTATTTGGAGTTCAGATTTTTCTTTTGTTGTTTTCATAATACAAGTTTAATATTCTGCTACACCAAAGGAGCTGATTCATACTTGAAGTGTTTCGTATCACCGTGAACGTGTAATAAATTTATCAGCCGGTGTCTCGTCTCATGCGTCGCATAAGTTGTCAAAGGTTCATTCTACTATTTCCCTAACGGTGGCGTACTGTTTATTAGCTAGGCTCAAGTTCGTAGCCCGCCAATTCGTCTGCTTGCTTTCGCTTGTTTTTTTGTTTTTTGTTTTGGTTGTTTTATTTGTTTTGCTTTGTTTGGGACAATGAAGTCTATAAAAGTCTAAATAAGAAGGAATCAAGCAATTCTTTGACCTTACACTGGTTGAAGTGCTGCTCACTACTAATTTGCACAGCCAATGGGTTTTTAAAAAAAAACCATCTTTTTCATATGACTAGCTCTTTTGCACGGCCAATTTTTGATGGAAACTTGAAAAACTCGGTTCAATGTTGCTATCCCTTTTAGTAATAACAGCAGACAACTGTACATCGTTTTACATCAGTAACATATTTTTGGTCACAAAACTAGACCATTTCCAGTGATAAAAGTTGAAAAAGGTTTTACAAACTCGGAGCTAAAAGTTAAAACTTATGAAATATTTCGTCCAATTCTCAACCGGACTTCATCAGTCAATGATATGAATGTTAAAAAGATGAATTTTAAAAAGGGGTTTTAACGCCTCTTGGGGGTTAGAATTGTGTCATAGATGGCTGCTAATTCGTAACCATTGTCTCTGTTTAATGCCGGTTTCGTAAGTTTAATTTGAATAGCTTCTTTTATCCTGCGTTTGAAGGTGTTAACTTCGGTTGATAGTACTTTTGTCTTATTTGGATCCACCGAGTGGCCCTCCAGGCGACAATACTCGTGAATAGCTGATGAACTTCTTGATTGGTGTTCTTTCACTCTGATTTCCAGAGAGCGGGCCGTTTCGCCAACGTACTCCTTGTTACACTTCGCACATATCAGAGTGAAAGAACACCAATCAAGAAGTTTATCAGCTATTCACGAGCATTGTCGCCTGGAGGGCCACTCGGTGGATCCAAATAAGACAAAAGTACTATCAACCGAAGTTAACACCTTCAAACGCAGGATAAAAGAAGCTATTCAAATTAAACTTACGAAACCGGCATTAAACAGAGACAATGGTTACGAATTAGCAGCCATCTATGACACAATTCTAACCCCCAAGAGGCGTTAAAACCCCTTTTTAAAATTCATCTTTTTAACATTCATATCATTGACTGATGAAGTCCGGTTGAGAAACGGACGAAAGTTTTAACTTTTAGCTCCGAGTTTGTAAAACCTTTTTCAACTTTTATTATGCTTCCGGAGCAGGAAACAAATGTTTTTGATTTCCAGTGATGTGAAGACCGTTTCCAGCTCTTTGAAATGATACTATATGTTGTTGCGTGACAATTTCCCGGAAAAAAGGACTGATTAACGTTTCCCAAAAATCTTACTTTTTGTCACGGCAGAGCTTATTAGAGAATGACATAATCCTTAACATGGCCCTACGGTTAGGAAGAGGCTAAAAAATCAGAACTCCAGAAGACGCTCGGGTGCTGATATTACTGCATTCTCAGGCTTGTATTTGGAATCAGCAAAAGTACGGTGTGTTGAAAAACTCACCTCCACCGCCATCTCCACCTCCGCTTTGGCATTGTGATCGGTAAAGGAGATTCATCTGCCGCGCGTCTATTGCACTGATACCTCTCCGCTGACCAAGAGTAACCTGGAAGAAAACGATAGTCTCAAGTGGGAGAAAACTTGCCTCCTTCACATAAACCATAAACCATTTTCTGTAATGAAATAAAAACATTGTTCAACACTGTTCAGCGCCATTGAAGATGTAAATTAAAAGTTTTGAATAAATCGTGGGCGCTGATATTAGTGAATGTCAGAGGTTTCGGGACTGTTGTCCCTTCATCGGTAAGATTGCGGTTGAGCAAAACGCTCGCTAATAGAAAAATTTAGCCAAGCCTAAAAGCGGATCTCCACAACTATTTGTTTGTTGGGCAAGGGTTGGCGCAGTGGTGAGAGCGTTCGCCTTCCACCAATGTGTCTCGGGTTCGATTCCCGGGTTCGATTCCCCGGACTCGGCGTCATATGTGGGCTGAGTTTGTTGGTTCTCTATCTGCTTCGAGAGGTTTTTCTCTGGGTACCGGTTTTCCCCTCTCTGCAAGAACCAACATTTGATTTGATTTGATATGATGTGAGAATTGCAAAGATTTGTAAATTTGATTTGAGAATTGTAAAAGATTTAGAATTGTAAGGCGCATTTGAAAACTTACGTTGAATTCAGTTTACACGGTATAAATAAATATAATTATTACTACTATTATTAGACAGACTGAACGGTAATTGGGAATGGTTTTATTCTTGACTTTGATTGATTATAAATAAGCCTATTGCAAACTACTAAGTCGTGAGTGGTATTATATTTCATATCACCGACAAACAATTGGATTTCTGAAAAACGTTTGTTAGCCGTAAACCATTGAACAAAAGATGAACAGTTATTACTACAATTAGCCTTACAACTTTGTGAATTTTTACTAATAAAGAGAACTGATGTGAGGGACAACATATTTCTAGTCTGGCATTTCCAATGGTGCAGCTGCTTTACTTTGGCAAAGTGTTGTTGCTTTTCAAGACTTCTCAGGTGAACTTATCAAGGGCAGCCGGTCACTTACAAACTGGTGGCTTTTCTTCTGCCAAAACGTTTGTGTCTGGCAATAAAATGAGCAACTCTAGGGAAAACGAAGAGTTTTAGGATCCAGGTGAACTATTGGATACCAAACATTTGGAAAAAACATATAAGCATTTTAGATGAAAGCGTAGAAGGGTTAGGTCACGGCATGTCGCAAACAACAACAAAAAACTGTAAGAAGCAAAAAAAACGGATGCGAATGTTTTATCAACGTTTCTAGGAGAAGTTGGAGAAATAAGACAAGTAGCAAACAGACAAATTGCTAAGACTATTTTGACATAAATCTACACATAAAAGACAAATTAGAGGCGATATTGGCCTTCACTCGGACTTTCAAGTGGAAAATGGAGGCAAAAATTCATTTATGTCATATTAAAGAATATGTAATCCTTTGAGTTCATAAACCTCACCACTTGCGTGTACTCCTTGGAAATAATGTAAAAAGTTTTAATCGATTATAGTTCTAATAGCACAAGTACCCCAGGTAGAGTGGCTTTATGTATTTACCGTATACATGTCAAGCATGGCGATCAAATATTAGTATAATAAATGCCAGCAATAATAAATCGTATTATTAAATGAATGACATACCGAGTACAATTTTGAGACAGCAGTGATTCAACATGAAACACTGATAAATCACACTTAGTTTTCTGCTTTTCTGTGACAGTCGTTTCCACTTTTACACAGGTATTCTTGTAGGCTCGCGATCACGACGTCTGGACCCACGTGGCAATCACATGTCAACACGGTTATCGTTGTAATACACAACCTTGGCAAAAGGAGGTCTTAATTCCTCTCTTTATCCTATTTCGGCACCAAGGTATCATACTGATTATCACGGTACAGAAAATTGCATTGCCTACTTTAATAAGTGACCTACATGATAAAATTGCATACTTCAAGTACATTCCGAGTCGATATTGCTTGAGTGATAAAACATTCATGTTACTGAATAATTTGCTAAGGTACAAGTATTTACACATAAAACTAATACGCTACATGGAAAACCTTATAATCCACTAAGTAAAGTATTCAAAATATACGGAATACTGATCATAATAGTCATAAAAGTAAAGACTTTACTTGCATCTTCCCTTCCATTCGGGACGTGGCTTCTTACAAATCCAACATGGCGGCTTTCTAGTTGCGATGCCTGATGCATTCTCTTGTGATGATAATATTTCGCGCCAGCGCAAATACGCCGGAAGTGAGCTTTGTGTCAAACAACGACAAAGATTTTTAGATTCTGGCCTTCCACAGGAAGCCCGAGTAAAAAGGGGAACGAACCTGCTGACAGTTTAGGT
This sequence comes from Galaxea fascicularis, assembly GCA_948470475.1. Taxonomy (NCBI): domain Eukaryota; kingdom Metazoa; phylum Cnidaria; class Anthozoa; order Scleractinia; family Euphylliidae; genus Galaxea; species Galaxea fascicularis. The sequence goes on along the minus strand of OX419341.1, from coordinate 14,489,924 downwards.
CAGTCGATAATCGCTCGGAACGTACTGCTTCACAAATATACTCTTTTTTTATAAAAACCTTTTTTTATAAGAACGTTGAGGCTGAGATTAACCCAAATTTTAAGACCATTCTTAGAACAAAACCCATGTTGAGAGTTAGGTATGTTCTCTGCATACTTTTTGTAAAGCTAAATTTACCATTAGTTGGTTGGCGCGACATCGTGTGTATTAAGAACACCTCAAAAACGATATCAAGCTCAAATCACAAAAAAAAATAAGAACGTTGAGCCGCCTCAGTTCCAAAATTAGACGTTCTTATTAAAAAGTCGTTTCACTCGATACCGTTACTTCGCAAAACAGATGCAAATCCTTAAGGTGCTTCGAAATAGTTTTCATTTTTCCGAGACAAGTTCTACAAATTCTTTTCTAAATTCTGTTTGGTCCATCCGTATCACTATGAAATTTGGCACAGAAATAAAAGAAACATCGTAGATTCATTACATGACATTTATTTTAGAAAACCTGTTACCATAGCAACCATATCACGCATTCAGTTGGACCCCTAAAATCGAAATCTTTTATCTTATTTAAGAAACAGGTCGGTGAAATCTTCTCAAACTTCTTTATTAAGTGTTACCAGGAATGATCTTCAAAATATTTCAGTTTAAAAAATTCTGTAGGACAGATTAAGAATAATACTAATTTTTGATTATTGCTTTCTTAATTATTTTCCTACCTGCAGAATTTTTACGGACTATATACACATTGATCTTAGCCGTTACCGAAAAAATGAAAGGAATCTACCGAGCGAAATCGGAAATATAAGCGACTAAAGTTACGAAACTTCAATAATTTTGAGTCGACATGATTAGCATTTGAGCATGCGCGACACACGCGCGCGCGTGCTCTTACTTTTTATATGTAATGTATTAGCATAAATTGAAGGACACGTGGTCAAGCGAATTGTAGCGGCCATGGCAGTGTTGTACTGTAGGTTGCAAGTTGTGTTACTAAAATGTTATAAATAGTCGATGGAGTACGGATCCACTAAACTTTCCTTGTCCACAGATGAAGCTTCTTCAATTCTAAGGATTCTTAGCGGCAATACATCAACTGGTTGCACAACATGGTCCGACAAAGTACAGCGCCCTTACAACCTTGCCAAACCACACAACGAGCTTTTCTCTCGCAGAACCGTGAACGATAACATAGCAAAGCCAGCCAATTCATTTCACTGCTTTTAACACCCAAACGTTGATTCTAACCAGTTCAAACAAAAAAAAAACCCGAGAAGGAATCTACTTAGCGTGACATTTTCTTGACAACGAGATAGCGCATGCACTTAATTTTTTATCTTCGAGTTTGATTTTCTGCCTTCAAGTAAATTTTTAAAGGCCTTCTAAAACCAGCACCGCTGCTGATAAAAGAAAAGCGAGGTTTGCCCACATCTTGAGTGTGACATTTCGCATATTGGTTTAGAGTTGATAGAGTTGATGGTCGAAATTAAAGGGATAACTTTCGTGCTGGACTCTGCGTCCTCAGGTGGTTGCATTGCTGCCTCGCGGGTGATGGTGTTCACGCGTCGGATGGCTCGGTCTATGACTGTTCGTGGCTAATTGTTTGAAAGTCGTCCTCGTCACTGCATATCCCTTTGAGGCAAAGAAGCCAACTGTGTGGGATGGAGTTCTTGCAACCCAGTGCATGTGATGATGAATATCTGAGATATGAACGAGAGTCAGTTTCCTTGCAGTGAATTGTTGTAGCTAGCCCTTGAGAGTTCGGTTTGAGGTAGAGGACTAGAATGGGTAGTTCATCTTCGGAGATAGCCCAGGTGAACATTATGCTTGGATGAAAATTGTTGACAAAGTTGTCGAGTTCGGTCCTGCTGCAAGAAGCTGCCCTTAAACAGTGTCCACACTTTGACTTGTTTTCTCGACCTTGTTGACTTACTGAAGATCAGATCCTCTGAATCACTATCCGTGTTAACATCTGGGTCGATATGGAGTAATTTTCCGTTTTTCCACCGACTTAAGCAAGGCGCGGTAAAGTTTAAAGTCTAATGAACCTGAACCCATCGTTTTGGCTTGCTCGTTTAAGGTCAAGAAAGTCAATGGTGTTCTTCTTCGACTTTAAGTCTAGTCTTATTTCGTTCTGTTTGCTTCAATTCCCCTAACAACACACACACGTGCGCACTTGATGAACAAATTAGAGAAGACTAAAACGCTGTCAACTCGATTATCCTACAAAAAGCAGGCACGCGACTCCTGGGTCGAAAGTAGGCTTACATAAATTCTGCCGGCAGAATTTCGAGCAGAATAAGCGGTTTTTGAGGCGAGCAGTCTGCCGCCAGAATAAGGCATTTTCGAGCGGAATTTGAGCAGAATAAGGGAAAATCAGCAGCACTAATGATTAACAGTGGTAAGAAAAATAAAAAAAACAAATGGAAAATACCGAATAGTAGTGACCTAAAGTAAGATTAATTACAATTTTGCTATGCATAATGAATATCCAATTAGTTTTTAGGGTTTAGGCCCAGGCTCCCTTCTATATTTGCGAAAATAAATACGGCCCGAAGGCCCGAAAATTTTTTCGGATACCAGGCAGGATTCGAGCAGAATAAGAACGTCCGAGCAGAATCTCGAACAGAATTAGCGATTTTTACAAGCACTGCCGGCAGACAGAGTAAGTCATTTTACGAGCAGAATTCACCCAAGCCTAGTCGAAAGGGGCTTGAACCAAATATTAACAAGTGTGTGACTATCAATAGAGAGATTAAGCATGACGTTTACGGCAAACGGCAGGCTCCTGCTCATCATAAAAGCGTGAAAATTCTCTCATTTTAACTTGTCTCGTTCCTTTGAGAGGTTCTTGAAATCTTGAGCTAACAGGACAGAAATGAGCTAAAACCCTAATTTCACTCCGACGTTTGCCGTTTGGCGTAAACGTCATGCTTAATCTCTCTAATAATGGGCGGTAACCGCACTTGAGAAGACTCGTAACCGGTCTTAAGTGATCGAAATCTTGGATATTTCTTAATTACGATTAACTCTATTTACGACTGCTAACAGTTAAGATTTGACCGTCAGTTTTTACGCCTAACGACTACATTTTTGCCGTTTTACGGCTATCAGTTGACCCCACTGAGACCCTCTTGTGTTATTTGTATTGGCCCTTATTGCTTTGCCTATGTTCTTGTACCCATTGGCGTACGGGGCGGGGGTGCCGGCATGGGTGAGCTGCAGCCACCCCTTCCCTTTTTTCCACCCGCAGTCGACATAAATTTTTTTTTTTCAGGATAAACGGGTTGGGCACCCCTCCTTTGTTTTTTAATTCTTTTACCAACGACTAGTGAGCAGCAGGAAGCAACAGATCTTGTCAACTGGTCAACTTCGTTTTGGGAGTTCACGATTTATAGTAAAATCGTGGGCCACACATTAAACATGGCACATTTTGTAACGCAAGATTTACATTAAATCCTGCGCCTATTTGTTGGTGGGTGCTTTTCGCTCTTCATACCCTAATTTGAACGTGATTTATGATGTAATCATTTAGTATAAAATCGTAGGTCTCGGCACAACACTACTTTATAAACTCTGTGGGAAGTTAAAGAGCCCACGCAGTGATCTCAAAGACTAGGGTTTCCGGTGCTGTTGTCGGGCCTGTTGTACTCAACAATTGATCGGCTTGGCGTGAACACAATTCTCAAGATCTGTTGCTGCGTGTTGCTCACAAGTTCTGAGTAAAAATATAATTATTTAAAAAGGTAACATGACATCACGAAAACGACGCTGACTAACTTTATTCGGGCAAACTTCCTTTAGCCGTCCCCCGCCAGGAAAAAAAAATGCCCACACGCCGATGCTAGTACCATTTTCATGGTCGTTATCGTCATCATTTTGTCGTCATCATCATCGCCGTCGCTTTCGTGGTCATTGTCATTGCGGTCATTGCTGTCATTGGCATTGCCTTGTTGCCTTGCCATTGTCATTGTCACTGTCACTGTCACTGTTGTTAGTGTTATTGGTATTGTTAAAAGGGAAAATGCTTCATCTCACTTTTAAAATTAGAATGCTTGTGTTATTATAAAACTGGCCCCATATCAAACTATCTATGATGTTAAGTTCAAATCATTTAGACTACCAACATACCCCTGATTGCTTGGCGACTATTGTTGGCCTCCCATTCTTGCTGAATGCTTTGCTTCCATAATGCATCACGCTTCCATAATCGTATTTAGTCCCCAGAGAGTCGATGGTTCCGCGATTGTACTTGTTGAAGTTGAACTTATTTCCTAAGAAGTTACCAATATATCTCATGAGTTAAACAATACTTCGTTTGGTTAAATTACCTCCCTCACAAGGACCAGTTTTTCTAAGATCTATAATCAAGCTTCTATCTTTCTTCTTTAACTTACTCTCAATGATGTTGTCCCACATGATTGTGACGTAACTATCCCTGTCAGGACGAGACTGTTCGTGGTAGAATCCAAGAGCATGACCTAAGGAAAGAAGGTTAAAATTAAGTCTTAATTAATAGCTCTGGTGAATTAACCATCATCTGCTTTAATTGTTACGTTTTGTCTCATTGTATTTCTGGCTTCTGAGCCCGGACTTCTCACCCACTGTTTCACGATGTGAGTAAGGTAAGACCCTTTATTAGCCAACCATAATATTTTACGAAGGTAGCAGCCGGGATCCTGACGGTGCACAATGCTAACGCTCTCTTCAAGGCAGCGACTTATGTGACATGTCCCAATGATGCACAACATCAGGGGCACCCAACGAGAAACTTCGATGAAATATCTGTTCGGAAGAGTCTACTCGTTCTAAGGCTTTCGGATAATGCATTGCCAAAAAGCTACTGATTTCTTAACTTAAACATCACCTAAAAGATTCGCAACCAGGGAAATCCAGGAGAAAATGGTCCCTTAGATTTTCGGGAGTGATATTTTTGCAATTTTTGGCTCTTAAAAAGGTCGCCTGGGATTTTCGGATGAGCAAATAGTTCGCAGCGAAGTTCTTCGAAGGTAACGTTCAGCTAGCAATTTCTGAAATGGAGATTTCATTTCCTAAAATTTTCGGGCACTTCAATTTTCAGCTAAGAAATCCGAACAGATCAAATTTTTCTAGCTGATTAAAACAACTCTTTAAACAGTCTTTAAACATTACAAGGAGCCTAGAAATATCCCTCAAAGGTCTTTTGGCTTAGTTTGCTCGTTGGGTGCCCCTGCAACATGTTCCTGGCAATTTCAGTTATTCATTTTGGCCACGTCAAGTAATGAGAAAAAAATGCAAGAGTGCTAGATTTCAGTAATGAAAAACTTTCTCATTTACTGTAACTTCTCAAACTTTCTTTTGCCAATAACACTTACCAATTTCGTGTGCAACAATTCCCCTGGACCAGCACCCACGTGCAAGATTGATATCTTGACGGCTGCCAGTTCTTCCCACGTAAGATGAACAACTGAGAGATTGAAAAATACAAATAAGTGACTGCTAAAATTCCTATCAAACTCTTACAAAGTTTTAGCTTTAGTAGTGTTACTTAATGACGCAATTTGTTTGCATACTCTAAGAGGATGGGTCATGCCCGCTGGAGATCGAACAAATCACATTAATTTCTTATACGTTGTACCCGCCAACTTTAATTTCCAATTGTTAGTTGTGGAATGCGTATTTATAACTTCTCAGGGGATGTGATGTAGGTCTGGCCAGCATCTTTTCATCTTTAAAGAATTCAACAATGTTGACAGATTCCTTGGTGATGTCAACTTTATAAGCTTTTGAATTATACTCGAACGCAATTCCAAAACAATACATTCTTAATTTTAAGTATCGTTTTCTGCATTTAGTCATTCTTACCCAGATCCAAGTTTAAAGTTGGCATAAGCTCGTTCATTTGTTCTTCTCTTGAAGCGAATGCATGTTTTTGTTGTCCATTCTTGCATTCCTTCTCTGATGGCTTTCATAGCCCGAGAGTCACGAGCTTGTAAAGTAAAATAACAAGTACTTCAACAATGTTCAAATGATTCGCCTTATTCTCGCAAAAGAAAAATGGATATTTAATAATGCCATTGCCTGTCTGTTGCCAATCCGGACGATTATCGGAATATGACCAGATATTAGGTAAGACGTTAAACAAATAAAGACATTAGAGAGAAAATGGACGTTACTAACGACTGATTATTGCATTACGTCAGGAAAAAGGGTTATGTAGCAAGGCACGACAGAATGGAAAAGATTTCTTGAAGAGCATGATCTTCCTGGGAAACTAAGGAGAAGGAAACCGAGAATCAGATAGGAAAAGACAGTAACCGTCGATTATGGCAAAAAACAGATCGTTGTATAGAGGTGCTGTGAGGGAAGCAGTGTTCTGAAGGGAGTATGCTGCGACTGCGACGACCACGACGACGACCAAAACGACGTCCCAGAGCTATCATGACTTGATCTGTTCTATTATGATTATTATTTTCTTATTTTAATTAACAATTTAAAATTTTAGATTGAATATTTTACGGTTGACTTCACTCATCAATTTTTAATATTTCTTAGTATTCTTTTTCTCGACATATTAGGGTGTACACTGCCAGAGGGCTAACCTACACCACAAGTCATCCGGTGATTAAAGTTACACGTGTACCTTTCGTGGTAGCTTATTTTCATGACATCATACAATGAAGCAATTACGTTATTATTTCCAGAAACCAAAATTTATCAAAACGATAACGCTAAAATGGGTTCACAATGAATATAAGCACATTTGTGGCGTTTGCTCTCTTAAGGAAAACTCAAAAGGGTCAAGGTCCACGAGGACAACATTTACACTCCGTCAGGTGTCCGTCCCTGGGCTTTGGCATGGATAGAGTTTATATACCTTTGTGAAAAATCATAAAAGTTACTGACATCACACAAATAAAAGATGATTTTAAAGGGAAGACGAACTTACACAGGCTGGAGTCAATGACGTAGGCCATCACACCGCCAGGCCACTGCCTGTTTATAGTTGATCCTCTTCCAAATGGATCATCAACATCCATTCCCATCTCGGCTGCCATGCGCTGGTCAGCCGTTAGAAGCATGTCACCTTCATACAGGTCTGGATCGTCGATGTCTTCATTCTCTAAAATGAAGAAATGAGTTGATACCAAAAGCTGCTTACTGACCGGCTCATCACTGAACTAAGCTACTGAGTACCTGGGTGCCTTGCCAAATGGACGCATAGGCATGGACGCCAACGGACCAACAATTAATAATTTGAGAGAGAGACGCCCGCGACCCATGGACCTCTTGCAAGGAATTTTCTTAGATTAATTTATAGAACAGGATTATCTTGCAAAATAATTTAGAGAACAACCATCCCGGATAGTGGTCAAAACTAAACTACCACCATGGCGAAAAAGCCAAAGTTTGGAAAACAAACTGTCGCCTTCTTGTACTTAATTCTGATCTCATGAAGAACCATTTCTGCGTTCCAGAGAATGAGGTTGTTCTGAACTCAAGGGTGTTCATCAAATTTTAGCTGGCCTTCAGTATATTAAAACCGTGGCATTTCAGTTAATGGCGGTGTCAAAACGCAAATTTCTTATTACAAGGTGCAGAAAGAGCTGACCTTTTATGCAAACGAATTTTATTTGTCCCACCTCTCTTCACCGATTTTAACACTTGTAGTGGCATTTGGAAGAGAATGTGCCTGTCGCCAAAAAGACTCACATAAACAGTTTGCTTCGTTTTCTGATTACATAGAGGTACCATTACTACTATATTGGACTGATACTACTAGTTGAGGCATACTTCCTATCCCAGCTGTAGAATCGCGAGATCAGAGACGTCGGCCAAACTAATGTTATTATCACGTATGGCTTCTTAAGAATCGGTTAGCTGGTTAACTATCGGTTAGCTTTCTTTTTTTTGTTGGTTAAAAACTAAAAAAGAAATAAGAAAAATCTCAGTTACCATCGGGATTTTCAGATGCAACAAGCGCTACACTCAGTGCTAAAACAGAGAGCCACTTCATCCTGCCCAATGATCCTTTGCGGCTTGGAGCAAGGTGTGATAAATTTTGCATGACAGCAAAGTATTTATAGCCGATTTGTCCTATCACCTGCACAGTTGGTTAGGCTTTTGCATTTAGGTGTTTGATGTTTGTTTGATCGCTGGGTAAATTGAATTAACATGAGAATGCGAAGAAAATGGATTTTGAGAATGATGCATATAAAATAAATCAAAAAAGGCAAATTTTGTAAGCATCTGCGGCAGGTGAAAGGGGGCAGTCGGTAAACTAATCTATCATGTCTGTGCATATGCCTAGTCCTATTACATTGGGTGTCGGGTTTAGGAAATTCACACGTCAATCAAGAAGTCAACCAATCAGTCAGTCGCTTTTTCACTCCAAGGTTGCCTGTATTGATGAAGCTGTATGCTAGTTTACAAGTACACCACGCACTTAAAAGAATACTGATAAAGGTTCCTGGAAATATTGAAGATTTAGGAATTGAGATGGCAAAAAATGTATGAAAAATTAAAACTGAAATATCTGACTACCTGTAAAGAAGGGACAAACGTGTCCTAATAGAATATCTTGAGTCGTCAAATCTTTGATGCATCCTAATACCAATGCAACATGTACTTGGGCAGTAGCTAGTGAATGATTTTAATTTAAACATCTATTGAAATCCAGTATCCTGACACCGCTGAGGATGTACATGTACGAAGAGCGTCTCACAGAAATTAACCAAAATGTAGTAAGCAAATTGTTCCAAGCATCACTGTAGTAGTTTAGTACAGTTGTTACCTGAGGGTGGGTTATCTGAGGTGTGAGGTTCCAAATGAAAGATAGCGGTGAAAATAAACATTTGCTTAACTGTAGAAATGACATGGAAAGGAATCCCAAAAGAAATTTCTTCAACGAGGGAAACGCAAAATTTTTAGGTTTTTCAAGTTGAAAATTCTCCGTAAAAATGCATGATGTAAAGGCAATCCAAAGGCAATGTAATATTCGTAAAGCAAATGACAAACTTTTACGAATATTGCATTGCCTTCGCATTGCTTTAACTGTTTACATTGCATTTTGAGTTCAATTACAATCGACACTGCTTGTGTTGATCACAAATTTGAAGAATTCTTCGATTTTTAAAAATTAAAGACGCACTGACGTCATGACAACAGGTTAGAGAAATGTTAGCGACCCTAGAACACGTCCATTGATAAACGATACAAAAACGGATCAAGAAATCAAAATCCGAGCTGATCTTTGTTATCTTTGGCGAAGATAACGAAGAGCAGTTCAGATTTCGAGTTCTTGGAACTGTCAACTAATTCCGATCCTCCATCTCAACTCAGTGCAATCTCATATATTTGAGGTTTATCTCCTTTGATCTTCCGATATTTTGAACTTAAAGTAGAAGTTGCATTTTGTCACTCAGGTTAATTCACATCAGGGGGAATAGGAATGGTCACCGGTAGCCGTTTGGATTAAGTTCAGGGTCCTCGGAAGAAGCGTTTGCTCAGCTGTCTGATATACTTATATCAGCTAGACAAATGTTGAAATGACTTCCCGATGCAATATTTACCACCTCAGATGTGTATTTGATATTTTACTTGGCTGTTTATACAAAAACGTTGGTTTAATGGAATAACGTTTACCAATAGAGACGTTATGGAGAAGGGGGGGGGCTGGAGGGGGGGAAGGCGGGTGAAGTACAAAAAAACTTCATGCAAGGGAAAATTAAGTGCCGAAAAAAAATTCATGCATGCAGAGTAGACTTAAAAAAAAAATTTTCTGCATTGGCCTTCCTGACATTTTGCACAAAACTCAAAAAGGCATGCAGGAAGGGATACTGTGTGCAAAACATTAGCTCTTTGAATAAAGTTTCTGCTGAATTTTGGTCTTGTTAATAATCATACCAAATACAAAAAAATATATTCAAGGCTAGTAAAGTTATCATAACTTTTAATAGCTGGCAATTTCAGATATATTTATTAAGTAACTTTCAAAAAATTAATTGTGCTTTCCTATACGGTGTATATAAAATCAACATCTTATATCGTTTTCTTACTTTGAGTTATGTCTAAGATCTGGAACAAAACATTTATTTTTAATACCATAGATAACAATAATCAGGGTATTCCCCACAAATCGAAGGAAACGCCCAGGATATATATCTCTATTAAACAAGCAACAGATAAAAAATATATAAATAACAAAAAAAATCTATTTTCTGAGATTTCGTTTTTACAATTGTTACTGGTCCTTTTAGATAAATGGAACTATTATACTCAAAGATACATGTTCTTTTCAGATTAGCAGCCTAAAGACTTTTAACGTTTGGTCAAATTTATCTATTTTTACCACACATTTTTAGACAATTTCTGGTTCTGGTTCAGCATAGTAATAAAAAAATTAATTTCTTCAAACTCAATTAGAATCTGTCCACTCATCCTCTTCATCCTGTTGCCCTACTTCCGTGCTTTCTCTTTTTGGATAAATTTCTTCCTCTTCCACATTCATTGTTTCGGTACATGTTGTAGCTTTCTGAAGTTTTCTTCTTGCCTCCTTTAATTTGTTTTTGCTTCTTTTTCTTTTACAACTTTTCTCAGAAGTGCTGCTGCCCAACTTTTCTCCACATTGATCAACCATAGTTTCATATGGATGCAAGAATTCATTGGCATCCTCCAACACAAATTGAAGCTTTGGTATCAACTCTGTGTAGAAGCCGCTCTGCTCTTTTAAACCTAAAAAAGGGTTGAGCCAGGCAGATCACTCAATTTATTACTCAAAGGACGGTACAATAAATATTTAAAAACAATGCTGATGCTCTTTACTTTAAAGAAAGTTAGTTTTTTTGTCTGTCACCTATATTTTAGCCGATTTCACTGGTCTTCATCAGGATGAATGGCCGTTACAAGCATCACACACCACAACTTTCAAATTGTAAGAAATTTGAAAATTCACGCGAGCTACCTAAATGTGGATGCGTGTAAGGTAAGTGATCATTATACTAAACGTTTTAGTTAATAGATTTCGGCTTAAAGTTAGAAATTTGAAATTTAAGGTAAGTTGAAGCAGTGTGTTCTATAATTGGTGACAAAAAACTTGTTTTCGTGAAAACACTTTGTTACCAACTCAGATCTTTTGTTTTGAAGAAAAACACGGGGGGGGGGGGAACAAGCAACAGATTTCCGCAATAAAAGCATACAATTCAGCTTATCAGTAAAAGGATTTCCTTTGTAGGCAGTCACCCTCTTAATGATACACCACTTTTTATATCTCATATGTGGTCGTATTCCATTTAATAGTTCTGATATATATTTTGAAAGCACCGAGTCCCTAAAAGAAAGTTTGTTATTGTTGAAGCTATATATATATTGCATCATAGACATTATGCCAAAAAAAATAATAATTTTCAGAGCAAGCTCTTCTCAATAGAAACATGGTTTGAAGTAATAAAAATGGTTTATATTTCATTGCCTTGTCTGATTACTTTTCCATTTTTGGTGTACTTAATGGTCGTCTCTATCTTCTCTCTGTAAATATCAATATTTTTGCTAGCCAGTGAGAGTGCATCTTGACAGCCTTCCACAAACTTGCAAAGTTGGTCATAGCGCTTCTTTCCTGGCAGCCTTTCCTTCTCTTTAAACGAGATAATTTCTGGGTGTCGTTTCTTCATAATCTCGATTTGGCCATAGACACTTGAATACACTCTTTTTGTGTAATATCATAAGAATGCCTTATCTTGTGGCCAGTGATAAACTAACACTGGCTACTTTAATGTTTGAGCCTAAAACATTCCTTCCGTGACTTGTTGTTCGTAATGCTGTTTACATGTGAAATTTCAGCAAAGCAATATGAAATGAACTTGCGCAGTACCAATGTATGCGCAATACATGATACCTTGTGTATAAAAGGTCATTTTGAACTGTATATATGTATCAGTTTATTTTCGTAACGTGCCCAGGTAGCCTATATTTAAATTATGCCCTTGGCTAAGTGAGTAATTGAATGACTTAATATCTTTTTTAGTGTAGTGTTACATCAAGGAAAAAATATATTCGAGCACAACATCTTGACCAAAAAAAAATGTTCATTCAAGGAAACATCAAAGAAAAAAAATTCATAATGATCGAAAATTCCCAGCCTTCCCACAACCCCCCCCCCCCCCCCCCTTCCCCCATTCCCCATAACTATTTTAAGGGCCTGATTACATGAGGCGGGCTGGCCCGGTTAGCCGGGCTGGTGTCACTTTGCCGGGATCTCGGCATGTTTCTTAAACGCAACAAAAATCAACTTTGCGATTACATGACAACCGGACCAGCCCGGTTAGAAGCAGCCCGGCTCATGTAATCAGGCCCTAATGGTCCGTCCCTTGCGGGTATGGCGTAACCTGCGATCAGGCCCAATTGTATCATCGCTCTTATGTCTTCTCATGTCGGCGCTCGCTACAATTGGGCCTGATACAAAGTCTCACAGGACTCCGTGTCTTCGTCCAGAATTTGGACGAAATCTGATTGGCTGATTCAAAAACCGGATGTTGCTAAGATGCGTGTTCGCGAGGCTCTCGCGAAAGAGCCGCCATTACGGACAACGAGTTATCTAAAGTTGGTTTTATAACACAAAACAGTAGAGCCTGTCTATTTTTTATCTAGCGGAGCGGGAAAAGTTTATTAGTTTTGCTTTGAGGTACATACTGGATTCATATAAAAGATTCGCGGAATGATCGTCATGATGAATGATAAAGACGAAGCGTCCAGACGAGTTTCCACTGATATATCTCTGTTGTCTGTTTCGAACATTTCCTTTCGCGAAAGCCTGACAACGGTATAAAGACTTGGAAGCTGACCGGTTTGTATTCAATATCAATTCAACGAGAAGCAAGACATATCCAAGCTTTGATAAATACAAGATCAAGGACACATTGGTTTTAATGTCAGGATGCAAGAGAAAATACTCGTATTCAATGGACAGACATTTTGAAAGGTTCATGTAAAGCTCGGGTGGTGTAAGCGTAAATTCTTTTTAATTTGTATTGTACCAATTGTACCATTTTTGTTATCGCAACACTGGCAATGTTTTAAATTGCGGCCGTAAAGCTATGTATTATTGTTTGTATGTGCATTCGCCTCTGGAACAACAACAAAACACTGTTGGCTAATTCACAGTACAGGCTTCTCGATCTCTAAATTAAATTTAAGTTTAAGACTTAAGTTAAGCTTAATTCGCTTAATTATTTTTACACCCGGGCAATAACTCAATATTTCGTGAGGGCAGCATAAAACTGCCAAGTGTTTTGATGATAGTAATGCATTCAAACTAAAAATAAAGTACGAATACTACGAAAGCTTAAAATCCCGTATGTCCACAACTCACACTCTCGACTCTTTGCAAAGTTTCTTTACCATTGTATTTCGAGGGGAAGACATGAAGTAGGGTTATCTGAAGAGATACATGTACGCAAGAATATAAAGTAAATACATCGACAACTGTAAGCTTAAATCACCTTCCTTCGATTAGCCGAATCATCAGTTATGTTTCATAACCAAAACAAAGATATCATCATCACATAGGCTTTCGAATCACATATCACCTTTCCCAGTTGTCGTCGCAAACGTCATTGACTCGTATCCACTGACTTGACTTGAGAGAAACTTTATTTAACATGAATAAGCGAATAAGGTAACTGAAAAAATAAGATATTACAAACAAAGATAAATGAAGGTGATATAAGAAAACAGCTAGGTGCACAGCAGAAGAAGACCGAAAAAAGCAGCGAAAATGCTTACAAGACGAATGTGACGATAACGTGGAAAGGTGGAAAAACTTAACGAATTGAACATGAGGAGCGAACGGAACTGCACTAGCAAGATAACGAGTAGACATCCATATATAACAATATGCAAATTAAAACTGTCGAGTACGAAAACAACCTGAGTAAAACAAAGGACAAACAAACAAGACGTGGAACAAAACAAAGACAATAGACTAATTATTTTAGCGCCTACATTCCGGCCCCTTAAATGCAAAGGCATAAACTTTGCGTTTACAAATGTTCAAACATGAAACAGGCGCAAATAAAATCTGCAACAAATTTATGGGCATTAAAGAGAAAAAAGGGCAATGTCACTCTATTCTCCTCATGCGATGAGTTCCTAGATCTCCAGACAATGTCTTTATGTCATTTAAAGGCAATAAGCTCTAATCTAAATCTTGGAATCCCAAGGAAGGTAAGTCAAGTATCAGTGGATTCCAAAAGGCATAGTTTACTAATGGGTCGATTCAAAGTTGAATTCTTCGTTTTGACTCTCACACAACGGACGAGGCCCTGCTTGTCGGGATAAACTTCAACGATCACACCAATAGGCCAAACATTCCTTGGTGAGGACTCATCAATCACCATAACGGTATCTCCAACGGCAAAATTCTTTCTGGGACGAAACCATTTCTGCCTTTCTTGAAGTAGTGGCAGGTATTCTTTCTTCCAACGTTTCCAGAAGAGATCCACGAGATATTGTACTTGTCGCCAACTTCGTTTTGAAAACATGTCGTTCTTCACAAATAAACCAGGAGGGAGAGGGGTGTTTTGGCGAAGTAACAGCAAATGGTTTGGAGTTAGAGGTTCCATGTCCTTTGGATCGTCAGAGACCTTTGTTAATGGTCTTCCGTTGATGATGCTTTCTGCTTCGCACATTAGGGTTTGCAGGCTTTCGTCGTCAAGGGTCTGCTCTTTTACTAAGCCACCGAGAATTCTCCGGGTAGATTTAATGAGCCTTTCCCATACGCCACCGTGGTGAGAGGCTGTGGGAGGGTTGAAGATCCACTTTATTCCTTTCTGAAGAAGACTTTCGTGAATTTTAACTTGATTCCAACTTTGGATCATGGTACGTAGCTCCTTTTCGCCTCCAACGAGATTGGTGCCATTGTCTGAACGAATCTCTTTAACTTGTCCTCTTCGGGCAATAAAACGTCTGAGGGCAAGGATGAAAGAGTCGGTGTCCAAAGAGTGAGAAATCTCCAAATGAACAGCACGCAGAGTTAAACAAGTAAAGAGAACACCGTAGCGTTTGACCAGGCTCCTCTTGTGACGTACAAAAAAGGGGCCAAAGTAATCGATCCCCACGCACGTAAAGGGAGGTTGATCAGGGGTGATTCTTGGCGGCGGTAAATCTGCCATCTTTTGTTCAACAGCAGGACTATGTCTCCTTTTACAGGACAGGCAAGATGATAGAACGCTTCTTACTGTGGAATTGGCACGAATTAACCAAAATCTCTCGCGCAGGAGGGCCAAAACGTATTCTCTGCCGGAGTGACCACTTCTTTCGTGGAAATGGTATATTAAAAGGCGAGCGAGGTAGGAATCTTTGGGAATGATAATTTGATGTTTAGAGTCTTCTGATAAGGGTGCTCTGCTTAGACGCCCACCAACGCGGAGGAGGCCTTGAACCAGGATTGGATCCAACTTGACAAGTGGACTTGACTTCTTGACAGGAAGCGCTTTCTTTAAGGCTTCAATTTCTTCTACAAATGCGATTTGTTGGTTGAACTTGATGATTTCCTTTCAGCACTTTGCAATTCTGGGAGGATTACCGGTTTGCGTGTAGGCTGTTCGGAAATGTTCAGGACACCATGTCTTCTCCTCATGACAAATCTCTTCTGGCAGCGGAGGCAAAGGGCGATAAACTTCAGCAGCTTAAGCCAGGATGAGAATCGCTCGACAATAAAAACGAAACTTGTGTAGGCTTCACACACTTTAACAGAGAACGACGACGGTTCGCGTTTAACTTCAGGATCATCATCGGATAATTCTGTAATGGCTTCAGAGGGAATCGCCCACTCAGATTCTGGCCTGAAGAGGAATGCCGGCCCCTTTATCCAACGGTCATTTCTAATGAAGACCTCTGCACTGGCTCCTCTTGTTGCATCATCGGCGGGATTAGATTTAGTATCAATATGTCTCCATTGTGAAGGACTAGAATCATCTCTGATGAAGGTGACACGGTTAGAGACGTAGGTATGAAAACGCTTTGATTCATTCTTGATATAGCGTATCACAGTCATGCTATCCGTCCAGAAAGTGATTGTGTCGACAGGGATCTCTAGCTCTGCTTTCAGCATCTTGTTCAAGCGAATGGATACTGTGGCAGCTGCTAACTCCAATCTTGGAATGGACATCGGTTTCAAGGGGGCGAGGCGAGACTTCCCGATAAGGAAAGAACAATAAATCCGGTCATCAAAATTGATCAAACGAAGATAGGAAACTGCTCCATATGCTGACTGAGAAGCGTCGCAGAAATGGTGGATTTGGCTAGATACGATTCTTCCAAAATCGGGATGCTTGATACATCTGTCGACGGAAAATTCAGAAAGCTTCGGCAAATCATCTAGCCAGGCAAGCCAACGAGACAGGTAGTCACTGGGAATCTCGTCATCCCAACCAAGGCCCTTTCTGCACAAATCTTGGAGAAGCACTTTCGCAGGCAAAGTGAAGGGCACTGCCATTCCAAGCGGATCATAAATGGAACTAACGACAGAAAGTAACCCGCGCCTGGTACATGGTCGCTTCTTCGCACAAATTTTGAAGGTAAACGTATCTTTCTCTACGAACCACGATACACCCAAGGCTCTTTCACTGGGAAGTGCGTCTTTGGAGAGGTCAAGTTCTTTGACATCCTTCGCTCTGTCATGAATCGGAATTGAATCCAGGACACTTCGGTCGTTGCTTACCCATTTGGTCAAACGAAAGCCTCCTTTAAACATAAGCTTCCTTAGGCTGTTCACATGCTTAATTGCTACATCGCTTGAGGGTAAAGATTTCAGACAGTCATCGACGTAGAAATTTCTCATGACGGTGCTGACAACGTCAGAGGGAAACTCGTGTCTGTGATCTTCAGCATTTTTGCGTATGGCAAAGTTCGCACAACTGGGAGATGATACCGCGCCAAAAAGATGAACGGTCATTCTGTACTCTTCTAAATCTTGATCACAGTTGCCCTGAGGCCACCAAAGGAAACGGAGAAGGTCACGATCTGGCTTCGGAACACGTACTTGATGGAACATTGATTGTATGTCTCCCATCACCGCAACTGGGTCTTGACGGAAACGAATCAACACACCTACTAAATTGTTAGTCAAGTTCGGACCCTGAAGAAGTTCGTCATTCAGAGAAGTTCCATGGAATTGTGCAGAACAGTCAAAAACAACTCGAAGCTTTTCAGGTTTCTTGTCATGGTACACACCGTGATGAGGTATATACCAAATCTTGCCATCTGATCTTCTGAGATCATAGCGGGGAACCTTTTCAGCGAAGCCATCTTTGATCACACTTTCAAGTGAAATAACGTAATCTTCTCGAAACTTTCTATCTTTGGAGAACCTACGTTTGAGAGGTAGAATTCTGCGTTCTGCTAGAACTCTATTCTTCGGCATCTTCAAGGACGGATTCTTCAGCGGAAGTGAAATCTGATAATGGTCATCCTCGCACTGTGTAACAGAATCTTCAACGATGTTCATGAATTTCAAATCATCTCTCGACATACATACGTCATCGTTGAGGGATGTATCGACAAAGTCAACACAGGCCACACACATAGGATGAGCTTCCACGGAGCCTTTCACGAGGAAACAAGATTGTACATTCCTTAGTTTCCGACCGATCGGACCATTAATGGCCCAGCCAAGGTGTACTCTCGTCGCGTATGGACCTCCTTCAACAGCTGGGATAACTTCTTTAGGCTGGAGGGCTTCGGGAACGTTGGCTCCAATTAATAATTCCACTTGGGAGTCCAACTCCGGTAAACGAACATGATCCCGTAAATGTGGCCATCGTTCGACATCTTCTTGCTTTGGGATCTCATCCTTGGCAACTGGTATAGCCGGCCTGGATAGCACTTCATGTAAGGGAATGACAACATTATCATCCAAATCCGAGACTTCCAAATCCTTGACGATCATACTATCGATTTCTTCACTTCTACCCAAGGTAGTTAGTTTAAGTCTAGTTTTTCTGCCACTGATTCCAAGGCGCTCTAAAAGGCTGAGAGAGCAGAACGTGGAGTCAGAACCGTTATCCAAAAGTGCATAGGTTCCGGTGCAACAAGGATTTCCTTTAACTTTAATCTTCACAGGAACAATGGGTAATGCCATGACGGAACCAGCCCCTGATGTAAGACCAGAAAAGTGCTCGGAGCGTTCATGCACTGTGTTTCTCCGCACCACGTTGCTAGGGGTGGTTTTCTCCTGGGAACGATTCTCACTTCTCCCAACTAGTGGCTCAGGTTTCGGGTGCACGTGCATAACTGTGGCATGTCGTCCACCGCAAAGATTACACGGTTTTTTCCTGTAACATTCTTTGGACTGATGACCTCTTCGTAAACAGGCAAAGCATAATCTCCATTTCATCACGAAATCAAGTCGTTCTTGATTTGTCGATTTGGCGAAATCGGGACAGTCAGCCAGGTGGTGATTTTCCTGACAAAAGAGGCACGTAATAGTGGCAACAGTGGAAACCAACTTGTCACGCAAAGGCACGGAAGAAGGTGGAGCTTCACTTCCAGCGTTCTCGGAGAAGGTAACTAAACTTAGATGCTTCGATCTGGGCTTGTCGATTCTGGGCATAGACCTCTTCTCTTTATTACCTTTCACTTCCTTCTCCTGGTAGGGTAATTTGCCGTAGATCGGATTATTTAAGGATCTTGATTTGCCTTCCACAAAATTCGAGATATCCTCAATACCGACTTCTCGTCCTTCTACGTTCAGGATACTGTCGGCGATCTCCCGCCATTTGACTTGCAATATAGGAGGGAGTCTATCAATGATCTTCCGCATGTTATCGGGGCCTTCTAATTTGCTTGAGTAACCAATGGATCTAAGAGTGTTCGTGCAACTTGACAACAGAATGGAAAATCCTTCCAGAGCTTCTGCATCATCAGCCTTAATGCGGGGTCCATTCGTCACCTGGTCGAGGCATGACATCGCGATCTTATGCTTCTGGCCAAATCTTCTTTCTAAGAGCTTCTTAGCCTTTAGGTATCCTTCTTTAGGATCCATATAGAAACAGCTGCGCACAATTTCTTGAGGTCTACCAGACGCATGTTGCTCAAGATAATAGAGTCTACCAGTGTAATCGGGTTCTTTGGCCTCGATCACCGTCTCAAAAGCGCGAATAAACGTACAGTATTCCAGTGGATTACCATCAAACACAGGTACACGTCTTCTAGGCAGTGTGTTTCTCTGTTGCTGCTTGACAAATTCTTCCATAACGCGATTCTGTTGGGTGAGTATCTGATAAGCTTGATCACTGAGTCCAGACTTAACAGATTCCTGACTTGAATTGCTTGTAACACTTCTACGGTCGTACGAATCCTTAGGGTTTGGATTTATCTGACTTTGCGCAGTGAAATTATCTGGTCGAACTTTAGAATCGGGAGCTGAGGGTGGAGCACAAGAATGAGAGAGACTCTTCAAATCGCTAGGAGCAAGGCGACTGGATTCTGCTTTAGCATAGGCTTTCTCTCTGGCTACAGCTTTGGCATATTCAATTTCCAGCTTCAATTCATCCCTCTTTAATTGCAGCTCGTATTGTTGCCTTTTAAGGCAAAGTTCAGTCTCGTGCAGTTGCTGACGCTGTCTTAACGCTTGTGCTTCGGCTTGAATTTCCGCTATTTTACCTGCCTCTTTAACTCGCGCAGTTGATATTGAACTCGCCTTTGACGCTCTACTAAAACCAGAAACATAGGAACTTTCGCGTTGATGAAGATCCCTAGGAATGACTTGAGAAACACTGTCATCCGGCGTAATGTTCGCATCATTTAACTTCACCTCCGTCACGAGCAACCAATGATTAACAGTATCACAGAAAAAGTTCAAACTTGCCTCAATCTCATCAAAAAAGGCATTAGATTCTTCCTTTCGAGCTTCGTCCTTTTCGACGAAATTCTGAAAGAACTGAGTCAATTCAGCTAACTTCACTCTGACTGGATCCAAATTATTGACATCGTTTAAGAGGTTATCGATTTCTCTCCTTTTAGCTGTGATACTCGACAATATATCTCGTCTTCTGTTCCGAAGAAGTCGAATCCGTTCTTCGCGAACTCCTTCAGTATCCAGCGTAACATTACGTCTTCGAACACGTGTACTTGACCGGACACACTTGCCAGAATAAATGGGTTGAGTGCTTTCCCCAGGCGAAAATACAGGTTCTTCTTCAACTTGAGACATCTCAACGAACGCCAACACCAACAGATTCGTCTTTTACAAATGTCGTCGCAAACGTCATTGACTCGTATCCACTGACTTGACTTGAGAGAAACTTTATTTAACATGAATAAGCGAATAAGGTAACTGAAAAAATAAGATATTACAAACAAAGATAAATGAAGGTGATATAAGAAAACAGCTAGGTGCACAGCAGAAGAAGACCGAAAAAAGCAGCGAAAATACTTACAAGACGAATGTGACGATAACGTGGAAAGGTGGAAAAACTTAACGAATTGAACATGAGGAGCGAACGGAACTGCACTAGCAAGATAACGAGTAGACATCCATATATAACAATATGCAAATTAAAACTGTCGAGTACGAAAACAACCTGAGTAAAACAAAGGACAAACAAACAAGACGTGGAACAAAATAAAGACAATAGACTAATTATTTTAGCGCCTACACCAGTGTTTATAAAATTTGTTAAAAGCGCATCCTTTGGAACGAAAACCACTATTATTCCCCAACAACAACGAATCATGCGGAACACGGCGTTCACAAAACAAAAATAGCGTCTTGTTAATCCTCTGCAATTCACGCGCGAGAACTCGCGAGTAGCACGTAACGGAAGTAATTTTAATTGGCTGATTTTCGAAAATGTCAATCAATCAAAAAAGTGGGCGGTAGACGCACCGTTGAAGACTTGTATCAGGCTCTATTTTTCGTTTCGTCCTTCCCGCGGGAAAGGTCTACCAAGGAAACGAAAAAAAGAGCCTGATCGCAGGTTAGGTATGGCGTTTCGTTGCGGACAAAAATCCCCCAACGAAAAAAAGTGAATTACTTGGAGAAATTAACAGTCAGATTAAAAAAATGAGGTCGATGGAATGAAGATTATATTTCGAAAAATTAAGAATTGTCCACCATTTAAGAAAAAATGTAGTTCTAAGTCTAAAAATCGAGCCATGGTTAGCGAAAAATTATTGTTAAAAGTTATCACGCGACAGTATTCTTTATAATTATTTCTCATCTGCCCCCTGGGTATCCCATAATTTCCTCGGAATTCAAGATGGCCGCCGTATCGGTAAAAAGGTCTATTGCGAAGACTTCTTTCTTTCCTTGGGGAGACTGATAGAAAGTTCATCAGAACAGTTGATTTCAGCTTCTCCTGATACCTCAGAATTTTTGGTCCGTCGATTAGAAGAATACGAACGAACACTGTCAACTTTGATGGCCCGTTTTTGTGAGCTGTATGGGCAAGCAGATTCTCAGCAAACCTGCATAGCTCAGTTAAACCACCTGTTCAGACGAACAAGTAGTCTACGCGCTCATTTTCAGCAACGTTGCTTTGTCTATTGGAATGAAGATGATGAAAATGAAGGGCAAAATGGGATTCTCTATCTTGACCGATCTGATTTACAAGGGCGGCCTCGGCTAGCAATATGTCACGAACAATGGGTTTGGAAGGCCTACACGACTCCTGTTCGCGTGTTTGCCGCTTCTATCTCGGTTATATTGACCGATTTAGCTTCTTGCTTGTTTTAAGTGGGGCAACACGGTGGTTAGAGGATAACATGATGATGATAGTGATTGAAACAGCCATGTGCTTAAATGTCGCATGTTATGTATTTTTATACCAAAGTTCATTTCTGGGTTTAAATTATGTATTTATCGCCTGTTTGTTTTGACCCTTCTTGTTTCTGTTGAGCGACTGAAGTCCGTTATATGCCATCCGAAGCATTTTGTTTAGCTTTGGTTTGGCTCGTTTCAGTGCGTTCAGTGACAGAGCGTTCAGTGACAGAACAGCCCCTCTCTTGTTATCAAGGCCGGATAGGAATTGTCAGCTGCGTAATATGATAATCTTCATCTTGCAGTGTTTGTACATTACCGGGCCCGGTAATTTGGTTTTATAGGAAGAAGTTGTGTTTCTTTTGCAACTATTCGTCTCTTTATCCTTTCTTTAGTGTTGTAGCTTCTTAGAGAGCTATGCAACACGTGAAATTCAGCGCTAAAATCCGCTCTAATTACGGCTGTGTCTTTGTCATCGTTTCGCTCCGCTCTGTAGCTGCGGTTATAGTATTTTCCTCCTTTTGTTTATGCCAGTGGTTTTGGCTGTGTTTGGGTCCCCTCATTTCACATCGCAAAGGAAAATCCCTAAAAGACACTCTAGTAAGAGCTAAACTATAAAGGCTTAAAGAGCAATCTATTTGCGAACTGCAGGAGCCGTGCAGGCTCGTCAACACTTTTAAATGCTTCAAGTTGGTGAGGACCGCATTGACAATTTCTTGAACGGAATTACCGGCCATGTTTGCCGCGTTGAGGAATTCCCTTGAATACCATATAAGAATTTGCTCCTTACATCCGGTTTATGCGCAACCAGTTTTCGCTTCCTCTCGACTAGTTTTTTTTTTTTTCGATGTTAATTTTTCCGGTTGACTGGCGATTCGATTCGAATCGACAACAATCAGCTGGCCTTTTAGTCGATTCGTCTGGTGGGAAAACCAGACGTGTGGACTGAACGATAGGAATAAAATGTATAAAAGTGTATATATGTGGAGAGTCGTCCGCCTTAGGTTTTCGGATTTTCGTAACTGAAACATTGCCTAAAACTGAGATTCACAATGGAGAAGTCATAGAACCTGACGTTCAAGTTTCGGAAGGGTCATATTTGCTGTTCTTAGCAGTGAAAAACGTCAGCTTGCATTTTTGGAAAGAATATAGTTTTCTAGAAAGTTGGTAGAAGGTTCATTTCAGCTAGCATTTTCTCAAAGGACGATTTTGTTCCATAAAATTCTCGTGTAATTGAAATTTCAGCTAAGGAATCCGAACAGACCGAATTCTTCTAGCTAACGAAAATATTATTTTAAACAGACTTCATACACCTTAACGTACATAAAAAAAAAAAAAGAGGGGGACATTGGGGTTTGCGGTATTGCAGTATTGGTCAATTTTTCATGCGGTATTTCGGTAATTTTAATTTTAAATTGCGTTATTGCGGTGTTCTCCTAACCTGCGGGATGGGGTATTTCTGGCGTTTTGGTAAACAGCATTTGGTTAAAAAAAAAAAACTATTTTACAACGTTTCTGGCCCTTTTCTGGTTTGATCAGTTTCTGATCGTTTTGGAAACAAGCTAAAAGATCTGGAACAGCTTGATACCGGCACACGTGACAGTAAAGACAGTTAATGTTTGTGAAAGTTACCAGTATCACTGTAATTTCGTTACTCTACAATTTCTTTGTTTTAATACCCAAATAAACGTCGCGACACCTATGCGTGACCGACGTTCTAACACTTGATATCGACCTTTGTTGACTTGTGACCAAACCACGCGCTGCGTTGCGGCAGAATCGGATTTCATCAGTTCAACAATTGCAGAGGTTCTCCAAGGAGTGGTGATCGATTGTGTGGCCTTATTTTATAAAGAAGGGCAAGGGGCAGAAAATTATCGGAAGAAAAACAAGAGAAGCCATTTCGTAAGTTGCCTGCTTTATAACTTCATACAGTACCAGATTATGCAGTGATTAGGGCCGAGATTCTGATAAACAGTGTCCTTGGTGTAAAGGCCTGCTTGTGATAGAGCACGATTTCATTTATCTATGGTGGTCTTTTCAAGCGAATATTCACCCTTTGACCAACATTGTCCATGTTATATAGTAACGGAAGCCCATTTCATTCATATTAAATTATTAAGTATTCCCCTTCCCTTTTTTTATTAAGAAATAAACAACGAAGAACGTGGGTGACCTAATAACGCCATCAATTTACGGCAGACGAAATTGAGGAGAATTTCAATTGTTTATTGGATTTGACATGTTAGCCTGTTCCAGGCGTTCAGATAGTAAACAGGGCTCGATTGTACCAGCAGAGCGAGGTGAAAAATGGAGGGGGCTTGGGACGGGCCGTGGTAAGGAAATCCCTCCGCCTATTACCCCTGATCCCATTTTTTTGCTCGCTCAGTCTCGTTCGCCTGCCTCCACTTTCTGAGAACCTGGAACAGGCTAGACAGGCCTACACGACTCCGTTGTACGTAGTCTGGTTTTCTCGCCTTTGTTATAATTTAGCTCTCACTGAGTGAGATGGCAAGTTTTCGAGAGACTATTCTCAGTGCAAATATACGCCGTAAGGACTGCAGCACTATGAAATGACAGCTGTATTACAGTGCGCATGAACTTTACTGGGTTAGTAACCAAAACACTCAGTACCTGCCTGATGAAGACAGAGCACCGAGTTTGTTTGGAAAAAAAACGTGTCCATAGTACAATCAAAGTAAAAGTATATTATTTGAGTTTTCTCTCGTCTAAAGCAACCATGACTTTACTCAAAATTTTTAAAAGATATGATAAATTTAACAAAAAAAGGTATTTGTTTAACTAAACTAACTCCCAAACAACCCAATTCTGGTCAGTTGGAGGGCATAATGTGAATAATATACGATTTCGGTATTGCGATATTTGTCGATTTTAGTTAAGGTGTTACGGTATTTGTCGGTATATTTTGCGATATTGCGGTGTTCGGCACCAATGTTCCCCTCTTCATAAACGCCCAGTTCACTTACTGTTCGATCAAGTCCATGTTTACGCGTTTATCGACGCCTCGATTGGAGTAAGTGGAGAGTTGAACATTAAGACACGATTTCCTTTTTTTTTTTTTTGCGTCTCCGTGTAAGCGTGAAAACATAGCAGAACCAATGAAAAAAAAGCTGTCTAATTCTTACCACGCGTAAGTGAAATTCTGACCTGCACCCTGCAACCTGCAGTTCACACCCTTCGCGGAAAGGCGGGGGGGAGGCTGGGGGGAGGGCAAGGGGGTCCAGTCTGAGGGTCTACGTTTTGTACCTTCCCGTTGATTCGTCATGCTGAAAGTGAATTTGCGACACACTTGTAATACCGCGAACGAGACAGCAAGATGGGAGGGTAGCATATGTTGACGATTCGACTTAAATCGACACGAATCGTCTGGCCTTTAGTTTTCGAGGTAGTTTCGCTTTATGTGAAAATGAAAACAATACCCGTTTTAGTTCATCTCAAACTACCAGCAACTATATTCATCGTAGTATTTATTCATACCGTAACACAATGTCAACGTAAAGAAAGATCTTGCTTTCGTCAAGCACAATTTAGTTAAGCTTAAATGTGCACTGTTTTCCTGCGGAAAATGACATGGTTTTGACCCAGAACCTTAAACTAAGGTACCTTTCAGTGGGGAAATCACAAACTTATGTAATGATTTACCTTGATTGGCCAACCGTTGACATGTTATAAAACAGTGTATTGAAGTATCGCCCGGATTTCTTGATGTTCTGTTCTTTAGCAATAATCTGAACATTCTGTTTGCCTTTGCGTGTTCAACCCGCGGATTAAGGGAAAGGGCAGCTACAACAGTTTTATTGTCTGTCAAAGCTAATGGCTAGTCCGAAACGCCCCACGCTGAATATGATCAACTCGGAAAATGGCTATACATATGCCATCACTCCTTTGCTTCCTGTTATCCGCTGACCATTGCATAACGCTTGACAGGTATTTCCCATGTATAATAAAAGTAACTAATAAAAGTAAAGTCATTTTGTTTAAGTTAGTATGCAAAAACTAAAATTCCAACCACGAAACTGTACAACCTAAATTACAATCATTAAAAACGCCAAATGAAAATAAGAACCAATTTCATCAAGGTACTCCAAACTAAAAATTTAATATAAACACAAGAGGAGGAACTTGCCTTTGGTAATTTTGTTTGGTACAAAGGGAAGAGATAGAATAGGGCCATCAATTTGACCTTACAAAGACTTAACCCTTTAGCTCCCAACGTCACTTTTTAGGGAAACAAGGGATGTCACGTGACCAAGGTATTTGACTCCGTCAGTGAACAGAGAGTAACCCTCGACTGAAATCCATGGTTGGGTTGGCATTGCACATATATCGTCAGTTGGTTTGCTATCTGGGTCAGTTCCTTGCTTGAGGCAAGGTTTGGGTTAGTGTTGATTTTTGGGCGTCCACAAGTCACGTGACATGCATTCTCACCACAATGCAGCACCCTGGGGCAACTGACCAGACGGTGCTGTCCTTGTTAAACCCAGAATAGTCGGCACTAACACAGTAATTTCAAAAACTTACCACCCCCTTACTTTCAGTTTGCACGTTGAAATGACATTTACCTCGCCAAAGCCTTTACTAACTATACTCCCTCTCTAAATCCTTATTCTTTGCTTAGTTTTACACAAAACGTTCTAGTGTTACTACTTGCACAAGTTCTTACTAGTTTGGACATTGTGCAACATCAAAATGCCAAAATAATGGCAAAGGGTGTCTTATTTATTAATATTAGCTGTTTGCCTAACTTAAGTCACAACGTCCCAAAAACGGGACGACGACTCCATATCTGCAATATACCGTTCATTTGGCAACAAGTCCCAAAAGGCTACCTTTTTGATGAAAGAGCAACACCAAAAAGTACACTTCTTTGTCGTCAATTTATTAATGAAAAATCTTGTTCAAAAATCAGAAACCTACTTCAGCAGCAAATCTTAAGGCCAGACCTTGGTATCCAGCTGCAAGTTTTGTTCTCACGTTTTCTACTGGCCACGCTTCAGCCATTTCTTGAAAGTTGGTGCCCGAAACGAATTCTGGGTAAATCCGCCATAACACAAGCATAGAACTCTCCCGATTCCCACTTTATCGAATTTTTCTCTCTGGATCTCGGACCACCCAGTCCTACCACCAAAATATCACATCGATTCAAATTTGAAAATCCTTCCACAGAACGGCCATAGAGACACTTTCACTCATTAACTGCCATGTCTATTAGAAAACACCGTTGGCGCCACAGTCAGCATGAAACCGCCTCTCGCTTCTGTTTTCTTACAGGGGCTTGCCTCCACCCTCATAGCAGATTAACAATTTAATGCTGGCCTAAGCTAGGGCTTCTGTTGAGGAAAATAGCTCGAAAAACACTTAAAAAGCGATAAACCTAGTGGATTTGAGCTGATGAACTGATTCAGTAAACATCAACCGCCGATGTGGATCCCGTGGTGAAATTGTATTGATAACTCGGATCACTCACCGTTTCTGGGAAACCAAAGCTATAGCACTCGATAAAACCAGACATGATATCAGGGCCACTCGTTTTATATTTTTTACAATGCCACACGAATTAAATCGAGTCACTTTATTCAAAATCGTACACGCCGTCAGGACCACTCGTTTTAATCTGAGAAACCAACTAGAAAAACACTCGATAAAAACTGACATGATATGCACACATGATATGCAAGCGACTCGATTTAACGTGGGCACCCTCGATTTAAACTTCAATGACGAGGGAAGACTCGTTTCCAGCAATTCTAAGCTTTAGGTTTCCCAGAAACGGTGAGTGATCCGATAACCATTGTACGGAGAAGCCCAGCATTGCAGACTATTTGTCGTCAAATTACTACTCAAAAAAACTAAGGATACCTGGTATTTAAAGGGTTAATCTTGCGTAAAATGTATAGCGTCCTACTCCTCTTTTTCAGGAACGTTTCCAGGGAACCAAACCCATATACCGCAAGTGGTTCATCGTTCATTTTGCTAATTCAGTGGCTCAGTTGCTCGTAGCCACTTTGATTTTCTATATGACCCATAAATTCACATTTTTCTTTTTTGTTCTTCCTCCGCCAAGAACTCGTTGCCAAGATGATACCTGTACAACTTCTTAACTGTGACCAGGCGTTTTTATGACCATGCACTCAATCTGCAAGTCCCGTGAAATCACGGTAACGGTATCTTACAGTGTGATGTCAGACAATGGAAGAAGGGATGTGGCAGTGACTTAGTCTGAAATGTCAGCCGTCTCCTCTCCCTAACCCGCGCCCTCCGTGGGTTAGGGAGAGGAGACGGCTGGCATTTCAGACCAGCAGTGACTGAATTTGGCAATTAGTAATCAGCTTTTGCCTCAAACACGCATACATATCAAGCCGAAATAAACGCTCTGTCTACAGCAGTCTCATTTTTATTCATTTATTTATTGCCTCAAAGACTTCATCAAGTTTGCCATAAAAAAAAAAGAAACATTAACATTATTTAAATAAGTTTACCATTCCAGTAAATCAAAATAAGTCTTCTTGATACGACCGGCTGGTCATAATCCCTTGAAACCCTTGCAAGTTTTCTTTTATTCTAATATTTCTTTTTAAGAACTTGAGCAAAAACAGGAACTCTACTTAGAATCGTTAAAAACGCGAGAAAATCTAAGTTTGCCTGAGAGAGAAATGCAAAGGTTTTGTAAATTGAAGCGCGTGCTGGGGGTTCAAGGGTCAAAATGTCATGAGAAACCCACACTCACTATCAACCAAACTAAATTTACACTTGCAGCCCCACCACTGCGTCATAAATACTCCAATCCAAATATTGATCCAAAAAAACATAGAATTAAATGGCTTACGTTAACTTTTATTCTTGCCTCAGTTTCCTCAAGCTTT
Organism: Galaxea fascicularis; assembly: GCA_948470475.1. Taxonomy (NCBI): domain Eukaryota; kingdom Metazoa; phylum Cnidaria; class Anthozoa; order Scleractinia; family Euphylliidae; genus Galaxea; species Galaxea fascicularis. The sequence goes on along the minus strand of OX419341.1, from coordinate 14,461,308 downwards.
AAACTCGTTTTTTTTTTTTTAGCGATAACTTACCTACAAAAGTTTTTGTTTCCAAATTGGAAATTTAGTCTTCTCTCCCCCAAACCCCCTCCAAGCTCTAAATTCTAAATATTATTGTCCTACATGGAAAACGTTACTTCTCTAATTGTTATGACTGTAGATTAATACAACACCATTTTTTTAGGACTTGATATATCTTATTCTAAGGAGCACACGTCGTCTTTCAGGCTAGTAGAGGTAGAAACATATCGTGCTAATTAACGACATTTCACGTCTGTTCTTTCCAGATATTAATCAACCGCTAAAAAACGCAGGCAATCAGAATACCAGCATAAATAACGAAAGCAAAAGTTAACAATAATCACAGACTTGTAAACGAGGACATTACAGCTTTACAATAAAGGAAGGCTGGGGGAAATCTACTCTGTTAGCGAGTCCTCCACACAAGAACATAGCGCGCAGACTCTTCATTGCTCAGTAAGAAAAGATTTAAATTGCTATTGATGAAAATGGAAATCGTAACTCACGGTAAAGAATTAAACCCTCAAAATATTCCTTTTGAACCGACGCTAGTTCAGATGTTTCGACATTAAAGCTTGTTCAAAAATACTGGTCCCAGCGCAAATCGCAAATTACTGTACAAAGTGCAGAACTGTGAAAGTGTCTCGTTGAAGATTCACACTGAGATAAAGGTTCTTGAAACTACAGAATATGATAAGTTAAAAACCAAAACTTTGCACTGGGTTTTTGTAGCGAGTGGTTTCAGACTGTTTAAAAAGAAACAAGAATCCGATCGCAAACTGCCTTTTTCTCAAGACTGAACCAAAAGCAGACAAAAAAAATACAATGAAAACTCCATCTAAGCGCTTAAATCCTCAACTGCCGTAAGAATAGCAACATTAACTTCCATAAGATCTCTGCACAAAGTCGCAAAGTTATCCAAAGGCCCCGACATCACCAAAGCTCCCACATTCTTCTCGGCCACGTGTTTGCAGTAGAATGAAACCAAGCAATCCAGGTTGTCCTCGTCTGACGTTCCGAAGGTCTCTCCTCCGAGCCTTTCTCTACAGGTTCGCATCAGATGGATGGAGCTCTCGATGTCCCTGTTCGCAAGTTTATCCACCAGTAACTGTACTGCTGCGTCTTTTGTCAAGGAATCATCGTCAGAGGAACTTTGGAAAAAGGTGTCTTCAGTGGGAGGGTGCTCTAGAATCAAGGACACCTCTTTGCGGATCTCGTTCACCTCTTGAGTAAGGTCGTTTACCTAGAAATCAAACACATCGAACGAGGTCAAGTTAACACAGTATAATAATAGAATGTCAAATAACTGTTAAATTTTCATTTATCAGTTAACTAGTATTTTTTGGGCCAACTGTCAGATAGCTGTTAACCTTATTAGCATTTGAAAACAACCGACACACGACGTTTCTGAAGTACGAACACTATTCCTAAGCTTTTCGTTGAGAAGACGACTTGAAATAAAAGTTGTACGGATTGTTCCAAG
>OX419341.1:14424804-14454804 GCA_948470475.1 Galaxea fascicularis | reverse complement strand
TCCTCAGACTCGTCGTAGAGGAAGTCAAAATTTGTCAGAACACTTATCTGGAAGCGAGAAAAAAAAAAGATTTTAAGTGCGACGTGACACCTTAATAAAGTTGCTCCTTCGTTCCTTCGTTTCTTTGTTCGTTGGTTCGTTCGTTCATTCATTCGTGTCGACAACAACCCTGCTTTGCTGCTTGAATTTCATGCAAAGAATTCAGAATAAAATTGTCCCAATCAAGACTAGAGCCTAGATTTGTTATTGTGACCTTTGAATCTCCATACGATGTCCTAGAATGGGACCGATAAAACAAACGCTATTAAGAGATATTGCTGTTTGTTGCTGCCGTTGCTGTTGTGTTTCCTTATTTGACGACTTCTTGTTTGTCAATCTCAAAAGGCCAAAGGTACTTGATGTTGCCTTTGCTGTTGCACAATTAACTAACCTGCTGTGACTCCAGTTCATCTTTGCCACCGTCATTAGACAGTCCCTCTGCCAGGGAGGCCTCGTCAGAGGATGGTTGCTGAGCGGCGCCTTGTTTCTCCACTGCAAGATCACTGCTGGAGCTGAACACAACTGATGGACTTTGTTTCAGTCCCACTGTGTGACCGCACGTGGTGAGCACGTTTACCAAGCGTTCACGCGTGCGACGCTAGAACGAAGAAAACATATCCTCACACGACAATTACTTCAAAGATCAACATATAGGTAGAGTTTGACTTAAGAAGTTCGTAAACTTTCCTTTCAACAAAAGAGCCACACAGATAAATTGCGTAAAACAGGCACCTATAAGTAACTCCCCACTGACAAGCAAATATTGTTATATAAGCAATTTCTCTTCAAACGTTCGTTAAAAGAAAGCGGTTAAAAGTGCACGGTCATATTCAAATATTAGTTGGAAGAGCCACATTATCTACAACGCTAAAAAAATCAAAAGAAGTATAGGCATTCTTTCTAAGCTTCGCTATTTCCTCAACACAAAAACGTTACTATGCCTGTACTATTCCTTACTAGAGCCATTCTTTAATTATTGTAATATATATATTTAGGCAAACCTAAAAGCGGAGCTCCACAGTTCTTTTTTTATTGTATGGCATTTACCGATAAAATAAAATCAATGCCAGGACTCGAGCCAGGACTCTAGTAAGGACTTCTGCATTGTGATTATAGTTTTTACTGTTTTGCTGCAGAGCCACAGCCACCATTCAAACATGTGCTAACATACATTTTCGATTTATCATCGGCCTTTGCCACGTTGGATCAAGGGACTACATGACTATATGAGCATAAACGATTTTACTTCATCACAGTTTAATTACATCCGATTACATTTCAATACAAATGGTGTAAATCTCTAAACTATAGATTAACAGTCCCAGTGTCTCACTTTTAAATCCAACATCACAACCGGTTATGTGCTTTGGCTAAGTCACAAATTTTCTAACATGTATCGTTGACATTTCAACCTCAACCAACCGAAACATTCCACAACAAAACAAAATGGTAAAACCTCAAAGTGGGTACTCTTCGACACCACCCAAAAAAGAAGAAAAGTACTTTGTTGGCCTTGTTTTAACTATTTTATGGCATCATTTTTGTGATCTATAAGAGTAAAGATAATAGAAAAGTGCCGTCTGTGTCCTTTGTACAATAGCACCGAAAAACATTAAGCGAAAATGACTTTAACTTTTCGTTGTGAAAAGTGGCTGCGGCACGATAAGCCATGAATCAACTCAGGTGATCAACTGCAAATGGTTGAGAATGGTTTTATTCTTGACTTCGATCAACTACAAATATTCCAAACTACAAACGTTGACTACAAGTCCTGGGCGGTATTATTTTTTACATCATTGTTACGTGGGATGCGTAGGCAGACCACGTATAAAGATTCGGGCGAGTTTCGTCGTCATTGTAGTCTCATATGGCAATTAGCCACGTGCTTTTGCTTCTCACTGAAGTTAAGCCCTGCTGGCCGGGGTTACTACTCGGATGGGTGACCTTATCTGAAACCGATGTTGTTGGCCTTTTTTTTTCTGGTCGTCTTTTTTCGATTTCATTTCTGTACTTTAAGGAACCATGTGACGCTGAAATCGCCAAACAGTGCTGCTAGCCGATCAGCCACGGTTCCTCTTTCTAAACGTGCTCATTTGTCGGAGAAAACCTTTTAAGTAAAGATTTCATTCTCACAGCGCCGCGACACAGTGAAGTATTTGAATGATTGAAAAGAGACTGATTTGTTCCGTTCATTGCTTTAGTTTCGTGTTTTCAACTGTGAATAATTTACATTCTAATCGAGTGTGAAAAGCTTCGTAATCTTTGTATTTGTCCTAACGAAAAGAAAACGATATTTTTAAGTTTGACTCTTTTGCATTTTGTACACTTGACTGTTTTAACACAAATTTGCATAGTTTGACATTTGATCAAGCAAGATTGCGAGACTTGGTATGGGGGTCAGACAGCGCAACATTCATAGGCATTTCAGAGATTTGAGAGAGAAATCTCCTCAAGTAAATCATAACAGGGGTATAAAGTTGATTGGTGTTTTTGGATGGTGTTAAATGACTTTATTTTTTGCTTACTGTCCACCGCACGCACTTGACGCGGAACAAATAACCTCGAAATGAAAGTGCCGAATATTTTTTCGATCATGGTTTGATCAGCAAATTCGTATCGAATACGTCACTGGTGGCAAGGAGACTAGTTAACCATCGTGTTTTTGTCATGCTGTACTGAGTCATCATTAAATTCCCATTGTCCACGTATAACCAAACTGACTGTGTGTACACATTCATCAACCAATGCATCCCACGTTAACGCCCCCAGGCGTCTTGTTTATGATAACATCTGATTGGCAATGACAACACACAAACAAATCGGTTTCAGAAAAACATTTGTCAATAAACATTGAATTAAAGACGAGGTTTTTACTGCAATTAGCCCGTTAAGTCTACGATTTTTTAACTAACAACGAGAATTGCTGTGAGGGACAACATATTGCTGGCATTTCGACTGCTAAAGCTGTTAAAAATCGTGTTTACTTTTGGCAAGGAGTTGTCGCTCTTAGCGAGAGTTTTCCAAATGTCAATCCGGCTCTTGTTCCTAACAAAGCGGAGCCGAGGATTTAAACCGTCCGAACTTCGTTTGGCTTTTCTTCAACCAATTTTGTGCCCAAAAATGAGCGACAGCAGGGAAAACGAAGAGTTTGGATAGAAAAGATTTGGAAAAAACACGAGCATCTTTTAGTCCAAACCAATTTGAGATAAAAGCGTGAAAACAACAAAACCTAAGAAAACAAAATACGATACGAATGTTTCTTCGGCGTTTTGGCGTTTCTTGGAAAAATAAGACAAGTAACAAACATAACTCGTGAGCAACCTAGGCAAATCGCTAGTCCGAGTGTTCTTGACATAAGTATCCGTATAAACGACAAAACAGGAATACTAAACCTGCGGATGCGGACAGTTTAGGTCAGTCAAAAATCACTCCGAACGCAGAGGTGACATAATACCCGTCATTTCACACAAAATCATTGCTTTTCTAAGAATTGCGGCGAGGGACAACATATTGCTGGCATTTCCAATGCTGCAACTGTTAAAAATCGCGTTTACTTTTGGCATGGAGTTGTTGTTCTTTCGGCGAGAGTTTTCCAAATGTCAAACAAATTTTGTGCCCTAAAATGAGCGACAGCAGGAAAAAACGAAACGTTTTAGGATCTAAGATGAAATATTGGATAGAAAACATTTGGAAAAAACAAGAGTCCAAACCAATTTGAGATGGAAGCGTGAAAACAACAAAACGTAAGAAAAAAGGAACCGATGCGAATGTCTCTTCGACGTTTCTCGTAGAAATAGGAAAAAATAAGACAAGTAACAAACTGAGACAAATTGCTATTCAATTTTCTTGGCATAAATGTCCATATAAAAGACAAAACAGGAGTACTAACCTGCGCACAGTTTAAGTCAACCAACAATCACTCCGGACGCAGAGCTTAAGCAGAAGCGGTCATTTCACGCAAAAGTAAGCTTAAGTCTTATTACGTCTCATGCCTACCAAGGAAGCTTGTTCAATTAAGGATTTTAGCGGCAAAACCGTCCACTTTAATACACAACAAGGTCCGAAGACAGCGTATAATTACTGAAACCTTGCCAGACCACACGATAGCTTATGCAGGCAAACACGGGGAAAAGCTGAAACTTCCTGACACTCGGTAATGTTTTTACAGCTTGACAAGAGATGCTCTCTTTTTCGCTGTTCCTCACTATAATTTCGTCTCTTTTCTCGAGCCTTTTGTTGTTCTTTCTCCCGTTGCTCGTCAGTACGATTCAGTCTGTTTACTCGAGCCCTTTCTTGTTCTTTCTCCCGTTGCTCGACAGTACAATTCAGCCGGTTTGCTCGTGCTTTTTCTCCTGCTGTTTGTCACTGATACTCTGCCTGTTTACTAGTGCCCTTTCTTGTTCTTTCTCCCGTTGTTTGTCACTGATACTCCGCCAACGAATAGACAAAACTGGCTTTGTTTTAAAACTGTCTTCAAAATTTGGCCATGCAATTTCCCGCCACAAAAACGTGGGTTGAGAACTGCGTGTATGGGCAAATGATCTTTCCAAAAACAGTCCATATGGAAGCGTGCCTACATGCGAGCTTGCACACGAAAGGGTTAACTGGAGTATCACATTTGACTTTGGCTTACATGATGGGGTGGACGTACGTACGGTCGGACGGTCGGTCGGACGGTCGGTCGGTCGGACGGTCGGTCGGTCGTACGATGACGTCATAACCAAAATTTCTCGGATGGATGGGTTACCATATTTTCTTACCAATGGTGCTCCGCGCGCGCGCGCCTTCGGCGCGCGCGGAGCTCCGCTATAATTGCTTGGGGTAATGTACATCGGTCAACTTTCCAACCTTAATTTACATTACAAAAGAAAGCTTTGAGAATAATCACCTTCTCTAGCTTCACTGAACACTCAAGTCCTTTATTTAAAGACATGAATGTTATTAAGCTGTTTGATATCGTTACCCTTCAACTTGCAGTGTTTATGTATAAGTTCCATTACCAACTTTTACCTTCAGTCTTTGATACTTTTTTTTAATCCTGTTAGGAACATACATAGTTATAACACTAGGTTGTCCTTCAGGATGACTTATGCTATCCCAAAAGCCAGAACAAATTATGGAATTTTTAACATAAGGTTCCAGGGTGCTAAAGTTTGGAATGATATAAGTGATGACATCAAGCTTCTCTCTCTTAAACGTTTTAAGGAAAGGTTAAGTCGATTCTCATTGCTAAATACTAATTGCAGATTTACCAACATGATATTTTTTCTGGCTTTCTGTTGTTTAACACTGGCATACTTAGCTTTCTATTGTTGTCTTTCGTTTTCTACTAGTTTTTTTTCTTCTTTTTTTCTCTTTTCTCTTGTTTTTATTTTGTGTTTTGTGCAATCTGTGTGTGGTACCTGGCCTTTAGCATAATCATTTATTAATAACCTAAATAAGGTTCCCCTATCTTTTTAGCCCTCAATGGTTATTATGGGCAGCCTGTACTCTTTCCATTTTCATGTAATACTTTTAATTTATATCATGTAATTAATGTAGGGTACAAATACAGTTGATGTTGTTGTTGTTGTATATTAAAACAGAGATGACCTTTACCTGTGAAAGATGCGGTTTTCTCCAGGTAGACAAATCCACCGTACCCACCGGGGAAAGGAGCTTACTCTCTTTAACCACCTCCCCTGGAATATCTGGCGTGCCCTTCCGCCCTATCACGGGGGTAGCAGACAGGTCAAAAGTAAAGTCCAGAGTCCTCCCTGGAAGGTCCTTTTTGATCATCATAGCCTCTGCGGACCAGGAACTGTCATGCGCAGTCCAGACAGAGCTAGCAGGCCGAGGGGGAGGTGTATCCAAATGAGAAGAGTGGGACACTGCCATCTTTAGTATGTCCAGTGACTCTTTCCACAGATTACCCTGCAAGCAAATAGAGGGCAAGAGCTGCGTTAATTCTTAAGATGTACAACACTAAGACTCAGTAACTTGAATTGTGTCATGACGTAAATTTGCTTTCTGCATGTGACTTCACATTGAAGTCGCCTTATAAAGTTCGTCGTCTGGCTTTTTTTCTGTCTCTCTAATTCATCTCAAGTGCGACATTTTGCCAATTTGTTTTAAGGTTGCCACTCGCATTTTGTTCTTCTCAAGGTATTCGATTCACCCCTGAGCGCACCGTACTTTACTTCCTCACTTACTTCGAATTTTCTGTTTGTCTGTTTAATTTGTAATTTTATCCTTTACCTTAAGATACTTGGATATCGTCTTCAATGCGTCATTTTGGAAGTGTCTCATGGATGGTGATGAGAAATCTCCCAGTCTCATCAACGCACATACCACACCTAGCACCACTTGGTGATAAGCTGAAGGGCCACGCTCCAAAACCTGCAAACATGTTACATCACTGATTAAATATTCTGCTCCAGGTTATGAGAAAAAAGAACCGATACAAGCATATCTCTCAATATCTATTCAGACGTGTCAACTCGGAGATTACAGTCTATGCTATAAAACTAAATGAGGCGTTGATTGCCAAGTCAGAGTTGGGCTGCTACATGACAAACTATGGTAAAACCATCCTTTCGACAAAAAAAAAACCGAACGAGATCCCACAAAATATTTTAAATTTTGACAAAACAGGAGCACAGTGTAAGGCCCAGTGCGTGCTACGCTGCGCAAAGGCTGTCCTGACCTTTATGTTTAAGGTTGTCATATACCGTCAGATCGGCATCTTTCTTCAAATTTGGATTTTTGGGTTGACGTTACGATCAAAATGTGGTCTCTAATGTGAACAAAAATATTGAAAAAGGCTAAATATTGGCAAAGAAATGGCGGTTTTACCTTTTGGCCAGAACTAAAAATTACCTTTTGATTGATATTCTTAGCGCTGTTTTCTCGAATCAATTTTTTCACTTGAAGGGGACACTTTAAAGAGCTAAACCTCAAAGGATATTTGTTCGTCTGCCCTCAGATTTTGACAGTGGCTAGTTTAACATAAAAACAACATAAAAACAACAAAAATATATTTCATAATATTTTTTCTCCGAGAGCGATTTTTGTGTGATCACTTCACATTTTTTCAACACTACTTCGATAATATTCTATAACTTTTCACAGTAACTGAGTATGGCAAAACGCAGACAAGCATTGTTAGCACTTTGGGTCCGTAAACTAAGGAACAAATTAAATTTGCCAAAGACAAAATTCGGTTTGACTTGTAGCTTTGAAAAGGTGATTCGTACTCGCATTTAAACGTCGCGAAGAATTCGACAAGTCATGTTATTTTAAATTCTCGGTATAGTTTGATGGCCAGCTCCATAACCTTTAGTTTGATATGGGGGTTCAGGTATCTACAGTCTAAACCGGACGCGCTAGATCGCTTGGACGCGAGACACCCCTGACGGTACACGGTAACCTTAATGTCACTACCATATGAGTACAAAAATTACCAAAATGCATGGCGAGATGCAAACTAGCCTGCGTAGCTGGCGGTATTGTGTACTAGGCGAGGGAAATTTGGCGGCGGAGCCGCTGTACCAGTCGAGTGAGAGTTGGCGGCGGAGCCGCCACGAGCGGCGAAGCCGCGAGAAATACCGCCTGCCAGAGAACCATGATTTTTCGAATGCCGCCCACTTTTATCGCCTCAACTAATCCCAATTAAATCAGCCAATCAGAGTGAAACCTGTAATTCGAAACTTCCGATTATTTCGCCATGTAAAATAACAACAACGCAACTTGCTTTCTCCTTTCACCTCTTTCCCGTCCATGATTCAACTGTATGAGACTCATCTACCACAATCGCCGATACTGCTTTATGAATAGCTGTGTTGCTGTTCTTCAGTTCACCAAGAAATGGTGTTTGGAGGACATTTTCTGCAGTACAGTATAAGAATTGTGGCGGGTCACGCAGAACGGACGAGTCAAATTTTCGCCCAACAATTCCAGCGCTGTGAAGTCCAAAGAAGCCATTTCGGCAATTTGGTCGTCAATTATGCTTTTTAAAGGGGAAACCACAATCACACAAGTCTTTTCTGATCGCAATTGCTTCTTCGCAATGGCAAGAACGGTGAATATTAGGTTTTTGCCGAACCCTGTGGGCAAAATTGCCATGACGTCCCGTCATGGAGCTCCTTCATGGCCGTTTCCTGCTCACTCTTAAGAATAATTTTCTCCTTCTCTCGACACATATTGAGACGTTCTAGCGCTTTATCGATGGTTGATTTGGCCGACTCCGCCATTATTTTTCGCAATAGTCTACCATCTCGCTCCCTTGGGAAATATGAGAAAGCTTATGCGAAGGATCATCTACTATGATTGACATATGTATAGCCCTCGACCAATCAGTTTCCCCGCACACTGGTGTGCGGGACTATTCAAAATACCGGGGTTTTCTGGCAGGCGGTATTTCAAACGCCTCGTCCCCACTCCTTTTTTTGGATCGCGGCTCCGCCGCCAAAACTTTAATCACACAATACCGCCAGCTGCGCAGGCTAGATGCAAACGCACTTTCCAAAGTTCAAAGCATTCTTGGAGATGAGTCATATGGCAAGTCTTGAAACACACTCAGCCGCGCAAACCTTTTAAAAATGTGACCTTTTTTTTTCCAAAGAATATAGCACTTGTCAGGACAACTGAGTATTAGTACCTCTAACAGGAAGGTGATGTGTGATCTGGTGAGATGTCCAAACGAGTCATTGATGTATCTGCACACGGAGTCCAACCAGGTAGATCGCGGTCTGTGATATGATTTCTCCATGTACATCTCGTACAGTTTGCCTAAATGAGCAAGATTTCCTGAACCGTGGCAAACCTGAAAGAGAACACAGAAGTCGTGTTATTTGAACACACATTAGAACCACAGCTTAGTTGCAAAGACCGTCCGACTAGATTGTGTAGCTGAAGAAAAGCTTCTTCCTGGTTGTATATGCATTCCACTTCTAATCTCTGAAGGTCAGTGACCGACCTTCAGTTCCAAACTTAAGCAACCTGCCAGCTAGAAAAGGGCACCACCTTACCTACAAACATAGTTCAGTCACATTCTAAGATTACTATTAACTGTTTAAAATTGGACTTTAGTTCATTGATTCAAACGGCTCAAAAATAAGCAAGCTCATTCAATTGGGTTTAAGATTTAAGCACTGTACAAACGAGCTACCTTCACTATATTTTGAGCACACGTCTTGCTGAACTCGTCAGGTTCGTCAAAATGTTCCAACATATGCGGCAACAAGGCCAACATGTTGAGGGCAAAACCTGCAGAAAAAGACACGACTTAACCCTCTCCAAACCAGAAAACTTCTTCAAGACTTTTCACTCGACTAAAGAGAAAAGCAGCACCAATACAAGTTACTGCACAGTGGCCCCATTTAGATTTAAAGATCCTTTCATCCACAGACAGAAACATAAACATTTGTACACTGTATGTCCTGTACGTCAAACTTCACTACGGAACACTACCAAACGCAAAACTCAGACCACATCTAAAGTTAAGAAGAAGAGACTCGGGAGGTTTAATTTATCTTGTTCTAAACGCCACTGAATGTGATCTCGGTAAAAAATGGACGACTTAAACGTGGGCAGCTTACCAGCGGCCTGAGAAGGATCAACAAGACTAACGTGTAAGAACACAGTCAGTTTGGCCAGCAGATGAAGAGATGCTTCAGAAGTGGCTGCATTTGTAACGCCCTGAAATGTCCCAAAAAATAGCAAGTGTCAAATGATTGTAGATGGTTGCTTAAAACGTAACGCGTCGGTGGAAACTGTGTAAGACTTTGCCAAGGCTGAAGGTAGACCGACGTTACTAGTTACGTATGAAATCATTTTCTAAGGGATTGACCCTTGGATGCTCGTTAATTGGGGGGTATTTACATGAGAAAACTCGCACCAGCGCCAGTTTCACAACGGGGGTGACAACTTGATTTCGTATCTTCTTTACATGATTCGTGCTGCTATAAAAAATGGGTCTCATTTCTCCTCATCCTCGACTACGCCATCTCGTTCCAGTCTACCGAGGCCGATTTCATACCAAAACGAGTGGTTGTTGTTCGTTTACATGATACCGTTGCGAGATTTTCGTTCCGGAATGATATTCTCGTCCCGCTACAGCAACCGAGGTGAACTCGCGCCAGTATGACTCGTTCCGGTCCGACATTTTCTGGTGGTATCATGTAAACCAATACAGAGCCACAAGAAGGAACTGGAGTGAACTCGCTCCGGGACGAAAGTCGCCCCGGTATCATGTAAGCACTCCCTTACAGAGAGCCTTTTTACAAAAAGAGGGCTAGGATATTTAAGCTTCTATGTTCAAGGGATTGATCCCTGGGTGCTCACGACTTACTGTTGCAGGACTGAGCCCTAATGAGCCCTTGAAAGACTTACAGAGAGCCTTCTGTTACAAAAAGGAGGCTAAGATATTTAAGCCTCTGATACTCAGATACAAAATAAGTGATGAGAAAAATATTACTTTCAAATACTGAACAGGTTAAAAGCTACTTTAACATCCGCATTGAATGACTTTGCATCGTAGCTTCACGTATGTAAAGAAATACTACACCATTTCACTAATTATCAGTTCCAAGTGCATTGTGGGTAGATCCACTTTTTACGGGGGTAAACAGTTAAATTTAGAATTTTAAATTACGTCTTCAAATGGCCGTTTGCCCCCATAAAGGACTAGATCTACCCACAATTCACTTGGAACTGATCACAAGCAAAATGGTGTATTGCGCGAAAAGGCTTTAAAGTCTCTTTTGTGTGACCCCCAGGGCGATTCAAATAGAAGCATACCGCATGTCTCACTGTTCTTACTCCGACTGACTGTAAGATACCTTGAGTAAAAGTGCTTGTAGTCCGGGAAAATCAGTCCACTTGAGCCGGTGAAGAACTTTGTCCAGTTTGTCCCGAGACTCATGACGACTTAAGTCCAAAACTGACAGAACCTTTACACCATAACATAACAAATCAACGAGCTGTTACTTGGTTACACGATAACAAGAAGACAAGAACAAAGAGCGATAACAGTAAACTAATTTTACGCAACTACGACGGCCACGGCAACGAGAACGCCACAAAACAATGGGCTTAATGAGCAAAAACAATCGCTCTGTACGTGCGTTTTACACTTTGGTACATGTACATTTCTTTGCTGTCATCTGCAAAACGACGACCTGAAATGACTAAATTTTCGGTTTTTACCGGAACGTGACCGCATGACAGAAAATTGTTCGTTCTTTCTCTTTACCTTAACACCGTTCACAGTAATTCAAACCTTGGACAGTTCGCCAACATTGTTTGAGTTAAGGAGGCTCGAAAGGGCTTCTAGGGAGTGTTAGCAACTTGGACGGCAATGGCAACGAGCGCGCCACAAAATAATAGGTTTAATAAGCCAAAACAATCGCTCTGCACGTGCGTTTTACATCTTTGTCAATTTCTTTGCCGTCCTCTGCAAAACAACAACGTGAAATAACCCATTTTTAGGCACTGTTTACACGGACGCGGTTTCATTTGTAACCGCATCGGTTTCGATGCGGTTACACCTTTCGTTTACACGGAGCCGGCCGAGTTCGTTATCAAAACCGGGTCGTTTTGAAAACGCTTTCAAAAGTGGAGCGTTTTCAAAACGATACGGTTTCGAGGTCGTGTAAACGGCGAAACCGCATCGATTTGAAAACGGTCTGGCTCGAAATTGGCTGGCTCGCGAAGTAAATATGGTAAATCTCGCACGGAGTGCAGCGCTTTGCTGCACAATCACAACTTTGATCTGTGGTTTAACTTCGCTTTTGCTGCTTTCGTGTATTTTATTATAAACCGAGGGCCATACCGCAATAACAGGCAGAGATGTCTTGAAATGTTGACTTTTTCGTCGATACGGTCCTGCAGAGTAACGAAGAGAAAAGCCAAACGACGATTCTGGATTCGGCCTCATGTCTGGTCAAATCTAGATCCAATTGATGAAGCACAAAGGCCTGAGAAAGAGATCGCCTTGACATAAACGGTTGGATTTAACGGTTGGATAGGTTCCGTGTAAACTCTTTGAAACCGTGTCGTTTTCGATGCGGTTTCCAGATCATGAAACCGTTTCGATTGGAAACCGCGTCCGTGTAAACGTAGCCTTAGATTTTCTCCAGAACGTGAGCACGTGCATGGCGGCAAAGTTTCCTTTCTTTTTGCTTGCTTAAACGTCGTAGTAATTTAGCTCCTGGAGAGTCCGCCAGCATTTTCCAAGTTAAACAAATTTCAATAATCGCTAAAGCGTCAAAGAAACGAGAAGCTATATTTTGAAATAACATTTCAAAATACTCCCTTTTAGCCGAGCGCGCCCGCGCGCGTAAACACACGCCGTATCTAGTAAGTCTCAAATGCTAATCTTGTCGACTCGAAATTATTGAAGTTTCCTAACTTTAGTCGCTTATATTTTCGCTTCCGATCGGTAGATTTTTTTGCATTTTTTCGATGCCAACTAATTGGCTGCGTATACAGTCCGACTTTTAAAAAATTCTGCAGGTAGGAAAAAATTAAGAAAGCAAAAATCAAAAAGTAGTTTTATTCTTAATCTGCCCTACGGTGTTTTTTTTTTTAACTGAAACATTTTGAAGATCATTCCTGGTAACATATAATATAGAAGTTTGAGAAGATTTCACGGACCTGTTTTTAAATAAAATATTTCGATTTTAGGGCTCAACTGAATGCGTCATATGGTTGTAATGAATCTATGATGTTTCTTTGCCAAATTTCATAGTGATACGATGAACCAAACATAATGTAGAAAATAATTTCCAGAACATGTCTCGGGAAAATGAAAACTATTTCGAACCACCTTAAACAAGTTGGCATAATCACGAAAGAGTAACAAAGACAGGAAGTTTCTTTTTCAAATGACGTTTTCGTTACCGTCGCCGTCGTAGTTGCGTAAACTCCCTATTGATTCCAACAGAACGCAGACGCGCTGGTTTTCGGTACAAAGCCGATAGAGTTCCTGAACACAGTATAACGGTCTACTAATACTCGCTACAAACCTTGTTAAGTAGATGGATAGCCATGAGGAATTCGTGTTCGTAGTCAGACTCAAGTAAAGATACAGCGATCCAAAACACACGAGTCACCATATCAGCCTGACTCTGGGGATTGATAGCTTCTGAAGGAGTCTTCAAACACTGAACACTGACACTGGACAACAACAGGAAGACGAGGAGTAAGCGAGTGAACAGAAACGTGAGAAATACAAAGCATGGGAGCTGACAGTTTCACTGTCATAAACTGTGTGAACTTGTCACTGGTCAAAACTCCGCCAAAAACCACGAAATCGATAAAGGGGCCACCAGAAAATAGACGAGCTAAGTACATTTTCCTTATTTTATTGAAAGAAGGACAAATTTAACAGTTATTACACGTTTGAATTCAACGATATTTCAAAGCCTATACAATGTTTATAGCGCGCTTAAACTATCAACGGTCGCCATTGTAACACAACACCGCTTACATCAGAGGGTCAAGTCCCAGTCGCGAATTCACTAAATTTTCGCATCGTGCGTTTGGGCAGCCTGTGGTCTAGACTACGAGCAATCTCTCTTTTGCTCTAAAAGCTGTGGAAAGAACGGGATATCCGAGCGGCGAATCCGCAAGCCGGTAGTTACGAGCGAAAATAGACACTGCAAGGGTTTCATACAGCATTTCTGAATCCCGGTGACGCAGGCTTTCAAAATCCATCAAAGCGATCAAGGACAAGTTTTTCGTTGCCAAGATGCGATCAGAGCGATTCCACGCAAAACAAAGTAGCCAGTAATATTGTAAAGCCGTCTGTGTCGGATTTATGACGTTTATGTAAGTGTTCGTGTAAGAAAAAGTACGTCTGGCGAACTTTCACAAGATCCGTGAACAGCCTAAAACATCGTACATCGACTACATCAGCATAGAAAATATTTAAATGTCTCCTCTCGAAGTGGAGAAGAAACGCATTCTCCGGACTCTGATTTTTGGGCGGCTTGGATTTACAGTGCTGCAAAGTGACTCGCTTAGCTGTCGCGAGAAGCAAAAATCTAATTTCTGACTAGCTTGTCGGCAATGAGCACTTCCAAACCGGACGAAAACAATCACGACTGGCGTATTACAGTGCAACAGCATCGATTACACTTTTTGCAACCGAATAGCTTTGGTAAATAGGGCTTTTACCGAAACTTGTCGGCAAAACGGCGAAAATGTCTTTCCTTTTCAAGAAGAGCGAGTACGGCTTGTTCCTGTTCCATTTTAAACTTAAATCATCAATTGTCCTTGCATTGTACAGTGTAAAATTACCGAGTAAGCCCTCGAAGTGTTGCTGATTAGCGTTGATGAATGTTGGTGAAAGTTACGCGTCTTCGCGTCATAGACCGACCAATCAAAACACTCCGTCACCAGAGTGGCGGGATTCAGAAATGCTGTATGAAACCGTTACCCTTGCAGTCTCTCTTTTCGCTCGTACTGGCGCCCACGAAACTACCGGCTCGCGGATTCGCGGCTCGTGTATAGCGTTCGTTCCACAGATTTTAGAGCAAAAGAGAGACTGCTCGCAGTCTACCTTTGGTCCAACTGTGTAAAATGCAGAGAGAAGTTTCCTATGAAGCAACCACTGACAGTTTGTTCCGAAGATAAAAAAAAAGAAGAAAACGTTACCTTCTCGCTCGAAGCTGTGGATCATCTCGACTGCCATTCAAACGTCCAAGCTGATTAAACAGAGACGAGTGCCTCTTTGACTCACAGCCACTACTGAGGGACCGAATGTGACCACCATGCCGGACCCTGGACAGTGAACTGGCTGAGCTCACGTGCAAGTTGTACTCATCCACGATGTCTTCTTTTTCGTCTTCCAAGTAAAATCCAAGATTAAGTTCCAAACCACTCTTGGTTTCACTAGCGTTGGATTGGTCCACTATTGTCCAATCGGAAGCTGTTTCTAGAGTCAGTAGGATTTCCATGACATAGCCCTGTTTTATTGGGAAAAATGTTAAAATAACGTATCAGATAGAAACTGTGATCATTTAAGTTAAACCAGTCGAGGGCATAGGGATAAGCTATTTTGCTGTTTACGGACAGACTAAAACTTTAGCTTTCTGTGCAAACGTCTCGAGAGTGAACAAAGGATAGTAAAACTTGAAGGGTCAACATTTTGAAATTGGCAAAGATACAATCATATCCTTCTCTTAGGAAATGTAACAAATAACACCATCAAACTAATGGCATGGTTAAACATGTTTCCCGCTTTTCTATGAGATGTATGTAAAATAAAATTGTTTCAGTCCACTCCACCTGCACGTCTTCACTTCCATCACCAACAGACTCCACCAGTCTGGAAAGCACATCAGATAGCATGGACCAGGAGAAGGGCACCTTGAGGGCCCTGAACACCTGAAAGGATCTGCCTGCATAGTGCCTTGAGGAGCACGATGTGGCCCAGTGGAGCGCTACCTTAGCCATTTCCGCCTGGACTTGAGTTCCCGGATCAGACGCTTGGAATATCTGCACCACAGAGGCTACAAAGAGCTCCAACTGTTCGGCGCTCTTAATTTTGTATGAACGGGGAGTAATATCTTCGAAAGCCCATAGAGGTTTACAATCGCTAGACAGAAGAAAAGAAAGCAGGGGAAAATGATGAATTCAGGTAAAGCGGTGTTCTTTGAGAATTCACAACCACAAGAAAAAAGAACAAAATCGGGACAGAAACTGAACTGCCTGATAGATAATTTATTAAACTCATCTCAAGCTGTACAGAAGATACAGATTATTTATTTATTTATTTATTTATTATTTATTTATTTATTTATAGCGGAGGCTAAGCTGGTGGATGATCCAAATGAAATACACCGAGACTTCTTGTTTTCTAAAATGTAAGTTATATAACTGATTTTACCATACGATATAGGTTACAATATCCCACCTGTTTGCTAAGAACTCAATCAATTCCTGGATCTGTTCTACAAGTCTGTTAGCATTATTTTCTTCTGGAGGTAAACTGTTGTCCTGAGAGCTGCTGCCAGCAGCAGTCCTAGAGTAAAAAAAGCCAAATGTATCATTTCTTAGAGACAAGAATTCAAGAGTTGAAGGTATTTGGTCCTATGATCCATGAGGTTTATCCTCTCTACTGATTTCCCAATAAATAATTAAGCCAAACAAAATACAATAACTTACTCTAGAGTGCCAGTGCCCGCACTGACAATATTACCATCCACAGACACGGCGCCCGTCCCAGCCCCCGCACTGGGACCAGCCACCCCGACAATATTGCCAACATCAAGAGTCCAGCAAGACTTCAACAGCCCGTGTTTACCCAGGCCCTGCTCTGAAATGGTAATGAAGTTGAAGAGGGACTGGGCTAAAGCCACGTGATCGCCGCGGCAGACCAGCACTATGATGAGGTTGATTAACAGTCTCTTGCTGTGTTCAAAAACCAACGCTTTCCCGTGATCCAAAGCTAAGGAAGAAGGTAAACATCTCTCAGATCAGTTTTTGGGTGCAGGAATGAATATTATCGTTTGTCTTACTTTGCAAACGTTTTAGTTTTGATAATTATTTTGAAAAATGCACCTTACTTTTGACCAGTTTAATAAAAGTAAAATTATGTCGGTAACTCACCAAGGAAGATAACATGAAGCATGAGAGGGAGATGCTCTGCCCAGTCAACTGAAGCCTGATCAAGAACTAACTCGGCGAGTAACATCAGAGCAAAATTACACCTAAAAAATACATCGTTACGAAATAAGACTCGAGTAACACAATGAAGCCTTTCGCCTTTCTAATACACCACAATATTGCACTTCAACACAATTCAGTGTAACTAATGTCAGCAACAAGGGTTTCTTTATTGAGCAAACCACGTGTATGCAATCACATAATTGTAAACGGTTTACCTGTACAATGAAGCTACATAAGGAGCGAAAGGCAAAATATCAGGGAGTGGAGCAAAATATTTTTCTCCCTCGGGGACTGGTAACGGAAGTGTCATTCCAGCACCCACAAGTCTGTGCGCCATGATGATCCAATCTTGTGCCCAGGCACCTTCCGGTTTCTCTTCTTCTCCGATCTGATCTACTTCTGGTTCTGCTAAAGGTACTGCAGTTTCCACTGACTTCACTGGCTCAGGTGTTACAACTGCAAACACATATCATCAACCCTTTAATCTGAATTGGTATCTATATTCTCCACAATGTTCTCCATACATTTTCTGTAGTGACGATGAAGAGAACTGGTAAAACAATGAAGACCTCTATTACTTGTTAATCACTTCCTCTTCGCTCACAACCTTTCTGTTTGATTGAGCAGGCGAAATTACAAGGAGAAATTAAGCAATAGTCACTTTAAAGGGTTTAAGGGTTAAAAAACGAATGCTGTTTAAAAATTGTTTCTTATCACTGAGCATGTAAGGAGAAGAAAAAATTAGCACGGTGTGTACAACTGTAGCCACAATAAGTGAAAATTAATCAGACAGGTGCCTGCTGTCTGCAGAACACAAAATATATTTATCCCTTTGCTACTAAAAGAAGTGACGTTTAAAGGGTTTAAGTTCAATTTTGTGAGATCTGCATTGATAGCAAAATATTCAATACCACACAAAAGGAATGCCACTCTTGTACCACTCAGAGCTTATTGGCCGAGATAAGATAGTACGATACAAAAACAAACAAACCAAACCTACCAATCTCCATCCCTCTTGGAAGAGAATCTCCCCTTTCTTTTCTTTCATCCTTAGCTTCTCTTCTCTCTTCCTTTGATTCTTTTCTCTCCTCTTTTGAATCTTTCCTGAATACGTCTTCGTCCGTTTTCACGTCCTCCTTTGCACTGTTTTCTTGCGTTGCGATGCTCTTCTGGGTCAACGTTCCCGACCCCTCTCCTGAAGGGACTTCGCTAACAGAGTCCCGACTGGTTGATGGCTTTTGGAGAGGGCGGAAGAAAGGTGGTTCATCACAGCGCTCGAACTGGGAAGCCACTGTTTCTGTCAGCTGTGATGTGATATACGGAACCAAACATTTCAATAGTTGGTGACCCCTTTAAATCCCAAGAACTGATTATTAGTTCTTCTTTCTAGCCGCTATAAATTTCCCTGTACACGAGTTAAGGGTTATTGGGGTTGTATCAACACAAGACCGTCTGGCTGATAATTTTGTCTATCATCAACAACATCAACCAAAGTTTGCAAGGCTTGCAACAACAAGTAATAACACGGCACGCCCTCGGTTTCCTTAATCTCGTCACTTGCCGTCTCAGTACTTCTTGGGGTTAGAATTATCCCAGCTGACCCATCACGCCGATTGAGCTCGGGCTTTGACTCAGACCGTGAGCTCGAACTTGGCAACACAGGCTCGTGGTTAGCGTAACAAATTTTAACAAGTGAGCAAATGGGGCCCAAGATTCATCAGTAGTTTTGTATATGTGGTGTCACAGAGCTTGTGTGGCCCTCTCACTTTATTATGTTAGTAAATCATTCTAACTGCATACAATAGCCCTGGCACGGGAAGCTAAGTTATGGGAGGATACCCGCGACTGCCAGGGCAAAAGGCGAGTAAAATGTAGGATACAGCATCGACCGCCACCAGGGGAGGTGGGAGGGGCGAAACTTTTACCGTGACTTTGACACCGAACTCCATTGAACCGACCACGAGGTGACTGAAATTGTGATATTTGAGGCGACGGCCGCAATGCATCATGCTACTAGCGCGCAGGTACAGAACGCTGGAATTTGAAGAACTTAAGCCTTTCCCGCGCAACGGGCTGATTATATATCCAGTACGAATAGTGACAGGTGTTTCAATACCTTTAGTTCTTCCATAAGTTCCTCGACAGTCTTCTGCTGGTTTGCACGCGCCACGTAAACTGCTACTTTCTTGGCCTAAAAATACAGGCGGTATTAAGCAATTTAAATATGCAGTTTCTCACTTAGGACAAAAGTCAAAGGGCCCCGTGTCAAATGAAATGAGAAGAGGTAAAGAGAACTTGGCGGTCGCCCCTATTTATACATCCCGGTGAGGAGAAATGATGTGGAGACTAAACAATACAAGATGGGTGAATGGTGGTTAAGAAAAAAGAAATTTAGCTAAGCCAAAGTGATCCTGCTGATTAGAGGGATTGACCTGACAGGGACACTCGGTTTACTTAGTCAGTGCATTTTACATACATGAACGAGGACTTCCGAACTGCCAATGACACCCGACAGTGCTATGAGATATCCAAGGATCTCATGAATGTTGTTCACCCAACGGCTACAAAGGCTGCCCCAAGCTTCCTCGATTTCTTTTGAGAACTGCTCGTCGTGCTGAAAATACACAAGATAAAATAATAAGTTCCGGTTTTTGTGTTAAACATAATAATTCTTTAATGAGTTAGATGCGTCGAAAACAAAAACTTAAATTACTATTGAATTTATAGTGTGGCAATGCTGCTTATGTGTTCGAGTTAGCTAAATGTTACAAAGACCAAAAAATACGACAAAGGGGACTCGTTGGGCTCTTTATGAGCAGGCACACAAGACTGTGAACGTAAGTGTCGACTTCAAGTATTTCAGCAGCCAAGAAAATGTTCATGGGCATATGCATGTGGCAGTTTAACAAGTCCTGGAAGAGAACAATGACGTTCATAGTTCAGATTAAGTTCATAGCAATTTCTGTTGGATAATTCTGTCCAAGGGAAAAGGCGCAACGAGGTTAACCCTGTGTGAAGCACAAACCCGTGAAACAAGGTCAGACCACAACACCACAATAGAAACCTGAGAATAATGTAATCGTTTTTATTGTCAACGAATATGTTGCTTCTTTAAAGCCACTTAAAAGACGTCTGGATGTTGGTACGGATGCCGGGACAAGCTTAAGATTGACTTTTTTTTTCACTTTATATTGAAGGGTGTGTCGTTTAATTGTTCTAACAGCTCACTTTCAACCCTTAACTTCATATACAATGTTTGGCAGACGCATTCTATGTATAAGAAGTCGTATGAGAAAGTGACACACCACGATAGAGAGTACAAAATTACCGCAACTTGTCGCCGGCCACGAATTTAATCTTCCTGAGCTACAAAAAAAGTCATTCACCTTAACAGTGATGTAGAATAGGTTGTTGAGAACCAGCTGCGTGGCTTCTATTGATCCCCACCCCTCCCCATCAAGTTCCACAGGACACATAGCGCCAGTCTGTTCTTCCTCGTCTGTTTCTATGTTCACTTCTGGGGGAGCAGGAGAGGAGTTTGATACGTCCACCAGCTCAATGTTAGCCAACCATGGGAGCATGTAGTGCAGAATACACCGCTGGCCTACAGAGGACGTCATCTCAAATCGCGCGGTCATCTCTGTGGATTGAAAACATAACAAAGTCAACTGAACGGGTTTAAGGAAAAATGCCTGTACTGGATTCTTTCTCAATAAATAATTCTGTTCCCTCAGTCGTCTTTAGAGGCTTTTTTTAAACAATCACAAGACAAACTAGAAGTGGGCGGGCTGACTTAATGCAATTCACTTTTGAGCAAAAACGCGTAACAAACCTTCAAACATGGGGATCGTGATTTCCGGGTGAGCTGCGGCAAGCGCCTGTGATAGCGCCCTTTGACACTGCGAGTAAGCACAACGAGATGTGCACGACAAACTGGGTGAAGTGAAAGGAAAGAAGCGCCTGCAAAGAAAGGTGAAATGACATTAATGACACACTGCACTAAGCAGCGATCATTGTTTTCTTGAATATAATATAACTCAAACCACAGCATTGGTATCAAAGAAGTTCCCTTTGAGAAGGGTTGTGGAAGCGTGTAATGCAATCAGCCAAGCTAAACCTTCATACCTATTAAATATTCAATTCAGTTCTTATGCCTCTTGGTCACATTTTTTTACGAGAATAATGCTTAACTTTTCAAGGAGGCCAACAACAAATTAGAATCCAAGGAAAACCTGTGCGAGCTTTAAGGCGCAAAACTGTCAAAACAGTAAACGTTTAGTTCATTTTGGGCTTGCTTATTAAATCGCTAAAAGGAGAGAAAGACCGTATATCTCATTTGCTCCAAGACGTATATAAACAGCGTTTTAATTCAACACGAACAGCTATAATTTCTACTTATACAAGCAATACCTCTCTAGAAGCTGCAGCAATTGAGCTGCCTTTTCTCTAATGTCCAGTGAAGAATCGGCAGTTTTGAACAGCACAACGTTTAAAATGGGGATCATCTCGCATGGATAGTCACTGCAAAAGACAACAATTAACTTGTCATCTTAGCCGAGCAACAAAACACAAGGGAAACTCTTACTGACTTTAATTTTAATCTCGTTTCTCAATTTTGCTCCTAATACCTTTATCAAGCTTTGACAACAACCTCACGCAGCATTTCAATCTGAAGCAAGATAACAGGCACCATACGTCCCCCCATTCCGTATCCTAATCCATCTCCTTAATACAGCAATTGTACCCGTCCTTCCACTTAATCTGGTAGAAAAATGAGCCATGAAACGAAGTTACCTCTTTGTGAAAACAGAAACTAGAGCTTTGAAGCAGCCGCTGACCACCAGTCTCGCACCCGTGTAACACTTGTCTACGACCCAGTTGAGTAAGGAAGGGATGTTGGCGTTGTTTTCCAGCAGATGCACGAGAGTGGAATGTCCTAGCTGGTGAATCTGATGAAAAAAAATAGACAATGAATCTTTTACAAATAAAATATATTCTTCAGATTCCTTATTCCCACAGTTGTTAAAGTATGATAAGGAAGGGACCTCTCCTAGTTTTGCAGGACCTCGCAATTGTTTATCAAATTAAGATAAACCGATGCGTAAAAGGAATCAACCGAAAGAACATGTTCTGACATTCCGCTTATTTTAAAATATTTCCCGAGTATAGCCTTATCGGCTTCCAGTAAAGGTAACCTACATCTATGTTTGCTCCGTTACAGAACATGCCTTTTAACTCCACCAAGCAACTCGAGGATTTAGCAGTATGCGGCGCCATACAAAACTAACGATGGTTCGCTGGTAAAAGAAACCGACCTTTTCTTTGGGTGAGTTGAGAACTGTTTGAAGCCAGTTGTACAGATATCCACCAGTGATAAGGCCATTAGGATCAAATGCAGAACCACACTGAAGCAAGGCACACATCGCCTGCATGAAAAACATAAAACATCAATTCACATATCAAAAGAAGAACAAATGGATAAAAGATTTGGGAATCGCCAGT
This sequence comes from Galaxea fascicularis, assembly GCA_948470475.1. Lineage (NCBI taxonomy): Eukaryota > Metazoa > Cnidaria > Anthozoa > Scleractinia > Euphylliidae > Galaxea > Galaxea fascicularis. The sequence goes on along the minus strand of OX419341.1, from coordinate 14,432,607 downwards.
ATCACAATACATGGATTCGTTCCATGGACTGCTTACATGAAGTGAAGCCAGCTCCAAATCATTGCTTTGTGCACTTGGAATAAGTGGGGTTCTGGAAAAAAAAAAAATCAGTTTAATGTTTCACATTCAAACATTAAAAGTGCAATTTGGCATTAAAGTAACTTTCTCCTTTGTTCACAAGTAACCCGTAAAACAAACTCAAATACTGTAGTAAAAGGTGTCAGTTGGCAGCAAATAGAACACGAAATCTCAGATTATTAAAATACAAAGCAGTCTGATTACTTCTCAAATCCATGAGCCTTGACTCCAAAGTGGGCACACCAGCTGCTAAACAGGAAAAACAGGCTACAACGCATGTCATAAGGCAAAAGATTGCCCTGGAGAGAAACTGTCAAGACAAAAACGTGTTGGAGTAAGCAGTCATGAATCTCACAGATTTTCTCAGTTGAGGAAACAGAACTTATCCTTCCGCATACGTTTTACTCCCGTGTCAAACTTACCAGGCACTGAGGTGATCATTTTATAAATGAAAAGAGCAAAATGAAGCCTCAGCTGCATCACAGCTGGCATGTCCTTCTCGCTTTCACTCTCCAGATAAGATCTGTCGAAAATCAAATACCAGTTAACCATTGCGTCCCAAAGCGCGTAGCGACGAAGGTCACAAAGAAACCGACTTCCCTGCAGTTGGAAACGTTTAAAAACGAAACGCTTAAACCCTGGTGCTTTGTTGTTGCATTACTTGCCTCCCTCTTTTGTATACACCAAGAGTATCATGACTTTTGCAGGCAATGAAATAAGGTTCTGCGACAGCATTTCCTTGTTCAGAGCCTCGCAGGAAAGTTTGCTTCTTCGGCTAGCTTTTACTTTCAGGCTTCATGCAATGACACTTAAAATTATACCGTACGCACTTATTACAAACTGAGGGTTTGGCTCTGCTTTCCAAACCACATCAGATTTTTTTCACATTACGTCTCTCTTCTCCAAACCTCAGCGAAAATGTTGCTCACCTTGTCCCTTCAATGTACTCTTTAAATGTAGAACTTAAGCCATCTTCTGTCAACAGCTCACTGGCACTAAAAACAAAGTACTTACAGCGTGAGCTCGTAACACCAGTGACAAACAGTGGCACACACACGCTGACAAACCTAGGCAGACACAACACTTGTTTGAATTGGTAATAATCTTAGTCGGTCGGTTGGCTTTTTATTTTTTGTGTTGGTTGGTGTTAGTCTGTTTTTGTTTGCTAGCTCGTCTGTCTGTTTCTTTGTTTACCTCTATATTTTTCTTCTTTTTGTTTGTTTGTCTATATGCCTGACTGTCAGTCTATCTGAAAATCTGTTTGTTTGTGTCTGTCGGTCTGGATGCTTGTTTGTCTGACTATCTGACGGTCTGGCGTACGTTTCTCGAAACCCCTCAAACTGTTCGGGCGCATTTCGGGTGCCATAATTTCCTTCGTATCTTCAAAACGATGACGATTCCAGGCATGAAATTTTGCAATAAATTTTCCCTTTCGTATCTTGAAATCATAGTAAAGGACCAGCTTTTTAGAAAAAGTGGATCGCAGTTTTTGAAATGGCTTTTCGGGCCCGAAAAGTTTACGGGACTTTCGAGAAACGGGCCCCTAGGCCGAGTTTCTCGAGGCGTGGTTAGCGCTAACCCAGGGTTAAATATCATGACAACCTATAGGTTTTAGTATAACTTATCCAATGGTTAGCGCGTGCTTCGAGCAACTCGGCCCTGTCTGTTTGTTTGTCTGTCTGTCTGACAGTCTGTTTTGTCTGTCCATCTCTCTACATGACTGCATCTGATGGTCTGTTTGCTTGTCTGTCTGCCTGTCTGTCAATCTGAAGGTCTCCCTGTCTGTCTGTCTATCTGAGACAGACAGTTTGTAACAAGTGCGTATTCTGATGGTCTGTCCCTTTGTCTGTCTGTCTATCTGACGGTCTGGTTTTTTTGTGTGCCCCTTCCTCTTTTTATCTGTCATTGTCTGCATGCACTCAGCAATAGGGGCCAAATGAAGAATAACTCAGCCAATGGTTACAGATAATTAATAAATCTACACTAAATCTATACCGTGCCTGTGAAAAAACGGAGGACTTTTTAAGCAGATAAATGTCTCTCAGCAATAATAACGTTTAACTGTTCGGGTTCGATTCTTTGCTGATCTTCAATTCGATTCTTTGGTAAGTAAGTGTATCAAGTCCATTCTCACCTGTCACTAAAACAGCCATGCTCGGCATTCAGCTCGAATATCCGCACCAGATATGCTCTAAGAACGTCTCGCTTCCTTTTTCTTCTCACACTCTACAGGTAAAAGAACATTCAAAGCAGAACATTTTTGGAAATATGCTTGCGTTGTAAACTGTAGTGGTCCAAAGAACAGCTATCAACCACACAACGCTATTCACTGTAACTGCTCTGAAAAAGTTCAACATCTGATAACCACTGCTACACAAATGGTGGCAAAGAAACAATCAATAAGCATTTAATTGGCAGGAAAAAAAGCTTGACGCTATGGCTGCTCACCTCCGCACGTCTGTCAAGACCCTCACGAAGGAGAAAGTTGAGCTCATCCAGAAACTCTCTGAAAGATTACCACAAAAACGGTTTACAAAATTGTAAACTCGGAGTTGAAGTGGAAAACATTTTGTAACTGGTCTAAAACGTTCTTCATGTGATTTGAAAACAGTTTGGTTGAACCTTAAGCACAATCATGGAAATGAGAGTTCCTGAGGATTTCTCTGAGCTTCCGCTTGACGGTTTTCAATATTTTACAAAAAGACCTTGAAAGAAGATTTTTAGTTTGAAACTACGTGTCAACAGCGACCAGAAAGATGGAAACTGTGAACTAAATACTAACGCGCATAAACTACGCAAAATTAGTTTAGTGTTTCTCGAAAATTGCGTAAAATGTCTACTGGGTTACACTTTTAATGTGAATGAATGTGAAAGAATCCTATCTACCTGTAAGAACAGGGATTTGTCCTTCCAAGTCCAACAATAACAGCCTCCCTGATATCAGACACGTCGCTCTTTAGTAATGGTACAGCAAACCGGAATAAACTGTCCACCATGCTGGGAGAGGGTGGCTGCATACACAGACAATTGAAACTGATGTTAGATTCAGGGCTCGAAATTAACGCTCGCAAACTCGCAAAATGCAAGTGATTTTGATAATCTGCAAGTGAGAAAAATATCCACTAGCAAACGTTTGCGAGTTAGAATCGTTCATATCTCCCAAACATTTGTAGAAAGCTGTTTGGACGCAAGAAGGAATTCATGTACGGACGACATCTGAGGCAAATAGAACGACGGACGCTGCTGAGAAAAGCACAATGTTTAGCCACTCGGAGCTGAAGTAGACAGGTGGTAGCTCTCCGGACAATGACAAAGGAGACCAAATAATATTTAAAACCTTTTTCACTGAAATGTTTTCAGCTCATTAATAGACCATGCGAAATATCAATTCCAATCTTTACATCAGATATGGTCATTAACATTTCAAAGGAAACGAATTCGCTAGTATTCTCACCAGTTTGCTAGTGGAAAAAAATCTCACTAGCAAAACTTTGCACCTGGCCTAAAAAGTTAACTTCGAGCCCTGAGATTTAGTGAATATGTGAAGCTTGTGGGATATGGCTTCGAGTGACAAGAATACCACACAAATTAATGTGTTTAGGTAAGCTGAAAACCACTCACAGGGCACTATGGCCACGCGGTAGCGGGTATCACCCCTTAAATCTACCAAACAAAGTTTAAGCCTGAGCATTAGCAGCCATAAACAGATGTTTCGGCCTTATTAGGCCTCATCAGCATGCTACGGCTAATACCCAGTCTCAAGTTCGTGAAATACTGATTGCGGTTTTATAGCAAAAGGCAACAACACCACGACCTTTCATCTTACCAAACAAGTCACGCAACATGTTCCCCTCCTCTTCAGATCATGCATAACACAAAATCAAACAACAAGCACTTGCTGACAAGACTTACTCTGGAGTCGCCCTTGGTATCTGATCCTTCTGAAGATGCTCTGTAAATTGGTCAAAAAGAAAAGTAATTGATTTAATTCAACCAACACTCCGCAATCTGAACTCGCATTTTATGAACATTACTTTCTGCTCTCCGATGTGGAGAAAGCAAGACATTCATAAGCGAGTACCTGACACACCAACCACAACAGGCAACCAAGTTTGCGATCGTTTGCCATTACATGGAAACCAGGATTACATACGGGGGACAACATTTCTGACAAGGCCTGTTTCGGGAGAAAAGCAAAATTCGTCCAGGGATCTAGAGATTTTGCCGGGAATCAGGATCAACATAACTCAGCACTCTGGGATGTCAAGTCCTCTTGAACATAAAACACTAAGTACCATCCCATAACCACTAAAGATGCTCAAAGTCTTTCTTGACTTGTTTTACAACTTCGGCAAGTTCTTCGTCAGACAGGTTAGTAGAGCTCTTTGATCTGACAGGGAAAGGCTGTACTGTCTTGTAATCTCCTCCGCACTGTTGCCTCGTTGACGTCAAGCCTCACTGCCATTTCAACTACCTTAAAGCCAAATTACTTCAAGTACTCCAAATTTTGCCTTGTTATATTGTAGCAAGATCAACAACAACAACAACAGCAGCAATACTTTATTTAACGACGTAACGTCTTAGCCTGCAAATACAGCCGCCTCTCATCGATGAGAGGCGGCTGTATTCGCAAGCTAGTAACGTCTATGAGATTTACAAGCTCGTTCGAAATACAAGGTCATCCACGATCGCCAGTAAATACCTTGCCAGACTAAAAGCCTTGATCAATGACTGGTTATTAACTGTCTATCAGATCCTTGGCTTCGGAAAGGAGTGAAAATAATTCCAAAATGTGCGCTACTCTATCAATTGTAAAGCAAATGTAACCTATTTCGTCTTCTAACAAGTTACCAGTAGTTAATTTCCGGGGTCATGTGATGAAGAATGCTGCAGACATTTTCCATTAACGTGGCTCCCCTTTTGAAAGCAATCTTCAGATTTCCGCTCGACTGGTCAGCGGCTAAGTATTTTAACTTCACGCCTAAGAGTTCTCGCGACATTGGGCGCGCAGATCGACATTAGGTGTGCAGATCGGCATTAGGTGTGCAGATCGACATTGGGTGTGCAGATCGGCACTAGGTGTGCAGATCGACATTAGGTGTGCAGATCACGTTAGCTATGTAGATCGAAATTGGGTGTGCAGATCGATATTGGGTGTGCAACCATTAATTTTTTACCAAACGAATAGACACAATAATGGCATTTGGATGATCAATAATTGAAAGCTCAAATGTAATAATATAAAATGCACACCTAATATCTTTTTTGATAAGAAAACAGTTGTCACCCCCCGTATTGCATGTAGCTCACGTCACCACTTATAAAGGCTTCTATGGACACATGTTACTTCACTGTCAGTACTTACCCTCCATCCTGTTCGGGTGAGTCATTCCTCAGGGGGGGACTCCGAGGATATGCACAGCAGGCAAAGATCAGGTAATTTCTAAACAAGCAAACATGGTTCATGTTCATGGTTTTCTTTGGTCCCCTGCTGTAAACTGATGACAGACTGGTGATGGAATCTATTCCAGAAGCACTGCGAACAGAAGTGTACAACTAATGAGTCACTCACGCCAAGCAATCCCCTGGCCTAAACAAGTAGGAAGGCCTCTTAGGTCCCCTGTAAGCTCGGTGGGTATGACTGTGGTATTACCACAATAGCGGTTATTGTAGTTTTCAGCGGTTTGACTTACAAACAAGGCAAAAGCGTCAGTTCTACTTTGCGTTGACCCTTTTGCCTCGTTTGTATGGTCTTTTAAACCAAAAAATATTTGACTGCAGACACGACTGTAACAAGATCTATTCAACCCCTTCTAGCTTGGATTAGGTGTACTACGACTATCAGTTTCAAGAGTTTGGGCTGAGAGAGCTTTGGCGCCCAAGTTTGGCGGTTGAAACTACGTTGTTGTCAAAGGGAATGCAAATGCTATCCATTGGCAACTTTTCGGGCTGTGAACTTAGACGCAAAACTTCCCTTGGTCCAAACTCAACTGATAACCGTAGTAATTCAATGGTGTAAAAAAAAAGACTCCAAGAAGTGGCGACTTTCAAGGGAAAGAGTTTGAAAAAACTACTTGAATTGCAGTAAAAACAACGATCAGTTAAAATTTGTCATTGAAAATAAAGAAACCAACAGGTCCATTGGAAAATGTCCCCTATCGCAGCTGAGAATTTAGTCCACAATGATGCGCATACTGAAAAGTTTGGACTGATCTAATTCCACGAGCAAGATTTTCAGCTTGACGAGTACAAACGGCTCATATTCACCCTTTTATCACCTCAAGTTAACGTCACACGAACATGCAAAACAGAAACAAAGAGATGGGAAATTTACCCGGAATCAATCAGCGCATAGACAGTGACAAGGCGACTGAAGACACTTGGCCAACTGAACTGTAAGGCAGAGGGGCACAGTTCAGGCAGGTACCACTTGTTGAGGAGGCCTGCCATCAGCGATGACCAAAACAAACTGTGCAGAAAGACATTGAGTTGTTCTCCTGTTTCCTTGTCCATGTTCCCAGACAGACGCTCATTCACAAATAAGATGTCAACATTGCCCAAAGGCCCTGAAAAAAGCTGAGAACAAACACTAGAATTGAAAAGTGTATACACACTCGAAAGTATAACATGATACTAAGTTCAAGGATAATCGAACGAGAGGAAAAAGAGACAACTTTTTACCTTCTCGCTCTGTGGTACAGAATGAAGTACTTTCTCCAGTACAGTCGGGAACACTTGATCTATCACATCTAAAACCATTTTGTCTGCTTTTTCCTGAAAAAGGTAAAACAACCAAACATTAACAGCCAACCTTTAATTCTACACAAGAAACGAAGGTCCACTTTTTCTGTCATCACATTGTACTCTAAAACAACTACTGCGTAAGCTGCTATTTCGCACAGGCGCTATTTCACACAGGCGCCATATCCAGGACTTTGTGTGTGCTCCTCGTGAATTTCAAACTACATTAAGCATACCAGACAGATAAATAAAAGGAATGTGGGCGCGATTGGACATGACGAAAGGATTTTTAACACTGGAATTCATTGCTGGTAATATGAACTCGAGATACACTGACAGTCTACATTAAGTACTAGAGAATTAACTCTGAAGTGTAAATTAAAGTGCTAATACAAACCCATGAAAAACCCACTGGGCGTTAGCCCTAGTAAAGGGTATCAGGGAACCACACGAGGCAAAGAAAAAATTCTTATGACCTCGGTGGGAATCGAACCCACGACCTCCGGATTAGATCTACCGTTGCTCTGCCGACTAAGCTACGAGGCCGGACAGAGAAAGTCGGGGACGATTAAGATAGGTCATAAGAATTTTTTCTTTGCCTCGTGTGGTTCCCTGATACCCTTTACTAGGGCTAACGCCCAGTGGGTTTTTCATGGGTTTCTATTAGCACTTTAATTTACACTTCAAGAGTTAATTCTCTGTTCCATCACTTGTATGTGTTTATAGTGCTACGCGGCACAACATATACATTAAGTACTAGCCTACGAGGCAGGTGTTCGAGGGGGAGGCCAAGGAGATGGGGAAACCAGAATCGCCATCAAAGGCGTGTCTTTGTAGCAGTAAGTCATTTGTAGAATGCACCTTAAAGGTAAAAAGACCACTACCTTCTCATTAAGGTCCATTAAACTGCTCAATGTTCGAACTTCCTTGAGTACGAGAAGGGCCAGCTTTCGTATCACAGGATGTATACTGCAAAAATAGACA
>OX419341.1:14384804-14419804 GCA_948470475.1 Galaxea fascicularis | reverse complement strand
TCGTTTGTTTCTTTGCTCGCTCACTCTTTCGTTTGTTCGTTTATTCCCTCATTCACTCATTGTTCGTTGGTCCGTGCACTTGGTCTCGTTCGATCCTTCGTTGATATGTTTGCTTGTTGTTTGTGCGTGCGTGCGCGCATGCGTTCGTTCGTTGTCTGCTTGTTTGTTTGTATACAGTACCTGTGGTAGTAGTTTGCCAGTCCAATGCTACTTGCTTGACTGTCAGTCAGATTCTTCATGGAAGCTACTCGTCTGAATTTCACAGTGTTGCCAGATGGTAACGGAGTGCTGCTGGTTGGCATTGCTGGTACCTCTGAACTCTGATCAATTTAATTAAAAAGCAACTTAATTAATAGCAAAACAAAATAGTACAGAATGGTGTGTCAACAAGTTTACACAGCCTTTACTCCTTTGAAAGCTACGTGGCGCCATGGACAGGGCTAGACAAACAAACGCTGTACCCTCGATGTTAAAATCTACATGAAAGCAACATAACTTAGTGACCGTCAGCCTTGGGTAGAACTGTTTATGAAGGCGCTGCAGCATCTTGAGCAGAATTTATTGACAAAGTAAAGTGACAAACCATTTTTGGTTTTACATAAAGCAACTTGCGAAACCACCCATTAAAACAAGAAACGAGGCCACCTCTTCTTATGATTTGTATGCATTGTAAAGTGACTTCAAATCACAAGACATACATGTACCCGAGGCTATTAAAACTCGTACCTTTCTCAGCAGGCTGTCGGCAATAACAAAAAATGCACGGAGGCCAATGTTCATTCTCTGAAAAAAGAAATCGGCAGGCCAAGGTGAGTACACTACAGTGTAACTGCACAATAAACGACAACCAATAAATCCCCAAACCATGACTACAATCTTCTTTCCTGGGATTTCATACTCAGTGTTCAAGTTTATAACCAGAAAGTTATCCAAATGTTTGTCAGAATAAATTAAAGGACTTCAGTTCACAGAATCGAACTGACTTGGAAATCTCGTCAAAATAAAAAGGTTCTGCAGCGCCCTCTTTTTGCACACGCTAAGTACATGTACATTCTGAGGCTACAGCTTATTTTGTATATCTCTCAGATCATAGAATACATGTAATATGGTCTATTTCTCACACTACAGATGTCTAAAACAGAATTTTCCAATAGTTGAGGGAATGCTCCATGCGTAATAATTTATTAACTACATTTGAGTCTTGAAAGTTAAACTCGAGCCGGTGCGGTCAGCGGCTGTTCGCAGTGGCCACGCGTAAGGGTCGCATATGTGGGGAGTTTGCAGGGGCTTTCATGATTTGTGTTCAAACTACGTTCAGAAGACACTTTGCCTCGCTATCGTGCTACTTGATTGCTTGTCTGTTCCCACTCCTTCCACCCTTTTTCGCTGTTCTAGGAGTGTCGTAAGTGTTTGTGTTGGTTATAAACATCTGCACTGATTCATTAGATGATGGTGACAAGTGGTTGCTGCTCTCATGGTTGCCATGGATACCCGTACGCTGAGCTTGCATCTTGCGCAGCTGCATGGGACCCTCTCCAAGCTCATGAGTTTAAGGGGAAACAACTTTACTCCACCAAATAAGGGTACAGGTGTTATTTGAAATAGACCAAATCGTACATTTTTCATGACGTTCTGACATCAGTCAGCTGAGGCAAAATTATTGAAATAAAGCATCATCAAAAGTTGTGGTAGCTACAGATTGTAAAGCACTGGAAAAGGCGGAAAACTACTGCGACACAGATACATGAACATGTGTAAAGAAGTACAGTATACCTCCGGACTTATCTGCCGTGTTGTCCTTCCAATGCTGAGTAAATCAAAGATGATGTCATTCATGGCAAAGTCAAGCTTCTCCTGTTAAAGAAAAGAAGGATAAAATAGTATTATTTTAAACGTCTATTTAAGTGGCAAAGGTACACTGTACGTTATTAAGGCTTCCTCATAGACAACAAAAATTAAAATGGCCAGACAATAATTATGAGGGCATTTCGAGCTCTTCAGGAAAGACTACAGTTTTAACTAATACCTCATTTCAAAAACCTCGGGAGGTGGTCCTTTTTCGTCAGATCACTTGTGCAAATAGACAGTGAAATTCATTATTATACCTCTCAGTTAGTACGCACGCTGTGATTGGTCAATTTTGCGGTCCGTATTCTACTGTACGGCCCACTAAATTTGAGGGCTTCCTTTCCGATCCTCCTATTTTTTGTCCTTGATTTATGAGCGAACGGGAAAAAACTCGGTCTGCTTATCACTCAATTAATCCAATCGATGCACTCTACAGACCTTGAGAGAAGATAACAACTGTCCACAGTCTAGACTTATATGAAACAATTAACTTATTTTAACAGAACTTCTCAGTGACCTCAGTCATAACAATGTTAACGGAAATTTGTCTTACCTGTGCAATGAACTGTATAATCTTTACAAAATAATTCAAAGGGGCTTCCCTTGGAACAACACCACGGGAACCACGAGGAAACAGGACATCAGTGATGCTGCGCAGACGACTAAAAACAAGGCATAAAGCTGTATCAAGTCCACAACAATACACGTGCATGATAATTACTGGAGATTTACGAAAATTGTACATAATGGCCTATTTACATGGAGTACACTAATAATAATAATAATAATAATAAGTGTATTTTATATAGCGACAATATCCAATGTTCAACACCGCTTTACATGATTTGAATATCTATACACATAAATCACAAGACTAAAAATATATTTATATTAATTAATATATAGTTTGAATAAATAATTCATTAAAAACAATTACAATAATAATAATAAATAAATAATAAAAATGAGAAAAAAAAACATGCTGATTATTCAGGATATGCTTGTTTGAAGAGCCAGGTTTTTAATAAGCTTTTGAAAATGGAAACAGATGCACAGGATCGAATATTTTGAGGTAGACTATTCCACTATACCTCACTGTCGCTGTATTACTCTCCCCTTTGATTCTCACCATGTAAACCCTATGAATCAAAATCAACCGAAAACTAAATTATTTTTGTATTGAACACGTGTAACATAGAGCGCCACAACGTTCCAATTTTCAGGTCACCGAGTATTCTAAACAAAAGAAACCTGGAAATTTTCTATCTTAACAGTTCAAAAGGCCCTTTGCAGTGTTTGTGTCAGCTAAGCTCACTTACCAAGGAAGACATTGACATCCATCATGACAGTAAGGAAGCATGAACTCTAAAGTGATTTTGAACAGAGTACGCCTTGCTGTACACTACTGCAGGGATTTCATTAATTGAAAAAATAGAAGGGTATAGGTTTCTTAATGGGCAAGTGCCCCTGAGATTTCTTTGGTTTGCCCTTTATAATACCTTGATGGCAAAGGCAGTGCTGTGTTCACAGAACACGGGTGCCAGTACCCGGATGCCAGTACCCGGGTGCCGACTTCTAGTAACAACCCTGCTACTGTATCTATATCAGTAAGTTTTCTCAACCAGATATAAATGCCTTTATTTCACAACACTGGGAGCCACCTCAAGCCTACTGCTGCATGCCTGACCTTTACTCTCTAACAGCAAGTCTAAAGAATGTACATCAAATCAAAGGAAGAATCTAAGGGATCTAAAAATTAACAAAATGCAAGAAAAAACCTGGAACTTTAGGGATAGCGAGGTCAAATAGGGGTGCATGACAACCCCTTTTTCCCCCCTGTTAATTATTTTTGTTTCAACAGAAGACCCGTAATACTGACCACACCAATCTGTATAAACACTCCATCGCTACTTTTTGCATCTTAACATCTTTTTGCTACAGACAGAGAAGAGAAACATGGTACAGTGTATACACTTGTACTCCAAATATTGCTGAACAAGTTGTGATTGTTTTCTTGACATAGCAGGCTACCATAGCAACAGTATAACCTGTTGAACACATCCCTAGTTTTAGCTTTAAGTGCCTATAACTCAAAAACCAACTCGGTGACCCCCACTTTTTATCATTGAAAAGCAACCAGTATGCCGAGATGTAACTTTCCCCAAAGTTTAAAAAAATTGTAGGAGTGGATTCAGAGTCACCCAGTTCGTTTTTGAGTTATAGGCACTTAAAGCTAAAATTAGGGGTGTTTTCAACAGGTTATACTGTTGCTATGGTAACCAGTTATGTCAAGAAAATATCCATAACTTGTTTACCAATGTTTGGTCATTCAATTGGTACCATTATTATAGTATCAACTGATAAAGTGTGGTAGTATTGATCCATCAAAGTATACCGACTGGAAAGAGCTACAAATCAGGTTTGAGCCACCTCAATGTTTGTTTGTTCAATTTTTTTGTTTGCTGCTGCATAATCATTTAAGGGCTTGCAAAAAACAGGTCACATATCGCTTTTGGGTCTTAAAATCCACACTCTCTCTCCATCAGCACTTAATGTACTCTTGCCCTGGAGGCCCACTGAAAAAAATATATATCTTCCTGAAAAACTAAAATGGAAGGCCAAAGACAGACCTCTGGTCGTAGGAACCAAGAAATCTATTTCCATATTATCAAATTGGGACAGAATTTGTGCTAGTTCAATGATTGGTTTGTCATAATGAAACAACAACTCTGATTGGCTTAGGAAAAGCATGGCTTCCCAGCTGACAGCACAGCATGGAAATGAGATTCAGTATTCCCACAACCAGAGGTTACTTTTTTTCCACTCAGTGCTTCACGCCTGATGATCACCACTTCGCTACCCAATTTCACTACTCCAAATGTAAAAAAATAATCTCTGGCACCCAGGGTAACAGAAATGGAGTTCAACACTATAATTTGATTTTAAGGCCTGAATTCAGCAAATAACTTAGTGTTAGCTTCAATTACTTTCCCTGACAGTTCTTCATTTAATGTGATTTAATGGCCTGGATTCAGCAAATTACTGTAGCTCTTCCTGTAGCTTCAACAGTTCCCCTTACAAAGCAGTCAAAACAAGTTCTAACCTTGAGAGTTCCAAGGCACATGTTCAGGAAACCAGGCCAGCTGCTGAGGAAAAATGCCTTTTGACTGACACACAGCAGCACCGTCACAAGTGGGTAAATATGCTGTAAATAACCACAAAATGTATCAGCAACAAATTAAAGGAAGGCATTAGAGCTTGCCTTTTATGCAGGCATGGGGCAATTCATGCTGCCTGTAGACAATCAGTTCACCTGCAACTCAAAATACAACTTACAGGACAATAAAATGGGAGAATACTGCCTGTTCTAATTTTGTCTACTTCAACTCTGTTTGAAAGGAAAACCCTAACGCATGCATGTTTCTGAAATCAGTCTTGGCAAACTTGGTGTGGTGACCTACATGTGTCCACTGTACTGTACAGCCAATAGTCAAGGATCAGTCAATCATCTTTCACATACATAGGTTACAGCTGCAGACCATCACATGATTCATCATTTTGTAAATCTTCTTATAAAATAACTAAGATAGTACGTGGGCTCGGATTGGTCGAGAGGCGTGTTTGTATGAGAGTATGTAAACATGGTTGTGACTTCAACTTGTTTGGCTTTCCCCGCACTAATCACGCCAGCACGAATTTGAAAAAGGTTTTGAGTTGAAAAACTCGACAAGTTTACTTTATTTACCCATTTCCTCGTCGGTTGAAACTTGGAAAATCTTTAGAAACATGCTGTGTCAATTTTTTTTTGGGCTTGAGCTGACACTTTAAGCGAGAAAATCCCGTATTTTGGAAAGCATCTTTTTTGCAAAACAAAGACTGATTACGCGTACAAGCTTCGTGTACAAGACTTCGCAACTGGTAAGAATTTCTCTTTTAATCAATGTTCTAAACAAGAGCGTTTTGGTTTTTTTGCTCGGGAAAGTTGTTTTATAAAAGCAATAGAAAACTTTTTTCCTGTGTTTGCATAGCCTGATATAAACACGAGAGGGGTTGGGAGAATTCGAGACAGTTATGCAAACCCGAGACGAAGTCAAGCATTTGCATAACTGTCGAGAGCAAAAAAACCAAAGAACACATTGCATGAGTTTCGAATGATTGGTTACAAACCTGGCTGTGTCGGGTCTTTTTTGAGAGATCAAATGTGTGATGGTACATTATGTCCACAAAGCCCTTGAGAGCCGGTACATTGAGCTCTCTGTTAGCACCAGCTGCAACAGGTAGGAGGATCTCCACAAACATCAGAGCAAATGCATGCTTGACTTCCTTGTCCCTGGAGTCAATGAACATAGCAGCACACTCCTACAAATAATAATAATAATAACAATATTGCTACTGAGTTGCTGCTTTAGTTGTAACAAACACACCAGAACCTTTAAGGTAAAACTTCTCCCAAGCTCACCTACTGTTGATGAGTTTAATGAAAATAACCTCAGTTGTCCCTAACCTACAAGAACCTTACCAATTAATTTTTAAAGTTAAGCCTCAAAATTTTACAGGGCTTTGAAATTTCAGCATGCAGTACAAAGCGTACATGTATGACTAAACGCAGTGGTGTGATTCCATGTGGTTGGCCTTTACAGCTGTACTGCTTTACAGTGGTGTGATTCCATGTGGTTGGCATTTACAGCTGTACTGCTCAGCACAAAAAACACTGATCTGCATTGATGTGAGCTACAGCTGTAACATTAGTTTATTACACAGGCACCTCACACTAAACTGCACATTAATATCTGTTGCACTGAAGAATTTCATATAACATGTTATTATACTTCCTAATGGTTAACAAAATTAATTTTCTAGCATTCATACTGCACTCACCCTCATGAAATTAAAAGCCTCTTCCAATTCTTCTACTGGAAATAACTGCAAATTAAACATAATTATTAGTAAATTATTTTAATTACAACAGTGTGAATGTCGCATTTATTTCAAAGAAAATAATTAACTCTAATCTGACAAAGCATGCAAGCACGTCTCCATGAAAGTTACATTTTTTGAGTTCCAGAAAAGATCCATACATCTCAGGCCACAGAAACCAAGTGTTAAAAGAAAAATACAGAGCTAAATTGAATTTCTGGGAGGGGTGGGGTACAGTGCAAACCAATAAACCCTTCCATGGGGGGGGGAATATGGATATTTTCTGCAACAACACAATATATTTTTATGATATACAACTGACTGTATTCAAGGCCGTGCACGCTCTAACAGAAGCAGTTGGCCACCCAAAGTTTCTAAACCCTTGAAATCCAGGGCACCCAGCATAATTACATTTGGTGCAAAAAATAATACTATTTTTCTGATTGCCCAAAGGCAAAAGTAAGTTGCCAGGGGCAACTGAGCATTGCTCGAGCACAGCCCTGGTATTAATTTGGAATGAATACATAAAAAAGTACACACCTTAATTCTTAAATATTTCATGCCATAAATAATATTCACAAATGAGGGAGGATTATTCTGATGCTCCTTGAACTCTGCAATAAATCGTTTGCGAACAGGAGGAAAGCAAGCATGTGCCAGGACACCAAGAACCTCAGCATACAGGGCAGCAATTATCTCGCCATTTGCAGCAGCAGGGGAAGCTGTGTAACTGTCCCTTTGTTTAAAATGCCTGAATGCCAGTGATAGAATGTATTGAACATACTCATCATTTACTGGATGGACGGGTAGCTACAAAGAGAAATATAAAAACACAAGTCAATCACAGTTTAAGACACATTTTAGTTTTCTCAGCAAATACATTTACTGGTGTCTCACTGACTACTAACACATTATTTACAACCAATAATATTACACTTAATGTGGAGCTTGTGGGATGTGGCTTCCAGCTTACCTAGACACAATAATATTACACCTGTTGCCTTTAGTTCTAATAACAATTTACAGCCATGAGTGGGCAAATTCTTATTTTCAATTTCAATCACTGTATGAAGTTGATAGAGTTGAGAATGAACATACTGTAACTGTATAAAGATGTTGTGAGCTGTATGACAAAGAAGCAAAATGGACACTAGTTTGCACATACTTCAAACACCTTTCAAGACAATAGTTACTTTAAGTTCGATATCCAGAAACAGATGTATAACAACATAATTAACATACCCAATACTGGAAACATTGGCATAATCATGTGCTTCTCACAACAAATAGAAAACATAGTGTACACCCTACTTTTGTACCAAAAAAAAACTCTTTTCTTACCTGCTTTAGAACTTCAATGAGTACCAAGCAAAACAGGAAGTCAACAGCAAGCTGAAAGTCAAACAAATTTAACTGATACAATAATAATAATAATAATAATAATAATAATATTGCAGTATACATTGTACATTTTCATCTGCAAGTCTACACCAGAAGATACAGATACATGTACGTAACTATGTACCGGTAATTATGTAAGGAGGTAGACAGGTAAGTACAGCATAGTAGGTAGGTACATGAATGTTAATGACCTTAAAATGACACAAAGCATATACATGTAGACATATCTACCTGTATTATTGTACAGGTGTCATTGCTATGTGTTGCTGACAAATCTTGACAAAAATTTAAATTGGTTAGGGAATGTGTCCAAATATCGGGGATCCGACTATCGGAAACGGACCCAATCAATTTTCCAATGGTTCAGAATCAGCACCAGTCTGTCATCTCTGGTTGCCGTTTCTGATGTCGATGATACCTATTCCGATTCAATTGGAGCCAAATACATTCCAATGTCTTAATCAAAGCTTAAAGGCTTGACGGAAACCACTCCACACTCTACACATTTCACTCTAATAGACTGTAAAACGAGTCATTAAATTTTGGATGGAAGAAGACATATCACGAAAGAGATGGTGTAATAAGAGCCTAAACACTTATTATTCGTGCATCCAAAATAACCCATCACTCTTTTGCTGACATACCAAGGTCAGTAAAGCGTGACCAATGATTTGAACAATAGATAAGCTTTTATTTAATTACTTCTGCCCAATGAAAATATGCAACCCATTGCTGATTCCGTTTCAACCTGCACCAACAAAATCAGGTAAAACATTTAACGGAATTGAAAAAAATTGGTACGCGATTGATCGGAAATGGTGTGACCAAATACCGATATTTGGACATGTTCCCTTTGGACATGTTCCCTTTTTCTATTAAATACCAGCTACAAGTGTACAATGTTATGCACTGTACAATAAAAATATCCTTACATCTCTCCTTTCTGTAAGGTGGTCTTTGGTAACATAAAATTTGCTCTGAAGCTTGGGCGACTCACTGCCACTAAATCAACAACAAAAGATGTACATGTAAGAAGGCAACTGCATCTTGTATTTTCACAGATGCCTATTTAAGTAATTGACTGCAGGTATTCAAAGAAGTAACAAAAATGTTAAGTATTACTGTCAATGAATTAGTTCTAAAGACTATGACATTATTTTTATGGTGGTCTCCATTTTGTAACATATGACTAAGTGACAAGGGGAAGTCAAGCCTGAGTGGGTCATTTGAGCTGTCTTTCAATCCCTATTCTACCCTAAATTTAAGAACAGTATACAAGAATGCTTGACCCAAACAGTGTAGTCCACTAGTCCAGGAATAGTAGAAAGTTGGTTAGGCTAATAAAAATAATATATTTTGGGCTACTTGTGATAGAGGAGGTTTTGGAGACTATTGGCAAAAAAGAAATTCAACCAGTGTTGAGCTTTGTTGATCCCAAAAAAGAAAGAGGAAAATGCATTTTTCAATTCAAAGGCAACAGGCTGCAAATAAATGTTGCTTCTAAAAATATCTGAACGCAATAACTGTTCTTCAGTAGGATACCTAAAATGTGTGCATTTCCACAATTGGTTTTTCAACAACACTTCTGTGGGTTTTTTATTAAAAGCCAATGTGACCATCTGAACACTGAACAAAGTATCTGTCTCCATTGTTAAAAATAAACTGAAAAGGGCCATTAAACATCTAAGTGATATCCACCTATTTTGAAATGCTATACCCTCATAATGCATCTACAACAAACAAAAACCCAGGCAGGTTCGATCTTTGTCATAAGCAAACATCACATGCTATAACCCCCACCCAGACCTACTGTAGTTGAGCTGAATATAATTTTTTAAACAGGTGCAAAATTTTAGTACCCTTTTGGTCGAGTGATGGTGACTTTTCCTTTGTGACCATCAGGTGAATCAGAATCATCAGTTTTGTTTTGCTGGAGAACAAATAAAAAAATAATTACTTATTTAACACCCAAAGAGAAATCGATCATTTCGTAGCCCAACTATAAACTGAAACAATATTCAATCAAAGTATTGCATGACAATAATAATCTCATTTTTACCTGCTTCTCGTACCACTTAAAAAGTGTCTTAAGCAATGAGGGCAGACTGTATTCAGCTACAATATGTAGTGAATTAAGCAGCTGAAAAAAAGTGAAAACATGTTACTTTAATTCTCTGATTAACATAACATTTATAGGTCTTATTATTTTTACTAATGAGAGTATAATATAGAAAGTAAACCAGTTCCCATACATGTATTTCAAGAAGCAGTCAGTTCACCTCTCATAATAGTACATGTAGGTCCTCCATGTGGTACCTGTAGACCTGTACAGTGTAGTCAGTTTCTTTCTTGTAACAGGTATTTCAACCTCATTCAGGGGTTTAATTGGAAGCTACGTGAACTGGCAAGAGCTGCTGCCTACTTTGTGGAAAATTTGTGGAATAATTGCCCGATTTGAAAGGATTTTAGCGGAAAAAAGTCAAATTTTGAGGGATTTTCTGGGGCAAATTTGCGGGGAAATCGGCCGATTTCACGGTAAACTTCAGGGGCAAACTTCACCAAGAAACAATCAGTAAAACACAGCTGATTTTGTTGAAACTTTTTTTTGGCAAATTTTACTAAAATCAGTCAATTTTGCATCAACCAGCGTTGCTTCAAGTGCACACAAAACGAAATTTTACCACCACTTTTTTCTACAGAATCTGAAAATTAATGATATAAGAAATATTTCAACAGAAAAATAAAGGATCTGGCTCCACAGGAACTTATTTTAAAGAGTGACAAAAGTTTGGTATTTCCTGGTAAAATTTAAGGCCAGGACCTGGGGTTTAGTCTAGGGGTTGCGCGTCATTCACATGTTCAGTGCGGCCCTCATTTTGTAAGAGAATCCGGTAGACTTTTTCTATTGGTATGGCTGAAAGCCATCAGGAATTCCCCTCCATTACATCCAAAGAAGATCTAGAGTCATTGGAAAGTATGGAGGAGGATGCAATTTCAATTACGAATCAAATAAATCCTTACCAAGACGAACCTTTAGCAAGTTCCAACAGTAATGGCGAATGGAGCGAAGACAATGATCAGGGCGATGAAGATGGACTGACTTCGCTAGAACACTGATTTGATAAAACGGAGCCTGTCAGCTCTTGGTATGTGTGAATTCTGTTGCTACGCCAATACTATTATAAAGACGAGTTTCACTCAAAGAGTAGAATAGAAAGTTAACCCTTGAATTGGTAACATAGTTGTATTAGGCAGCCATCCACTATTTTATTCAGGTGTGCTTGTAATCATTGCAAAGATACTGCACTTGTTGCACTTGCAGATGTTGGAGAGAAGTTGATTGTGCCATTGGGAGACTGACGTTTGATGGCAGCATCGAACGTATCTCATGCATAACACAACACTCTGATTTCGTCGCCACACATGACCAACAGCACAGTGCTAAGGCTGCATGGTCGACCCCATTACTGAGGGACAGGAATGGTTGAGCTTATTGACGAAAAAGTGGCATTTCAGAAAATGAGTGAGTACTCACTGACCTTGCACTCATATTAGGACTTTCTTTGGGATTTCCTAAGCAACAGACAGTGTGCAAAATGCAAATTGATTCCCATTGTCAAACTGAACACAACTTGCCAACAATGAAAGATTTTTTGCATACATTGCTGTGTACGTTGTAGCAAGTTCTTTTGTTGCATTTCAGTCAAGAGCAGTGAAATGGTTCCTGAGTAATACAGCACTGTTGTAATCAAAACTTTATCAAATTTTATTAATAAAATTGAAATCTGCCAATATATCTGCTGCTGCTGCTTACAAAAAGACTGATTGGAAAAGAGAAAGAATCAATTATTGCTTGTGTTATCTTGTGTTGTCACAGGTACAGGGCATTGATTGCGAGGATGTCCCCTCATAGAGGGAGGCTCCACAGAAGCTGATTCATCTGACGGTTGACTCTCAGTAAGATTTTGCATGGAACTTTGCTCTGCCTCTGAAAACAGAAAAATGTTCCCAAGAACATATTAGACACAGGGATTGTGGCAATTCTAGGTCTCCCATGGGGACTTCATTTGGGGTTCGGGGAATATAAAATTTGTACCATTCATGAATTTAAGAACACATAATTACCCCCATCAACAAAACTCTTCTAGAAACAATTTTCTATTTTTATGAGCTACATCAGATTACTAAATAAGGAGGCGAAAAAGGAGGGAGGTTTGACTAGTGATACATTGTAATTCATGACTGAAGCTACGTGAAGGATGTGCATATGTGACCCTCCACGGGAAAACGTACACTAATGACCTTCTGTTAGATGGGCTAAAACGTTAGCTATCCGTTAGTCATCCGTTAGAAACGTTTGATGAAAACCGTTAGTAGTGTTAGTCAATCCGTTAGCAGGTGACTCTTGCCCGTTAGAGCGTTAGTCATATCCGTTAGTAGCATTAGTCAATCCATTAGCAGGTGACTCTTGCCCGTTAGAGCATTAGTCATATCCATTAGCACCTGATCCTTGCCCGTTAGAGCATTAGCCATATGCATTCGTTAGCTGTATCTGTTCGTATCCTTGCCCGTTAGAGCATTAGCCGTATCCGAGCGTTAGTGAACCATTAGTCTGATCATCTTTATTCGTCACAAAACTGAGCGACAGCTAACATTCGATTGGCAGGCAGTTTCTGATAAACGAAACTCGAAAGACACTAAACAGAGCTCGATGTTTTGTTTTTGTTCTCTCTGGCAAAAAAACATTCGGTGACAAAAGTCTGAGCTTTCTTTATGTTACACAGTGAAATCTCTGGCAAGGCGCAACGAGACAAAAAATACTCTGTCTTAAAACGCTGAATTTCATTACTACAGAGTTTATGATGGGCCATTTATTGCTGAGTAATTGCGTATTTTTAGTTACTTAAGTTAACCTTCAAGCGGTTCGAATACTTTGACGTGCTGGCCTCAGTTTATCACAAACAAATTTGCATAAAGCATGTGAAGTTGTGAACATGAAGTGTCAATCAACCGGAGATCAATGGGTTTCTGAGACAAACGTTGTGTGATTAAGACACACTGCCTGGGCTGTAAAAGCTTCTTTCAATTAACGGGTAGTTCTACAATAAATAAAGGTCATCATACAAGAATTTTATCAACAGAGTTGACAATGTAAATTGGAGTATGTTGTGGTCGTCACGCAACGCTTCCAAATGTCTGCTCTTCATTCCCAGTGGATCAAATTTCAACAAAAATTTGCATAAAATTGTTTATCAAAAATCTGAAGTTCGAAATGGCGATGAGGGCGATACTAATATTATTTGAACTCAAAGGTCCACTGATGTATTTTTTGAAACTTTGAGTATGGGATGGAGATAACTGCCAAACATTTGCTGTAGTTGGTAAACTATGGTTGTTTGGCGGATTCTCAGCGAAAGACGCTTTCACTGTCGGCTGCTGTCGCTTTTTGCGCTCGTTTAAGACTCCGTCTGTCGCTTGTTTCTGTCGGTTGTCAGTGTTGTGGGAAAAGATTATCCTGTTTTCGGAGCTTGATGTCGCTTGTCGATTCTACCCCTTGGAAGGCCTTATTGAATGTTATCGGTTTTAGCCGTTGCAAAAAGAACTTGGCACCACCACGCTTCCTTTAAAAGGCACGACTTCGTTAAAAGGCGATAGATAACAAGCTTACGTGACCGCGAAAAAGTCTGAAAACGAACCGATTCGATTTGATTCATTCTGATTCAATTTCCGCAGTTCAAATGTGTGATTTCATTCACATCATTCACAACTTACGATCCGTTAGAACTGGTGATCAGTCACTCTAACTTTAGGACAAACCGTTAGAACGTTAGCGCAAACCGTTGGAGCGTTAGGACAAACCATTAGAACGTTAGCGCAAACTGTTGGAGTGTTGGAACAAACCGTTAGAGCGTTAAGACAAACCGTTAGAAGGTTAAGGCTGAGCGTTAGAACGTTAGTACAAAGCATTAGAACGACTTCAATCCGTTAACTATCCATTAGTTTTCTAACGTTTAAAGGATGATCGTTAGTGTATGTTTTCCCGTGGAGGGTCACATATGTATATTTCTTAAGTTTTTATTTTTGTATCAGGGGTTTAGATCTCCTTACCCTGGGGAAACAACTCTGCCCTTGTTCTCTTTCTGTTTTCTTCACAGCATCTTCCTTGGTCATTCTTTGTAGGAACTGCCTGTGCAGTGGCGGAAGAATCATTAAGGAGGACAGCTTTGCACCTAAATGCAAAACCATGTAATCAAATAAATGTCTCCTAAAATACTGTACTTTGGAACTTTGTCCACAATATAACTCAACAGCATGGCAACTACATGGATTAGCACACAAACATTACCTATTTTCTGGGGGAAATATCCTTATCGGCACATTCGCTGAACAATGCATTGGGATGGTCCATGCATTTATTGTTCACATGTCTCAGAAATGACTTCCACTTGGCAAGTATTAGGTTCTCAAAACCTTGTAGAGTCAAGGGAACACACCAGTACAAGTGATTCCTCACACCTCTCATCCTGTCCTTTAGTTTTTCGCATCCCTTTTCGTGACTTGCCTTCAGGAATTTCTTATTTATGGACCTAGCCACATGCCAGATATCAAAGTAGTGAGAGGTGTGAGGCTGGTTTTGCCTGATTCCCCTGTGGCTATCTGATATGAAAGTGGCAACAGACAAACCCATTCTCTTCATAATAAGCATAAGCATAAGCACAAGGAATGAAAAAAGGTCCATTCCTTGTGCTCATGCTTATGCTTATGTAACCCCGGTTCACACATATATTTTTCTTATGCTTATGCTTATGCTTATGTGCTTATGTCAAAGTGTGAACCAACCCTTACCAACTGAAATTGAACAAATTAAAACATATAAAAAATTAAGACAGAAATGGATTAAATAAAATGGCCTTCAACAAATTAAAAGGGCACAAAAGAACCATCAATAATTTCTTACCGCTTAGAGTTGATCTTTTAGTTGCCGGTTTCTTTTTCTAAGGTAACTATTTTCTTTTTGGATACATTTAAGGTTTGTAGACAGCCACAAACATTCGTTACACTCTGGAGGACAGGCTTGGGGGCCTTTCAGCTCCAATTGGAGTTTCAGCCACGATTTCATAAATGGTATCTTCTCTAAGAACTGGAGTTGCTGTGGCTGCTTCTGTCGCATTTTCAGCTTCCTCAGCACTTGGCAGTTCGACATCTTGCTCTCCCTCCGAGGAATTTAGCTCCATGGCTGCTGCAGGTAACAATTACTCAACGGAAGAAGACAGCGAGGAATTTAAAATGTCTTTCATCATCTAAATGCAACAAACAGATTTCAACAAATATGATTTCTTTCATATGCATCATTCACTTAGATTTGGAGATTGGTGACAAAAAAAAAAGTAAAAGAGTTGTGAAAGTCCTCTGCCACTATAAACATGTGAACTCATAAATAAAATTAATTTCTACTCACCTTCCTACGTTTCCGATCTGTTAAACTCCGTTTGTTCGGTGGGTTTATCGCCACATGTGTCATTGGAACTGACCCTGCATGTTATTAAATGGGGATAGCCCAAGGAACTACCCTCTGATTTCGTGGGATCCAGGCTTCGAGTGAAGCAATCTGATGTGAAATGAATGGAGCACAGCACTGAACTCTTCTTGGGCACAATATCCAGCTGGTATTTATGGACAAACTTTACCCACTGCTCTGCCACGTTTTCATTAGAGCAAAACAGATGCGTTGTTACACCAGCATTTGTATTGGTACAGCTCACTAGATTGGGCCCGCCAGCCACACAAGGCTTTCCTGGTCTACGTCATTTTCCCTTCTCAGCCATGGTCTTTACCACAATCAAACACACAAATGACGTCACCGTGACCTTTTGGCCACGCAAAGAATGTCACAAATTTCAGATGCGGGAATGCAAAGAGCGAAAACTAGTGGATAAGCTTTGTTCACAAAGGAAAAAAAGCTAAAAATAAAATAAGGAGCATGTAAACCAGTCGAAAATGTGAAAAAAAGTGGTGGTAAAATTTCACTTCATGAGCACTTTAACATTTTTTTAACAGAGATAATCATTTGCTCAAGATTTCAACGACAATGTGGTTGAGAAATGCACCAATGGCAAGGCATTTCACATCGTGGCCAGTGCCCAGTTTCTGACAACATTAATCTAAGACACCTGCTAGTTTTGGGTTGTGGCTTACTCGTTGCAGTGATGAAGTTTCAAGATACTAATTTGGAGGTTTGTGGTGAATAAAACAGGTCTAATAGCCAAGATAAGTATGAAATATGTTTTGTCAACATGTATTTGGTAATATTTCTGGTGGATTTCATGGTATTTTGCATTTTGGGAGGGAATTTTGCAGAACTTCGTGGATTTACCTGAATTTCGCTGGTCCACGACAGCGCAAAATATCAGAAGCCCTGTCAAAACCGGTGTAGCATTTTGAGATTTTACTGGGACCTCTTGTTGCATGACACAGGTATCTAATTTCAGAAAGTCTTCAATGTATTTTAAGAATACCTCACAAATTAATGTGTCTAATTAATGACCAATTGGCTGCTAATGCTTGGGCTCAAACTTTATTTCGTATATAGTTTAGGGGTAATGCCCACTACCATGCAGCCACAGTGCCCAATGAGTGGCTTTCAGCT
Organism: Galaxea fascicularis; assembly: GCA_948470475.1. Classification (NCBI taxonomy): domain Eukaryota; kingdom Metazoa; phylum Cnidaria; class Anthozoa; order Scleractinia; family Euphylliidae; genus Galaxea; species Galaxea fascicularis. The sequence goes on along the minus strand of OX419341.1, from coordinate 14,402,991 downwards.
TACCAAGGCACATTAATTTATGATGTATTCTTGTCACACTGAGCGTCACTCCACAAGCTCCACAATTTCACTGACTGTATTGTAGTCTCCTACCTGATCAAACTGAGCTTCTTCCCCTCTTTGAAGAGACTTGGACAGTGGCCTCTCCTAAAGAAATAAAAGACATTACTTAACTCATTTCAAGGATTATTACCTCACTATCACTAGATACCAATTTGTCATTCAGATGATCAGACTTTGTCTGTAGCTTATGAAAGCACCTATCAAAATATACAAGTCATGATCAAAAGCCTATCCTGTTGACCAGTTAACTTTAGACAAATCAAGTCAAAGGATTTTTAATACAAAATTTAATTGATGCCAGTGAGTGTTACTACACAATTGTACATTGGGTACCTTTCTGTGTAAAACGTCACCTACATTAAAGTAAATGGGCAGACCAGGGCTGCCAAAAAGTAAGCCGGTATGTATTGAGCCACACGTTCTAGCTTTACATGTATAAGTTCTAATGAACTTCAACAAAAGTCAACCCCATATATGACTTTGACTATTGACAGGTTGTACTGGTTACACCCTTAACAACAGCTCTGCATGGGAGTAGAACAAATTTCATTTTAATAGTTTATTAGATGTAGTTAACTGCAATTTTAATTAATGGAGTTGAAAACAAGGAGCGCTTGTCTCATCCTGCTGGCCAGCAGTGCACATGAAATACACATGCTCCAAGATCCACCATGCTCATGGACCTGGGTGCATTGTAGCATGGTCTAGTGCATTCTCGCATTCAGCTATTTTGGCATGTTTGGCAGCTTTCAGTGGCTTTTATATACCTGGTGTTCTTTTCTCACAATCGTGGGGATTCAGACAAAGGGATATGAGAATCGACCTAAGTTAAAAACGTTTTCCTGAAATTTAATTTTTACCTGCAACATGTACTGTATTTTACTAATCTAACATCTACACCCTGTAAAGTAACTTAGGTAAAAATATCAGAAGGAAAGTCTGCAATTAAATAGCTGTTTAAAAAGGACCTTGTTGTTTCCCAGAAATGAGGAAAATGAAGTAAAGGCAGGGTTCAAGACTAACTTTTCAACTTACTAGCCCAGTGGCTAGTGCACATGTTTGATTCACTAGCCAAAACAAATTTCTCAGTAGCCAGACTTGTTTCTTATTAATTTTATTTTATTTTTCATCCTGCCAAGCAGTTTCAGTACCTTTTATCCAACTACAATACTGACGTGAAAGATCTAAAGTTATCAGCTTATTAGAATGGGTTTATTTTACGTTTGAAAGTGTTATGATGAGTTTATAAACACAGCAGTTTAGAAACAAATTATTTTTAATTTTAAGGGCTTAACTAGAGTGTCAAAAGAATGCTCCTCTGTGGGTAGCATGTAGTATACTTAAACAACTTAAAAGGGCAAACTAAGTTTTCACGGCATGTCATGGAACCACTGTCGAAACACTGCAGCCTTGAAATCATTCCTTTTTTTTTCCCAAAATGCTGATTCATGATCTCTCATGAATACCACTTTTAACAGTCAGTAAAACGCAGTTAATGGAACATGACACCCATTGAAGGTTAGGCTGTTTACGTTCGTCACGCAATCCAGTAGGATAAACAATAGTACAATACTGAAAGCTCAATTCATGAGTGAACGTTCCCTTATTCTAGCAGTTAGAACAAACACTATTCATGTCTGTATTTTAGCGTCTATCTCGTGGTATAATCTAGCAAAATATGTTAGCTTCTCCTAGATTGGACCACATCATTATTTGCTAGCTTCATTCAAGCTCGCCACATTGCGTCTATTATTTTTAGTTCATAGTACAGCTGTACCTACTGGTCGGACTTTGGGACACTGTCTTGCTATATATAGCTCAGTACACTGTCTGAGGGCATTATCCTGGCAGCTTGCACGAGAGTACATAGTTTGTAACAATTTAGCTTTAAAATTTCCCACCCTCCCTCCCTTGGAGAAGGGCTTTTATTTGTTATTTGCCAATAAACTGGGGTCACTCCTTGTGGTTCGGTTAAGTCTGCGTAGCGACTTCCCCCAAGCTTTGGCTTTGCTTGTGTCTTGCCATCTTATATCCTAGCCTTTATCTTGTCCGATCCAGCCTGTGCTGTGCTGGGGAGATAAGAAAGGTTCTGCCAATATTCTTGTTCTATTCCCACGTTAGTGGGGGAATAAGTGAGGCCTTTTGTTTGTGCACCTACCATGAAGTCGCCTCAAACCTGCCACAGAGCTGTGTCCCCCTCTATTACGCCATATTGTTGTTTGCGTATTTTATTGTGTCACCTTTTGTCTGGTTGCGTTACATCTACTCTTAGTTTAAATAACGGAATAGTGACATTAAGAAGAAAATTCATAACATTCCATCTTTGTGACTTTATTTGGAAGTTGCAGACTAAAAGCATTGATATTAAAGTAATAGGCATCATTCAAATCACTGGGTTTTTTTAATTGTTTGAAGTAATTAAAAACAAAACTGTAAATGCTTTTTTTGAAAAATGAAAGGTCACCCTAGACTTTTGTGACTTCTCATTTGCAGCAAGCAGTTTGTTTGTTATTCGTCGCTATGGTAAGGGAAAAAGGAACTGAAAAAGTCAATGGTGCTTTCACTCTTTAGTAATCTAAAGTTCTTGCTTGAGATAATAAATTACCATAAAGACTCGCAGATAAGCCGCACCTTTTTTCCAAAAATTTGCGATCAAAATCGTAGGTGCGGCTTATCTGCGAGACCATTTGGGAAAGGTGCTGTGAATTTCCGTGAATGGACACTTTCATGGTATAATACTGGAAAAAATGCTTCATTACAACAACAAGAGAGTATTGGTCATTGCTTTTGCGAGTTTGGTGGCTCCTAAAAGAGCCGTTGGTGATGAGTATAAGCTTATTTCAAGCTTACATTTCTTGCCGTTAAACCTTCTTCGTTAACAGGTCTTTTAAACGGTTTATGGTCGCTTTTCTTGAACAGGAGAACCTTACACAGCATGGAATTTCCATTCCCCCACAAAGTTGTTTACAGTGTCGATGACGGCCTGTTACTTCAAGGGTAATTGATCCTCCACGAGCGAGAAAATACCACGCTATTCTCGAGTTCGAGATTCGCGTGGTAGATGGCCCATTGTTTGTTCGCCGTTGAGCACTTTGATAGCAAATTTGTTGAACTGATTACTAAACTCTCTATGTGCAATGAGTTTTCCACCAACAGATGGCTCCCAAATATCTTTGTAGGTATGATAGCCACGAACGGCAGAGACAAACTCAAACGTTTCCATCTTTTGTTTTGACCTGTTTTGCTTCTGAGCAAACAAACCCACATTTATCAGATGAACCAATAGCCCTTATTCACGATGCCAGCCATCTTTGCGGGCGCTTAGGTGTTGTCAGGAAAATATTAGGGTCACGTGGTCACTCAGGGGGCAAACAGTTCAATGCGCGGTAAATTCGCAGTTGGTTGTGATGTAAACAATGCTTTGTTAAATCCGGTTTTCGTGAATTTTTAAAGGTTTCTGAATGCTTATTTATACTTAACGATATTTTATGTATGTATATACGACATTTTGTATTAAAATATAGGAAAACGAGCCGCTGTGCCGTTTACGAATGCGACAACGATCGAAGATATCCGGACAGGCAATTGTAAGTTCTCCTGCAATCTTTTTCTTTTTTTTGTTGTCCCGTAAGTTGTTTTATTTAATGATAAGTTAAATTGTTTCAGCCCAACGTCTTTGTTTGCCATAGGTACATTTATAAGGGCGAGGAGAGAGAAGTACACAAGTATACAATGGATGAAACAGTATTTAATTGAGCTCGGAACACATACGCAGTGTAAAATTTGACCATATCAGTACAGATGTGAAATTCTGTTTTATCCATTGTCAAATATTCCTTTAGATATAAGCTTGGAAGTGAATCCTATGTCGTGGGTTTGCTAACACTAAAATGATTGGAGCAAGCCTTTCGTAAACTTAGTAGCTTTGAAGCCTTTCTTGTTGATGAGCTGTGACCATTTTACTGTAGTGTAATTCGATAAAGGTGTACTTCTCTCTCCTCGCCCTTATAAATGTACCTATGGCAAACAAAGACGTTGGGCTGAAACAATTTAACTTATCATTAAATAAAACAACTTACGGGACAACAAAAAAAAGAAAAAGATTGCAGGAGAACTTACAATTGCCTGTCCGGATATCTTCGATCGTTGTCGCATTCGTAAACGGCACAGCGGCCCGTTTTCCTATATTTTAATACAAAATGTATATACATACGTAAAATATCGTTAAGTATAAATAAGCATTCAGAAATCTTTAAAAATTCGTGAAAACCGGAATTAACAAAGCATTGTTTACATCACAACCAACTGCGAATTTACCGCGAATTGAACTGTTTGCCCCCTGAGTGACCACGTGACCCTAATATTTTCCCGACAACACCTAAGCGCCCGCAAAGATGGCTGGCATCGTGAATAAGGTCTATTGAAGCTAAGCGGTGTCCAGTCTTCCATCGTCCGATGTTATGCCTGGTTACACAGCTTCGCACAGTGCATGCAAGAAAACAACAAATTTACGCGCAAAATTCTATGGAAAAACTACCTTGAATGGAGAAATACATGTGAACAAATACCAAAATAATATCAATCATATGTCATAAGTGGTAGACATGATGTTTATTCTTCTAAAGAGCTAAAATTACGGGTAAGACTTTAAAGTATTTTTCGATCGATTGTTGGCGAGTTTGCCTTGGATGAAGACAGATCACTTCATGGTCTCGACTTTGGATTTCTTTCGAGTTTTTTTTCATGAAAAACTTTTTTTCCAAAATTTGAGTTGCTAAACTCGGGGTGCGGCTTATCTGCGAGTGCGGCTTATCTGCGAGTCTTTACGGTATATGAGCCGATTACATACAGCTGACATTTCAAATTCTGCATTGGCTCAATTTTCTTAACCAGTGGTTTTATCTGGTCCTCCAATGCTAATTTTTTTGTTGCCCATGGCTGCCTGGCTATTGATTGGTTACCAGACCCGCTATTGTTGGTCTCAAGCCCCACTAAAAGACATGATGTTTGGCCAACACGTGTATCACTAAATCCTAACTAAAACCCTAACTTGGGGACGTATGTTTATGTGACTGTATTTTCTGTTACAAACAAATGTACACCTAAACATTCTCATTTCTATTTTTAGATGTATAGCAAAACCTCAATTATACGTGTGCAGAAATACTTCTCAAACAAATCAATAACCTCATTTTACTAGCCAATCAGAATGCAAGAATTTTCAATATTATTTTACTTGTTATGATATCCAAGTCATGCTCCTGGGTTCACACTCATTATGAAACTGTTATACAGCATATCCATTGAAAAAAAACTTGCCAAATTAATACACTGTAATCAGTCTCTTTGGATTCAGCAATAAAACTCAAAACCGCACATCAGAGTTCCTTTTTCCAACTTGTCTATTACCCAATGTTGCTCCCAAAACCTAAAATAGTTTAGTGCCTTTTTTTGATGGGAGGCTATTTCATTGATGATTGATCTTGCATAACTCAGTCACCTGATAACTAATCATAAATCAGGCCACACACATGCAAACACAATGTGGATAATTATTAAGAGAACAAACATAAGTCAATGTCCACAGATCAGGAGACTGGGGCACGTGATATCAGACGAAAAGTTTATAAAGCAGGCAGTTATTGGATAGTTAAAATTAATTAAAATCAATGAGTGCAAAATTCATGTAACTAAGTTTTCACATCCATCGGATCCGACTCCACTTAAAGACTTATAAAACGATAACAAAATAAAAATCTTGATTGGCCTGCTAATCCCAATGTAATCACGCAAAACTCGTGCTGACAATTACTCGCGAGCTGAATAATTGTGCGCGTGGTTTTGTCAAGAACGCTTTGTCATGCTCGAGTAAACAAAACGTAAAAGAAAAACACTTTTCAGTTACGCGAGGATCACGAGATTACTGCCTTTTCCCCAGAGTATATGCAAGAAGCAATGACTTTCTAGCTCGCAACATCAATGAAAGACAACCCTTGTGTGATGGGCTATCAGCTGTGCTGTTTCTAATCGCTCGAAAGTACAGATAACGTGTAACAACTTCCAAAGCGTTTCACTAACAGCAAAGCTAGCATATCGTCATTGTAAAATGTTGTGGATGCATAGGATGCATGTTTTTGCCACATAAGGTGCAAACCCGAATGAACATTTCCTCAAAACGCATACAAACAACTTGAAAACCTATTCCTCGTTAGAGAAAAAATAAAATCGATAAATTATTCGAAAATCGGACACCGCAAATAGTTCAATAAATGTAAACACAGGAGACACCAACACAAACTTCCGATCTGTAATCTATTCTGATCTAGCCGACAACAAGACCAATTCACTGAAGCCAAGAATTTACGCAAATACTCACCAATGGTTCACTCAAAACGGTTTCGATTTTTTTCTCCGCGAGAACAGTGAATTCAGAAAACAGCGTCCTCAGTACAAACTCGCCAGGAGTCACATCTGAGACAGCACTTGAGGTCTGTCGGTCAGCTGGCTGGCCCCAAGGCAAAACAAAACCGTTTTCCAGCGCACTGGAAGCTCTAACATCTTCTGAAACTAGATATTTATAGCTTTATAAGTCTGACATGTCGATTCCGTAAGTTCGCTTTGTGGAAGAGAAATTAACGACAAAAATATCGATATTAATATTGGTAGGCCCGCAGATCATCGGAAGCAAATTTACACCTACCTGGGTAGATGACTAAACTAAAGGAAAAAACACTCCAGAAGAGTCGATTTGTGAAGCTTGTCGCTTCAGATATCTAACGTGATCTCGAGAACATTTCGGCTTTAAACACTACTTAAGCTTAACGATCGACCGAATGTCGCTTTCGAAATTATGAGACAAATCCCTGCCGTAACTAATGTTTACCTCGATTGTCAATGCCTGCCATAGCTTTTACGAGTCAGTTCGTTCTCCATAGTGTTTTTTTTGCGTCACTTTCCTCTCAAGGCTCGATGAGCATATACATAAGCTTAGCTGCAAAAGTTCTGAGCTCGCCGTATCCAGAAAAAGCCGGTCACAGTTCACTCACAGATGTCTCTGATTTCCAGCTGTAAATTAACCAAGCGCGTTCATTCGCTGTAGCTCAACTAAAAGATGAGTTATTCCTTCTTTGTCTCATCACACTAGCAAACGGTTAACTGCAAATAAAACGAAGATCCTACAGCTTCCTTGACACTAAAAAATACAAAAGTTGAGGAACTTTAAGATTTTTTGACGCATGCGTCTCCATGATAAACAGTGGAGTGACTTAACATTAGCCAATCACGTTTCAGTATAATCCAAAGAGCCCCTTCCATTACTTCCTCTTCCGGTTATTTTTGAGAACGTTGTGTACTTTTAATGTTCAACTTTATAACGCAATAATCTTCAATGATTTTATTATAAGGTAATCACAGACAGCACAAGCTATCACTAAAAAGCAAATCTTTAAACTATAGATTCAGAGAAATTAAGTTGACAGAAACAAGCCAGTGTTACTCAGTACGTGCTGTTCCATGCCATTCAGCTTGACCCGTCGCCTGACCTTACGTAATATCTACTTTTGATGCTTCGTTGAAGATCCGCCACGGTTCTCATTTTCAAGTCTGGAAAAAGATGACCCAAAAATCGCTTTGACGAGTGGCAAAGTTAGAGCTTTAAGCCAAGGTTAAATAGTTTAATAACGCTTTTCATTCAATACCATCAGAGTTTCAGAGTGTTCGATGATTTTTATCATTCATCGTATTAATGAGGTCGGGATGCAATCAAGATATGCGTGATTCTTGAATATTTAAAATGTAAATCGAAAGCGATCATGATTTGTTTTCGCAATTTTTTTTTCTTAGCTCGTTTGGGAACAACTAATTAAGTGATATTATCTCAGAAAACTGACACTCACCTATTATGGCGGAAAACATGGAAAAGTTGCTATCTTGTCGTCAAAACATCAAAATCAGTACGCTTGGGGCCTTCACGACTGGGTTGGTTCCTCAAGTTACATGAAGGACAAGGAACAAGGAAATACAGGGGCCAATATACACAGCTTCTCGACTGAAAGAAAGACCGCTCAGAGACAAATCGGAGAAGGATAGGAAAACCGTTTGTTATCTAAACTGGCTGCTACAAGAATAAACATTTTACTGAGAATATAGACCAAGAAACTCACATAATACTTAAAAGTGGTACTTGGCTAAGTTAAACACTTGAGTTGAGGAAGCCCTCTGCGCTCATACTTCATGATAGTACCTCTAGTAAAGTCAAACAGGCAGTGTGTGCGTCAAGTTTAAATCCGGTTTGGAAGTCATAACTTTTCGGCCGACTTAGTAAATATTTTCAAAGGTAAAATAATTAAAGATGATGGTTTGCCTGGACTTTCAAAACTCAGAGCAAGAGGCTCAGTTTTAATAATAACACTTACGTGTGTCTTTGATTGACTGTTGATTTTTTGCGTCTCCATTAACGACGCAAGAGGTCAATTCAAAATGGGTCAAGATGCAACACCATGTAATGTGCTCCCATACTATAAGGCATGAACGTGACTGGTACACAGTATACTCGCTAACATTCCCCATCAATTGCCTTATAATAAAGAAATCGGAGTGCTTGGTAGGAACTGAGAGGCGGCAAAATGTGAGCGACCTCGAGGTCTTTCTTGCGCTGAAACCGCTATTTTGGATTTCGACGCCAGAAAGACCCAACTACCCACTTGACTGCCCTTGCTTTATATTTAATGGTTGAAGCATCCGTTCACAAGAGGAAACCCACTGTTCGCCAATCAAATTTGAGAACGCCTTCAGGAAAACAAATAAAAGCGCATTTCCCGAGAACCTATTCACTGGACGAAACTGTGTCGCAATATTAGCCTTCCGCACAGGAAGGGGAAAAGGAAACTGTCCATGGTTCGTGATACCGGGATATTGGCTACTCGATTGAATTGCTTACGTTAAGTAGCAGTACGTTTCGAATATTCTAATCTGCTTTCGTTGGGTATTATTCAATGTTTTGGTCTGTTTAGGAAGGGATCAGTCACAGCACTCCTCAGAAGGCTGATGTTGTAAATGAATATCAAGTTGTTTGCCTGTTCACCATTAAGTTAATATCTAAAATTCGGTAAAGGCGAACGCACAATTGCTCTATCGATTTGTAGGCACGCCGTTTCCTCACATAATTTGTAAACGGATCAGGCCGAACTCCTGAAAGGTTTATGATTCTGATTAACAGTTTCGATAGGAATTTTCCGTTTAGGACTTTAAACCAAGGCCAAAAAAACTCGTCGCTTTTCCCTGGAACGTTTATATTTCGACAAATCCTTTTTTTCTTCTTTAGTCTTCTTCCTCCTCTTCTTTGTTTTCCTTTGTATTAAGACTGATATTTTCGATATTTCTGAATTCATGCCGAAAATAGACTGACTATGAACTGCTTGGTTCCGTAGAAACAAGCTACATGGGCTAAAAATGGACAGTGACTCACTGAAAACTGTTGTCGATACAGTTGTCAGTGGGTCACTGTCCGTTTTCACGCCATGTACTCGCTTGTTTGGCGAGTAACAACCCAGCTGAGCCACTGCCATGCGACCTGGTACAGCAAACACTCAAAAAAGGCAACAATATTAGAAAATCATCCATTTTTGATTATCCGCCCATCGTTACGGAACCCTGGCTCAGTCAAATAAACTGCAAGCAATTGCAGCAAAGAAAGAGTTAAGCGCGTGGTAAAATTATCTCTGTAACAACCCCCCCGGACCCAGGCAACCCTCAGGACAAGTCCAGTCCCTCGGTCCCGGGGGCTGGGAATTGCTTGAAGCGGTCCTGTCGCCGGGGTAGGGGCCGGGTAATTCGAAAATGACTCCTCGTTGTTTTGGTAAAGTAGGCCACTTCTTGGGTCACGATGGCGCCGAACCGCGTGGAGAATGCCAAATACCGGTCCACGGGGTTTCATATTTTGCTCAGTACAGTCCTCTGGCTGGAAAAAATGGTAGTTGATTTAACCTGTAAAAAGCCAGAAATTTTAGTGCTCTATTTAAAGTATTCATTTGACTCACAAGCACTTTGGAACGTAATTTATATACGATCGAAAACTTGCGGTTTCATAAATGTGGTTACAGTTTTTTTCGCAAGTTTTCTTGGCAAAGATAGTGTTTATGTTTTTATTATATAATCGTGAACAGGTAGTATCCTTTGTTTAAGGCCTCTAGAAAAGCGTTTACGTTTTTGACAAAACGTCTGTTTTTATCATTGTCTGATGTCCATTTTTTACGCAAAATGGCGCATTTGGGGTTTATGAGCAGCTCCAGGGATGAGGAAAAGACCGTCATGTAATAAAAAAGTTGCAAATCCCCGGGGGTGTGCCCGGGAGGGCATGGTAACACGTAGAATTGGGGCCTGCATCAAGCGTCCTCGCCCTTTTCTATCTGTCGCAACACTATGAAGTAACCAAACCGGAGGGCAGTTTCAGGAAAACACAAATATAAATCATTACCGTCACCATCACCATCACCTTCATTATCATAATCATCATCATCGTCATCGTCGTCATTGTCATCATTGTCTTTGTTATCATTAGTAGTAGTAGTAGTAGTAGTAGTAGTAGTAGTAGTAGTAGTAGTAGTAGTAGTAGTAGTAGTAGTAGTAGTAGTGGTAGTAGTGGTAGTAGTAGTAGTAGATAATTGAAATGATTTTTTTTCTTAATCGAGATGAACAGGATTTTTCAAAAAAGAAATCAGATAATAATTATCGCTCGTAAAATAGGAGCAACCAATATAAATATTTTAATTTCACGTCGTGAGTTAAAATCTAAACATATTTAAGACTAGGAGTGAAAGTGAGTGCTGGCGAGGGGAAAGCGATGATTGGGATAGAGGAGAGGTTAGGTTAGTTCAAGAGCGCCGGGGTACTACCTCATAATATAAAACAAGAGTGGGTGGTTGGAGGGGAAGAGTGATGGGAACTGTTCGTTTTCGTACTAGCTTTAATTTTTCTTTTCGTTGTGAGTAACACCGACTACCAATAGCCAGGAGTGTCTTTTGGAATGTTTCTACAAGAATCGTGGCATTTCAAAAGATTTACAAATGTATACTTATTGAGGGGAAAATACTCATCAAGACTGAGTTCAACAACAGTTCGGATTTCGCGTATCATAATTATTTACATTTATCGATCCCTGGTGGCGTTTTCCAAAAATAAATGCGACAAACACTGTTTTGATTCACAAGTCGAATATTTTGCCAGAATAGGCGGTAACAATATTTCGACTCTAGGGTCGAATGTTGTGCTCACTGGGCAACAGACTTTAAGATTCAACGGTTGAATGTTTTGTCTCAAGTTTTCCGAGCCGCCAGCAACGCTTCCCCAGCAACACGTGCAGTGCATAACGCGTGTGGTGTGGAATGCGAAGGACTAATCATTGGTTCTGATGTCACATAATGAAAAAGCCAAATTGCGCAAGCCCCGAAATCTGGCATCCAAAAAAATCTCGAATTTTCACCGCTTACATGTTATGTCGCTGACCCTCTCAAATAGTGTGCTGGCTCGATAAGGCTCGCCAGCATAAAAAGTCCGAGAATCAAACGAAACACTTCGTCTTTATATAGCTTTTAAAGAATTTTTTATCATTATAATTTTAAAGACTTGTAATTTTGTATATATTATCCATCAACGTTTTCGAAAAGTTTTATGCATGGACACTTTTTAACGAACCGCAGAATTATGAAGCGTTTATCGGATACCTGATTTACACGACACAAAGGAGCGCCTTGCTTCCTTACTTGAAACAATCAGCCTCCAACCGGAAATGCTTCCTTACAAGGAAGGAAAACACTAAGCTCCGAAAAAAGGAACTACCAACAGCAAGAAAACTAGTTTAAAAAACCTAAACTTAAACTTCACTAACTTGTGAAGGCATTCCACCGGAACGACCTAACCGTTTGCCTTTTATCTCTTTGAGAATTGCTTTTCACAGTTAAGGTACATGCCAACTTGAGTTTAAATGAAAAATAATGAAAACATGGGTTTTCAGGGGGGAAATTTATGATCGATTTATTCGTCGCAAGCTCAAACGATTGCATAACAAGAACAAATGATTCAAAATGAAGATTGTTGATCAGCATAATAACATTATTTTTTCCTCTAGACAAAGTCATCATCTTCACCAACGTAACTGACAAAGTACTCAAAAATATCAAAACATGCTACCGGCGAATGAGGTGGTCGGTACCAGCAATTAATCAAGAAAGATTTCAAATTTGGTTTGTTTACCTTCAACGCTAGTAGATCTAGTTACTCACTTTCCAAAGCAGTGCGCCTTCGAAAGTTAATAGAACTTCGTATGTAAGCACATATACCGCCACCGTTTCTATTCCTATCGAACCTAACAAGAGAGTAACCAGGAAGGCGGATTAAAGAATCCGGCGGACATGGAATCATCAAGCCTGGTCTCGTTTATGGCCAAGATATCAAATAGTTGAGTTTATATAACAATACACAATTCATCGAAATGCTTCCAGGGACTGATAATATTTAGAGAACCTATTTTAAAACCTCTTACATTTTGGATTGATTGGAATGACCATTGATTAACTGCAGGAAGAGGAGATGTAGGTTTCGATCTCTCAATCTCAGCATCAACTACTCAATTATTATCAATTACTTTTCTAAAATTACCAGTTAGCTTGCACACACCTTGTCAGTTTTTTTGAGTATAAGCCTCCTCTGTTAAGACAACTGATATGAATGTTTTCGTTTGACAGAAACATCCATCCATTGGAATTGCAGAAAGATCGTAGATAACTTTCGATACCTTCCTATTCAGTCCTTGATCATCATTTCTCAGTTGGTAATACCTGAAATAGATAGTTTTGTCAAGGGAGACTGGTTCGATAGAAAGCCCAAGGTCAACAATTTTTTCTGCAACTTGCTGCGGCTCCTCGTTGCTTAGGTTGTTAGTGCCGATGTGCAAAATAATCTCGTCTGGTTTACGCCGTATAAAAGGTTTAACAAAATCTACCGTGTCATCAACTGTGCTGCCACTAAAAGATCGCGAAGTTACGCGTGCTTTTCCACCTTGGATGTTCTTTGTCACTGAATCACCAAGGATCATGACAGACTTTCTCCTTGTAGATGGCTCATCACTCTGGTCGTTTGACGCGTTTTCTGCTTGTCTGGCTAGTTGATTGGCGGGCCTTGAATCCCCAGTACCTTGCTGCTGGTTTCTCTTCTTGTTTATTGTTTTCTTTGAGGATTCGACGAGCCACAATGTTGGATCTCCCCGAGATGTCGAGGGCGAAGGAACTGAACAGCTTGCATTTGCTTAATGGTAATTTTCTTTATATTGAGACTCGTTGTTAAGAGGGCGAAGTGCTGTCAAAAGGCTGTCCCGTTCATCCTCCAGTAACTTGATGCGTTGTTTGAGTTCTTGGTGAGATGGTTCAGAGGCCATGGTCAGGTTGTCAACCTTCGACATTAGTTCTTGCATTTGTGCGGCCATTTTCTTGACTTCGTTTATGCATGAGTAGACTTGCGGCGGAGGAGGGAGCGGCGTGGACTTCAACGAGGTCTGACATAAGAGCTACATGGTCATGACAATGCTCAGCTTCATCTTCCATTTCTGGTGTTTCAACTTTAATTAAACGATGTTCCTCTTCTTGGTCCTCTTGGTCAAATGACTCGCTACTGTCGGAAGTATTGTTCGTATTTGATAAACTCACCAACGTCTTACGTAGAATTTCCATCTTTGCACCCTGTATATTAGGAGTCTTCGTACCTGGGTAGAGGCTGATCGACTGTCCCTCAGATTTCACTGTGTGAAATCCGCCATTGTTTTCCGTATGAGTCCACCTTCTAAACATGGATGGATAGATGAATGAATGGATGGATGTGTAAATATAGGTTTGGATGGATGGCTAATTAAGTGTAACAACAGACTGGAACCTACCTTCCAACTCCGTATGGCGATATTTGAACGTAGTACCAAGTGTCCTTGTCCTTTGGAATGACAGAGAATATAACAAATACCGTGCCTTTAGTCGAGGCTGTAAAATGAAGACAACTTCCTACTCCGGTGGGTTCAAATCTCAGAGCATTAGACCATTTCACATTGCATGGTAAATATCCAACCACTTAACTTATCTACAAAATGTTGTCTGATGGCCATTCCACATGAGCTAACTCGCCGCCAATCAAATTAGGATTCAAGGATTTGAAAGATTATTTATGGCTGCTTTTGCCAAAGCAACCTTTTGCCGCTCTTTGCACCGCAAACATGTACTCGTCTCCCCCTCTATTTTTACCGGCCAATGTAAAGACTGCTTGCACGTGTTCTCAGACTGCCAGCCAAACAGCTCCGCACAGTCTGCCCCTGTTCAGTACGCTCGAGATCACAGTCGTTCTTCACTTGCAATTCAGTTAAGTTGTGGACTCAAGCGTTTATTTCCCCACCCACGCTCCACGTTCCTCTCATATTTCTACTGTTGCCACTCTCCTATAGAGCATTGTTTTGTAGGCCGCTAGTGTACATCTGCTCCACTTGTGATGTTATACCGGGTACATCTATAGTTAATCGGTTTGGGGGATAAGTGTTGCTGGCGACAACCCTTCAGTCCCACACTGAAGCGATGCCTGGGTTGCCTTAGCTTGGACGAGAAACAGTGGGCACATCCACTTCCCCTCGCTACCATCCCTCCTGGAGCTTGGCATAGGTACACGCCACCCTGCCTCTATGCCCCGTGACACCCATCTCACGGTCTTATATGCCACTCGCTGACACTAGCCCCGAGTACTGGCCTCGCACGTGGCAGGCAGTTCTCGGGTCCGGGACAACACTTATCTTCCCTACCTTTCTCCCACATAAACGGTGTCGGTAGAACTATTTCACTCTTTTTATTTAAAAGTTTGAAAGACTTATGTCCTGTCTGACACCAATGGAAAAATCTTAACTCATGAAATTTCTTATGGAAAAGAAGGACTTGTACTGTTAGCTAACAAGGAGAAATCTAGGGGTAGAGGCGACAAGCGATATTGCTCCGAAAAAGGCAAAATCGTCCCCCAAAACACCGACAACCAACAGAAATTGACAGAAAAGTGCGACAGATTGCGACAGGGACAACACAATTTCAATTTCTCTTTGTTTTCTTTGCGACGGTGACATTTCTCCCTAACGAAACAGGGGACCAAACAGGGCACAGACAGAGTCGTAAACGAGGGACATAGCGACACCAGACCAACCCTTCGAAGGCCTCCTAACAAACTTTAACAACGACTGATATACCGTCTGAACTTCTCCAACTAAAGTTTGAAGAAAATCACAAGCTCACAATACCTCTTCCGCGTAAACGTCAATAGCTCTCTTTAGAGAAACTCTCCTCTGTCGAATAGAATACTCCATTGCTTCTCGGCTGAGATAATCACAAAATTCTTTGACAACGGCTCCGTTTACTGTGGCGTTGTAATATAATCTATTCGTTTCGGGATCTTTTCTCAGCTAGGCTCTGTGTGCCTCACATCCAAAACTTGCTGCTTCCTCGGGAAAGAGATCAGAGGATCGGAAATTCAGGAGATCCGCTATGGGACTTATAGTGAATTTGAACGCCTTGGGGAACTGTGGAATAGACTTGAGCCATTGTTTAAACTTAGACTTAAATGTCAGAGATGATGTACACGATTTCCTGATTCCCACCCTGTGCAGACATTGAAGTGGAAGAGGTTTTCGTCTGAGATCTTGCACGTTCACCTTCTTTGTCACTACTTCTCAAACCAGTGCTTGCAAAGAAGGCCTTAAACTCCATGACTTCACTAAATTCTTGTTTACTTGACACTTCACTAGCCTCCATGCTTTTGCATATCTCCAGTTGGCCACCAAATCGTCCTGCTTTGATATAATGAGCTCCAAAGCGTTGGATGAAGTCCTCTGTAACATAAATGAAATACCAAGGACACTATTTGTATAACTAGTGGTTAAAACATCCCTAGCAAAACATTATCGTCTAACAGTGTCGGAATAAAATGAAGCTACACTACGAAATTTAATGGCTGCTCCAGTTTCATAGTAACAGGTTGGCAGCATCATGAACTCTCGAAGAAATTCCACGTTTAAATTGTCAGGCTTCACCATTATCCATAGAAATTTTTTACCTGAAAACACAAAATACATGCGTTTATTAACAGACGTACATGTTTAGCTACATGAAGGTGCAGAAAGGCAGATCTCGTTATCGTCCCCGGTCTCGCCTTCACTGGGTTCTTGACGGCGACAATGACTACTTCCTATGAGTCAGAGCACTCAAAATGGAGATACATAACAACGTACATATCTACATCAACATCAAACACAGTAAGATATTTCTGACTGCCAGGGGTCGCTGAGCTGCCCCAAGCTTTCTTCACTCCGGCATAGAATCCAAAGCCAGATCCTGAGGTGCGAGACTGCTGTTCCAGATATTTCTGGTATTCTGACCGACTGTAAAATACTTGCATATTTGTACTGGTGTCGTAAACTCCCAGCAGTTTCATGGTGTCTGGAATCATTTTACCGTTGTACCTACAAAACAGCAGACCATCTATTTCAGAAAGTAACTATTAAAGTAAAAGATGTCAGTTTTTCCAGCTGGTCAGGAGCTTCCAACACACGTGAAAATGTATGTTCGGAAGGCCTATTCTCCTCAGAAATTTGGATTAAACTTACCGCGGAAGACTACAGTTTTCTCAGTCTAACTAAATTCGCGATCCCTTAATTCTTTTAAGGTAGTTCTTGGTTCACAACTACTTCCTTTTGTTATCGGAAGGGAAATGGCGAGTCGGTAATATGACAATTTTTTTCCAATGTTACCTTGACTGGATGGACTACAAAAGTCAACCCATCAACTGGTTATTTGAGATTCCTACCCGTTCGTCCAATCTGGTAGTACAATTTTATAGTAGAATTGGTGTAGCCAATGCTCACAAAAGGACTGTGTAAAACAGAGAACGAAAATGGAACAAAACGAACTCAGAAAATTGTGACAAAAAATGAGCCAAAGCCCTTTTTGCACAAATCTGTAACTTAATGTTTGGCTTCAATTGTCGGGGTCATAATTCCTAAAAATTTTTACCCTACTTTTAGCAAAGTTATCTACTGTATCTTTGCTTTCTAGCGCAGGCCCTCCGTACAAGGTCAATTCTACCTGACTGTGGGCTGTAATTTCCTCGACCATCGAACCCCAAGCCAATAAAAATCGCTCCTAGGATGAGGTCCTGTGATATAAAAACGAACAGATAACCAAATTAAGCTACTGGTCGTTAACTTTACGTCTTCTTCAAAACCGGAAGTGGGCGTGAGACTGAGATGTGCACAATATAAGCACGCGCACAAACGCTCCGAACATTGTTGACCGACAACATTGAAGTGATTGTTAGGTCCAAAATGTCGGGTGCGTCTGCACACGTGTTGGGTGGTGCCGGTTTGGCCAGCAACTCTCAACAACATCCAGCGCTCGCTTCATATGCAAGAGTGCTTGTCTATACCCTATGTTAACGCATGTAAGAATCTGTAATCACGGTAAAGAGATGGGGTAGTCAGAGAAGGTGTTTGTTGTACCACAGAAACAATCTCCGACCCACCAAACATATTGTCGTTGCCCATGTAGCATCATAGCACCTGTCACCGGGCTTGTACCCAGATCCAAAGCAGCCATTCATGATCAAGCCTCCAGCACCAAATGGAAATGGAAATGGTGGCTCTCCGTTCGCGGTTGGAGCAGACTTAGTTTCGGGCTCGATCTTACCGTCCATGTGGTATCCAGGGGAGATGAACATGTCTGTTTGCCAGCCTTTGTCCCCAGTGATGTCAAGTTTGATCTGTACCAAATAGCCAGGGAAAAGGGTGGTCATTTACGTTGAGATTAGTTGCGATAAAATATTTCAGGCCACTGCCGCTTGAATTCTACGTTTTGGTTTGCTAAGGAAAAATTTTCTCAACAACGCAAATTATACGCAAAGCACTTGCAGCCTTCTGAGTCATGTCACAGTTACCACCCAAAGAGCCTAAGGCTCTTAAATTATTCAGTGTTGCCATGTACAGTATCTGCCAAAAGCTCTTTTCTCCGTGCAAAGATAATGAGTCAATACTGACTGAATGCTTTCTTAATTGCATCGATGCAAA
>OX419341.1:14324804-14374804 GCA_948470475.1 Galaxea fascicularis | reverse complement strand
TTAAATTTACCCTTCGCAGTCTATCCCATTTGCCAAAAAATAAGTTTCAAATAGATGCCTCCTTTTCGGGATTCCTCTGCAGTTAAAATGATTTTAAATCGACGCTTCGGCTAGTTTGACTAGCCTTTTTAAAATTAGTTTTAACCTTAGAAGCGAAATCTCGAAAAAGAGAAAACATGCGGTAACTTGTGAAATGAGAGGTGAATCGAAAATACACTTTTGCAACACAATAAGGTATGGCGAGTAATAGTCCAATCTTTGTCTATTCTCAGTTTGAAGAACGTTATCTGAGTAACTGAAAATATGATTTGCGTATGAACCAATTATCTGAGGCTGTGACAAGAGTGATTTCTTTTATTTACAAAACGTCGTTAAGCATTTAACAATTATTCGCCGAAAGCGAACTATATAAATATTGGTGAACGTTCCCCAATATTCGCTCGCTCCAGCATTTTTGCTTGAAGCCGATCGCGCCCGCATTCATGTGATGATTAAACGCCAAAAATTTGTTACGGAACCCCCCTCTCGCGCCAAGGACCCCCCCTCCCCCCACTCTCTTATTTTTAACAGTGATTTTATCCCCGCAAGAGTGTAATGGACTCTCGATTCCTGAAATTCTTCGTTTTGTTCTATGCTTACAATAAGTACAGTGAACGTCATCGTGGTATCTATTTGTATGTACGTAATGTAAGGATTTTAGACCAACCGTTTTCGTTGGAACCAATTTGGAACCCCCCCTCCTAGAAATCCTGGCTACGCCCCTGGTTACCGCTGACCGGCTTGTACGTATAAGGCTTGATGAGACCAGTGAGCATCGCTGTAGCAATAGCACCCAATACCTACCTTGCTGTCTCTAACAGAGTGGAACTCCTCTATACACGATAATACTACCACCAGTTGCAAAATTGTTGAGACATTCGCAATCAAAAACAACTTTTCTTTCTCTAAAACGCTCGTGTAAGAAATTTGTGGGATACAATACACACCCCCTCCCTCTCCTCCTTTCAAAGTTGTTCCTCAAAGTTAAAATAATTTACTACATCCCCAAAAAGCCGTTCTACTGAGCTCCTGACAGCACTCATTGCAGCGTTGTATTCTTCCATTTGCGGAGTTAGAACACCATACTTGAAAGGACCTTGAAGATGAACCCTAAGAGGGTTTGTAGGCAGGGTCACTATACACACAGAGGGTGTCCAGTGGTGCACCCCTAGCTATTATAGCGTCAACATACGTCTAGAGGTTTACAGGACTGACTCATGCACTGATTTACAGTATGTTGTGTCCATGTACATTGTAAATTAAGTCCAGCATTTTGTTGGTGATCATACAGAGAACTGGCACTGGTTTAGCAAATCTGTGAATCATGTCACCATATCTACATGGGTACGACATTTGCTTTAGGAGCATGCATACGGGGCCTTCAATGCCGGTACAAACAGAACCTTGCTCGCATGTTATCGTATCTGGAACGCACAGAGCTTCTGCCAAAACTCGTACGTGTCTTTTACGAAAACGAAACTCTGCCACACATCCAGCTTCGTCGAGTTATAATAATAACTTTATTATACACAGAATTCAAAAAGTTGACACTTTACATTGAAGCTGTGCGTAAACATCATAGGAAAAATTAAGGTCTTCAATGAAACCGTAGTCTTTCAACGCCATAGACAAACGAAATCTATTATGACCTAACATGCCGTCGTCTTCCCGCAAGATCACATTTTCCCTCCAAAAATGAAACCTTCGGTCCAGTCTTCTCCGGATGTGTCGTCGTCGTCCCTTCGTCGTCGTTTCTTAAGTTCCCTAATTCTCTGGGTCGACAAAGTTTTTAACAGGCACCTGTTTCGAAGAAACGTTCTTGAAAAATGTCAGAAAAGTAGTAACGGCATTTTCTGTCCCATTCTTTGTATTTGCAGAATCTTTCTCCCCCTTTTGTTTGGTTCCAGGGCCCCAGTTTTGCACTTCTTCTTTAGATAGGCTGGATATTCGTTTTCTTTTTACTTCGGGGTTTATTTCTGAACTGGAAACAGAAAGTTACCAACTGTGTGTTGTGCAAAACATCACGCCACCGGATTCACGTTCTGATCACATGCTGATACAGTTCAATTGGGTTAAGGCCACGTGACCTTTAAACAGCCAATGGCAGTCAGCGTTATATCCACGAAAACAAGACCTGAATAACAATATACACTTAATGTCATCTGTGTTATATCACGAGAACGCTTGACATAACTATTTTCTACCATGTCATAGAAAATAAATCAAAATACGTAGCCATAAACAATCAGTGCGCTGCATGATAGGAAGGTTTAATGGAATACCTATGGATGTACTGTTTTCTATGGCTTGGTATAAACAGGTTTACCCTGCCTCAAAGAATACAGTTTTCTTAGCCGTTTTTGTCTGAAAAGGGGTACAAATTTTGATCACTATTATCTGAGCAAGTTTGAACGAGTTTTATAAGGAATCAAAAGAGCTTATTAGCGTCTTTTCTTCTTGTCACGAAATGAAAAAGGGAGAATGGGGTCTGACAACAACTATCATTCGAACAGAGCTCAATTTAAACAGTTCTATTGTTTGTATATACCTTTGTTGACTTCGACAGGCCGATCATTAATTACCCCACAACAAAGCAAGTAGGAAAATATCAATCTGAAAACAGGTTAGAAAACATGTATGGATTTAAGAGGACACGTTTGAACCACTCCATCAAAGTTTGCCGACTTGCTTGGTCTTTGTCTCACATGGTTTGCTATCCAAGGAAACTGAACTTCAACCTGTAAAAGAAAGGAACATCTATCGAGGGACGGATTAAACTGGGAAAGAAAGGGATGGTGTCTTGGAGCCCCTAAAACATGATTCTGACTTTGGCACCTGCATGCACCCTTTCAAGCCTCTACTGGTATGTAGAGTGATGTTAAAACAGGGTAGGGTAAATATAAAACTTTCGAAAAAGCCCCTGAACTTCGAAGGCGCCTTGGTTGGGGTGTGAAAGAAAACAAAAATAAATCGGTCTTTTTCCCTTCTGAGTAAGAATTACTACATTTACGATTTCACCGCGCACGGACAACTCGACTTTTAGGAGATTCACCCGTCGCCTTTGCAAAAACGTACCGTAGAAGTATGCTAATTGGTTAATTATTTAGTCGTTTCCTTCTCGTTTTTTTCTTCCCTTCCGCGCACTCAAAAAAGTTTGAGTACAACTCCGCAACAGTGGAATTTTGTATTGCTACCTTTAATTAAATAGAACGCAACTGAAGGTTGGTGACTTCAGTTGTTAGTTTATGAGTTCAAAGCATATCGCTAACATGGCTGACCTTATGTGTGATACTGATTTACCCTAATTCTAATAACCAATCCTCTAATAGTGACCAGTGTAGCGTGTACATCACTTTAGAGGTACCGTGGAAGGAACCCAACATAATAATTTTCACTATATATCGCAGTTAGTTCGCTAGTGAACCCCGTTTACCGCAGTCAGAAGGTTTGCTTTTGTATAATTTTTTTTGTAAGCACTGAACATTCCATTCCTTAGTTGATTACACAATTTGCGAAAACGCTTCCGATTAAGACAAATTTAGGTTTTAAAATAGTGATTGTCTAAATGGGCAATTCAATTGGCGACACAATCTGTGCTGCCAAGACGCAAAAACTGGTCACCAGTTAATGGTCGGTGCTTCAAAGGCTTTCACAACTCGCACATGGTGCAGTTTTCAATACATGGGGTTTGACGCCTAGCAACCGGCGGCTCAAACAAAATTGATGTCGTTTTCACAATGCCTGCATATTTATTCTCCAACTGCTGTAAAGGAATTGTATAGTCTGTGGGCGATAATCATTAGCAAAAACACTCAATAGAAATACTAAACAAAATGTGTTGGTATTTTCTTGAAATACATCAGACAAGTGGCGAAGAGATTAAAAGGTAGTCATATCACCTATGAGCTATTACTAAACCCTCCTTGATCAAAATAATGGCTTAAGATAAAAACTGAACGCGTTTATTTGAACAGGGTTGTCCTTTCAGAACAAATACAACAGACCTGCTATCAATGGGAGCCCTGAGTGATGCAACAACGTAAAAAAGTAACTTACGTACTGAATTCACAAAGTTAAGAACAATAGCCTGCATAAAAAACAGTCAAAAAGAGTAGAATTCCGTTGACAATCTATTGAAAATTAACAAACCATTGTAATAAAAGGAACGCTTTGCGGTTTCGGTGCGAACCCTCAGAAAACTTCAGATTCCGCGTCTGTTGCATGATTTTGCCTACTTAAACTTTTTTGATGGTATAACGGTATAACCAACTCTGTGATTTCAGTGAATGCAAGTAAATAGACAAATTGGGTATCCTTAAATTATCTCAAACCAACTGACGAAGGAAATCATGACCAATCATGGACAACCCAACAGAAGTTTCAAGCATCTTTGAATCTATACAACAATGATGTTATAGTTAAGTTGTTGTTTATTGTGTGCCGTTGCTGTTTTTGGGGGAGGGGGCGAACTGAAAAATAGGAGCAAACGACGCCCAGATGCATATGAATCTTTGTAATAAAATAAAGAATACATATAGAATCTGAGGTGATCAGTAACGTCGAAAAACACATATTCCACTGAAATGTTCAAAGATATCCTTTCTTAAGTAATAGAAATGCCATCTAAATTGATTTCATTATTGCTTTCATGGATGGTTACTTATCTGAGGTCGTCAAACGTATATCTCAATCGAATCCATGCGAACTATCAGGGATCCTCATCCCAAAAGTCAAACCCAGTCTATGAAGAACCAAATAATAAAAAGGTGTTCCCGTAGAATTAAAACCAATTATTTTTGCATTAGTTTCGTGAAATAATCCTTTTTGCTGCGCTTCGCACATGATGGAAAACCAAAAGTAGAAAAACGGGTTTTTCTCAGAGTTCCGCATTATCTCTCTCTAGCCCGTTATCGAGTGGAAAGGTGACCATCACGGGCTTAGGGTAAACTTGCGATAAAAAGATGTTTTTAATTTCGCTGATAAAATCTTACAAACATTTTTGCTTGGGACTAATAAAGAAAACGTAAATTTTGCCTGGCTGTATAAGCTGGTGAAGGTTTATCGTCTATGAGAATCCGGCAATAGCAGTATTAATATTTTCAAGGCTTTCTAGTAATTTATTCAATCATAGTGAAATTTGTGCGTGGCCTCGTTATAGATTTATTAACGTAAAAGCGCATTGGCGATAAGAACTATGTTTAATTTACTTGTTTTCGTTTCCGATTTATTTGTAAAGATATCAAACGAAAAATAATTTCCTAGAAAACTTTGGAAAATACTGAGTATTCGAACATTTGCGACGACCGCTGAAAATAATTAGTGAAGTGGAGCTGCACTGTTGTTAACCACATGACAAAGTACCCACAACCGTGAAATATCTCAAAACAAATAGATGACCCGATTCGTGAGCTTATTGACTTTGTGGGAACTATTAAGGCTGGATCCTATTTCAGACTATTTCTAAGCCCTATGTAGTGGACAACGCTGGTGAGCCATGAAAGAAGGAATTTCCATTTTACAGCTCTCGTGTGTACCGGCTCGTTGTTAAACACAGCACCTGCTGAAGTTGCTTGCCGTGCAAAGCAGCACCCGTTCTAAGAGTTCTGGTTTCTGGGTGTTTCATTATTGTTGCCTCAAAACCAAAATAACATAAGCGATTTCGAAACACCTAGAAAGCCTTTAACTCAGAAAATATCCATTTTAAAAACACAAATAACAAACCCAAGTGAACTTTTTTCGGTTTAATTTCTAATCTAACCAAGTTTAATAATGAGGATTGAATCATGTCTTTTTGTTTTTTGATCGATCCAATCATCAGTTTCAGACAAGAGTGGTTCGTTTGTTCCGTGTTAGCTCGTTTACTTCTTTACATTCACAACCAAAAGCTTTCAGATCGCGGTGCTAATCACGCTTCTCTCTCATTGGTTGCGGTCTTACAGTAAATAACAACCTTCTTCCTTGCAAGAAATTACAGAACCACAGGGGACACCAAAATAGGCGGAAAACGCTGCGATAAGATGAATGACTCAGTCTGTTTCAAGGTAGAAATGATAATTAAATCTATCGAATTAAAAGAACGTATTCTAGGCTTGGATTTTCGTTTCTACTTTTTCTTTACCGTAAAAATGATAATATTATATATTTCATACCTTTCATTGTTGAATGATTTTTGTATTCTTCCTTACGTATTTCTTTTGCTTGCGGTTTGGTGAATGGCTTCGAGGTAAACGCGGCTAAATCACATTCTTCGCGTTCATATAGCAAACGTTCACTGTGATATCTTTAGTTATTTCAACGTATTTGTCCTTTTCTGTTTCCGTGGAAGCGCTGCAAAGATTTGTTAACCTTGATAGCGTTGGTATGCATACATGAATATCGCTGCACCTTGAAAACTGTTCAGTTATGTACGGTCATGTACACACTGGCAAGACCGTCTATTTTTAATGGAATACTTGATAGAGTTTTACATAATAAAAGTAGAAAACATTAATTTTTACTGTGAGACGCGTTTCATTCTGTTGGTGCTAAGGTTTTAAAAGGGAGTAGGAACGAAACAACGCCGTTTCGAAAATGTGGAGGCAATTTTCTGTCGATGCACGCTGCAAATATTATAAAATGGCGGAAAATCATCTCAGAGAGTCAAGTCTCTTACATCAAAGGCACCGGCTTGGGATTGTGGACTCGATAAAAGAAAGGGAATAGGTGTGTATCTACGGTTGTTCTATCATTTTGCTATACCGTTCAGTCTTCGTTTGGCTCCTGTTTGGGTTCGCGTTTCGCCGCTTAGATCTCGAAACAAACGCAAATGTAAGCAATTAGCATTTTATCAACAGCGTGTTGAAAAAATTGTAAATTTGCATTCACGCTCATTTTCTCTCTAGGCGATTGCATTTAAAAGCGAAATGGCAGTCATTGAAAATCGCGGTTGTTATACATATTTTAGAGAGGCCTTCGGGAGGAAATAGGAAATAAAAGGATTCGCGATTTCAGTTTGTCTGTGAAACGAAAAATCCAGTATTTTTAGAACAAAGGGCAGCTGGAATTGACATCTGGTAAACATGGCTTCATTTGTTATCGTGTTCATTATATCAGACCAATATGGGTATTAGAATCACAACGATTTCCATTGTATGTGTAATTTGTGTCCGATAAGCTTTCGGAGAAGGGAAGTCGACGATTAATAGAAGAGAAATAACAGAGAAATACTCATGGCTTGCTAAGAGCGAAACGCGCTTTTTTAATGTGGAATTTTCCTGTAGTTGTTTTAATTCAGGTATATGAATCGACTCTAACACGAAAGAGATTATAATATATCACCGGAAAATGTTTAAAAAATGAAATGAACCAGGAACTTTCACTGTGCTGGAAATATTTTGGGGGAAAATAATGTAAAACCATAATAGTTGAATAACGGATGCTTCAATCGTTACGATAACTGAAGGCCTGCCTCACCCGCAAAGAAGACAAGAATATTTTAAAACACTTTGCCAAGTTCAATTATTGAGACTATCAGGCGAAGGGCGGAGTGAGAATAACCTGTCATATTCAATTTCTAGTTATAGTTGCAATGGTTTGAAGCTCCTTAGTGAATAAAAACAGCCGTCGTGTTTCAATCTTCTCCTTGCATGAGAGCTCACGCGGAGCAATGAACCGTGAATAAAGATAAATATGAAAGGGACTTCTCTCTAGTTGTAATGATGAATGTGAATTTGTCGGTGAAAAAAGGTCGGATAAAGGAATGATTACGTATTCACCAAACAACAATACGTTCAATTCCGTGCTCTGTTAGTTTCACTTTGGTAAGTTTACAATCATTAGCTTGACGAAGTTTGTTTTGCCAATATTAATTCTTAACCAATGAGAAGTGATAACTGTCGTAATTATCTCCCTTCCAGCCGAACTCATTAATGTAGAGCTTAGTTCATTCATCAAGCTAATTCTACGCGTCCAGTCAGGTTTAGTTTGGCGGCCAATGGCGCTGTGGAGATGCCCATCCCCTTACACGTGTGTGGCGTGTGCCAAACAATAACCCGATTACACTTGAATTGGAAATTGGCAAGAAATAGCGCTCATTGGCTCTGCTGTCGATTGGGGAAAGACTGTAAGTGCGTTAATGAATTTTAATAAAGGGATTAATTGCCCCAAGCCGATTTGTTGGTAACAAAAATGTTACACTTCAACGCACATCTTCACGCATGGTTACCACTTGAAAATATGTTCCAAATTCTCCGAGCGAAAAAAAATATCTCAAAAAATACGATTCAAGTGATATTTCGTTTAAATTCCCCTAGCATTTTTCCCTGTTGCTAATCTGTAGGACAATAAAGAGATACCCGTAACTGGTGATTGCCGAAATTTTTGTTATCAAATTCCCCCGCAGATGTTTCATGAATGAGTTATTTTTTCCCCAGCGAACCGGGTCAGCCGAGAGTTGCAATTCGCGACCGTGTCAACTCGGGCAGGTTCAGCTGCCGTTGAGCGCACGCGCACTATTAATTTTTAAAGTGCGCGTGCGCATCGGTCTGGAAACAGGTGCATGTGAAGTGCAAATGTTGTTAACACAATGATAATGATTGTCTCTTTCTTTACGGGCACTCTCACTGCATTTAAGAACATTTTCACGCCATGCTAGTAGGATTCAGTTCGCAGTGAACGTCTCCGTGATGAATCGCGACAGTTTACTAAATAAGACCCTTAGTCCTCCTCTTTCATCTCGAGTGCCTATTTCGCATTCTAATGGTATTTCTTACTCTAATTCTTCGCTTTCCGGAGGTCAGATGAATGAGCCAAGCTGGATACCTTCGATTCGTGGATCTACTCACTCGGTATTTATTCTGAAATTTTTATTTGATGCTTTGTGGTGTTTGCGTTCACGCGTCCGCCGGTCGGTCTCGAGTACTGGCTTTCGCTCGTTCACTCGCTCGCGTTTTTGCTCGAAAAACTTTTTAATTTTTCTTGATAATTTTCAAATACGTATTTTTTTCTTCTTTCTTTCTTTTCATAGCTGTCTTTCCCGTCAAGATCTAACAATCTGGTATGTGATAAATAAAATAAATACAACTTGATCGAATTCATTTCCGTTAGTCAATATTACACGGCTCCGGTGCTCAAACGCCGCTTCACTCTTCCTGCCTTGCAGATTCCTCCAAGTGTTTTTGATGGCTTCGATGACTCGCACTTACTCTCCACGTCGCAGCTCGAACCGATGCCGAAATATCTCTCAACGAAGCCAAACAAGCCGTCAGGATTCACAAGCCTACATAGTTACCACTCTACACACGGGCACGATACGAGCACGTACGATGCGCACGATATTCTGGATCAGATCTCGGCCTCACTGCAACCAACAGTAAGTGAGTCGGCGTTTGATAAACCGTTCGAAACACCATCACCGGTAACCGCCACGCCTGTCCACTCTTTACACTCAGCTATCCACTCTGCTATAAGCGTGGCGGCAAGTAGCGACGATGTTATGAATCCGCGAGAGCTAGAATGGTTTGCAGAACGCTTCAAGCAGAGGAGAATCAAGCTTGGTGTAACTCAAGCAGACGTGGGCGCCGCATTAGCACATTTGAAAATTCCTGGAGTAGGCTCATTGAGCCAGTCCACGATTTGTAGGTTTGAGTCGCTTACGCTGAGCCACAATAACATGATGGCGTTAAAACCTGTCTTGACGGCGTGGCTAGAAGAGGCTGAGAAAGCTTACAAATGTAAGAATACAACGAGCCAATTCCTTCCTAATTCGGATAAAAAGAGGAAGCGAACATCGATTGGTGCTGCTGAGAAGCGTTCTCTGGAGGCCTACTTCGCGATGAATCCGAGACCTTCAAGCGACAAGATTGCGTCAATCGCTGAAAAACTGGACCTCTCAAAAAATGTCGTCCGCGTATGGTTCTGTAACCAGCGGCAAAAGAAGAAAAGAATGAAATTTTCCGTGCACTGAAGATTGAAATAAGCTAAAATAAACTGAGGAGGATTTATCGCTCCCTGGAAGGACCGACGTGCGTGTGGATGGACGCATACTGAGGCGCGTAAACGGCAGACATGGAATAAATTGCACATGGTGAATTTATTTACAATATAGACTGAAATATTTAAGTCAGTGAATGAAGTGAGTCCTGGTTTTTATTGCTATTACTATTAACTCACACAAGTTTAAATGCGATAGTTCGCGACTCCTTAATAAACGGACGCACTCGACATTGAGTGAAATTACTCCGTTGAAAAAGCAATGCCCTTGCGAGCTGCAAAGGAAGATGTTTCGTCATCTTCGAGAAATCGTCGCGAACAGCTCAAGAGCCCGCAGGTCAATAATATTCAGTGTATACACCTATTAGCTTAACAACGAAGGGAAAAATTCCGAAGCACAAATCACTTCCGATAGTAGTAAAATTATCCATCGTTCATTTTCCCACAATTTCGTCGAAGTAACGATAGGTTTCGATTTTAAGACCCTAGGTTTGATGTTAATAAGACTTGAAATCTTTCGCCTTACACCTGTTTCATTTTGCCAAAATCAATTTCCCCATTTGTGAAAAGTTGAATGTATTACTTGCAACTTATGTAAATTTGAAAGTTCTTTGTGAAGAAAAGCCGTTAAGACGTTATTAGTTTAGCATAGAATCGAGGGAACGACAGAAAATCGTTAAATTAGATGAAAACGTCCATCTCTTTTCAAACGGTTTTTCTTCAAATAGAACTACTGCACAGACATCAATTACGTGCTCGGGCCTGGCTTTGTTCGCTAGTGCAATCCAATGAAAGCGATCCTTTTAATTGCTTACAAACACTCCAGTAAAGAACTTTTACTGTTAGATAAAACTAATGGTATAGGCCCGGAAAGTATATGTATTTAAATATATATTTTGAAATTTTATACGTTGAGGAAACTTTTATGAATTAATCTTTATGATGTATATTTATTGACGCTGTACAAATTTTACCGCTTGCACCATGATTTAAGTCATTTTCTGAAATTCTATTTCATTTCTAACTAGCTGGTGCTGCGGAAGTGTCTTCGATGTTTAAGTTATCTGAAAGACCGCATAAACTGAAAAAAAACCAGTTTTCTCAATTTCCAGATTTGTAATGAATTAAGCTTAACTAGACGAGAAGTTTTAATAAACTCAAGTTCGAGGAAAAAAATCCAAGGAAGCGTTGTTATTTGTTTTGCTTCGCTTTGCGCGCCGGTATCAGACCACCCGTATTCACAATTTTCCTTGCGTGGTACATTGTGGCGAAACTTCCTTGATTAACACTGGCTTTTTGTCCTCTCTTACTGGTTGTTTGGTGAACTAATAGCGCTGTTAAACGCAAGCTTTCGGCCGAACAAGAGATTTGGTTCTTAAAAACCACGATTTATTTTCTTTTTGATCGACGTTGTAGAGTTATTTCAGTTCTCAAAGAGATAATATCGAAATCCCGCAGAATGGAACAGTAAATTAAAAGAAGCGTAATTTAGAGAATGCGAGGCAACAGCTTGGGCACTCAGGCACCAGCACCAAGCCATTACGTAGCATCAAAGAACCGAAAGTGACGTGCCTGTAATAAGAGAATATTCAGGGCGCGCAGTTCCTGTTTCGTAGGAAGGATTTCACGCATTTTATTCTTGAAAACAAGGGAGATCGGAAAAGTGAATTACAGATATTCTGCGCTTTCGACGGTCAAGGGAGATGGCTTGGTTTGAAAGTAATTATTTCATTTATGGCAGGTGCATAGAGGCGAACTTGCAATCTCCCGCTAGGATTTTTCATTTTGAGATTTCACATACGTACTTAAATGATAATTTCACAGAGTAAGTTGTATTTAGAAGTTTTAACCACAGTTGATGTAATCTTGTTGCGAATCGATTCTGCCGCCATTTTTTCTCGAAAATATAATGCGTCGCTGATCATGGGCAAAACATAGCTGATTTGTCTAGAACGGACTTCATGAGTTTTACACAAAACCTTTTGCTTTCTGTAACACCCAAGGCGAGACGAATCTTAAGAGGACATCTCGCTGGTACAGGCACGTTTCCATCGCACTTGTAAATTGTCAAATTTACCACAACGTTGGCAGTTTTTCAACTCTTTCTAGCACATTGCTTTCTGTCGTTATTTCAAGAGGGCGGCACGTGCTTTTTTATTAGAAGTGATACTACTAAAAAGTTTTAACTTCAAAAACTAATTATTTTGGAACCATATCTGTTCGATCCATTTTTCAAACAATGCATGGAAATTTCCGAAGGTTCTAATTCAAAGACAGTATCCACGGAAGCGACTTTCTCGCGAAACGAAACAATTTCCCGCTAACAAAGCACGACACGAGATCATCTTTTAAAACAAAGACTAACTTCTATGCAGCTGTTGTTGCATTACATACGACTAACGTCTCCAAATAATACCGTCGTTGGAAAGACTTAATTAGAACTCTCCCAATAAAACTCTTTTCCGTAAACTGTATAAACATGGAAACTCATGCGTGTGTTTATATCCTGAACGGAAATCTAAGACTTTCCAAAATGACAAGGATTCGGAAACTGTGCAGGTATTTTCCTAAAAAAAATTGCCATAATTGTTAAGAGGTAACAAAATATATGAGAAAGGATTCTGATTAAGAATAAAACCAGCTTCATAATATAGCAAGGAAGCGGCAATTTTTGAACATTTGAAATAGATATTTCTCAACAGAAGCCACCAAATTAAAGGTACTTGAAAAAATGAAAATAACATGTTAAATTATGTTCTTTTTTGTCTTGATATGAATTGCGTTCTTTCATGCATGTTGCAACAACGATAAGGCAAAATAACATTTAGGTCTTCTAAAATGAAGAAACTTTAAAACCAACCATTTTAACATGGTGCCAATAAAACATATAACAAATACGGCTGTTCGCAGAAAACAAAAATAACAGTTTTTGTCGTGTGACAGATACATTGTACAGTTTACTGCTGGAGGCCATAATGGCTGCGCATAACCCAAGCTATTTACATAAGGCATTCGTCTTGACACAAATTGGTAAAATAAGGAAAATTAATTCTATTTGTCTCCTTGATGGCTTGTAGCGCTCATAAAGAGACTAGATGGGAACAAAAGATTCCATCTATTGCAACTATTTTGGGCTTCCACTATAGCATAACAACAAACCGTACTTGGTCACGATGATAAAAGAGAAAGACGAATTAAGTACGTTTTTTCACAAAAATGCAATGATTAATATTGCTTAGGAATACCTCAAAAAATCAAGTTTTGCTAATACGTTCGTGCGCCAATTCAGGCCATGAAAAGCTCCGCCCGAGTCGAAAATGTTCTTGTTTTGGAAAACGCACCTAGTCAGCTGTAGATGAGAACCACATAAGCGAAACATAGAACACCTGTCAAATCGAGATTTATAACCACTCGTTAGGGGAGAGATAGAAAGATAGAATTGCTAGCAAAATATGAATGACAAGGACGTTTGTGCGCTCGACTACCTCGAGAATCGATCGAAAGTAGCTCATTCAAACTATCACTATATCGGCGAGATGTGATGGATACTTTTAACACAAATTATACGTAACCGCTTCGGTTCACATTTCCCTGATCTACTTGTTATGGAATTGTCACACACAACCGACTACATTTAATTAATTTCATGGTGAATATGACAAGAATTCAAGACATATGCTGTGTTATAATAAAAGAGGAATCTAGCGATACTTCCTGTTAACATGGACAGTAATAGAGGATTCGCTTCAATAGATTTTCCCAAACAAACGGAATTCATGATTATGTATCCTAGGGGGTAATGTAGAAAGATAAACAAAGTAAATAATAGTTTTCATATTGCATAAAATAAGCCTTCCTTTTAGCTATTACTTTTGAACCATTTCGATTAAAAGAATTTTTGGTCTACCGGATCCCAGTGAATTTATCCCTACACACACATTTCAACCTACATTTTCTTTCAGTTCATAGTTTTCACAAAGCAGGCATAACTTTTGAACTTGGCTAATCAAGTACGATATACCCTCATAGAAGCTATTTTGAAGTTGTCCTTCGCCCTTGAACTGAATTTAAGACTACGTTCGGTTTTTGCATGCCAGAATAGCACAAGAAAACTGACTCGTTTTCAACTTCTAAAACACTGCTTATGATTGCGAAGTTGAATTCCGAAGGATATGATATGATATGAGAATTCGTAGCTTCTTTTCTGGCGCAGTCTTCGTGGTTACTATTCGTTTCACGAAATAAAGCAACTAAAAAATTCAAAGATAAGAAATTCGTAGCAACGCTAGCAGCAGATAAAATTGGCCACGAACTTAAATATTTCATGCTACTACTTTGAAACTACAAAATTTTAATTATGCAGGAAAACGACTTTGACTAAAAAAGAATAATTGCTGAATGAATGTGTGTGAACAAGATGGCGGTCTCATAACATAGGTAAGAAAATCTTAAATTGCATCAGGGTCTGCTGTTTTTTCTGATCGTTGCCTTAAAAAATACTGATCTTACAGCTAGTGCCTTTACGTTTTTAACAAACTGATATTCCACGTATTAAGAATCATACAGGAGAAACAGCTATGACATTTCTCTCCCCTAAGCCCAAAGAAATTAACATGCGTCCTGGCGGCAGAGAACTCAGCCAACCACCACAAAATATAATACAAAATTAATACGTCTGTTAAATAGCTATAAAATGAAGATTCTATTTCCTCAGCAATGCAAACAAACCGAAAAAAAATTACAATCTCCTGCAAATATTTTCACAAATTTCATTACATTTCAATATGTTTCTGAGATATGTTCATTTCCCAATGTAAAGAGGTGCTGCTTTAGTATCAGCAATTCGCTGCCTGTTAATAAGCCAGCACCGTTCTTCACGAGTTTATTGACAACTGAATATTCCTCACCTAGTAAACTTTAAACAACTAAAGATCAGAATTATGAAATTTTAAAGTGTTTCAGCCTTTTATTTATTGATGTACGAAGGTAAGCCACAAAATGCCAGAACAAAACACGGGCTTTTATCACTTGAGCTTTACAAGGAGAAGACATGGTTCTCCACAGTGACAACCATGGTCGTCGTTCAGCCTTTACGTGAATTTCTTTTCTGAAGATGTCAAGCTGACGCTCGTTAATTGGCACTATATATATGAACTTCTGCTTCGTTGTGATGAAATTTGCAATATTCTATAGCTATATAGACAAATTACGCGTCAATAGCAGATGGACTCACCAAAACGCGGAGACAAAAAATGGCCAGTTTTAGCGACTGAATAGAGCTTAACGAAGTTCTTGTTAAGGTGAGGCTTACAAGCTTGTAAAGAGATAAATAATTTTACTTAAGAACATTTAAAGTTGCCAAGCGAGAGAAAATGTCTGCCGCAACAACAAGCAAATATTAACGAGATAATATATTTGCTGTCAGAGGTTAAAATGAAATGTACTGTAAATTCTTTTATATTTTAAATTATCTATCCCCTGAACGTCAACCCTTCAACTAAAAGCAAATCTTGTACCAAAAATTCTGATAATGATATTGATTTCAAAACAATTTGAGATGAAAATGGAAATTAAGTGTATGAGCTTCCTTTATTCTTCCATCGTCTTTTTATTTATATTTTTTAATTTTTTGTTTCTTGCATGGTGAACAAGACTTAAGACTATAAGTATGCTATAAGGCCCATAGTGTTGGTCAAAATGACGACCATAAGTATGCAAAACCACCGTCAACCTCAAGTAGCTGAATGTGCCCTGACCCAGTTGAATACAAATTACGCTTTGAGACATTTATTCGAAGGACCTCTTCAAGGCGCTTACCCTTTGCTACCCTCACAGCGAACAATATCCGATTTATTCGAAGGATGTAATTTTTCGTTCAGCAACGAAACGATAAATAATTGTTATTAAATTCGGATTTTACTACGGCAATACACTAAAATGTTCTCTGTTTCAGAGAAAAAGCGCAAAGCCCGATACTTCGAACAGGAAAAACAAAAGAGTCTTTTGTATTCAGTAGCATCATGTCCACCAAACACAATACTAAACCGAGTGAAAATCTTTCAAATTCAATGATACTATATCTGGCTCATTTCAAATATGACATTCTTTAAAGCTTTACCCGCGCTGTAGAGTCATTTCGATTATTTTTTTCTAATTGCTATGGGAAAATATGTTGTGAGTTTATCTGTCACAGGTTTTTTCTTTATATATATGCTTTGAAGATCGCGCCATACGACGAAAATTATAATCTAAACCTGTTCTGGGTTTGAGTTATACCTGCTGCTGTAAATAATCGGCCACCGACAAACGAAACTTGGAACCACCTGTGTTGCGAAACAACTTCACGTGCTTCTTCTTCAAGTAGTAGAAAGGTTGTAGAGCACGTTTTATGTTCTGTTCGTCTACATCATCATTAAGTCTGGTTATTCATAGTTTTTCTCAATTTTATGATATATATACTAGAAAAACCGAAGCAACACGGAGAATTTGTGCGACACCATTTAAGGTTATAGAAGACCCACAAAAATATTTGTCCTTGGCTTCAGTGCCGAGTGCTCTCCCGCAAAACACCTCAGTTTCTTTAATCTTCGGGCTCTCGCCGTTCACCTCCGGAATGTAATTACACTGTTGAAAAAGACTCTAAACTAGCTTCAGCTTCTGAGGCATCAAATAATGTTCTGATATAAAAATTTCGCCTTGTATATTCTTTTAAGTGCTTGGATATTTTAATTCTTTTGTTCTAGAGCTAATGACACGGCGATAAGAGAAAAAAGATTCGAGACCGTTCTTGCAGGTTTTCTGTGGTAATCCTTCGTTGCAGACAAATTTAACAATACTGAAGCCGTTTAAACTGCTAATCATGGCACATGTTCAGTAACAGGTGAGAAGTGTCACAATCTCTTTAAAGCTTGTTAAATAGGATTTGAAAACCGTAAGGTTTAAAAAGATAAAAGGCCACAGGATACAAGAATCCGTTTTAAGAAATTTTTTATGTTTTGTTGAGGACCTATAACCTTTTTTTCATGTAAATCCCTTTTTGTACTTAAGGGAGCTGACAGTTTTAGTACGAATTTTCCAGTTTATCTCACCAACGTATGAAGACTGCAGAGTTTGGCTCAAGTAATCAACAAAGACAGAGCATCCCTGGAGGGGCAATGTGCATAAAACAGTTTTCGTTCCAGTAAATTACCTGGACTAAACCTGAAGCAGATATGTAAATTATCATTGTATTACTATCGAACTAGTGAAATTTGATGCTTTAGTAGAAGATAATTTACCAATGCTTAGAAAAATAAAGGCGGCTATCATCACTTTTTGTTTCTTTTATTTCAGGCCTTGAATAACTAGCCTTTCTCAATTTGCACAGATCGTATTAATTTTTTTCGTTGTTCGGCTTCCCTTACACGGTGTTTTTTTTTTTTTATTTTCCTCGCGAAAATCTCACGAATTGGTGTTCCTTACTAGAGTTCTTAAACGTATTGTTTTAAAGCTTTTCTTATAAAAGACTTTCAAACGTATTTGTCAGCAAACAGCATTGTCAAAAGCTCGAGCTGATTATAATGGAGGCAGGATGGCCGAGTGGTTAAGGGCGCTGGATTTCAATGCGGTGACCCGGGTTCAAATCCCGCTCTGACCACTAGCTGGTGTTGTTCTGGGTAAGTGCCCGGTTCAACTCCTCGGTCATCCTTGTAAATAGCCAACTGGTCTGCCTCCCGCCAGTTGGGATTCTTATCCTGTTACGTTTATTTGAATTATTTGTTTCATGTATTTGCTCGGCCCCACTAGCCTTTGTGCTAAATAAACTGCCGAGGGTAATCTTTCATTTATTTATATATTTATTATATATAACACAGCATTCAAAAATCAATTTACATTTGCTACTGAAAACCTGTTTGCTGAACAGACATCACTATAATTCCCTCCTAATTAACTGCGAGGTTTATTTTTTAAATTGCTTGTTTGCTAGAGGTAACCTCAATGTAATGTTTGCGTCATTCTTTACCTTCATCAAGCATTTGAGATTCTTCTTGTGGCCTCCAGAATTTGTATCAGAAAGTTAAAGAGAATTTTACTTTTTATATCCATCAGAAAACGTCAGGAGTAGTTTAATTACTTCGCGATCGCTCTGTGATTCAGTCACTTGATAAATTGAAACCGCCAGCTTTCATCTATTTATATTGAATTTCTGGCCTCAATGAAGTTACAGTTCGACCTATCATCAGTATTAACCTTGCATACAAATCTGAAGCTAAGCCGGGATTCCTTTTATACATGTCCCTGAAATACCAAATGCTACATCACAATAGAGGCTTTCGACATAATATGACAAACCGGGGACATTGCATATTCAGTTAGCACATGGCCCAGATCGACACTTTGTATGTCTTCTTTAATATGGAGCCTTTTTGTCGTAAAAAGGTTGCTAAGTATAAAATTTAGGTCGCCAATAAAAGAAAAAGTTCTTATCATTTTGGTTCAGTGACACATTGGGAAATAATAACTGAGCATACAAACCGTTGACCATTTTGAGCCGATAAAGATGGCTGCCCGAATACAAACCCTCCACTCATCACAAAAACAACTAAACTTCGAAAAACTAAGAAAAATGGAAATATCCTTATGTGAATATGCTAATCTATCTTTTCCTTTTTATTTTGATCGAGCTAAAAATAATTAGGATAGAAAGTGGTAAATGCTACACCACTTAACCGCCATAGTATTGGCCAGATTGGCTGCGACTATTGTGGCAATTTTAGTCGCCATATACATTTTATTCTTTTTCCACTTGCATTGGTGGACGACAAAAACCTTGCTTGAAGCGCTGGTGTATTATAATTGATAACTCTTAATGACCTTAACCATCAGAAATATGTGTAGATACAAATGTCATACAAAAGTTACTATAATCTTATTGACACCTAGAGGACGTATCACGCTCGCGCGGACTTTTAAAGTTTATACGGGAAGTTACGAGCACTCGAGAAAATGCAATCCTATTTGGTGAAGAAGGATCTGACTGCCAGGCTACTTCAAGTATATCGGTGGGGCTGGCAGAATTGTATTTCAAAGTAAGACTAGCGGAACACAAGCGAGCGACCGGAGAAACGTTGATATCAACAACTTTGTTAAGCGCTATTTATAGACAAACCACAAAATCCTACCACACTGGAAAGTTGGTTTACTAACTTACAAAAGACATCAATGAACTGTTGCCAACAACTTTTTGACCATATCAATAATTGACAATATGGCCAATTTTACTTTAAAATACACTGCATACGCACATTTGACAAACAAATGGCGGATCGAAACGCAGTAACGCGTTACCATAACAACCGAATCTGGCAAGGGTGGCACAGTTCACAGGCGGAAAAATAATTAATCATGAATCACGTAAATCAAAATTTCAGTTTTCCAAATCCCAAAAATATGCAAGTAAGGTACTCTTTGATCCTGCTTTTGTGCAAAGGAAAATGGCAAAGAAGGAGTATTTGAAGAGAGCAAAACCGTAAAAGAAAAAAGAAAGGCTGCACACGGCAAATTTCGTACCTTTATAATTCTCGATGCAGACGAGGGTCATGTTTCTTTGTCTCTCCCTTAAATCGTGCAACTCCTGAGGGCCGAAAATCACGCCATCTCGCACTGGAATGAAAAAATAGCAACTCTTTAGAACGCTGGGCAACATTGCTGTTTTAACTACTTTCCCCAGATCTCGATGGAGATGTTAATGGTCTGATTCAGTTCTGATATTCATACAGTGGGATTTCGTAAACTTTCTACTAATAGATTCCGACTTGGCAACTATTACAGGTTGGTGAGAAGTTTTTCAATCCGCAAAATCACCATGTTTGTTTCAAAATAAGAAAAAGTCGCTGTCGTTATGCACCAGTCATTTGAAGTTCGAGCCTTAGCGGGGCAATGCGGCGACTTTCACTTCAGATACACAACATTTCAATGGTTCCCCGGTAGGTGTAGAATTTACAAGAAGTGACAGTCTTTGCATCCCCTACCAGACTCTACCAAAGGAATAATCGTGGCAGTCGTCACTCTTTGGTCAGCTGTTTTCATTCTCGTGCCTCATAGTAATTTTGCAATGATACATGATTGTCGCTTTCTTGACCTTTGATTTCATGATGACTTTGATTGTCTATTAGCATGCGTGAATGGTATTGCATAGTCATGACAGTAGCCGTCGCTACGGTAAGGGTAATAATCATGGTATTGGTAAAGTAAAAGCAACAGCTATGGTCATCTTCATAGTAACGGTGTAATGATAATGATGATGACGGTAATGATTATGGTGTTTTCAAGACTGATAGAAATGGTGGAACGAGTTTGTAATGACCAAATTACCATAGCCAGTCACTACAGACATAAGAAGTGCAATACACAAATCAAAATTCGAAGCACATACATTCAAATGGAGTCAAACTTTGAGAAATTGGGTGAGCAAGTCATGATTGGTTTAGGTTTTGCTTCTTTTTGGTTGAAAAAGTCCTGCAACGTTTTAAGATCAATCACACAGCGTTCGGATCTTCATGTATGCAGTCGTGATATTTCTATACGCTGTCAATGAGTGTTATGGCAGCCTTCGAGGTAGAATTCGAGGAATCCTTGTCTCGGGCCTTAAGGGGTCTCAATTTGGAAAATGTTTCCCTACGTGTACAACAGAAAGAGCCGATAAGGAACATGTTTGTTTTAAAGAAAGGCACTTTAATTATTTTGCCTACAGGCTATAGCAAATCATTGATTTTTCAGTGGTTGGCCTTTGTTTTTTACTCGTGGCTTGGAGCAACTAAATCTTTTATTTTGGTTGTTTCTCCTTTAAATGTCTTGATGCGAGATCAAACAGTCAAGCTAAACGATTTGCAAGTTAGCTGTTTGGTAGTTCGGATTACTGAGTCGTTAAGTGATGTTGAAATTAACGAAATCAATCAATTACTTGATTTCAATCACGTGACAAGGTTGGTGTTGGTGTTGGTGGTCAAAATCATACAATTTTGTTTTGCAGAATTTGCATAAAAATAAAGTTTAGATCTCAGCGGAGAGGCAGACTATTGTTCTTGACCACCAACATGGCCGCCATGACGTTACATGCAATCCAGGAATCGAAGTATAGAATGATTTATGGCCATCCTGAGGCATTTGATGGCAATTTTGGAAGTTATTGGATTGCGAAGAAGTGAGACGCAACATGAGAACTATCGTAATTTATGCAGCACATCTCATCGTATAGTAGCAAGTATTTAACATCTGTCTTTCCAGCTGAGTCAACGAATTTAAGATCACCATTTCAATTACACTACATGTGCATGAATAATCTAGTCATTTCCCG
The DNA here is from genome assembly GCA_948470475.1 of Galaxea fascicularis. Taxonomy (NCBI): domain Eukaryota; kingdom Metazoa; phylum Cnidaria; class Anthozoa; order Scleractinia; family Euphylliidae; genus Galaxea; species Galaxea fascicularis. The sequence goes on along the minus strand of OX419341.1, from coordinate 14,353,461 downwards.
ACTTATTTCAAGCAGAGTGCCAAAAAATGTGACAAAATTGTGCACATTTTTTGAACTTCACTATGTGAAGGTGTTTTTTGTAAACTCAGTAAAATGTAATATACCTTCTTTATTATATGAAGGAGAGTGTTTTACTGGGAACTAAACCACTTGTAGATTCCATACGCTACTTCATCCGGGGCCTGAGTGGCGTATTTTCCGTATGTCACCTTTGTGAGTGTCGTATCGTTCAATGACGTCACGATTCCCGCCTTTTACTTTTGTTGAATTGGTTTCGCGCGTTGCGTTTGTTTAGTCTCCATATAATAAAAAGAACATTACACGTTGGCTCGAAGATATGAATTTTATGTTCTCGTGGCAAGAACAATATCTCACTCTTTCGCTTCGCTCACTCGTGAGATATTGTTCTTGCCACTCGAACATAAAATTCATATCTTCTCGCCACCGTGTAATATCCTCTATTTTCAACAAGGTATATTATTCCTGCTCACAATCTAACATGTATGTTTCATTTTACATGCATTTTATTTACAGAAAGAGTTTTCGGCCTGCATACGCCCAACTTGGCATGCGAAGAGCCATATTTTCCAAAGGTGCCTGTAGTGCCTGGTGCACTAACTGCAACAGCAACTGAGCGAACAAGATGTTTTATATCAAGTTCCCGGGCTTGGAATGGTGGATCAAGAAATCATTGAGTTTTCGATAAAGCCGAACTTTTGTCCGGATTTCCATACATTTCTTTGTAATTTTTTACGTTTTTAAATGCCTGTATCTCAGTCAAAACTAGCCCGATTAACACCAAACTTGGGGATTTTGTGAATCTCGGTGTGCTCTTTCTGACTATGTGGATCAATAGTTGCTAATCCCACAATTTACAGACTCGTACCTAGTCCTTCACGGTATAAAATCAGGCAATGGGTATAAACTGAGGGGGAGTTTTGTTCTGATTTTGATTGCTCTCGACAAAAAGGCACATCCGAACACTTTCGAAATTTTCGCGGCTCAAGCTACCGGTAGTCTTTTTCGACTGTTGTCTCGAATAAGGTGATTCTCCAACCTGTTGCGAGCCACGAACTTGTTTCATGCGAACCCTCCGATCAACAACTCCTATAAAGAATTCTTTTTCGGTTTCGAAGGGTGTTAGACAGGGAGATCCTCTGTCTCCATACCTTTTTATTATTTGTGCTGAACTTCTCGCAGATGCAATAAAACAAAACGGTCAAATTAATGGCATCACCGTTAATAATGAAGAATTTTTACTTGGACAGTATGCGGATGACACTTTTTTCCTTTTAGATGGAACCCAAACTTCACTCTCCCAATGCCTAGACACCATGAAGCTCTTTGGAGAGTGCTCTGATCTAAAGGTGAATGTAGAAAAAACTAAGGCAGTATGGCTGGGTAGTAAGAGATTCTCAAAGGACGTACTACTTCCAGAGAAAAAATTAGCATGGGTATTTATGAACCCTTTGACATCCTAGGGATAACGTTTTTTGTTGAAACACGGCAAATAGTGGAGTACAATTACAGAATAAAGCTAGATGAAGCCAGAAAGCTTTTAGACTCATGGTCCTGGAGACTTTTGAGTATCATAGGCAAAATACAAGTAATTAAGTCACTCGCAGTATCTAAATTCGTACATCTCTTAACAACACTCCAAATGACTCTTTTCTTAAAGAATTGGAAACACTTTTCTTCTTCTTTATTTGGGGTGGAAAGGGGGATAAAAAAGCAAGGAAAACAATCATTAATGATATAGAAGATGGGGGATTGAAGATGACCGATATTCGATCATTTGCCAAGGCTCTAAAGATCTCCTGGGTTAAAAAAGTATGGGACGTAAATTATCAGGCAGACTTACTTTCTGATCGCCTATATTGGAACGATATTTGGCTACTAAATAAAAGATCTTTATCACTCCTGGCAGGCTCGTTAGTAGAAAATTCTTTCTGGAGGAATGTAGTTGAATCATGGGCAGAGTATGTTCAGGAAACTGCTGAAGCCAGTGACCTTCTGTCACAGCCACTATGGAATAATGTGTTTATCAAGATAGAGAATAAACCTGTGTTTTATAAGTACAGTATCCCTTTCTTATGCACGCGTGCTAGTAAGCTGAGAAGCTTTCAATATAGGATATTCCATAGAACTATCGGCACAAATGTATTGTTAATGAAAATGGGTATTAAAGATCACGAGGCCTGCTTTTTCTGCAACAGTAAACCTGAAACCATAGAGCACCTCTTCTGGTACTGTGACCGGATATCCCCCCTCTGGAGTGCCCTTGCAAATTGGATTTGGTTGGTAACAGGAATTGAAATAGAATTCTTCCTTGAATCTGTTCTCCTGGGTCATACAAAATGTCTGCCTTGTAAAAAATGCGATTAATTGTATTATTTTAGTAGTCAAGTTTTTTATATATAAGTGCAAAATGGAGGGACGTAACCCCGATTTTGCTGGTGTACAAAGCTACCTTAGGTTTCATTACAATGTTGAAAAATTTGCTTGTGACTTTTGTTTTCAAGATAACATTTTAAGTAAGTGGAAACCGATGGAAAAATTATTTTGGCAATAAGTGATTTAATGTGTTATACTGTAAGTAGGGTAAGTATTGTACCGTATTCTAAGTAGTAAGTATTGTGATGTAAGCTGTGTAAGTATTGCTCTGAAAGTAGAGTTATTGTAATGTTAGTGGTGTAAGTGAGCTTTATTTTAAGTGATGTAAGGAGTTTTTTTTGTTTTGTAAATAAATTTATTTAAAAAAAATTAAAAATAAAAAAAACCCTATGAAGAAGGTGCTGCCAGTGACAAAAATTAAGGCACGGATTTCTGTAATATTCTTCACCTTTCTTAAGCACGGTTAGCAGAGTTTCTTCGGCAAACCATCGTCATACTTAACTTCTTTTTTAGTTAAAAACTGACGCATGTTTCACAATTCCGACTCTGTTGCTTTTTTCCCCGAAAATATCTACCGGGTAGTTTCAGACTAAAACCGTTTTGTTACAACAACGACTAGTGTTGGGAGCGTTGAACACAATTTTTTTAAGAGAATCTTCTCCCAAATCTTCCATGTCCTCTCTTTGAAGACACGGCTGTTAATAATTTCGCGCCAACAAATACGCACGAACATTTTCACTCCAGCTTAATATTTCAGTGTTTTCCAATAGCTAATCAAAAAAATCGAATTAATTCGAAAATCTTTGTCTCCAGAGCCCTTCGTTTCTTGTGCCAAGCCCTCGCCCGCTAAGAGAAGCGAAAAGGGCTGTGCAAAATAATAGGTCATTTCCGAGTTCATGTCTGCCTCCTCTTCAAAGCGAGTCTAAGTGCGAAGTTTTTGTTATGACAATTAGTTTTCATTCATATGTAAAGTAGACCTAATTACCATCACAAAAACTTCGCACTTAGACTCGCTTTGAAGAGGAGGCAGACATGAACTCGGAAATGGCCTATTGTAACATGTAACATAATGCCTTTGAGACTGGGACAGAGTATTGCATCATCTTGTTAAATCATGCACGTCCTTACTAAGATGGCGGACTGTTACATGTGTTTTGCCAATCCTGTTGGATATTATGCGATTTTTTCTGTTAGTCTGGGAACTCTACATGGTGGCAGCATTGCAGTTATTAGTTGCAATGGAATTTCCTACACTCTCTCCGATGAATTTTGTCGCAGAAGCCTGGAAAAAATAGGAAACGTCTTTTGAAGTATACAGCATAATTATTGGAGGCAGGATGGTCGAGTGGTATAGGACGCTGGATTTCAATGCGGTGACCTAGGTTCAAATCCCGCTCTGACCACTAGCTGGTGTTGTTCTGGGTAAGTGCCTGGTTCAATTCCTCGGTCATCCTTGTAAATAGCCAACTGATCTGCCTCCCACCAATTGGGATTCTTATCATGTTACGTTTATTTTAATTATTTGTTTCATGTATTTGCTCGGCCCCACTAGCCTTTGTGCTAAATAAACTGCCGAGGGTGAATAAAAGTCTTTGCCCACGAAGCGTTCAAGACGTCAGAGAAAGTTCAGGTTGCGTTGCTGTTGCACATAGCTGGACCCGAAGCTCAAACAATCTTTGACACGTTCCAGTTTTTGTCGGGGGAGAGCAAAGAGAAATACAGCGATGTTCTTCGGAAATTTTGTGAATATGTGGAACTTCACCGGAATGTTGTGTATGGAGAGATACCTTTGCCGGACGAGAGACGAACAAGAGGATGAAACAATCGACTCCTGGCTAACAGATATGCAAAGGCAAGTCGATGTGAATTTGGTTTTGCTGATGTGAATAACGCGATGATTCGAGACAAAATCGTATTTCGAGTTCGTAGTGAGCATGTAAAGATGAAACTGCTGAAAGAAAGAGATCTGGATTTTTAAAAGCACTGCCATTGAGATTTGTCGATGAGGTGTCAAAGAAGCACTTTTAGCGCATGAGAGAAGAACGCCTACCGCCAGGAGGTAACATTGACGTGATCCAGGGCCAGAGGCAACTAAAACGTGTCGTCTCGTCTCCTCAACATGGCAGTCAGCGACAAGGTATGCGCCGTTATTGTGGTAGTTTCTATCCTTACGGCCTGTGTCCTGCTTATGGGAAGACTTGCACGAACTGCAACAAGAAACATCATTTTGCTAGAGTGTGTATGTCTCGTAGTTCTGTGGTCCCTAGGCAAAGTAAATCACTGAACATTCTTCAAACAGATAATATGGAGGTTGATCCCCCAAGTTATGACTTGTTCATTGGCGGAATCAGCACTCAGAAATCAGATGCACGTAATGTTAGTGTGAACATTGGGAATGGTAAGGTAGTTGGCATGAAAGGGTTGATGCAAATGTTATTAATGCTAAAGATCTTGGTGAGGTGAAAATGTTCCCTACCCACACTGTACTAACTCCTTTTGGGAACACCACTGTCAACCCTTCTGGTTTTGTCACGCCCAACTGCAAGATAGGAGCACGCCCTTGGGAGACATTTATGTCGTGCACTCTGGTTCGTCCATCCTAGGCAGAGCAGCCTGTGAACTCCCAACTTAGTGCGAAGAATTCAGCAAATTGGTCAAGCAGATTATTTTCCATTATCGAAAGCGACGTTTCTGCGAGAATATCACGTGTGTTTAGTGCGCTGGGTGAGTTTTTTGAGAGACAGTACGACATTGATCCAAGTGAGACCAGCGGTGGAGCCAAAGATACAGCCAGCGAGTACGTGATCAGCTGAGGGAAACTCTTGAAAAGCTGGAAAGCCAAGGTGTCATAGCGTCTGTTGATTCTCCCACTGATTGGGTCAATAACCTGGTTGTCACAAAGAAGACGAATGGAGGTATAAGAATCTGTCTTGACCCCAAGTCACTCAATCAAGCTATCAAAACTGAGCGCTTCAGCTTACCTACTCCAGCCAAAGTCCAGGCCAAGCTTGGTGGAAGTAAGGTGTTCTGTACTGGATTGGATCGGCGAGGTGCCTACTGGCAAGTCAGGCTTACAGAGCCATCTTCTTATCTTTGCACATTGAACACTCCATGGGGTAGGAAACGGTCCCAAAAAATGCCCTCTGGAATATGCTCTGCTAGTAAAGTTATTCAGAATCGGAACTATGAAACATTTGGAGCCATCGGTGTTCACTGCATCATTGATGATGTAATTATTGCTAGTGAGGATGACAAAGATCATGACGGAATTTTGGAGATAGTGATCGAGAGAGCCAGGTTGAAGAACGTCAAGTTTAATGAGAGTAAAATTCAGTTTTGAGTACCTCAAATTCATTCCATGGGCAGTGGGGAGACGGCAGATGGTTTGCGTCCTCATGACTCCAGTTCATGCTATAGTACAATGCCTCCTCCTGACAGAAAGCTCGTGCTAGGAAGATTCCTGGGTCTTGTCAAGTACCTAGTCCAGTACATTCCACATGAATCAGGCATCACCCAGCCACTTCGGTCTTTGCTGAAAGAAGATTTTCAATGGTAGTGGATACGTGAACACGAGGCAGCCCTACGAATGATTCGAGAAGTGCTGACCAGTCAACCGTTGCTTCGATTCTATGATGTAAAGAAACCTGTCACAATTCAAACGGATACATCATCATCCCGGCTTGGTGCCTGTCTCTTACAAGAGAACCAGTCAGTGGCCTACGCATCCAAGACTTTGACAAGTGTTGCGAAGAATTATTCACAAGTGGAAAAGGAAATACTTGCCATTTGCTTCGCTGTGGCAAACGGTCGCCCCTATATCTATGGAAAGCACTGTGAAATTCAGTCAGACCATTGTCCTCTCGAAGTAGTTTTCAAGAGCCCCTTTCGCAAAGTTCCACCAAGACTTCAACGTATGCTTCTCCAGCTTCAAAGGTATTCCCTTTTTCTGGCCTATACGCCAGGTCATCTCTGGTTCCTCGCAGACACTTCGTCACGGGTCTATCCAGAATTAGCTCAGGACACAACTGAAAGCAATCTGATGGAAGTTATGGTTCATGAACTGGTATCTGACAAACCAGTCACCGACCAAAACTTAATAGAGCTGAAAGCAACGAAAGTTCAGGATGAGACTCTCTAAGCGCTACTCAGAGTTATTCGTGAAGGATGGCCTCAACATAGAAGCCTGCTCTCGATTGAAATTCGCCCATTTTGGCATTGCAAAGAAGATATCCATGAAGCAGAGGGATTGCTATTTCGAGGTAATGCAATTATCATCCCGGTTGCAATGAGGAGAGAAATCAGGTTCCTTCTGCATGAGGCGCACCTAGGAATTGAAAAGACCAAGACCCGTGCTAGCAATCTGGTATACTGGTCTGGCATAAATTCTGACATTGAAGAGATGGATATTCAGTGTCTAACGTGTCTGCGCTAGCGGGCAAGGAATGCCAGAGAGCCGATGATTGCACATGACATTCCTAACCACCTAAAAGCTGGTACTGATATCATGACTTTCAAAGGCAAAAATTATTTAGGCGTCAGTGATTACTACTCGAAATTTTCTGAAATTGCCCTTCTTAAGGATAAAACTGCAGCTACCCTGGTCTTGCATCTCAAGTCCATTTTTGCTCGGCATGGCATCCCAATAGAACTTGTCAGTGACAATATGCTATTCAGCAGCGTCATTTTCAAGTGTTTTGTACAAGACTGGGTAATCAAGTTGAATCCAAGCAGTCCCTGTTATTCGCAGGCCAATGGGCAGGGTGAAAGATCTGTTAAAACTCTGAAACGTTTGTTGAAGGCTGCTGATGACGGGCGTGATCCATACCTAGCTCTTTTGGAGTGCCGCGCCACCACTTTCACAAGCACTGACTTCTCGCCTGCCCCGTTGCTCTACAGTAGACAGCTGAGAAGTAAATTGCCTTGCACATCTGGCTCTCTGTGTCCCTGTGTTGTTCACGGTTACCCTCAACTGCAGGAACAAAAGCTCAAGCAGATGACGTACTAAAATCGGGTTACCAAATCTCTACCAGCTCTTAACTCGGGAGAAGTCACACGAGTCAGAGTTGGAAATTGATGACAACCTGCCACTGTCACTGGAATTCATGCAAGCCTGTGCCCGTACATCGTGAATCATCAAGGTAGAGAGAAAAGACGCAATAGATGACAGTTGCTCAAGACTCGTGAAACCTCTGTACCTGCAGACTCGATCTCTCCTGTTGGCTCTTCCGTTCCATAATCAAGAGTCATGATGCAACCAGCAAGACAAAGTCCACGTTCTCCTGCCACTCTCAGAACCCCAGGACCGTTTGAGAGGTCTTTGTCATCTCCTCATCAAGATGGTAATTGTCAAGTTCAGACCTCTAGTGGACGAGTTTCTCGAAGGCCCACCTACCTCAGCGAGTACCTATGAGACTTAACAGGGTAGATGTAACATACTGATCTTTAAAAAATGCCTCACAGACTGGGGCAGAGTATTGCATCATCTTGTTAAATCATACACTAGGCGTGCGTTATGTTCTTACTAAGATGACGGACTGTTACACGTGTTTTACCAATCCTGTTGGATGTTGTGAGATTCTTTTGTTAGTATGAGAACCCTACAACCTGTTAGTAAATTAATAGTGGCAATAGTAGTGGTAATGGCATTGGTGTTATTTATTCTTATGGAGAGGTTGTTAGGAGAGATTGTCGTGGTTATTGCCGATATTCTATGTGCTCAGAACTGACGTATCAGCTGAAGTATGCCCTCAGTGTAGCATTACTCTGACGTTTACTTTTTTGTTGCTCTTTACGAGTTCGTCTTCACGGGAAGAATCAGTATGGAATACTTAACTTTTTGGCTGTTTTCTTTTTTTTTCTCAGAAAAATCAAGATAAATAAACAGTTGTCTGGAAATCAACAAATTCCTCATTTTAGAGGGAAAGCATTGACAGGAGAAGTTGTTTAGCGGTGTAAAGTAATTCAAATAGTACACATTAAGGAAAAGTGATAGGTTTAGCGGTCTTTTCTAAATGAAATCACAATGATCAATCCTGAGACAGCACTATACCTGTGAACGAGTGACATCGAGTACGTTTGGTTTCGTTTTATCAACGGTGATGATAATGTAAATTTATTACACTCATTTAGAAATCATTGGTTATTTTTGCAATCTGATTGGCTCTCAACAGTGCAATTTATTCCCAAATTGGACTAGTTTACGGCTCTAAAGTGATCCAGTTTGGCCCATCAAACTTCAAAAAAGTTTCCTGAAGTGGATATTAAGTAAACATTAATATTGACAAAAATTGTAATTTCAAAATGGGTGTAATAAAGTGGTAATTGAATTTGGTGTCGTACAATTTTGGTCTGAAATCATACTTACGATTTGACAGACCAAATTGCACTTTACTCAGTTCAATTACCATTATTAACCACCGTACATGCATTCTAAAAGCTGTTGATAAAACCAAATTTTTATGTTCAACTGCCCCACTGACGCAGCACCATAGTTTTTTTAGAAACTACTCCCTTTATTCATAAAAATTTGGTATTATCAACAGAGTTATAGTGTAAATTGACCACCGTACAGGGATTCTCAAAGCTGACGTTTCGAGCGTTAGCCCTCTGACGAAGGGCTAACGCTCGAAACGTCAGCTTTGAGAATCCCCGTACGGTGGCGAATTTATACTATCAACTCTGTTGATAATACCAAATTTTTGTGTACTACTTCCCCACCGACGCAGCACCACAGTTTCATTAGAAACTACCACCTTTACTCCTTTATTCATAAGTTTGGTTATAGATCCACTGTCAAACAACTGGTAAGAGTTTTTCCCCTTTGCCTCCTTTGTTGGTACCTTTTAACAAAGGTTAACAAAAGAAAGAAAATAGGAATTAGTCCGACACCAGATTGAAAACCACTCTCGTAATTTTAAGAATTGAAGTTTTTTTTGTCATTTCGTTTACTTGAAAATATGGCATAAGGCTTTTATCTATTATTTTCACTCATTGACTTAACTTCTACTTGCATCTTCATAAAGAACTTCTTAGCAAAAAACAAGAAACGTAAATGTCCACATGTTTGTGTATACTATAGCTCGTATTATACCAACGCTTTTTTATAGCCTTAAGAAAAATCTCAACTGAAAAACAACAGAAGTTAGCCAAGACCGCTTCACCTAACCTGACTAAAAAGACTGGAGTTTCGCTTGATTCTTAAAATTCATTACAATACGGTTGGTAAAATTGCATCACGCGTTAAAATTATTATCACTTCACCAATCCTGGAGCAAACCCTTTGATTTTCTTCTGGTGGTATCCCCAGCTAGAGTCATTCAGTCTATGAAATAAGACTTTGATTCAAATTTCTAAAAGCAATAGACATTTTCCTCACCAAATAAAGACTGTTGTTTGATTAGCTTGTCGCTAGACAGGGACTTTTGTTCACATTAATAGTTGAAATATTCAGGAATAATTTTGAGTTAAACAAGGAGGCTAGCAAATGCAATTAAGTTTAAGCTTATTTTTTAATACTGTTTCTTGGAATGCTACCAATGTTAACTTAGGCTTAAAAGCCAATTAAGTTTGCTTGCTACCTAATAAAAAGACTTCCTTCAACTCTTATCTTAATTATGCTTTCAGTTTGTGGTTATTTATTTCAAGACTTAAGGAAATATGTAACTATATAAATTAACGGAAACACCCTTATCTTTATTTCATTTAAGTCCCCCCGTTATTTTATTCGAATGAGCTGCAATGCTCTGCAGTAAAACCTATCTAGTGAAGGCTAGACAATTTTTGTGCATAAGAAGTTCAATGTAAATTCCAATTTATTCACCCCAAGAAATACTTGAGTAATCACTCTCTTGGCAAACTTCAATTTCACAGTTCTGTAATAAAATCTTTGCAAATTTAGGACTGTACTTATCTCAAGGTTTGAGCATTCATCAAATGACCGTGGTTAGAAGTAGAGTATTTACAGCGGCGCTTACAAAGGAAACTCCGGTACCCTATACATTTGCGAAAGCTTAGTATTTATACAATGTTGACCTTAAACATTCGTAATGTATTTCAAGAGAAAAGCAATATTCAAGTCTACACCTATAACACCACTTTCGTTTCCCCACCTACGATTTTTGGGTTGTCTTTTCGTTTTTGCCCTACAATTTCCTAAAGTTTGATAGCGACAAGGTTTATACGGAAAACTGGAAAACGACCGCGGAGAGATTACTTCTTCTCGCCAATGCGACTCCGTACTCACTCTTCGTTGAATGGTATAATTGTTGCTTTGATCGTTCGCCTTTTTGCCTCGGTACTGAAAAATAACCACGTAATTCTTTTTTGTTTTGTTTTTTTTTGGCGCTTTTTGAATGACGTTACCGCTGAAAAAAACACATACACACAGCAGATTGAAAGTGATTCTCTAGCAATGCTGAGGAGACCGAACGCAGTACACCGCCAAAAACAAAAATGAACGTCTCACATGGCCGTTTCCTTCGTTGTGATGAAACGTTACGCCGACATGCTTACCATTCATATTTCAATTGACGACTAGAGCCGTTAGTGTAACGTGGTGACCAAAACTTGTCAGCGCATAATTAGCAAAAACAGGATCAGAAAAACAGTTTTCCAAAATAAACTGGAAAAGTAGAAATTGTTCTTTTTCTTTTTATTATTATTATTACCTTTTTTTTGCAAATGATGATCTTGTCTCCCAGATTCGAAAGAAAATGCACTTTCTGCATTTTTCAGCAAAATCCGCGAAGGATGATACTTAAAATGAGCAACAAAAGTCGAATTCGGCTAAAACACAGAAAAGAGAAAAGACACAAGAAATGTTCAATTCAATTTGACGGTATGACTTTCTTCGTTTGTATTGGCCTGGATTGGAGTGTTGGAAACACTGATTTGATGGAACAGGACGTGTCACCCAGAGTCTCTGAACCAGATATATAAAGCACGACAAACACTGCATGAAATCAGAGGAACACGTCAAACTTGCACAACTGATAAAACCTTACTAATGCATCAGTTAGAATAAGCGCCAAGGGATTGTTTTACATATCAGCCTAGCAAGCTGCACGAAAACGTAACCATGACAATTATGGTGTTTATGCTTATGGCCACTTGACAGTTAGCGGCGTTTGCGATTTCGAAGGTGTGGCGCGCGGTTTAATTTTACGGCAGGCACTGCGCTACCAAAATACTTTGTCGTGTACAATCAAAGGTTTACAACAGCAGAACAGCTATTTTCTACCGCTTTCTGTAACGACTGTCAAGTCTACCACGGAGAGAGGAGTAGCGTCCGACGTCTTTAAATTAAATGGCTTTTGTTCGTCGGATTTTTTTCCTTGATTTTTTCGTTATTGTATTTTGTAATTAGTTCAGAGCTCGTGATCCGATCTTGAAAGCCGAGATCCCTTAAGGATTGCTTTCCAGGGATTTCTACTCTATCAAGTTTAGTTTTCACTGAAAAAAAAGTGTAGTTAAACAGCTGCAATGTTTTATTATGTCCATTTTGACTGAAAGCTTCATTTATATTTTTTTTTTCGTTCATCAACTTCCTCCTACGTAGATTTACACGTATCCCTCTGAAAATACCAAATGCTAGACGCTGAGTCAGTATTACTATACGGGGCTGAATTAACTCCAAAATACCGCAGAGAATTTTTTCAAATACCATAAGTGAGACGTTGTTAAGCAAGTCTCGTTAACAAGAGATATCCATTTTTAGTTGTCTTACCGATTTGAAGCTTGTTATGATTGTCATAACGTATTTTATTACTAAAGGTTCTCAGTGAGCTTACGATAAAATTATATAAATGAATTTTGCAAGCAGTATTCTAACTGGTGTCGGCAGATGTTAAAATTACATTTTCGCTTGAAAAGGACACACGCATTAAACTAACCAACTAAATTCACTTTTAGCACTCTTCACAGATTAAGTCCCCAGAATCGGGTCACTTTGAATTTATTTTGTATCTTTGCAAAAGTTACATCTTGTGACCTTTATAGCGCTGAAAGAAAACATCAGTACTGAACTTGTTATAGTGATAAACCCCAAACTTCTCATTTTCCTACAATGCTTTAATTAATGATCATGCTCGCAGCAAAAAGTATTCAAGATTCTCAGACAATTCTTTTAGCGAAAAGGATTTTCGCCGTAGTCCAATCACCAATGTTTTGTGTTCTTTACTTAATTAAGAGAAGGTGTTTAGTGCTTCTCCAAATGTGGGAGGTTCAATGAATTTGTAATATTGCCCTATTTACTCAGCCAACTTAATAACTGTCAATGAATGTCACATGCACTGCTAAAAGCAACAAACCTCCCATTATGTTTTAAATTTTTGATAACTTTCAAAACCGTTTTTGCATCTTAAACAGTTACTTCGAAAAATTTCGTTCTTTGGTTTTCTTTGTCTTATCGTCTTTAAGTTTATTGCTCTGCGCAGTATCCTCAGGCAAGCGTGTAAAACCGAAGTTGTCTAATAATTTTTTGTTGCAAATTCTGACATCGCAAAACGATCAATTCATATTAAACATCAACTCGCGATGGGAATGGGACTCATTAACCATTCACAAGAAAGCATCGCTGGTTGTTAAGATAGAAAATTTCAATTTCCGTACAATTTAGTAGAATGCTAGGCATAGTAACACCATCTTTTTACTGCAAAAAGTAACACCATGTCTTCTCGTTTTTGCGATTCTGGATCGATCGTGCCTTTTTGGGCGGAGTTCGTCATAGCTCAATTTCATCGAATCGTTCAGGCGACTTTTCGAGGTAATAGAGATAGCTTGGCCTTTCTGTTAGTTAACTCCCTATTTAGGGACTAGAAATAAAATCTCCACTAACCTCCTAACCCCGTGATGACCTTCCATGACTGGCAAAATCCAGTTTGGGTTTAGCAGGTTCTCCCGTTAAAATCCTCCTTTCTGTATATGGGACTCGTCGTTAAATAAGAACCGCGTCCACTTCGGCCAATTGTCCAAAATCAAATTTGGGTTTTTTTGTTCGTGATGTACCATATGGAAACGCTAAACCAGTTTACCAGGAAAATAAGTGCGGCCTCTACCGCCATCATTGTCCGAGTCGTTGAGCTAAAGAGCGCGAAAAACATTTCGCAGCGCAAAACTCAACCTCCGTTTGAGCGGGTGGTTACGGAGGCAAGCAGGCAAAACATGATTAAAAATTTGTGAGTAATGGCTTTTTGGGAGTTTCTGTGAGTATAAAAAATTAACGCGGGCTGTCTAGTTTTTATGGCAGACAAACACACCTGTATAAATTTTTGAATGAAATTCGACTCCAGCTCCTAACAACTCCTCCTAAAAGTTGGAAACAAAGCAGCATCGCGTACTTTGCTGTACAGTCTTTTACAGGTAAAGAAAACGCGACCAAAAATTTGGGTCCATTTTTCTCATCTTTGATCTCTATTTCGCAACGGGCTATGCAATTGTGTACCCAAAGTGAAAAGTTTAGAATCATTTGTTCATGATAAATGATTTAAAGGCACCTGTTGTAGAAAAAAATATGAATAAATTTGTGTTACTAGAATTTAAAGGACTTTAGTTAGCCAACTTAAACGCTGTGAAACTAAGTTTGACTTTTTTGGCTTCCATGTAAATGAACTTCTCAGGTGAATTAATGGTAACTTCGATTTCGTGGCTTCCCATAGACGGGACATGTTGTTTCGAATTCTTTGCCACAATACATTATTGCTTATTAAATAATAATGATCTTCAATTCATCATTTTGCCGTCCTGAAAATCTACGTCTTTGCTTCAAGCTTACGTCTTACAGCCTAATCATACGCAGGCGAACTTCTATTTTTTCTAGAAGGCAGCTTCAATCCCGGTTTTTTGGCAGAATAAAGTTCATCGGTTTCTTCTGTCATGAAAGCTGTTGCTGAATTCTGAACGTACCGAATGATTTGTGTTGCTTCTTTTGATTGTTTATGAACACAACTGAGCCAAAATACGAATAAAGATTCATCGAAATATAATTACATGCTTTCCGCGCAAAATGGATCGCTTTAAACTAACATCTCTAATGATCAAAACGAAAAACTAATCGGAGGATCTCCCTTTCAACAATAAAGTCATGTTTCTTTTTCCACAGATTAATGGCTTACTATTTTACACATTGGTCCGAAATTCCTTTCGCGTTTTATTATTCTAAACACAAGAATTTTGAAGCGCCTCGTGATGAGTTTTCAAACTTTTTAGTGACTTTCGCGTTGTAAGGCTCAAGCCTCACCATTATTACAAATATTGACAGTTATTACAAAACTAAAGACAAAACAATCTTTTCATCAAATGCTGCATGTTCTTTAACCAGGGGATCAGGGGGGTTTTGACGATTTTCTATACTTATAAGACTGAATTCCGTCAAACATAAAAAGAGAGCCGGCAACACTGAGAAAATATTTGAAAAGAGAGGACCTGACTATGTCCACCAATATAAGTTAGATACAGATGGCAAGAAAAAGTGATCATAAGAAAAATCTATAAGATAATTTGGAAAATATCGAGTTTAAAAATCAGCGATGCACTGAGCTGGCTGAGGCCGGAAACTTAAGCTCGGTTTTCGTGCTAACAAAGTCAACAAAGGAAACAGAAAAGAGAATTTCTGGGTATTTTCATCCCTTTTGCCCGAATTGGCCGCTATTTTCAAAGCACAGACGAAGGACAAGTATAGCACGAATATCTAATGCAGTGTTTGAGTGCGTATTACATGACTAATAACTTTCTTGCAAATCCAATGAAACATTCAAATTCTAAGCTTGTTTGCGGAATTCTTTTTTTGCCCGTTTGCATCAATTTAAAATACCGACCAAATGGCTTGAACAGCGGGAAGAGTAGCCCGGTTCGATCGAAGGGTCAAGTGCGTTAACTCGAGCTTGTATTAAACAGATGATACTCTCTCTTAATTAACTCTACGATATCTACATAGCAGAAGAGAATTAGGATGTTTGGCACCTTGAAATCAACTGATTTAATTTAACACTAGCAGTGGACCTGTTTAAAATGAAACACA
This sequence comes from Galaxea fascicularis, assembly GCA_948470475.1. Classification (NCBI taxonomy): domain Eukaryota; kingdom Metazoa; phylum Cnidaria; class Anthozoa; order Scleractinia; family Euphylliidae; genus Galaxea; species Galaxea fascicularis. The sequence goes on along the minus strand of OX419341.1, from coordinate 14,338,052 downwards.
GATTACAAATATTTGCCGAAGATGCTATGTCATCAAGATGTAACTAATTATCTCTACGACGGAACGCTTGTTATACTTTCCAGCTGGTTCTTAGTTTTCGTTTAATGTTTAAGCACGGTACCAACTCTGTAAAATTGCTTTTGAAAAAAGGTTTTCAAGTAAGCTCTGCAAATCACCTTGGCGAACTTTTTCCTGCGTCGGTTTGTTTCATCGCATCTGATAGTGGCCAGCATATATGCTCCAGAGCTGGACATCTGCGAGGGCCGGGAAAAATCGGTAATTATTTCGGTTATAAATATCAGTCCTTACTAAACAGAAAAATATGCGGATCAGTACACATTTATTCCAAAATGGTGCAATGAATATGAACTGACAGACAGTTGAATGTAAGTCTCTGTCCACAGGTATCCCGACAGTCACGAAACTGAGACTTTTTTCTCCGTTTTCAAAACATTGCACACATAGCGTATATTCGAATCGTCTTCGCCCGTCCAAACGAAAACGTTACAACGTTGGAAATACGATAGCGTCCCCTATAGAGCATGCGTGATGCATTCTAAAATTCGCCCTCCATTTTTCTGGTGCAACAATTTAGTTAACAAAATCATCCCACCGCGCACTCGTTCGTCCTGGCCTGACAAAGAATCCCCGTGGGGCTGCTGGCCTTGTTCGTTGAAGTAGCTACGAGTTATGAATCTACTAATGCAAAAAGACTGATAATTGAGGCAAGTGCGGGGAAATCAGGAGCAAAACAAATGGGCAGATAAAACCTCGAAAGGAAAGGATATTCATCTTCAATTGAAAGTGATAATTAACAAAAAGGAGCTCACCGGGATGAGTACAATTATTGTGGAGCTAAGCCAAGTCACCCTAGAGAATAGTATCGCACAGTTGTACTTAAATAAGTGTGTCGGAACTGTGGTGAGAAAGGGCATGTTGCCAGGATGTGCACAAGAAAACCCCAGAATGTTAACGATGTGGATAGATCTGGATCTGATTGCGAGCCACCTAACACTACTTTGCACAGCTGTGGAGGAGGTATCATCACACCGGTTGGGCGGGCCAAGTTAGTTTGCAAAACTCGAGGAAACTGTTATCCTCATGACTTTTAGCTGTTTAGTGAAAAAGTCATGCGATCACAACCACTTATTTTGAGTGGATCCGACTGTGTCAAATTGGGCCTGATTGAGATAAAAGGCAATACTTTGCTGCCAGTTCCAAGTGTCCCGAAAGGCGATGGCATGGTGTGTCAATTTGGATCACGTGCCAAAGGGGACAGTGGTATTGCTAACTGGAGCAACGCACCCACTACCCCCCAAGACATTCCAGCACAAGAGCTTGCCTCTGTTGCCTCAGGCCTACCCAGCAGCATTGATTCAGTCGCCTCTAGATGTAGAGATGTAGAGATGTAGTACCGCTGCAGTTGTTGCCAAAAGGAAGCCCGCTGTAAGCGGCGTCGGCCAGTTTAGTTTCCCGATGTGCCTGTCCCATGGGGTACGTTAACCATGTTTTCAAGGATGTTCATACTGGGTTAGGAACTTGGGCCCATGATCTCCATGAACCCTAATGTGGCTCCAGCTCGACCCCGGTCAAACCATACATGAAGCCATTGAGGTCCAAAAGCACCCATGGATGAGTCACTGCCAAAGGTGAGCAACGCCAAGATTTGTTCCTGTGTTGACGTGTACAAAGGATGTATGAACATTGTGTTGGATGAGAGTTTTTGTATGCCGTTTGGGGTATGTTTGGGCCGGAAGGGTATTAGTGAAGGCAGCACGAAGCGAGGAGGGACTGTCGGGGAGGCAGAAAGGGTCCATGACATAAATGTTGCGCTGCGGTATTTCTCTACATCGTGATAGTGCCATAGCACATGTCATAGGTGACATGAACCCACCTCAAGATGTTAAGAGGGTTCAACGGTTGCTAGGCATTTGCATCTATTTGTCGCGATTCACACCAAATCTTTGCGAAGTTGTGAAGCCACTTACTGAGCTACTATACTCAACGCAGTCTGTTCATGGTCCTTGCAGCATGACCAAGCCTTCAAAGCAACCAAACGTGTTATAGTAAAAGCAACGACCTTGAACGTTTTTGATGGAAACAAACCATGTGTGTTACAAGTCGATGCCAGCGGCCTGCACACTTTGGCACCCAAAAGGAAGTGTTTCCTTGTTACACAGGGGATAATCGAGAGTTGTTCACAGCAGAGCTTGAGTCGCTGGAACTAGATTTTCCCGAAATGCACCCAAGTACAGTAGAGGAAATCTGATTCTGTTTGACCGTACGCTGTCTGTTCTCTGTTAGTGTGTGGCGTATGGCTGGCCACCTGACAAATCCCATGTTCCAACACCGCCCCGTCATTATTACCCATGCCGGGATGAACCGGTATATCATTTTGTTTTGTGCAAGTCCCATAAGGTCGTCATACTCCTGCAATTACAGTCTGCTATGTTGCGACGACTCCACCAAGGGCACCAGGGTGGTGAGAGTACGGAGCGTCGCACCCATACGCGTGAAGTGATATATTGGCCCAGAATGCGATCATGAAAGTTCATGAAAGTTCCAGTCGTTCTGTGTGTGATAGGTACAGTTCATCAATGCCTAAAACACTGATGTTTTCTCATGAAATTCCACAAGGCCCATGGAAGTACCTGGTCAAAAAAGGAGGACGGTGGTATGCCGTAACAGTAGACCATTACTGAGACTGGATTGAAGTTGACCTGCTAAAAGAGGACATTACTACGGCGCCATGATACTCATGATTAGTTTCTGTAGGACAATGGGCCCCAATATGTTTCTCAAGAGTTCGAGAATTTTGCCAAGGATTATAGCGGAGCTCCGGCGGCCCGAAGGGCCGCCAAGCGGAGCCCCATACCTATAGAAACCCATCAACTGCTTTTCTCATGGTAATCGTGGCGACCGACGACGACGACCTCGCACAATAATTAATAATGTCCTAATAATAATAATAATAATAATAATAATCAACATGGCGACCATACTCCAGCTGACCACCTAGTTTACAGCGGACATCTTTGTCATTAGACATCCATGTTATAGTCAATTGACACCTGTCAAAATAACGTAACCGCTGATCAGTATCACCTGACCATATTGCGGGCTCAAGTTATGAGTTGTTGAGGTCAGCTGTTTTTTTTTTAAGTTGACCGCTGACCAGGTACTGGTTTTCAATTGGATCGCAGGCTCAAACCAGGCCAAAACGAGGCTTAAGGCTACCGCACACTAGCCGATTTTTTGTCGGCCGACAAAAAATCTTTACTTGTCGGCTAGTGTGCGGTGAATTCAGACAAGTCTGCGACAAGATCGGGGCTTCTCGGGCGATATCTGACAGTGCTAGATCTCAAAACGTCTTGTCGGGCCTTGTCGGCTAGTGTGCGGTGGGCCAAGATAATTTGTCGGGGCTCACGCGTACCTAAACCAATGAGGAATTGTCATGAGAGTCACGTGAATAAGCGTCTTTTCCAACATGGCGGAGATCGACTCGACCCCAAGACTAAACCCGGTTAGTCGGGACAAAAAATCGGCTAGTGTGCGGCAAGCTGACGTCTCGACAAATTTTAACCCGATTTAACCCCGACAAAAAATCGGCTAGTGTGCGGTAGCCTTTAATTTTTCGCCAGGATCAACAGATATGATCTCCGTCTTGTATAAACAATATGCGCCGCCTACCTTGACTATTTCTGGGTTCTTTTTTTGTTTAAACCGATGAGAATCAGCCTTTGGATGTTAAGAGCAGCAAATTCGATTGCCTGGCTTTGCTATTTTATAGTTTACAGATCTGCAAGAGAAAACATCGTGTGGTTTGCCAGGGTTTTAATCATGCAGGCGCTGTCTTTGCTCTGTATTAAACTGGACGGTTTTGCCGCTAAAAATCCTTAATTGAAGAAGCTTCCTTGGTAGACATGGGAAGTAACACAAACTGACAGTGAAAAACTTCAAGGCCCGCTAAGGGATTTGGATCTTCTTAGCAAATGAATACTTTTGTGTGAAATGACTGCTTCTGCTTTAGCTCTGTGTTCGGAGTGATTGTTGACTGGCTTAAGCTTAAATTGTCCGCAGGTTAGTACATGTACTCCTGTTGTGTCTTTTATATGACATATGGTGATTTGTCTCTGTGACTACGAGTTATGTTTGTTACTTGTCTTTGTTTCCCAATTTCTACGAGGAACGCCGAATAAACATTCGCCGGCATCGTTCTTTGTTTTCTTACCTTTTGTTGTTTTCATGCTGTTTGGACTAAAAAATGCCCTTCTTTTTTCTAAATGCATGTTTTCTATCCAATATTTCATTTTGGATCCTAAAACTCTTCGTTTTCCCTGCTGTCGCTTATTTTTTGGGCAAAGAATTGGTCGAAGAAAAGCCAATCCAAGTCCGGACGGTTTACATGTCGATATCCTCGGCTTCGCTTTGTTGGCATTATTGGTAACTCGCAAAGAGTAATCAACAACTCATTGCCAAACGTAAACACGATTTTTAATAGCTGCAGCATTGGAAATGCCAGCAATATGTTGTCCCTCAACAGCAATTCTCGTTGTTAGTTAAAAAGTCGCAGACTTTCAAGGCTATTACGGTGGAAACTTCGTCGTTTGTTAAATGTTTACGGCTTAAAAATGTTTTTCAGAAATCCTGAATGAGATGTTATCATTAACAGTGATATAAAAAATAATACCACCCACGACTTGTAGTCAAGGTTTGTTGTTTGCAATGTTTGTAATTCATCGAAGTCAAGAATAAAACCATTCTCAACATCACTAGATAATTGTAGTTGATCACCTGAGTTGACTTCACGGCAAAAATAATATGCCCGATCAGTCTGTCGCAGCACAGGCCCCCCAGACGTTGTTTGTGATTTACATACGTGACAGTATTGCGCCATTTAAGAGAATGTATGAAAATGGTTCAAAAATCGCTCTAAATTCAACTTGTAGTCAGGGATTTAAATAAAAGAAGCTTACCTTAGTCTGCATTTGTGTTATTTTGAAGTCTTTGTGGCAGCTCAGTCGTTCTAAAGCCATTTTGACGATTTAAACTTTTCCAAATTTGCTTTCAAGTAAAGAGAAACGAAAGGCTGGCGACCTGGTCGGCCGACGGTTCGCACTCGAAGCTCCATAAATTCCATTAAAATGCTCGGGGCTCGCCAAAATTGCCTCACGGCAGCCGTCGATAATTCTTCTTTCTAGTTGCTTCGCCTCAGATTCCAAGGTTTATCTTATCCGCCCGAAAAACGCTCCTTTTCGAGCGCTGGCTGCCCATTTTGCTTCGTCTCGATCCGTAACGAGTTATCTTGGCCACGGATTTCAAAATCGTTGGCTTAGCGACCCCTCCGTCACGACAAAGTCGCCCTCAACCGTAGGGAGGCACAGGTCAATTTGCTGTATGCAAATTGACCGTATCAGGGTCCCTGGGGAAATTACACCGGAAACGGCGGGAAACTCACCGCTTGCAGAGAAGTCATACTAGTCAAACTGGCCGTTTTATTTTTACCTGTCACGTATGTAAATCACAAACAACGTCTGGGCGGCCTGTGGTCGCAGTCACTTTTCTCAAGGAAAAGTAAAGTCGATTTCGCTCAACCTTTTTCGATGTTATTGTAAAAAGGACATCGACGGCACTTTCTATCATCTTTACTGTAATAGATCACAAGAATAACACCATAAAATGTTCAAAACAAGGCGAGCAAAGTACTTTTGTTCTTTTATGGGCGGTGTCGAAGAGTGCTCACTTTGGGGTTCTATCGCACATTTGTTGTAAAATGTTTTGTTTTCATAGATTAAAATGTCACCGATGCATGTTAGAATTTGTGAGTTACCCAAAGGACATAACCGGTTGTGAAGTTGGATTTAATAGTGGGACACTAGAAGTGTTAACCTAGTGTAGTGATTTTGTTAATCGTTTTTGCTCATGAGAATCATATAGTTTCTGAGCCACAAAGGCCGATGATATTTCGAAAATCTACGTTTGCACTTGATTGAATGGTGGCTTTGGCTCTGCAGCAAAACAGTAAAATATATATTATATATATAACTGTATACGAAGATGAGGACGAAGACGAACTCTTGACTGTTCTGGTTTTAATGAAAAATGACGTTTCGGCCGTTCGTCCTTCCTCAGGTTAAAAGTTAAAAACTAAAAATTATTTACAATGGTTGTGAGTTACAAAAGCAGCAACTTATATATCAAGCAAAAATATTAAAATTAGGGTTACGTAATAAAACAAAGGTCTATTTTACAAGGTGAACAAATTACGTAAGAGTTGAATACAGGTGGCAAGGAAGAAAATAAAGCCTAATTAATGTTTATTCTGCAGTAACAGGCTCTCCATTAAGGGCCTCTGAATGAATGTAATTAAGCAAAAATCATAGAGTCATGGAGTCATGGCTTGAGTCCTCTGGCATTGCCATATTAGTGTATCTGTAAATGCTAATATTAAGGAAATAACTGTGGAGCTCCGCTTTTAGGTTTGCCTAAATATATATATTAATTTTCAAACGATACGATATCTTTGTTTTAAAGAGGGTATAGACATGGCCCTCAAGGTCAGCACTAGGGGTGGTTACAGCCAGGGTTCATTACGTCCCTCTCGGCTAGTGGTTCTTTTACGTCCCACAGAGTGTGTTCACTGTGCGGGAAAATATGAACTCAATAAATTGACCTCGCTCCCAATGTGTGGCTTCATAGCTCAGTTGGTAGAGCATCGCACCGGTATCGCGAAGGTCACGGGTTCGAATCCCGTTGAAGCCCTGATTTTTTCAGGCTTCTTCTTTCCAGTTGCTTAAATTGGAAAATTTACTGCGATGATCACTCTTCACTTGCAGAGTCAATTTGTGAAGAGTTGTGAAACGGGAACTCCGGTTTTATCGTCCTTATCCGAGAAGACTAGAAAGCCTAACATTTGCAGATTTCATTACAAGGGTAGCACTTTCTCCTCAGTTATTTAACATGTACAAAATGTTATAGCTCAATTGTTATAAACAACAAGAATCAAAAAGACATGGGAACATTAAATAAACAAACTATTATTGAGAAACGCGAAATGATAAAATCTGCCGGATACAATCATGTTGAAATATATCAATGCCAATTGAAAATAACAAAGGCTTCCAAAAGTTTATCAAAAATTAGAACCAAGATATTGTCGAGCCTTTGAATCCCAGAGATAAATTTTATGGTGGACGAACTAATGCAACTAAACTTTTCTACAATTTCAAAGAAAATGAATGTATGTTGATTTCTGCTCTTCGTATCCAACAGTGTAGTATTACAAAAGATACCGCATTGGACACCCAACAAAGATATTCAATCCCGAAAAATTTGCTGAAAAATGTTTTGGACTGATACCATGCAAAGTATTGGCTCCAAGGAAGTTATATCACCGTTTTACCACAAAAAATAAAAGTAGACAATTACGAAAAGCTGATATTCACGTTATGAAACCAAAAACCAAAATGAATATTTAAGCATAATAACACAGAAAGAAGCTTTATTGGAACATGGACACCAGAAAAATTAAACAAATCTATTTAAAAAGGTTATAAAGTACTGAAGATATATGAAGTATGGCATTTTGACAAAACAACTGATGATCTGTTCAAAGGCTATATTCAGAAATTCATGAAAATCAAAGTAGAATCAAGTAAGTATCATGACTTCGAAACAAAGGATGAAGAAGATGCTTTCAAAAGTAAAATAAAAAAGGCTCTAGACATTGATATGACAAATTTGAATACAAAGCTGGATTATGATCAATTTCCAAATTATGTTTAAAACAGAAAATTTGGACAGAGGAGCAATATGAATCAAACAAGATATGTTACAGAACCTTCCTAATTTTATAAGATATTGTTGGATGATACAGTATCAAATCTAAATGTCTAATTCATAAATGAAGACAAGGTTTAAATGACACGTAATTACAAAGATCATTTCATCGATAATAATAAGTGTTGTACTTTGATACTCACTCAATCATATGCATCGATGATGGGACTAAAAACACTGAAACAGGAGATATGCTAGGGGAGATGACAGATGAATTATCTGGAAAAGCAATCAATCACTTTGTTTCAACAGGACCTAAATCTTACAGTTTCAAATACGGAGATAACAAACAGAAATCAGCTTTAAAGGGATTCACAAAACAGTTTAACTAAAATCGTGAAAAAAGAATTAAGAGAAATCATACTCGTAAACGAGAACAAGATCACAAGACAAAAAAAAAGAGACCGTAAACAAATATAATGAAAAGGTATTTAAATTCCAATATGATAAAAGAGTAATTAGATCGATTGCTGAAGACTGCATTGAAACATTTCCTTATGGTTATTTTAATAACCATAAGGAAATGTTTCAATGCAGTCTTCAGCAATCGATCTAACTACTCTTTTATTTCTTTCCAATTCATTTCCCACGTCTTGATAATCAGGACATGGATCAAAATTTTTGAAAACATATAAGATGCTTTTTTCGGTGCACTGAGGTTCAGGTATTGAGATTTAGTAATTGAATCTGGTTGGAGAATTTTCTGACCTTGGAATTCTGTCTTGGATTTCTGTCTCTGGATTCACAGGCCTTGGATTTCTGTGTTGGATATCTGTATAGCTGAAATCTAGCAACTGAACAACATTCTCAAATTTAATTGCCTTGCGGTATAGTACATTACTACTGAGGAAAACAATTCGGGATCACTTTTTACCCTTACTTTTGCGAAATCGCTTATATCAAACATTGCAACAGTTACACTATTTCCATAATCCGAAAAAAAAATTAGAATCTCTGATTGAGATTTGTTGTGTTTTCACAAAGACAACACGTTTCTGATGTTATTGAATATTTCAAATCACACGTCGTTGTGTGTCCGGTATCAGCTCTGCCGACAGTACATCGGGCCCACAAAAGTTGAGGAAAAAAATTTAAATTGAGTTATTGGCATGCGTTGATTGTTTCTTGTGGTTTTCTTTAGTCGGCATTTGCATACAGTTGATATTTTAGACTGTCGTGTGATTAGCCAGTTTTGCACGCGAGTGCTCTGACCTATATGCTAATTAGCTATGTATCGCTGTGTATATATAATTGGCTGAGTTGTACTGCATTGCACGGCAGTGCACTGTACTCTACTCTACTGCACTGCACTGCACTAAACTGTACTGTATTCTATTCTACTCTACTCTACTGCACCGCACTGCGCTGAGCTGTACTGTACTGTACTGTACTGCTCTCTGCTCTACAATAATGCATTGCACTCTACCTACTGTATTGCATTGAAATGTTGCTTTGTTATTTCAAGAATCAGTGTTCAATTGACTATTTGAGCTGAAATAGTAGATGATCTGTACTTTGGCCAAACAGGATCACCTAATAACTGTGCAGCACAAAATTACGAAAACTTTCGCTAAGATAATACAAAAGACAACATAATTTTGTCTGCAATAAATGGAACAGATACGAGGGGTATTTTTAAAATGCAGCCTTTTTACAGAGACGGCTGCGAGGAAAACGGTTCAACCATGAAACTGCATAATCAACATTACGATCATGAAAAAAATAATAATAAATTGCATCAAGATGCTACAGAAGCATATACACAAAGGAGGAACTTTCTTGATGTTGTCTGTGATTTGGCAACAGATATAGTTTGTCTGTTAGTGGCATTTCAGTGAAAGAACACCGCGTCCCACAATTCACCTGTTATTGATTTTTTTAATCTCAAGATTCGGTTTGAGTAATGTAAAGTTCCTGGGTTGGGTTTTCTTCACCTAGCTGTTCATGAGATGCTAAGGCAAATTTAAAGGGTGAAGACTTGCTTCGAATCTTCGCTATCAGACGGCTGCATTGCTGCAATGCAATTAAGTAATGGTGTTGATGGACTGAAGAGATCGAAAGAGAACAATTTATCATTCTATGCTTTTAAACTTGTTGTCAAATTCGATCAACGAACATCACTGCAGATCTGCTTTAAAGGCAAAGGAGTTCACTCGCTTCAGTATTGACCACAGTTTCAGTGCGAGATATAAGTGAGAACAAATTGGTTTTCTTTTAATCAGTGGAACCCGATATTGCTTTAAGTATAAAAATTGCAACTCCCACGTATAACAATGAAAGTTTCTGCAGCAACGGTGGAAGTGGAGGTGAATTTAGCAAATTTATTTTCAATACTTTGAATATACAAAGATTCACAACAAGATAAAATGTGATAGTATACATGAGTGGACAACATCCAACCAACCTTGCTAATAAACGGCACGAAGACAAAGGACATGTTATTGACCTTCAGAACGTCACCTACTACTCCTGAAAAAATTCTAAAGGACGAATCTAACCCAAATAACGTTTTTGTGAATTTGGCACCAAAAAATCAATATAATTTAAGATCTAGGAGAAACACATATATCGAAATGTCGGGAACCGACAGGCACCAACGTTTCATACCTTCATACCAAGAGCTCATAAACTTTGAGGAATATAACTTTTATATATTTATGTGTGTATATGTACATAGTTTTCAACATATTATTACGATTATTATTTGCCATTTTTCTCGTATTTTTAATATTGTATCGCCATTGTATTTTTTCACTCAAGATGGACAAATAAAGCGCATTATTATTTAGTTGCATCTCTTTGTAATTTTTGTCAATTGTCCTTTGCATGCACCGGTTGGCACTAAGTTGGTGTTTACATTCCGCACCCTCTTTTATTTCTCACGTTATGTTAATTTCATCAATTATATTCATTCTCGTACTTTTTTCGAATAGGCCATTTCCGAGTTCATGTCTGCCTCCTCTTAAAAGCGAGTCTAAGTGCGAAGTTTTTGTTATGAAAATTAGTTTTCATTCATATGTAAAGTAGAACTAATTACCATCACAAAAACTTCGCACTTAGCCTCGCTTTGAAGAGGAGGCAGACATGAACTCGGAAATGGCCTATTCATTCACGCTGTGTTTCCTGGGCGTTTCCCTAGAAAGAAAAATGGCGGTAGGGAAAAGCCCTGGGAATGAGGTTGCTTTTCGTTGCTTTTCATTTTCCTTTCGCGTTTTTTCTATTTTGTACGCTTTCCTTAGTTTTTGTCATCACTTACATATTTTTGTTCTCTAGATATTTCCAAAATAAATGTCAAATGCAATGCTGACAAAGGTCTGCTTCGGTCGCCCTCGCGCCAAAACAATAACATAGAAGGCAAAATTACCGAATGCTGATTGATCAATGAAGAGTGCAAAATTACTCGCTCCTGATTTGCTGAACGCACCGCTTCCACATTCAGGTGGTTTCTTTTTGAGCAAAACAACTTCGTCTTCTTCGAAGTTTGTCTTTTAATTCGCGTCGCATTCGCTGAAAAAGGCATAACGATCAAGAACTAGCTTAAAAGATAATCTGGAAGGTAAATTTCGAGTGATAAGGAGAAGAGCAAAAGATTTTTTTCATGAAAAAGCTTAAAACTTGGATCGACTTACCTGGTGCCCGGCGTAGCGGGATTGTCAGTTTATCACGACATCTTGTAGCTCAACAAAAAAGGTCACAGAACAGTTTGCCATTAATGGGGGGTAACGAGTAGCTCAAACTTGGTGGAAGAAGTTCTGTTCGGATGCATGTTTTTAAGTGGATGTTGATAAACTTTCCAATTGGCGGTGGTTACGCACAAGGTTCTGCATGCCAGATATACACGGGAAACACACGAAAGTAAGGCAGAATTCTGGTGGCAGGGAAGCACTTAACTCTAGGGGTAAGGGGGAACAGGAGAGAAGCTCTCCTGGGGGGGGGACAAGATCGAGTGGTACCGGGGTAGCCACCCTGGACAGGAGTCCTGATCAGTCTTCGGGGGGTGAGGCACATATCTTCCAGTCACTAGAAACTAAGGGGAACCAGGAGGGGTGGCCCTCCTGGGTGGAGTACAGATCAGGTGGGACCAGAGGTCCACACACTGGAGTGGATATTTTTCTGGACCTGTCTCCAAGGGCTAAGCCTCACTGTGGGGTAAAGTCAGGTGCGGCCTGGGATTGTACTTCCCTGTCACTATTTTAATGGAAGGAAAGACAGTAGTTTCACAGCCCGGGACCTAACGAAGGAATGTGACCTACAACAACAACAACAACAAGAACTTTTTTAAACACCGTTAAAATACCAGTTTTACATAGCATATAAAAATATCCTACAACTGGTTTACATATTTACCGTGTGGGAATACTATTCATAAAATAATCTGTGAATTTTTCTCTTAAAGAGACCCAAGGAATTTGCTGTACGCAGTTTCTCAGGAAGATTGTTCCATAAAAGAGCACCACTGTAACTAAAGCTACACTTCAGGTAGTCAGTTCTAGGTTTCGGAAGGGATAGTTTCCCCTTGACATCGCGAAGGTCATAATTCGGCACAAACATATTGCAAAGATAAGTTGGGAAGAGTTTATTAGTGCACTTGTACATTAAGCTTGCCTTTTGTTTTGCCTTTCTAAATCAGTGATAAGTAGCCTGAGGAGAAAGGGCAGCTGAACACAGGCTAATTGAGAAGCCGTCCCAACACTGTCTGGTATAATACTATAAGATAAATGATTAATATTGTATAGATTCATCAGGATACAGAGAATAAAATAATGATCTGCTTGGTATACATTCTGGTTGGGCCAAGTAAATAGTGACCATAAGGAGTACAACATGTAAAATACAGAGCTAAACAAAGGTTCTAGTCAGAAAAGAAAAAAAAGGGGGAGGGGGTGGGAGGGAGGGAACGCTGTTGTAAATGAGCCGAAGCCCTAAGAAAACTGACTGGGAATGGACAGTGTACCGCATAAGAGGAGCACAAGTGCATGGTGAGCATGTGATACTATGAATGGAACCTTTGTATAGTCTAGAAAATATATCGTGCCACACAACTAGTTACTGTTCGTTGATCATTCCTGTACTTTGGACTAGTATCTGCGGTTACTTAGTACAAAAGCTTATTCGAATGTTCAACATTATGTGACAGGAGAACAGAGACTCCATTGTTGTAGTAGGTCACCCTGAGTACATCCGTTTATGTAACCATAAACTTGAACCGTATTTTCAAGTGGTAAAAATCTCTAAAGCACTTGTGAATTAAATAAATTGAATTTTACCACAACTGCCAGTAATCTCGCAATCTGATCGGCTAATTTGCCGTTGTCGATAAGAGTCTAGACAACGCTGCTCGCGTCAACTTGTCACACAATGCCTTTTGCATCTCTCACGCTCTGAAATAAACATTTCTTTCACGCCGAT